>JAMAMB010000006.1:2216233-2847156 GCA_023629975.1 Cutaneotrichosporon sp. PL3408A
TCGAGACCGGGTATAATAGGATGCGATGTGACCTGGGCGCCCGAGTCTGCCCATTTGACATCCTGTTCGATTCACCTACAGTCCAGCATGGCGACCACAACCATGACAGGCGGGAAGCAGCCCACCATCGCCGAGTGTGGGTTGAGCGGCGTGGGACGCTCGCGGGCTAACGGCAGGCGACGCGCAGTTTATCCGCCCGGGGACCATTTTTGAGATGGGCACCGAGGTGATCAATGGGCGGGAGTACAAGGTCTGGAAGAATGTACGTCCCACTCTGGCGTGGCTGACGGAAGATGTACCGCACGATGCGGCCGTATCTCCTGTTCAACATGAACAGGTGGGCGTCGCGCGTGTTCATCAACGCGCCGCGCGACGAGCCGTACCCCAAGGACGAGCGGTTCGACTACACATACGCGGACTTTCACCGCCGCTCGTTGGTCATTGCCGCGTGGCTGCGGGAGACTCATGGCGTGCGCGTCGGCACGCGCGTGGGCATTCTCGGGTTCAACAGTGTCGAATGGGTTACGTGCTGGGTCGCTTGCCACCTCATCGGCGCTGTGCCCGTTATCATTAACAGCTGGGTGCAGCCGGACGCGCTCGTCCACTGCCTCAAGCTCGGGAAGCCGGTTCTCGTGCTTGCTGATGCCAAGTCGGCGGACGCAGTTGCGCCCTACGCTCGTGAGCTGAAGGAGGCTGGCATTGGTCCGGTACGTGAATAAGGAGATACAACCTGACAGCAGATCTATGCGTGGTCGACAATGCGGCACCTCAAGCACAAGGACCACCCGACGGTCGACCTCTGGACTCTGCCCGTTTCGGCTGAGGCCGTTCTTTCCGTCTCGGCTGGGGAGGGCCTTGAGGATCTCAAGCCCACGAGCCCTGGCAACATCTTCTTCACATCCGGCACCACGGGCCTGCCGAAGGGCGTGCCCATGACCCAGCAGCAGATGCTGCACAACCTCCGCTGCGGGCAGAGCAGTGAGTTGGCCGACAGCAAGCAGAGCTGACAGCAGTGATAGTACGTGCTGCGCTGCGTGCCGGCGCACCCCTCGACAGTGCGCTGCAAATGGTGACGGCCGAGAACGTGGAGCAGCTGCGCGGCCTGCACGTCGTGCCCTTCTTCCACATCACCGGCTGCTCCCAGTTCGCGCTCGCCTTCAATGACGGCAAGAAGCTCCACTTCATGCGCTACTGGAGCTCCAAGGACGCTGTTCAGCTCATGATCAAGTACAAGCTGAACCAGATCAGCGGGTGGGTTCTGTCCTCTGCTGCAGCTGACACCAGCGTGCCGGCTATCTCACAGGCTATCCTTCAAAGCCCGCATCTGCCGAAGGACTTCCCCCTTGCCGCGGTAATGTATGGCGGAGCGGCCCCGCCCGCGCGGCTGGGCAACGACATGAAGGAGCGCTGGCCGGATCTCGTTCTGTGCGTCCAGAGCCGAAACGAGCTAATGGCAGCCAGCATGCGTGGGGAATGACAGAGTGCTGTGGCCTCATCACGTCGTTCGTCGGACAGGACTATCTCGACCGCGTGAGTTCCCCATCCCGGTTCGTCTGACCTCAGCCCAAATCCTGTGGGCCGCCGATACCCTCGAACGAGGTGCGCGTCGTCGACCTCGAGACCCGCAAGGTCCTCGGGCCGAACGAGGTCGGCGTGCTCGAGGTGCGCGGGTACAACGTCACCTCGGGATACCTCGATGACCCGGAAGCCACGGCCAAGGCGTTCGACAAGGACGGGTGGATGGACACCGGCGACGCGGGATACATCGACGATGACGGGTTCGTCTACGTCTCCGACCGTGTCAAGGACATCATTATCCGTGGCGGCGAGAATGTGCGTTTGGCAATGGAAGGAGCTGACGACAGATCCCGTCGGAGGAGGTCGAGAACGCAGTCTACCTCGATGACCGGGTTGCCGAGTGTGCGGCCGTCCCTGTCCCCGACGATCTGATGGGCGAGCTTGTGTCTGTGGCTGTCACACTCAAGCCCGGAACTAAGGCCACGATGGACGACATCATCGCCCAGGCAACGCCGAGGTGGGCTTGTGACTGTTGTGAGCTGACACCAGGCTCCGACGTGAGGCGCGTCCCGTGTTCGTGTGGATCTCGGATGAACTCCTTCGTAAGTGCTCGAGTGGGCCCTGCTAACGTCAGCGATGAACGCCAACGGCAAGTACCTTAAGGCGGACATCAAGAAGGCCGTCCACAAGCTGTATGCGCAGCACAAGGCGCGCCAGTCCAAGCTGTAGATCTAGTTCTGGGTTTGATTGTATGAAGTCTTGCATGGCAGGCAGAGGTCGCACTCGCTTAACATACGCAGCCGATTGCACGACCTACAGGTGTATACTCTCCCTCCGCTCCGCCCACTACCTCCCAGCTAGTACGGCTTGAGGACCTCCCGCTCGCGGAGCATCCCATACTCGTAGTCGTCGGGCGCCGGGCCAATCATGCCATCATCGCTCTCCTCGTCGTCCGTATCCACATCCTCCCAGAAAGCCTGCGTGTCGACCCGCACCCGGATCCCACGCTCGATCATGAGCTCCACGACTGCCCGCAGCTCGCGCGCACTGAACTGAGCCCGCAGAGTTGAGAACGGGAGCATGTACAGATCTGGTGTCAGCTTGGCCCAGCGCGCTACGCAGCTGGCATACCCTTGCATCCGCCCACAGCAGCGATGGCCCGATAACATAGCGCCTTGGCGGTGTCGAGACGGCCCATGAGTACCTCGAAGTCAATGTATAGCATCCACAGGCCGGCACTTCCCCTCCCCTTCGCCGAGTTGATGCTGCGGTCCAAGGCGCGGCGGACGCGTTCGGCGCCTCCTCCACCGGCGTCGTAGAATGTCCTCGTGGCGCCCTGCGACTCGGCCCAGACCGACCATAGGAGCGGGACGATGCCCTCTTCGGAGAGAAGGCGAGATGTTAGCCGCTGCACGTTGCCGTATACGCGGCGGCTGGCTTCTCCAAAGAGGTAGAGGGAGAGGAAGATTGTGTTGTTGGGACACATGGTGATGGCGCGTTCGAGGACGTCCCGCATCAGCGAGGCGGGGGAGGAGTGCCTTGAGTTGTGGATGTAGATGCATTTGACGAGAAGCTGGAGTGTCTCTTCGATCTGGGGGTGGTCAGGCGGTAGAGAGTCGACAACCCCGAGGAGCCGGTCTCGCGCAGCTGCAATGCCGTCTGTTAGGATGAAGAAGAGGGAGGAGAGGGCCATTTGGTGCGGCGATGCTGAGAAAGTCGAAGTGTAGTGCTGCTTCGCCTTGAGCATGGTGACGGGCGACGGTCTGCTGGGTTTGTAACCTGGCGATCCGCATTCCGCTGACGTTAGCTGGGTAGGAGAACATGGGCTCACCGATGCGCTCGCGCTGCTTTCCCGCCGCCATGACCAGGACTTGCAGGCAGAGGTCCTCGTTCCCGGCTTCCCACTCCAGCGCCGCCCACGCCGACCACAGCTCCCTCATATCCTGTTCCAGTTCGTCCCTGCCACTCGAAGCCGACGTAGCGCGTTGCTCCGCCACCTGAAGGGCCGTGATGTACACCTGACGAGCCGCCGCAACCTTGCCCCGCTGATGCTCAAGACGCGCGTAGCCGTCCCAGAGAATCAAGTTGTCGCTGTCCGCAGCGAGGATCGCCTTGGCGGCCTTCACTGCTCTGTACCGTCAGTTCGGACGCGCTTGAAAGCTCACCCCTTATGCGAAAGCGCTGCCTCGAATGCGAAGGTTGACAGAACAAATGACGGGTCCGGAACAAGGGGGCGAAGTGAGGTGAGCACATTGCTGCGTATCAGCTGAAGTAGGTTGGTACTGTAGAGCGGTCAAACCTACCGGGCGAAGGCAACATCAACATGGGCCAGATCGACGGCATCGACGTCGCGAAACCATCTGTCACCGGCAAATAGCGTTCCAGGATCAGACATCCACGACTTGACTGGACACCCGAACGGCGATTTGAGCGTCCGCGGTTGCTCGGCGTCCATTGGAGCACCGCCGACAGTCTGCCACACGATGCGCTTCCCCGCCGGCCATGGAGGCCAGAAAGCCGCCCGCATCGCGGCGTTGTCAGCGAGCGGCCAGCGGAGATGGGGATCGCCAGCGGACGAGGACGACGTCGGTGCCTCCGGGGGCGCGAAGGGAAGTCCGAGAAACGTCAGGAAGGCGTAGATGAGCTGCAGACGCGCCAAGGGCGTCTGGACGGGAAAGAGAAACGGAGCCACGTCCTCGAACATGACCATGTGGAACGGATCGTCGTCCGGATGGTCAAGATCCCTGGCGCGTCCCGGCATCGCCAGGGACTGCTCAGCGCGCCGCTCGGCTGAATACCACCGCGTGTATGGGTCGCTGTCGCCGTCCCCGCCGTCGTCTCTCGGGCGCCATTCTGGAGCCTCGAAGACTGTTCGGGACTCGTGTGCGCTCCTCCATCCCTGCGCCCCTTCTTCGCCGATGCGTGGGACCTCAGACTCCCAGAAATCCTCAAACTCGATGAGAACCCCTTCGAACCACTGCTGCCGGTCGAAGGGCGCTGGGGGAGGACGAAGGTAAGCGGGCTTGAAGAAGGTGCTGGTGTCAGACGTCTGTCTAAGGCTTCGATCAGGACGTACATTTCCATTATGGCCTGCATGATTGCCATTGCGCGCTCCGTGTAGCCTTGGGTAAGTGGAATACAAGCCAAAACCCACTGGCTGATTTTAGGAAAAGGCAAGCTCGGAGAAGAAGGTACACCTGGTTCTCCTCCTGAGCTTCGTTGTCACGATCTGGCATGAGCGTCTTCCGGGACTGGACATACCCATCCCACTCAGACGGTCAAGACACTCGGTGTACACGGCAACCACCTCGTCTACCCCGCCTGCAACTTGTGTCGTCCCTCCAAACCCTTGGCCCTCCCTCCAATCGATGTATGCAAGATACACCTTCATCATCTCCTCTTCCGGCACCGTCCGTCCCAGTTCGGCAATGGCGTTCTTCCATCGCTCTGTTACCTTTGCGGGCGTCCACAGCGCCTCAGCAGCGCGAAGGAAGGCAATATGGAGCTCAGGCGAGGCAAAGTTGCGCCTGTGGGCGTCGAAGGCACGCTGAAGCACGGAGAGTGTGACTTCGGCATTTGCCCTGGTCTGGCTCGCTTTCGAGGGATCTGACAGGTCACCGGCCTTGGCGTCGGAGTGTTGCAGGTGCATGGTGGAGTACTTGATCCAGCGGTCCACATCGTCCGGGGCGTCCCTCAGAGCACGCTCGTACTCGGCTCGCTGGGCCTTTACGTCGTCCTCCGTAGTTGCCAAGTCTCCAAGAATGGCTACCATGTCGTCGAATTCTGGATCTTCGTCTGCGTGCTTCGAGATGGCACGGTAGTCTGGCACGTCATCTCCAACGTCGGCCAGGGTGTGGCGGCGACCACTGGCGAGAGAGAGAAAGTCAGCGTCGAGGTCCCCCTCAAATGTCTTTGGTCGCATGAGGAGCTTGGCCTTATGCAGCGACCCGGCCAACGCGCGCGCAGAGTACCGAGGGATCTGTGGTGAGCTCGTCACCGGCACGGGAGCTCACGTATGGACGTCCGAACGCTGACACCTCCAGAGCACCGTGGTCACGGCTCCGCATGGCCCGCACGTCTCCAGGGAGTCCGAAGATCCGCCCGCCTACGCTTTAGCTGGGATCCGAAGCCGCACCCACCATAGTCCCTGTAATATTTTGGGGGATTGCGCGTCGCCACATCTCGATAGCGCACGACATCCTGGTCGCCAACCACGTCCATGAACCAGCTCCTCGAAGTGGCCTGCAATGAGCTGCTAGCCAAGAACCTCACTCACCGGCCCTGCATCCTCTTTCGTAACGGCCTCGTACCACGCCCTCCCGTTGCCCTCGTCGACGTCGTTGCCCTTCAGAGCTTCTGCTCTGTGGCGTTCCCGTGCCCGCCGCTCTTCCTTCTCCTTCCGCCGTTCGTCACGGTCCCGCTCATCATCCTTGTCGCGTTTTGAGCGCTTCTCCTCTCGTTCCCGATCCTCGCCCCGGTCTCCGCGTTCACGCCGCCTCCCCTTCACATCAGACCGGCCAGATTCACGGACGCGCTCGCGCTCGCGTCGGCGCTTCCTGTCGTCATCGTCGCGGTGCCGACTGGACCTGTCCCTGCTGCTCTCCCTCCGCTCCCTCACCTTTCCCTTGCCGTCGTCTTGATCTGGGCTGCGCCGTACGCCGTCGTCGCGGTGGCGCCGACGCTCTCGCTCGCGGCTCCGATCTCTGGGGCGCTGGCGATTGCTATCGCCATCCCTCCGTCGTCGTTTCGACGACCCCGCGGCTTCATCTTCGGGAGTTCTGTCCTGGCTTGTCGTTCGTGTCTCGTTCCTGCTCGAGGCCCCAAAGTCGATGTCAGGAAATGAGGAGAACGAGGACACAGCGTTGCTCCGCCCGGCTGCGCTGCTCGGCCCAGCGGCCCCTGCGCCCTCTGAAAGGTCGGGAAAGGAGAGAAAGGTTGGGGTTCCGGACATGCCGGGGCGCAGTTGGCGGGCAGGCCGAGAATGGTCGAGCCTGTTAATGTTGTGGATGAGGTCACAAGTCAACTCGAAGAGAGGCGAACGAGCAACAACAGAAAGTGAGTGCGGGGCCCAAATATATCCACGTGGAAATGCTTCCGTGGCTGCCTCAAATGGAGGGAAGAGATAAGGCGGGCAGGCTCCGCCTGTGTGTTGTGTGACTGATCTCGGCGTGCTCGGACCGGCAAACCAGGTGTGATCGGCCGTAATCTTGGGCCGGCTAGGCCGAATAACCGGCCCACCCAGGCATCCCAATACATTGCCCCTTGGCGGCCGGCAACGTCGGGGCCACGGGTGGGCTCCATGCGGAAAGTGGTGGAGTTGTGGACAAATGTGCACATCCCGTGGCCAAACCCCAAGATCTTGCCTCTCGCAGTCGCTATCGCAAGCCAAGTGCTTTCTCGAAGGCACTTGATCGATTGCGAAATCTACGCGCCAGCAACAATCTTGGTACAAGCTTTACAGTCACTACTCCTCTCATAACCGGCAACAGAATCGCCCATCACACTCTCCCCACTCTCATTCATTCCATCTCGCCCACGATGCCAGAGATCATCTACGAGTCGGACCACCGCAAGCCCGACGCCCTCCCCGAATGCGGTCTCTACGACTACCTCTTCGACCCGGCCTCGCCGCTGGAGAAGTTCGACCCCTCCCTCCCCGCCTACATTGACGGCCTGGACGGACGCGTCCTCACCCGCGCCGATGTCGAGGACGGCGCTCTCCGCCTTGTGTCGGGCCTCCGTGCGCTCGGAATCAAACGCAACGACGTCGCATGTATCTGGGGCCTCAACTCCCTCGAGTGGATCCGCGCCGCGTACGGGTGTATGGCTGCTGGCGTCACTGCCTCTCCCGCCAACTACGCCTAGTGAGTCGCCGGCCGACGAAGCTGACAGCAGCGCTGCGCACGAGATCGCGCACCAGATCAATGACTCCGGCGCACAGATCATCCTCCTCGACCCCTCGCTTGTGCCGACCTTCGACAAGGCGCGAAAGGAGATCAAACGCCAGTTCCCGCCCGAGCGCGTCATCCTCCTCTGCCAGAAGGCACGTAAGCCGAAGGAACTTGCGCAGTACAAGGCTCTCGAGGAGATCCTCGGCGAGCGGGGTACGCCCGAGCACTTCCCCGGCCAGCAGTCGCGCGACACGGCTTGGCTGTGCTACTCGTCTGGCACGACCGGCCTGCCAAAGGGCGTGATGACGACGCACAACAACATGACGAGCCAGCTTCAGGCGCTCAATATCGGATACCAGCAGCTGAAGAGCGGACGCGACAAGGTTCTGGGTATCCTGCCCTACTCGCACATCTACGGGTTGACGATTGTGCACTTCCAGCCGTTCACTGTCGGTGTGCCGATGGTCGTTCTGCCCCGCTTTGAGGAAACGTCTGTCCTCAGCGCCATCGAGAAGGTGAGCAGTCTCCGTTTCGTTCTGACGCCCTCAGTACAAGATCACCCACGGTCTCATCGTCCCCCCTATTCTCATCATCCTCCTCCACTCGACCAACGTCGACAAGTACGACCTGTCGTCTCTGCACACCCTCATGGCTGGCGCGGCCCCGTGTAGCCCGGAACTGACCGAGGCGTTCATGAAGCGGTTCCCGAAGATTGTCCTGTATGTCCTCATCATCGAGTGCAATTAAGCATGCTGACGCTTTTAGCACTCAGGGTTATGGCATGACCGAGTGCTCCCCGACGACCCACGTTTGCCACGGCGAGGAGGCTGAGGGCCGCGCTGGCTGGATCGGACGCCTGCTCCCGACCTTCCAGGCAAGGCTTGTGAAGGAGGACGGCGACGACGCGAAGGTCGGCGAGCGCGGTGAACTGTGGCTCCGCGGCCCGAGTGTCATGAAGGGATACCACAACAACCCAAAGGCGACGGAAGACACCATGGCCCCTGGAGGATGGTACAAGACCGGCGATGTGCTCATCATTGACGAGCACGGGTGGTACAAGTGAGCACTGGGGTTGTGGAGAGGGTGCTCACATCCAGGGTCGTCGACCGCGTCAAGGAACTCATCAAATACAAGGGCTTCCAGGTCCCTCCCGCCGAGCTCGAGGGTATCCTACTGCAGCATCCCAAGGTCGCCGACGTCGGTGTTATCGGTGTCTGGGACGAGGCGCAGGCCACCGAGCTCCCAAGGGCGTACATTGTCCCCAAGCCGTCTGTCAAGATCAAGACTGGGGCGGAGAGGGAAGCGCTCAGCGCCGAGGTTGCGCAGTGGCTCGCTGGTGAGGTCGCGCAGCACAAACGACTCCGTGGCGGTGTGGTCATCGTTGAGGCCATTCCCAAGTCGCCCTCCGGAAAGATTCTGCGCAAGGATCTCCGTGTGCGTGCGCAGGCCGAGCGCGAGGCTGAGGCCGGTGCCTTGCGTGCCAAGCTCTAATGCGCTTGCGGGGGAGGACCATTTCGTCTTCGTATTGCACATACACTCTTTTCGTGTCCATTTTGGGCGATGGTCTGCTTAGATAGCGCAGATCAGTCGGTAGTAGATGTACCAGATGCAGCATATCAAACGGGACACGGAAGCGTCATTAGTGGATCGTTTCGACCAGACGCGCTTGGGACGTGTCACGCGCAATATCGGGCCTTGCGGAGCGCGGATAAGGCGGGTGATTCGAAGATGAACAACTCCCGACCGGAATTGCTTCATCTGCAGCGGACGCTAGTCAAGCGCAGCCGTTTAATCTACACAAATCATCGCGGCACCGCACAGACCAGCTTTTATCCACCCATCATTCGCAGGTAGCTGTGCTATAACCCTGCTAGAGCGCGGAATGCGTGTCCAGTGCCTCGTGCTCACGCTAAAATAATGTCTCGCCGGTCCGTGCGGCCCGGTTACTCGCCTGCAAGAGTGCTCGCTTGAATCGTGTACAGGAAACCGCGTTCTACTGTCCAGTCGCGTACAGCTACGCAACAGGCCTGAACCACCCGGCCATGCTGGTAATCATCGGGTCGCGGCCAGAATTACCCGGCAGTGCTTGCAGTCTGCTCGAGACGTCCTCTTGCTACCTGAACAGGTTCCGGACGCGGATACACCCACCCGTGGCGCAATGGCGTGGGAGACGATCAATCCCATGCGACGCGCGGAATCTAAGGTGCTCCTTGTCGGCGCCATGCTCTCCTCCTTGGCTCGGGTACATCACGTATATAGTCGCGGAGAGGTGGCACGGGTGAGTGAGTCGGCGGAACTTTGTGGCAGGGAGTTCCCTCGGAGAACAAAGTTCCATCGTTTTGGATTACGGGTGGTAGATGGAATTTTCTGGGCAGGATGTTTGTAGGGTCGTGGCTCTAGGGTCGTGCCCTTTGTGTGATCGCCCCCCGCTGACGGGCGTCATTGCCCTTTGCTGGATGCGCCCACCTGTCCACGTTCATCGCTATGTGGAGGTGTACGCTGATCGGCGGCGTGCATGGCTGCAATGCGACAAAGGCTGCAAAGGCTGCATACCTGGCTCCGACGTTCCAGCGCCCACCTGTCCGCGTTCATCGCTATGTGGAGGTGCACGCTGATCGGCGGCGTGCATGGCTGCAATGCGATAAAAGGCTGCAAAGGCTGCATACCTGGCGTCCTCCGGTGGAACGTCGGAGCGACGTCTTCTTGGCACAGTGATAGCACCCATGAAGTTCTCTCTGTCACCAGTGACGGCTCTTGCTATCGGGTGACGACTATGACGGCTGTTGATGACTCATACCCGCTCAGAAGCTCATGGCAGATGGCCGCCGCGATAGTCACTCCCGCTCCCTGCTCGTGAGCCTCGACGGGCGCGTCGGAATCGCGGGGTCGCAATATCGTGAGCAGTCGTGAGAGTCGTGCGTCCGGCGTTCCGGCGAGTGACTCAGAGTACGTATTCCTCATCGAACCTCGATTTAGAATACTCTCTCCACCATCCGGGCCCACCTGACCCATTGGATCAGCACAATGTAAGCTCTGGCTGTGCCGCGGCGCCGCCACTCCACGCGTGGCGCTGCCGGCACGACGCCGACCGAGCCCGAGCGCAGGCGACGAGACCCCCGGAGTACTCTCCTCAACCTAGAACTCAATACCGATTTCCGCTGATGTGAAGACCTTTAAAGACTCAGGTCTCCCGCGTCATTCTCTGATCTCTGCACGGGCTCTGCTCTGCACGGTCCTGAGTTTCCTACTGGATCGGCGCGCGGATCCAGGGCGGGAGTCAATGCCGCCTGAAATGAGGCGTTCGTGCCGATCACCGCCCAAATCATGAGCATGACGTACAAATGTTCAACCAAACGTCCTCCCAAGCGGAGAAATATCCAGTCCAGCACTGCTTGCTGCGTGCTGCTGCAGTCCCGCTGCTTGTTCTGCGACCCAGATCGAGAGCATTTGCGTTCCAGTTTATCTTAATCTCCCTGACGCCATAAACTTTGACCCAACCTTGTCCACAGCCGCGGTTACAACGGCGACCACCGCCCTTTGCTCACTGGTTTAGCGTCTGCGGTTTAGATTGCAAGAGTGGGGTGAGGTGCGTGGGTGCGAGAGATCGAGGATCGAGAAAATCGAGACGTCGGTCAATCGAGGCGAGCAAGAAAAACGAGCGAGCCATATAGATAGCAGCGAGGGTCACTTCCTCATCACCCACAACCACATCGATACCATACACGTCGGCTCGCCCATCGTTACCACGAGAACGCAGCAAGAGGCTCCCCAGTAAAGTTGGGCGCACGAGCTCGAGGTCACCGAACCTTGAGCCCATATCACCATAGACGAGCATAGACGACGAGCCGGCGACTGCGATTACCGAACGCAGACCACGCAGAAGAAACGCATCCAGCGAGAGCACACAAACACGAAGCCCTCCGCATCCGGACGCACAAGAACAGGCATAACGCGAACGTCAACTCCCCAGACGCATAAAGCATCAAAAGACAGGTCTACTGTCATCCTTCGAGAATATCACCGCCGACTGAATTGTTTGCATCGTTCACCATGGTCTCGCCACGATTCCCCCTTCCCCTGGCTCTCCAGAACTCCAACTTCCGCACACTCGAGCACTACGACAGCTCGCCCTCGTCTTCTCATATCACGTCGCCGGTGGAAGCGACGTTCCGCGAAAGCGTGACTCCGCCAGAAGAGGTCCCAGACTTGATCCCTAGCGGCGGCGAAGAAGACGTCCCCGGCCGGAACAGGCGTGTCCGCGGCGTCGCAACGTTCCCAAGACGGGGAGGGGCCGGAAGACCAAGGCTTGCAGCAGATACCTTCGCCCCACACCCGATGTCGCCAATCGCCCCAATTCACGCCCGGTCCTCCCCGGCCACACCGTACCCGTACGCCATGTCCAGCCCGACAACGCCGGCACCCATCGGCATGGGCGGAGTGAGCATGGTCCGGTCAGTCTCGCAACCAGTCCTCACCGGAGCTGAGCATGCCCAATACACGGCTTCACGGGCAGCCTCTATCGGTCGGATGGTTGGGCGGTCTCGCAGCTTAAACCGGGGACGAGGGGGCAGTCTGTCCCGGCGGCCAAGTCTGTTCGGTGCTCTGGCAAGACTGGAAGACGGCGACGAGTCGCCAGAGGACGCCAACGACGGGCGCGACGGGGATGGAGACGTCGAGATGGCTGATGAGAGTCAGCCGGCTGAATCGCAGCCCGAGCCAGTGGTCCACGTCGAGCATGTCGACCTAGGCCTGCCAGTCCCACTGCCCCGACCAGAACGACACCACCCACACTCATTCCATCCCTATCATGCCCCTCAGAACCCCGCCGACAGTTCCCCACCCCTAGCATCGAGCTTCCAGGGCCACGCTCCGCGCACACTATCCCCGGGCCCGCTGGCTCCCCGACCAAACAGTTCGGGCGTGCCCACTGGGACTGCCCGCTTCGACTACGACCCTCGCACACTCGTTTATCCGCGTACACCGAGCCCCACGTCCCTGTCTGTGTCACAATCACGACTGACCCCGACATCGGGAACGAGGGTGAGACCTGGACACAGTAGTCCCGGCCAGCCAACGAGTAGTACGGCGCGCGCAGTGGCTTGGCGCCGGGCAGGAAGGGTGCGGTGTGTGCCCCGATACGCTGTGGAGGAGGCTGTGTAGGAGCCACAGAGGAACCACTGCGAGGAGGGGCGGGAGGGGGCTTGACGGAGGATGCATCGAAGCAGTTGTGAATTGTTGTATTGCAATGCATTGACCTAGATTACATGGGTTTGACGGCCAGACGTCCTCTACTTTTTCTCCTCTTCTCCAGCTCCCTCCTCCTTACCTCCCTCCTCCTTGAGCTTCTTGGCCAGGATCTTGCCGCCAATGTTCCGGATGTTGGGAAGGGCGCGCTCGACGCCGCCAGCAAGTGCCTTACGATAGAGCGTCAGGGCCGTGTCGAGATTGTCGGCTGGGCGTCAGTGAGGCTTCCGCACTCTTCCCTCCCTCTGCCTTTACTCACTCGACTCAAGCACCGCCGCAAGGTTATACTGGATCTCGGGGTCCTCGGGTGCAATCTCCATCGCAGCCGTGAGCGCCGTGATGGCCTCCGCTGGCTGAGGGGGCTTGGTCATCATGTACGCGGACCCGAGGTTGGTGTAAGCGTCCGCCGAAGGCTCGAGCGCAATGCTATGCTTCCAAGCGTCAATGGCGCCTTGAGGTCCCTCTAGATGTAAGCGATATCAGGCAAGAGATGGGTAGGGGTGGATAGCTGTGGTGTGCGTATGTTGTTGTAGGGAAGTGTGTGTGAGGAGGTCAGACAGGGTTCAGTGGCGGGAAGACCAGCCAGGCATGTGGCGACAGCGGTAGGGGTCTGGTTAACACCACATCACCTATTCCCGACTCCAGGACAGAGTATGTGGAACGCAGCCATTCTTCATTGCCAGCGCACCGGCCTGACCTACTGCCAGCATCACGGATATCGGCAGGCAAAGGGACCCGCCATACCTCGGAATGACTCACTCAGCTGATACTCCACAACGCCGAGGTTGAACCACGCTCCACTAGTCGGCATGACCCCAATGCTTTCCTCATAAGCCGCCTTTGCGCGGTGGAGGTCTCCCTCCTCTAACGCTCGGGTACCGTCCTCAAGCAGCGACTGCGCCTGGACGAGCTTCGGGTCTGTCGCGGACACGGGATCGGGGCCCGTAGCGTATCCTGGGGTCAGTACAAGGTATCAGTATGGTCTATTCGGGTGGTCCCTTCCCAGCAGCCACGACTGCCCGTTATGCTGGACGAAAGCACAAAGAAGGTCAAGGAACTTCTGAACGACGGCGACGGAGGTGTCGGAGACTTACCCCTCGAGCCCAGGTTCCACGACAATGGCACAGCCGGGCGCAGAGAGCGAGCAGCGGGAGTTGCACGGACTGCAGACCGGGCTGAGAGGGAGAGGATGCGGCTTGCACGGAAGGCGGAGCGGAGGGCGGACATCGTATTTGGTGGACTTTGTGATGGTAAAAACAGATCCACCTCCACAATCCACCTCCACCGCCACTCATTGCTCCTAGCTCCTTGGCTTGCTTGTCTAGTTTGTCTCCCTTCTGGGTGGAGGAGGCCACGTGGCACTGAGTCATCAGAGCGCATTAGGCGAGGTTGTAATCGGCCTCAGCCCATTAGCCCCAATGCTAATCATGGGGGCGCCAGCATGACCGGCTCCAGAAGTGGCCTAACGTCGTCATCCACCGCTCGTTGATCGTTGGAGGCAGTCGCATCACACAATCGCTCAAGTCTCTCCAGTCCACCTCCAACTGCTGCCATGACATCCCCAACGTCGGGGCCTTCCGAGAACGAGCCCCTCCTGCCTCCCTCAGCGCACATGGCCCCCGCCTCGCGTTCTAAACTCCATGCGCGCCGCTACCTTCCCGAGCCGAGCGACAAGGCGAAAGGGAAGCAACGCGCCGTCGAGGGCGACACAAGCGACGACGGTACTCCTGCCCCAGCTCCCTCTACGTCAAAAGCCAGAGGGAGGACTGCTTCCCAGGACATGGGCAGGCCGGTCACGATCATCTTCTCAAACGAGGTGGATGCGGGAGGCAACCTGGAAGTGTGGGTCGAGGAGGGTGAGAGTGTAGGCAAGGTGAAAGAGAAGGTGAGCTGTGAAACTTCTGCATATGCGGCAAAGCTCATACCAGATTCGACACATGCGCCCAAACGTTGCTGGGAACCAGCTTCGCCTCATTCATGCAGGACGGCTCCTCACGGACGGTATTTTGCTGTTACCGTGGCTGCGGAGCCTGGAGGAGCGGGTGCGTCGGCAAGCTGGCGGGGCAGGGGTTGGCGACGTCCTCCGTGAAGTCGCAGACGGACTGGCCGGCGATGACGGAAAGGAGGAACCTGCGCCCCCTGAGACCCGACCTCAGAGGATCTACCTGCACTGCAATGTTGGCGGGCCGCTGGGTGCGGTTCCAACGCCGAGCGAGGACGCCGAACCCGAGGCCGCACCCCGGAGACGGGGGTTCGACGCGCTTCTCGACGCTGGCCTCTCTCCCGCTGACGTGGCGAATATGCGGCGCCAGTTCTACGAGAGTAGGGGCGAGGAGGTGCCAGATCTGGGTGCGGGCGACGTGAATGACGAGCATGCCCGCGCTCTCGAGGAACAGTGGATCGAGGGCGATCTCACGCCAGAGACTGCGACCAGTGAGGTATCTCCTTGGCTTTGGCTGACTCCCCAGCGTCGACGGAAGGCATGTACACGTCCATCCTGCATGGGCTACTGACAGGCTTCCTGTACCCCCTCACGCCGTGGTTCTTCTTCCGAGAAGAGCCTTTGCCAAACTTCTTCGACGCGGAGGCTGAGGCGGACCAGCTTGCGCAGCGCGCCGAGGCTGCCGCGCGAGCCGAGGACGAGCGGCGCGCTGCCTCGCACGCAGCGGCCATGCGGGGCACGCATGGACACTCAGCAGGCGGGGATACGCTAGAGGTTCCTGGTGCAGAGAGTGCAGCGGCGAGCCCAGCTCCGAGTAGGGAGAGCGTGAGCACGCGTGTGAGCAGCTCCCCACTCGTGGGGGGAGAGTTGGTCGGCTCGGTCGTGTTCAGCAAGCGTATGCGGGTAGGTCTAGGACAACGGCGCGGCTGACCACAGATTGGCATCTACCTCGGCACGCTTATCAATATTGTTTTTGGCGCGTTGCGATTCCTCTCGGTCTAGGCTGTCAGAGTGATCATTTGTACAGGTATGCGTTGTAGTGTTTGTGAGCGTGGCTTGGAGCATGTACAACTGGCCGTTGAGCAGATTGTGGACAAGCGAAGCCCGTTGTTGTCCTTTTGCCTCGCTACTTGTCTTGTAAGGTTGTAACCAATAAGACAACCGGGGATTCTCCCTTTGGGCCTGCATGCCAATCTGCAACTCGTTGACGGCTCAGGGCTCGATGGCACACACTGCTGTTTGGTTCGGGTTATTCGGGTGCTTGACCTGGGATGGCGCGGCAGGCAAATCGACCATTGTGGCATTCGTTTTGTCATCCCGACATCTGCCGATCGCCGAGACGCCAAGAGTCACCATCCTTGAGCACACTTGCTCATTACGCACGACCCGCGCAACACGCACGACCTCTATCTTTGCACAACAAATGCAGAAGCACTATGAATGCGTCCTACCATCAAGGCGGAGCAACCCAGTGATATACCCTAAGGGTATCCTAAAAAGTGGATGTGGGGATGCGAATGTTAATGGGGAGAGAGGGAGGGAGGATTCGGTGGAGGGAAGGTGCTCAGGTGCAGAGAAGAGGCAGGAATGCTGCCAGCTGAAGCTCAGACTTAGAGCGCAATGTAACCAGCGATGGCGGCGGCGATGGTGAGACCAGCGGGAGCAAGAACGGCGCGGGCGCCCGAGGTGGACCCGGAAGCCGAAGCCGAAGCCGACGCCGGGGCGCTCTTGGAGACCGAGACCGAGGCAGCGGCGCTCGACGAGGCGGCCTTGGAAGAAGCGGCGGCCGACGACGACGACACCGGCGCAGACTGCTCGTTAGTGAGGGAAGGGGGAATAGGTCTAGCTACTTACGGTCTTGGAGGGGAGGGCCGAGTTGGTTGACTGCATGGCGCTCTTGTCGGCGGTGAGGGCCTTCTCCTCGGCCGTGAAGTTGCCGGTCATGCCGGAGAGCCTTTGCGTCAGTGGGTGATTCGAGGTGTCAGTGTGGCGGCAGGGACGTGACACACATCCGAGCATGGGACCGAGCAATATGCCCTGTTAGAACCCGGCCGCCTGGTTCATGTTTCCACTCAACACTCACGAGAAGCGCGCCGAGAACTGCATGTAGGGCATGCCCGAGACCTGGTAGTCGGCCGCGGTGTAACGGATGAAGTAGCCGTCAAAGTTCTCACCGACGCTGGGGTCGATAGTGGTGGAGATGGAATCGGCCTTGGAGACGTCGACCTGGTCGCCGAGGTTCTGGATACAGGTCTGCTGCATGATGGAGCCGATGCAGAGGTCGACGGAGCAGACACCGATAGTGGTGAGGTCGGGAGCGGCGCCGTCGTCCTGCCAATTGATTTCGAGGACCTCACCGCCGGTGGCTTTGGTGGCCGCGACGGGGTTGGTGGTGTAGATGGTGGCGAGAGCCGGGGCGGCGAGGGCGAGGAGAGCGCAGGCGTACATTATGATGAGTTTGTTGTTAACGAGTGACGGTAGCTGGACAGTGGAAGAGATGAGATGTTAGGCTGGATGAATGGAGGAAACGAGCGTGGGGATGGGCAGAAGACGAAGCTGGTTATGAGGGGATTGTAACAATCAAGTGGAGACGGGGGATGGGGCTGTTTGAATGGGGGCGCGGTGAATGGGCGCGCTGTGGATGGATGTGGATGGATGTGGTAGAATGGGCTCGAGCGATTGTCGCTAGTGTGCACGGATCATCAGCGAGGGTAAGGTGGTTCAAGGTGGGGTCTAATGCCTCATGCCAAGGAATCGCGGAAGGACCGTGTGGGTGCATGTGGTGAGGAGTCAATGAGGGATCGGTGAGGGCATCGAGGGCATCGAGGGCATCGAGGGCACCGAGGGCAGCGAGGACAGCGAGGGCTATTGAGGCGTGAGGGGCCCTACCGTGAGCCTGCCTTGGAACAGACTCAAAAATGTCTGCCAAGGTAGGGAGGACAAGGTAACGAGCGGGTGGTAGTAACAAAGTAGAACACGGGAAGGGGCGGAGGCGGAGGACGAGATCATACGCGCCGAGGCGCGCCGAGGATATTCTGTAATCAATACTGAGGCGGATCAACGAATCATCATACGGACCAAACATCAATTCAAAGCATCTTCTCCTCCTCTTTTGGACCATTGAAAGGGCCAAACTGAGCCGAGGATAGAGGCCAGGCAGATTAATAATGTTAAGCATTGCCCAAAGTTGGGTTCGAAACATGCCTCCGACCCCCGGGGTGCTTTGTCACTACTTGTTACATCACTCTCGAAGGGGGAGGGCGAGAAGCGAAGGGGTGAGTCGTGGCGGGGGCGGTTGGCGGGTTCGACGTGACTTGACTGCCAGCTCGACCTCCTCGCGCTCCTCGACCTCGTCGTCAAAGCGAATCAGGCCTTTTACGCCATGAATTGAAATTGTCAAAATTGAACGCGACGCGCCTTGACCAACATCCTATCCATTTGGAAGCTTTCAGGGTAAACAAGATATTCAAGGCACGGAAGCAGTCAAAACCTCTTCCCCTGGGTTTAGATCTTACCTCCTTTCTTAATCACAACCTCAAACATCAAACCATTATTTCATCCCCCCGGTTACAATTAAACATGACGTGTTCGGTATCATGGTCGCTGCCCCACTCTAAAGAAGTTGATGACGGAATGATCATGGCTAATGGGAAAGACGCATTACGTCATTGGCCATGGGTGGGTGCCTGTAAAGGCAGCATGGCTGTATTGCCGCATAGCCGCAGCACGCACCCAGTGCACACATGCATCCAGCGCATACACCCAGTTTTACCCAGTTATATCCAGAACGGCGGGCCAGCAGTCATCCAGCAGCCAGTAGCCAGCAGTCAGCCATGCAGCCAGCAGCCAGCAGGCCAGCAGCAGCAGCTCATCGTCACCGCTTTTCCGCCATCGCAGCCCATCACCCAATCCCTTCAACACCCTCAACACCCCTTCAAATAACAATTCTCTTCTCTCACACTCCCTCTTCTTCCATCCTCACTGCTTTCTTCCATCCTTGAACACTCAATCCCTCATCTCATCCTACAACAATGTCTTCCGGCTACACCATCCACGTCTCAGGCCTCGCCCCAGAGACTTCCGAGACCAAGCTCCACGACTTCTTCTCGGTACGCGGACCTCACCCTCCATCCACCACTAACCCCAGTTCTGTGGCAAGCTCCAGAGCGTCAAGAAGCATGGCACCGAGGCGGACATTACTTTCGAGAAGCAGAGCGCCATGCGCACCGCCCTCATGCTGAACGGTGGCACTGTTAGTTCCCTCCAGTGCGCTGCTCGAGATGGATGCTGATGGCAGCTCGACGGCGCCCACCTCGAGGTCACTTCCGCATCGCCCGAGGCCACCACTGACAAGAGCGTGCTCCCCACGTCCGGGTCGTCACCCGTCGGCGAGGGCTTCGAACAGGAGGACAAGCCCAAGGTTAGCTGGAATTTGGACCGGAGTTAACCCCAGGCTGCCATTGCCGCCGAATACCTCGCCCACGGTTACACCATTGGAGACAACATCATCCAGAAGGCCATCGACGTCGACAGTGAGTGTCCGAAGTTTCAAAGCGCTCGAGGGTGTTCAGCGCTGTCTCGACGGCCAAGCATGTGTCGGGGATTGCGGCAGGTAGTATCTGCCACACCGCTGGAGAAGCGATGACGTCGTGGCGTCACCTTCACTCGCCACTGACACGTTCATCCCCCTCCACTCATGCCGGTACCCAAGCGGTCGGGCCATCTCCGTTAAAGATCATCCTCACTAACGTACAGAGAAGCAGGGCATCTCGTCGCGCTTCCTCTCGTTCCTCTCCAACGTGGACAAGAAGGCCGGCGAGCGCCTCCTAGGCGAGAGTCAGACCATTTCCGCTCGTCTCCAGCAGGACGCCCACAACGCCTACGTCAAGACCCGCGAGGCCGACCAGCAGCACGGCGTGAGCAACAAGTTCTACCAGTACTACTCCAAGGCGCTTTCCACTCCTGTGGGCCAGCGGTGAGTCGCTGTGACGGGCTGCGTCTTACGATCCAACGCGGCCGCTGACCCCAGCGTGGCCGAGTTCTACAACGAGGCACACAAGACCGTTGTCGACGTACACGAGGAGGCCAAGCGCCTTGCCGCTCAGAAGAAGGCGCAGAGCCAGGGCTCTACCCCTCCCCCCGAGCCCGCACACCCCTCCGACGCCAAGGCGGCCGAAGCCGGCCACCACCCCGAGGCTGCCACCTTGGCCGCCATGTCCGCCCCCACTGCCGGCTCGGGCACCCAACCTGCCCACCCCACTTCCGGCGAGAAGCTCGCTCACCAGTAAAGTGTTTTAGCAGCAGGTCTAACACATGTTTTGAATGAGGAAGTCTATTGTAGGTGTGGGACTCGTAGTATGTAGTTACCTGGACTCGCTAGACTGCGTGCTTGATGCAATGAGTATGGACAAATGATGCAACGGGTAGGCGTAATTGGTATGCGCAGGAAGTACATAAATGAAAATACATATACAACAGTGCATGAACAACAGCTGACCTCATTCCTTATCGCCCAATATGCTACACTCGGTGTGCCTTGGCGTCCTATGGTGCCGCGCCCATCACGTCGAAGTCCCAAGCTAATAGGTGCCACCGAGTATTCTCAAGCGGCCCTCGTGCGTCGTAACGTCGACGTTGTGAGGGGCGAGTGAGGCGCAGGCCAAGACCACGTTGTGGATCCGCAGCAGCTGTTGGCGTCTCACAACGTCAGGCTCGCTTATGGCCTTGGCGAGGCCAAGCTTGAGGGACGCGTCGAGGTTGCGAGCCGGGTGCGCAACATCGTGCCGCTTAGTGACAAGAGGCTTTTTCAAGAACGGCACCAGGGCCTCGAGCGTGTCGATGATCTGGGATCGACCGATGCCCATCTCCTTGAGGCGGCTGACCTGTTCAACATCGACCGAGATGCCCTGGGCGCGCCTGGGGTTGCCGCGACCGGTGAGCGACTGCAGGCATCTCTCTGCCGCCTCGAGTAGCTGAGAAATTTAGTACGATCCGCATCGAAAGGCAAACGCAACTCTACTCACTTTCGGGATCGGCACAGCAGCAGTAGTCGCCTGAGGCCAGGAACAGAGCGTGCCCAGAATCACGCGGACCTCGTCGATGGGCAAGAGCAAGTCCAGCTGCTCATTGGCGGCAGCGAGGGAAGCACGGGTGAGCTCGTTCTCAGTTTGTAGGCCCTTATTAACCTCTTGCTGGCTTCGGTTGACCACTCGTTGACGCTCTCGTTCCTCCTGGAGCTCTGTGATGGTCGACTTGTGCTCTTTGATGGTCGACTCGAGGGCCTTGAAACGGGTATCCCATTCGCTCGCGAGCTGCAGCTGTCTCTGTCAACGCCATCGAGCCTTACGGATTTGCGCAGTGGCAGGAACTTACGGTTGCCGTCATGGTGGCGGCGGCTTGGTCCGCCGCCTCGCTATCACCGGAGATGGCGATGGTGGAATCGTCCGAGCCCCGTGGGATGTGGACGTGGGGAGGGAACCGGGCGAGCGGCGTCCCCGCGACATTGGCGCTGGCGGTCGCTTGCGCAGCACGGAGGACGCGGCTGGTGTCGGAGGCGGCTGGGAGCTGAGATGGTGAGCTTCTGAGGAGAGACAGGCGGAAGTGGTGGGTCTTCAACTTCGTGAAGCTCCCGATGCTGGAAGCGCCTCGACGAAATGAAGAGAAAATAAAAGAGAGGCGACCTAGGAGAGGCATGATGGATCTTGGATCTGTTCGCAGTGCGAGGGAGTCTTGGACGTTTGGGACGAAGCGGTTGAAGGAGTACAGGAAGAGAAAGGCTTACTTTAAGTGTTCGAGATGCAGAGCTCGCGGAGTTTCGCGCTGTTACGAAAACCTTCATGTGGCAAAGGGGGCGCATTGCGACGACGAGATCGACGACAGATCAGGTGTCAGAGATCATGAGCAGCGAAGGAGTGATCGCCGCGAAGGGCAAGTGGACAGCGAAGAGATAAGAACTGGCTGGCATGGCTTGACTGTAGTCCCGTCGTCTTGAAATGGGTATCAAAAGGGGGGGGCGATTAAGAATAAGAGGTGGAGGTCCGCCAGATATTTCAGCGGCAACGATTGCAAGGCGACCAAGGAATCACCGTCCGCCATTCACCAACTCATCTACGTGCATGCCGTTCAGAGGCCAGATGCAACAAGGACGGGGGCGAGGTGGACAGCGAGGAAGGGGAGGGACGAGAGGTGGGCGTGGCGGAGGCGGCGGACGAGAGGGGCGCCGCGGGCCCCAGCTGCCCTCGACCATGTTCGATGAGGTGGACGCGGCATACGGTGGGCAATGGGGTCAGAGAAGCTGCTGACCATAGGTGGCTCGCATAAGCCTAACAGCGTCCGCGCGAGGAAGGAGGAGCGCAAAGCCAAGCGGAAAGGCTTTCCTGACACGCCACGCCAAGGCAAGCGCCGCGCCGGGTCCGACGACCACGCACCGCCGCCACGCAAGAAACCGAGGGACGCCAGCCAACCCACAGAGCCCAAAGACAAAGGCAAAACTAAGGAAGCGCAGCCGAAAGCCAAGCCCGCATCCAAATTCAATCCCGAGGGAACGAAGGCACCGAAGGAACCGAAGGGGAAGAAGAAGGAGCTGGTGCTGCCTGAGGACGATGGGGATGTGGAGGACCGCGAGATTGCGTGGCTCGAGTACATGCTCAAGAATGAGAAGGGAGAGGATAGTGATGGTCTTGATGGTGAGTTGGAGTGATGGGGAAACTGACGGCAGATATTCTGGACTTTGCGGACCTGCTGGGACCCTCAGGGAAGGGCTTAGCGAAGGGAGATATGAGCGACAGCGAGCTCGAGGAGGGAATGGGCGATGAGGGGGAGTTTGAGATCAGCGATTCGGAGGATGAGGAGGAAGATGACGAAGGGGATGAGGAGGAAGATGACGAAGGGGATGAGGAGGAAGATGACGAAGGGGATGAGGAGGGATCTGAAGTCGCCGATGAGGAGAGTGTGCAATGGGACGGGGAGGAGGAGGAGTGGCAAGGCATCGCCGATAGCGACGATGAAGCCGAAGAAACCGTTGAGGACGGAACGGACGTGACCATCGAAGACGAGGCGTCAAAACCACCTCCTGCTGAGGCAGTCGCACCCGCACCGGGCCGCTATGTTCCTCCACATCTCCGCGCTGCCCAGCTCGCCGAGAAGGCCGCCGGTGACGGCGTGCGAGTGGCCGAGAAGGCCAAGCTGGAACGTAAAGCCCAGGGTCTGCTCAACAAGCTCAGCGAGGCGAATATCGATTCCTTACTCGCCGAAGTTGAGAAACTATTCGGGGAGTACAGCCGCAATGGTAAGCACCTGTCAACTCACCACGTCGGGACCAGACTAACCGCCAGACGTGACGACCACCCTGACAACTCTCGTGATCCAAATGATTGGATCCAAGACGAATCTCCTCGACTCCTTCGTCGTTCTGTACGCGACGTTGGTCGGAGCGCTCCACCGCGTCGTCGGCCTCGAGTTCGGCGCACACTTCACGCAGACCCTCGTAAAGAAGTACCACGAGCTTTTTCAGCGAACGGCCCCGACGTCGACGTCGGCCGACGAAAGCGATGAAGCTAAGGAGGCGTTTAACCTCCTCACGCTGATTGCGGAGCTGTTCAATGCAGGTGTGGTTGGCTCGCAGCTGGTGTACGACCTCGTGCGGGGGTTCATTGGTGATGGCGACGAGGTGATGTCGGAACGGAGCGTCGAGGGATTGCTCAAGATCCTCAAGTGTGAGTGCTGACTTGGGGACGTGGGCGCACTGACTCCAGGCTCGGGCTCGCAGTTGCGCCAAGACGACCCGGCGAGTTTGAAAGACATTGTGTCGCTGGTGCAGGACCGGACAAGGGGGAGGGAGAAGGAGATGACAACCCGAGCAAAGTTCATGATTGAGACGCTGGGGAATCTCCGCAGTGGGAAAGCGAAGGGGCTTGGGGCGGAACGGGACGATGTTGCACGCATGCGTAAATTCCTCTCTGGCCTAGGGAAGAAGCGTCGACGTGAGTATACATTGCTGATTCCGTCGCTCACGCCAGTGCTTGCACCCGAACCCCTGCGCGTGAGCCTCAAGGACCTTCTTGCGGCCGACTCTCGAGGGAAGTGGTGGCTCGTCGGCGCCGGCTGGTCAGGTAACCCGCTCGTCGAGCGTGCTTCCTCCAAGACCGCCAAGGTCTCGAAGAAGAAGTCGGAGCTCGAGGACGAGGAGGTCCTCCTCGACCTGGCGCGAAAGCAGGGCATGAATACGGATGTGCGCCGCTCGGCATTCGTCGTCCTCCTCACCTCCGAGGACTACATACACGCGTGTGACAGGCTCAACGCGTTCCGCCTCACTGCCGTCCAAGAGCGCGAGTTCGTCCGCGTCACCCTCCACTGCTGCGGGATGGAGAAGGCCTACAACCCGTACTACACGCTCGTGCTGAACAACCTCTGCGCGAACAGCTACGACCATCGCTTCACGCTCCAGTACGCGCTGTGGGATCTGCTGCGCGAACTGGGCGACGGCGGAGTGCCCGAGTCCAGGGCGGCCAACGTCGCGCGCACCCTCGCCTTCCTCATTGCGCGCGGAAGTGTGGATCTTACAATATTGAAGGCTGTCGAGTTTACGGATCTGACGAAGCCGGCCAAGCGATTCCTCGACATCCTGCTCCGCTCCCTCCTGGTCTCTGTGCAGACTGCCAGCCCGCTCTTGAGCCTGCCGAAGAAGTTCAAGGTGGAGGATGTCGACCTCGAGGCTGTGGAGGCTGTGTTTGATCGCGCCCTGGCCGTTCCGGAGCTGGCCGGTGGCCTGGCGTGGGTGCTTCAGAGTATAAAGAAGTCACCTGGGCGGGATTTCGCGGATGGCGCTGTGGAAGGAGAGGTTATTGGGCTTGGGGCTGAAGTCGCTTCCGGTGTTTTGGCACGGGCTATCTAGTTACAATGCATACGGCGATATATTGTAAACTTTGCGGCAGAAATCCATTGGATGAGGAAGGACTAATGACACTGACGGTGGCAATGCATATGTTTTTTAGATTAACTACGGAGACCTGGGGGAAGGACGGTCGATGCTGTGAAGCCGGAATAGAATAGGCGGCCCTACAGCAGAGGTTAGGGTAGTTGCTGAAGCTAGCTGCGGATTCATATGAATTGAGATTCCGTCGCGTTCATCACCCCCTGGGTGAAATTGTCACCACAGAGCCCCTTTATCCAAGTCTCACAAGTGGCTAATGCTGTAGGGGGCATCCTGAGTACCACCTACCACAGCGCTAATTCCCACTCCTTATCCCATTAGTCTCCCCCCATTACCCTCGCAGTTATCCGAATTTCAATTCCACAACCCCAACCTCACCTCCACATCACATCCACAACAACATCCATCGCTTTCACTCAACGCCTCGCGAACCACCACATCCCACATACGCAGCAGCACCATGGCCCAAGCCGGCGTGCCCATCACCAACACTCTCTTCCCCCCGCCACCAGGCTACTACAAGGCCTTCACGCCAGAAGCGGTTGCGCGTCTTGCCGAACTGCGCGGGGAGGACAACGAAGGCAGGGAAGATGAGAGCAAGGATCAAGAGCCCGGAGAGCTCGACGAGCTTGCCGCCGCGCTCGATCCACCCCGGGCCGACTGGGTGCTCGACGATGGCAGGTGGATGCTCTTCGGCCAGATGTATACCGTAAGCAGCTGCCACCGGCGCAGCTGACTCCAGGCCAAACCCCACATCCCCACCGCCAAGGACATCGGACTGCCCGCGCTCGTGGCGGATCCAGTCTCCGCCGGGGGCGACTCGGAACGGCAGGCCCTCCCCGTCCTCCTCCGTTCGTTCCTGCACACCCTCCTCGGTCTGGTCGACGTCCTGACCGGTACCTCGCGCGTACCGGACGAACTCGACGCTGCGGGTCGTGCGTCCCAGGGCGACCAGTACATCCAGCACTTGTCCAACTTGGCCGCGACGATCATGGTCTCCGCGAACCAGCTACGCGGTGTTCAAGTGAGTCCCAATTTGCCGAATACGGCGCAAGCGGCGGCGGACGACAATCACAACGGAAGTGCTAACCCCAGGCCGAAGCTACACTCGTCATGCTCCTGGAGAAACAGCTCGAGGAACGGCGCGCGCAAACTGCGCGGTTACGAGCGTGGGTCGACACTGAATGCAAAGCTGACGGCAGGAAGAGCCGCGAGGTGGTTGCGATGGTGCGAAGACTCAAGGATGCGTCGGCAGCCGACGCGAAGGGAGTGAAGGGAGCCACGACGGACAACGGGAATGGTGAGGCTGACGGTGTGGGCGTGGTTGAGGTAGCGGACACTGCGGGGAAGGAAGTCGAGGTTGAGGTCGAAGTGAAGGCTGGGGATGAAAGGATGAGGGAGGACAGGGAGATTGCATGGAAAGCAGACGCGAAACTGCCCGAAGAGGCTGAGGAGAAGGACGGGGAGAGGGACGGGGAGAAGGTCGAGGAGAAGGTCGAGGAAAAGGACAAGGAGAAGGACGAGGAGAAGGACGAGGAAAAGGCCGAGGATAAGGTCGGGGAAAAGGTCGAGGAAAAGGTCGAGGAGAAGACCGATGAGAATGTCGATGAGAGGGTCGAGGAAGCGGCAGATACGACTGAGACGGCTGAGGATAAGGTCACGGAGAACGCTGTGGATCGAGTCGAGGAGAAGGCTGACCTAGGAGGTGACGGCGATGTGACCATGACAGAGGCATAGACGACAAGCAGACAAATACCCTGCATATGTATTCCCCCTTACTCTCTCTCACTGCGAATTCTGTGGTGACTCATGGACAGGACAAGCTGCTGCTTCGCTATTTGCGATGGCGAGCTTGACGCACGGGACAGACCCAATGTGCATTTGTTCTGAGAAGCCAACTCCGATCAGTAGCTTGCACGCTATCGTTGTACTGCGTCTCACGGCACAACACGATCCACCTGCCTGCGCGCCGATATGTCTCACGCCTCCTATCTGACTTCTGCAAGCAGCTGGCCTGTCGGCAGAGCCTGAGCTTGACGCACCGTAGTCGCCCCCACCTCGCAACCACTCTGGCAGCCCCCTCCATTCCCGCTCATCTATGCAGCCCAAACGCTCAATCATTTCCGTAGTCCATCTCTGTTGCCCACGCCTGCTGTCCGCGCCCGCCGCGCGTGCTTGTTGCGAATGTCAAACCGGTCTTGGGTCCCCTACCACCTATCAGGCAGACGACCCACCCAATAACCCGTTTGTTTTCTCTTTTCTACAGTATGACGGTCGGCGAACCGTGAGCCCCTGCGACCCGCCGGAGCGAGGAGAGGCGGCGGCGTAGCCGATGCTTTTGAGTAGAATTAAAATGCGTTAAGAAGTCAGTTCTGGCGCAGGAGGAATTATTAGAGAACGCTGACTGATCACGTGGTCCCCAAAGTGCCACACTGTGTGTTAGCAGTGGCTGGGCATACGGTGGCGCCGGAGTCTTGCGGGAATAAGTTGCAGAGCAAACTCGATTTGATCCCGCTCCACTGTCCAAACTTCACGTGACCTTGAAGTGAACGGTGAGTGAGCATTGAGGTTGACAGTCGAGTTGGACGTTGGTCGAATCTGTAACCTTCAACAAAAGGAGCCAGTGAGTACGACAGCGACGAAGGCGACGACGACGAAGACGACCACATTGCTGACGCCCTCTCGTCGCTACTTGCCATTACTTGATCCGCGTTATCCGTTTCCGCTCTCGCCGTCATCCCCGTTCCCCATCGGTCTTGCTCGCGAATCTTCACTCCGTCAACCATCTCGCTCGACACATTGTTAATATCACTTTGCGCTCGCAGAAATGGTCAAGCACAACAACCAGCTCCCGAAGAACCACTTCCACAAGGACTGGCAGAGGCGGGTCAAGACCTGGGTGCGTTGTGATGGGGAAAGGAGATGTGGTGGAGTCGTGTGGACAAATTTCTAACATGCAGTTCGACCAGCCCGGCAAGAAGAAGTCGCGCCGTGTTGCTCGTTCCAAGAAGGCCCTCGCCTCCGGTGCTGCCCCCCTCCAGCGCCTCCGCCCCGCCGTTCGCTGCCCCACCCAGCGCTACAACATCCGCATCCGTGGTGCGTAAGGTGGCAAACAGGCCAAGGCCTGAACTGGATGATGAGAATGCGCTGACATTCAGAGGGCCGTGGCTTCACCCTCTCCGAGCTCAAGCTCGCCGGCATCCGCAAGAAGGAGGCCCTCGGCCTCGGCATTGCCGTCGACCACCGCCGCCGCTCCAAGTCGGAGGAGGGCCAGAAGCTCAACGTTGAGCGCCTGACTGCCTACCGCTCGCGCCTTGTTGTCTTCCCCCGCGTCCAGGGCAAGCCCAAGGCCGGCGACGCCAAGGGCGACGACCTCTCCGCCCACCTCACCCGCTCGCTCCCCGCTCTCCCGACCACCTACGAGGCCGAGAAGCCCCGCGCGATTACCTCCGAGGAGAAGGAGTTCAACGCCTACGCTACCCTCCGCAAGGCCCGTTCCGACGCCCGCTACGCTGGTGCTCGTGCCAAGCGTGCCGCCGAGAAGAAGGCCAAGGAGGAGGAGTCCAAGAAGTAATTGCGCCCAGCGCGGTTACCTTGGGTTCGTTGTGGGGGCTGTGTATTCTTATGCCGGGATGCACTCATGACCGGATTCAGATGGGGCTGAGGTGTGAATGGTGTGCAGACTGAGGTGCAGACTGAGGTGCCCAATGCCAGAAGGGCCATGGGCACCGGCTGTGTTCTGAGAAGGACGTGTTCTGGGAAGGGCTGCATACGATTGTGTGTTCTGCGGATCAAGTATGACGAGGAGATGGTTTATTGGACTACGTCTGCGCATCTCAAGCCATTGTGAATGAGGGAGCTGCAGTGAGAAAGGCTACAGTGAGAAAGGAGGCCACAGTCAGAAAGGAGGCAGAAACGGAATCACAGCAGACGTCAGTGGCACGCGATAGAGATAGCAGGAGCAAGACGACAGATATGGTTCACTTCATGGATCGCTCCACGACTGAATCAGTCCACCTTATCTACATTGGGGGCCTACCAAACCCAAGACTATATATGAGCAGAGCAGCAACCAGCACAGTACGGCCCGAGATCCGAGGTCCGAGAGGGCGGCAAGCTCGCCTCGAGCGGCATGTGTTGTTGACAGGAAAATGCGAAGTTGCGTATCGCCGCGTACCCGCTGAAAACCTGCCTTGCCTGCCTCTTTATCCATCTTTATCCACGGAGAGTGTGCGGCTCCTTCCATTGACACTTTTGGGGGTGAGCGCTTGGTTCCCACACAATCAACTCATTCAAGCGGAAGCAAATATTTTTAGATGGGGAGGTGGTCGAGGAGGAGGGCCGAAGTGGAGGTAAGATAAAAGTCTAATCGGTGGGTTATTCGCGATTTATTAGGCGATTTGAATTATTAGTTGAGCCGAATTAGAGGATCGGCTTTGGTGGGTGAGTGCGGGATTGGGTGGAGGTCCGCTGGTGGTGCTGGTGCTGGCCCGTTGCTGGCCCGCGGCGGCACTGCGGTAACCGGGTCGTCTAACCCCACACCGACGAGGCCTGGATGCCTGGCCAGCCAGGCCTTGCCTGGGATGAGGCGGCTGGGCTGAGGCGGACGGGACAATCCGGCTCACCGCAGCGCGCGATCAGAGGGTTAACGCGCGCATCTCACCCCGTGGCCCAAGTCGTGGCCGTGACGGGTCTGTGGGTATCAGACAGCTCGATTTCCAGGGAGAGGTTGACGAGACGGTGCCCCAGCGCGAACTTCTGGGGTTGGATGGTTGGGTGGGTGGTACGTTACCTTTGCTGGTTGGCAGCTGGCAGATCGCCCTCTGCTCTGACCTGCACTGTCGCTCCAGCGCTCTGTTCGTGGCACAAACCCAAGCCTTTATAACTGTCGGCCTCTTTTCTTACCAACACTCCTCCCCAGACACCCCTCACGGACCGTCGATACCCAGCTCCCCAACGAGCAAGCATCCCCACTCATCTGTATCTCTTACACACACACACACTAGCACTTTCAAAACCCATCAAGATCGTAGCTCCCGCAACCCCACTCATCACCTCATCACCACTACCACCACCCCCACAAATCTCACACAATGGCGCCTGCGGAGAAGGGTTTTAGCTGGTCGAACATCGCCGTCGGCGCGACCATGAACATGGTGAGTAGGCGACTACTGGAGGTGGAGAGCGGGGCAGCTGCTGACATTCCAGTTCGAGGTCACCACCCTCGGCCAGCCTCTTGAGGTGCTCAAGACCCAGATGGCTGCCAACCGTAAGCAGACCATGGCTGAGGCGTTCGCAACCGTCTGGTCGCGCGGAGGCATCAAGGGCTTCTACCAGGGCCTTATCCCATGGGTACGTACTGAGCGAGCTGGGCGTAAGCAGCCCAGTCCAGATAGCGATGGTTGTTGGAGCTGTCGTTTTGGCTTGCTCAGCCACCGCAACCGGCTTTAGCTGAGCCGAGCTCAACGAGCCTGCTCGAACACCTCGCCGCGACTGAGCAAGCAATAAATGCTGACCCCCAGGCCTGGATCGAGGCGTCCACCAAGGGTGCCGTCCTCATGTTCACTTCCTCCGAGATTGAGAAGTGGGCCGCTAAGACCGGCTTCTCTCCCGCAGCCGGCGGTATGATCGGCGGTGTCGGCGGTGGTATCGCCCAGGCTTACGCGACTATGGGTAAGTGGTTGTCTCTCACTGCGCATGCGAGCAAGCTTGTTCCGCAGCGCTCCGCATAAATCGCGCGACTGCGGACCTGCTTAGCTCATCACCGCACCGGTGGACTCGTCGCTGACATGAAGGCTTCTGCACCTGTATGAAGACCGTCGAGATTACCCGTCACAAGCAGATGGAGGGCGGTGCCAAGCCCGAGTCGACCTTCAAGGTCTTCATGGACATCTACAAGCGCGAGGGCATTGCTGGTATCAACAAGGGTGTCAACGCCGTCGCCGTGCGTCAAGCGACCAACTGGGGCTCGCGCTTCGGCTTTGCGCGTCTCGCCGAGAGCGGTATTCGCAAGGTCAAGGGTCTCCCGGAGGATGCCAAGCTCACTGCGACCGACAAGATCATCTCGTCCACCGTCGGTGGTGCCCTCGGCACCTGGAACCAGCCGATCGAGGTCGTCCGTGTCGAGATGCAGTCGGCGCTCAAGAGCACTGACCCCAACCGTCCGGCCAAGAAGACCATTATGAACACCCTCAAGTACATCTACGAGCAGAACGGCATCAAGGGCCTCTACCGTGGTGTCTCGCCCCGTATCGGTCTCGGCATCTGGCAGACCATCTGCATGGTCTCGTTCGCTGACTACGTAAAGGCTTTGTGAGTAACTCGGTGGAGATGTTGCGGGGCCATTCTCGGCACCGGAACATTGTATCTCCGGTGGGACGGACACTGACGTTTGCAGCATCGCCGGCAAGAAGTAAGCACGGGGTGAGCCAAAATCCGGTTGGTCCGGCACGTCTGGCCGGTGGCTGCGCTACGCGAGCAAACGAGCCTCAGCCAATTCCGACGCGTTCGAGGCCGACGACGGAAACCGACACACTGAAGAGCGATAGATGGATTTTTTGCCGCGAAAAACACCTAGATAATGCTAGAGAGGTGCCCACATACATAGACGAGTTCCAGGCAAGCAATGCAGCATCAATTGGGCAACGAGATGAGTGGGAGCAGCATTGATTGAGCAACAAGATGAATGGAAGTTGGTGTTCGAATTGATTCGGGGCATGATGGTCAGCTCGATGCAGTGGTGCAGCCGGAGACACACTTCAGCTCTTCACTTGCCGCGCTGCTCTGGCCGAGTGTTACCGTCGTTTCGGCGGCGCGTGAATGAGCTTAGGTCTCAGAGGGAGTTTGAAGAAGCGTTCACGTCGCGTGGCGAATGTGGGTCGGCTCCCAAGCGAGGTGTACCTGACAGCCCCACCAGGCTTGGGCGAAGGCATGTCGCCTACTGCGGGGTCATTGGAATTCGCTGCAAGCACCGAGTGCCAGTTTAATCGGCGGCATGTCAGATCCTGAGGACATCCCAACGTTGCATATTCTTGCCTCGGCCTCTGTCGGCAGGACGCGTCCGGCACCAAAAGACTGCACGTCCGACCGCAAACCGCGTAAACCCTGCCAATGACCTGGCAAAGTTGTCTTGCTGCTCCGAATTGAAGCTCTTCCCGTCCAGGACTTGCAGTACCCTGGTTAGCTTGGCCACCTGCTGTCTCGCTGCCTATCGGCTGCCTGAGAATTGTACCAGGATGGTGGTTGAACGGATGTTGGGGTCACCCGACGAGCAGCATATTGTGCCTCCAGCTAGAGCTGGGAGCTAAGGAGGAGCATCTCTTTGTACAGTACCCCCCCTCAGTACCTCTGTAACCCGTTGTAGCTGTGTGACGCCACTCATGCCACTCAAATCCCAATCCCATCCCCCCAGCAGTCCCCATCCACCAGGCAGAGTGGCATTTACGCGACCCTGGATCACGTTCAGATACGTCCCATTGTCACACATCCACCTTTCCACACTATCGACAAACGCCTCCTTGACGCTCTTTTTTCATCTTCTCCCTTTTTATCATCGACTGCATTAACTCACTCACTCCCGACTCGTAGTGGTTCAGTATCCCATTCCTTCCAGAGGTAGGTCAACGGTCGCATCGGTCGCATCGAAGAGCCTGGTTACACGCGACCTTGATCCCGCGTCCTGCGAGTCGCACGGACCTCCCCATCACAGGATCCGAGCTTCCGACGAACATATCCCTTTCGTTAGTCTCGTTCGCCTTGTTCGTCTTGTCCTGCAAAGCTTGCAGTCCTGCTCTTGACCTCTTGACGACCTCTCATTCACCCTCATACATCCCTCATTCATCCCTCAGCTACCCCCCACTCCCTTACCCTCCACCGACGACACGTCGCCCATTTCTGGGAGTGCCGCGCGTTGTAATCCGCGCTGATACCCCCGGGCCCCCTACAACGCACACACCCGCCCGCGTGTCCCCCACAAGCTACTACTCCCTCTTCTCTTCGTCCCTCACCACGTTCTGCCACACCATTATTGTCATTCTCGCCATCATAACCGCAGCAACCACAGCAACCATTCGAAACCACTTTTAACAACCAACTGACACTCCTTTAGGTCCATCCGGCTGGCCCGTCGCCTCTCACCATGGCCTCGTCTACCCTCCGCCCTCACCGTTCCCCATCCCCCTCTCCCGGTTCCAATGCCCCTATCAACCCCGCCAACCCCGCCAAGCTGACGCGTCAATCGCTCGGACCGCCCACCACGTCCGGCAGCAGCTCGGCGGCGCGCGGCTTCGGCGGCCTCGGCGGTGGCGCCGGCTCGTCCCCAGGCTCGTCCGGTTTCTCCCAACCGCGCCACGTCTCCAGCTCAGTCGCGATGGGTATGGGCGGCATGTCGGGGCAGCGCGACTCGCTTTCCCCCCGCCCGGCCACGCTCACTGGTAGGACCGTCAGTGGCGGTCCGGGACAAGGGCGTCCCAGTTCCGAGTTCCTCCCGACTGGCGCAGCACGCGAGCAGGCTCGCACGCCCGAGGCGGAGCAGATTGACCAATGGTTCAAGCACCTTGCTTCCTGGGAGGCTACTTTGGTAGGTGGCTTCGTGGAGGCTCGCTGACAAGGAAGGAGGAGATGGCCGCTGCCAGCACGGACCAGAACTTCACCGAGGAGCTAGGCGCTATTGAGCAGTGTAAGTCGACAAGCGCGTTACGAGCGTTAGTGGACAGCATTGACGCGCAGGGTTCCGCGTCCTCTCCGAAGCCGAGCGTACCGCCGCGCTCTACTCACTCCTTCAGCATTCGACTCCTGTGCAGATCCGTTTCTTCCTCAGTGTTCTTCACCACATGGCTCAGGCAGACCCCATGACCGCCATGCTGTCACCAAACCTCTCGGCTGGTCCCGCTGCCCAGGCTGCCCACGCCCAGATGGACAACAAACTGTCAGGCATGGGTCTCAAGTCGCCATCTGCTGGCGGCGGTGGTGCCGGTTTCGCCGGTTCCCCAACCACTAACAACTACCTCGCGCCCGAGTCGGCGCTCGACTCGGCCATGTCCAAGCCCAAAATCCGGCAGAACCGTATCTCTGCTCCGGGCACTCTGACATCCTCCGGTGAGGCGCGTTGGTCGAGTAACCTTGACCAGGTAATTGAGCGTGGTCCCTCCCCCGGCCTTGAGAGCGTGCGTAGCCGCAGCCCCCAGCCTGACATGCGGCCGAAGTCGACCGACTTCGCTGGCGGCGCAGGCGCCCACGACGAGCGTTACAACTCGCGCTCCGCCACGCCTCGCCTCAGCGCGGGTCCTGGCTCGTTTGGCCCAGGACCCCTTGGTCTGGGGCTCCCGTCGTCAGACCAGTCGCCGAATACCACAAGCCCGCTACTCAACCCCTCCGGCAACTGGTCGTCGATGCAGAACACGCCCATGAACCCCATGTTCAATCAGGACAAGAACGAACCGATCAACTCGGCGCTCAGCCTTGCCAGTCTCCAGCTTGCCGCAGGTGCCGCGGCCGCCGCCAACCGCGTCCAGCTGGAAGATGCACGCAAGTACCGCCGTCCAGTGGGCGCGACAGCGCCGTCGAGCCGCAGCGTATCTGGTGCATCGGCCTACGACGACGACGGGCGTACCTCGCCATTCCCTGCGTCTGGCAACGCGTTCGGTTGGAACAACAATGGCGGCGGCAACCGCTCCGGCGGTGACTTTGGCGGCCTGGGTCTCGGCGACCCGTCCTTGGCGGGTTTGAACATGAACCTCGCCAACCTCAACCTCGGGAACCTCAACGCGCTCAACAACCCCCTCGCGAGCCCCAACGCCATGCAGGTTCTCGCGCTCGCCCAGGCTCAGGCCCAGGCGCAAGCCCAGCAGGTCGCGCAGGCCGCACAGGGCCTCCAAGCCGCCCAACTTGGCAGTCCGTACGTCGGCGGCGGCAACCTCGGCCCCAACCTCAACGCGCCGCGCCCGGGCAACCGCATCCCGTCTGGTCGGCGCAGCCCCATGCTGGGCGGCAAGGCCACCAGCCCTGGTCCGTCCGGCCCCTCCCAGACCGGCGGTGGTGGTGCTGGTGGCGGCGCGGGCGTTGCCGGCCCCGACGATGTGGATCAGAAGGTCCTCGACGACGTCTCGACCTGGTTGCGTGTGTTGCGTCTCCACGTACGTCTTCTCAGGCCTCTGCTCAGATGCAAGTTGCTGACAACAGAAATACACTGCCAACTTCGAAAACTCGAACTGGCGCGACATGGTTATGATGACGGAGCCCGACCTGGAGCAGCATGGTGTCGCTGCACAGGGTGCGCGCAGCAAGTTCCTTAAGGTGTTCTACAACGTGCGCACCAAGTTCGACATCCCACATCCGCCAGGGCAGGAGGAGTTTGCCCCCAGCAAGGAGTAAGCGCCGTCAGTGGCGTACTTGCATTACCAATGTGCGTCCGCCGTGCGCACCTGCGCCGTGGACGTCCAATCTAGCACTGGCGATAAAGCCGGTGATCCGAGACGACAGTGAACAGTGATAGTTGGGTAGAGCTTGTTAATCCGAAAGTATGCATCTGAGGGGTGTGCCGTGTTCGTCTGGGAGTACCGGATGCACACAACACATCCGGGGACTGATCCGAGATGTACTGGTGGCGTGTCGAATGAAGACAGCCCAAGGCGATAGATAACACTACATCAACTCAGTAGTGGCAATACCACTGAGCTACCATACACAGTGTGGGGAACACCGCGAGCTAACGCACAAGCGCGCCCACGGTGCCGTCGTAGGAAGGGAGAAAAATCTACGCTCATAGAGCGATCCCGCAGACCCAGAGTAGTCCTGATCGAGTTATCCCCAGCCACCTCCAAAAGTTCGGCAGCTTGTCCGTAGACAGGGGACGTCACCAAATTGCACTAAAGCCTTCGTGCGCGGGCCCTCGGGGGGCACATCCAAAGGAACGACCGTAGCCGACGACACACGAGGCATCCCCCGCCCTCCTACCAAGCAGCTTCGCCAGCCCTCAGCTGACCCCAACCCGAGGGAGGAGCGCGCGTCTCTGGGTGTGCTCTGGCTAACGGCGCATTTCTTGTCGAGGGCGATACGCATGACGCGCACGGCCTTTGGGCCGGGTTACCGCCAGCATAGCTGGCGGCGTGTATGGGGGTAGAATTCCAGGACCTTATCCCGCTCACGAGTGGGGTTCTGACGAACCGTTTGTTGCGAGCATTGTGACCTTGGGCCTGCGGATGGAGAGAAGGTAAACAAGAACAGGAGTCGATGCGGAAATTATGGACGTGTGCGCGGTGCTGCGGAAATATCGGTATTTTGAGAGTGGCGTGCCTGCGGCATCAGATGGTGGAGGTCGTCCGCTGCACATTCCTCAGCGGAGAGTCCACCACAACGTCCGCATTGCATCGACTAACAACAACTCGAATCTACCCAGGGCTACTGAAAACAATCGCTGACTCTTGACAGTTGCGAGACCCGATCTACCCAGTCAGCCATCTGTACTAATACCTCTGCGCTCACCGCCTCCAGTCTAGGCGCGGCAGCAGCACTCAAAGTCTCCGTCGTCGCCGTATCCGAACACTCCGTTGGGGCAGCTGGCCTCGCATTCCTCCCTGCTCAAATCGGTGCCCATACATACCCACAGCCGACGGGGGGTCAGCTCTGACTCCGCTTCGGGAGCAGGCAGAGGCGCTGGGTCCGGATTCGGAATGGGGTTGGCGGTGGCGACGGTGATGGCGGCGAAGAGGATGAGGGAGAGCTGCATGGTGTCGGTAGGGTGAAGCCTGCCAAACGCGTTCCCTTAAGTATGTCGTTTGCATGGCTGGCTGGTCGTCAGGTTGGCGTTCCGTTGGGATAGGCCGGTCAAGTTCGAAAGCACGGCGATGGGACGGGCAATACTGACCCATCGACTAGAAGCGAGTAGAGATCACGCCAGGCCTCTCAGTCGTATTTCTCTTGCCTCATGCCACAACCAGTCAAGATGTTAGCAGCAGCACTCTGGAAACATTTCTGACCTTGGTCGCTACAAGATACCTGACATTGCTTAACCAACGATGCCAATACGATAGCGGCCGTAATTGCAAACACTGCGTCAGGAAGGATTGCAGTGAGCTGCGTGGAGATGCCGATGTTGAGGAGGCGGCGCTGCTCACAGCGCTCCCAGGCCCTTCACATCGGTTCCAAAGTGAAACGCGATGCTGGCGCCTCCGCTGGTTCGCAGAGTCATGTCGCGCCGTTCGCTGACTTCCCGAAGTACCTGGATGACGGTATGGACGTCACCGGACACTTCAAGGGCTATTACGTGAGGCAAGTTCATGTCGTCGCTGGCAATGTCAATGTCCGCTTCCAACTTCATCCGTATGCTGGCGTCCCGACTAAACGCGTGACTCACCTCACCTTTCGTCGGTGTCTCCATTTCAAGCAGGACTGCTTGACCCTCATCCACAACAAGACATTCTCCGTCCCCAGTGGCATTATCCGCTGAGTATTCAGCGCTTATCCTCAACTCATGATGGACGGATGGGCTGAACAGCCCGGTCACTAAAGAAGGAGCCAGAATACGAGTGGTGTCAGCGCGCAGGCCACGCCGAGTTGATTGGCATTGTGTGGGGGCTCTTCAAGTTCAATATGCCGTCATTGCGCATATGGAACAGTACCTGACGTCGGCAGCACATGGAGCTCGTTGCGGACCTGCTTGGCAACGGAGTCAACTACATTGCAGCACTCGATGGGTAAAGTCACATGGACACCTCGATTCATGTGGAGGTGGTCGGGAACCACAAGACAACACCAACACCAGACCCGTTGCCGAGGCGAGTTGGTGATACGACAAGTCACATTGCGTACATTCGCCTCTCTCGGTCATAGATCTTCATATCAACTTCTTCCTGGGCATTGCCAGAATCGCAACTGTGAATGAGCAAATCACTCCCTAGCGGCTTACGTACTTTGCTGTAGTTACCAACGCGAGCAGCAGCACTCCGGAGAGTACGACCACACCTTCTTACACGCTCGGCTGCACTGCTTTTTGGTAAAGCCCTCGCCGATGCAGAGTCTCGGCTTGCGGGCATCGATCTCGGGAGCTGGGGCTGGGACTGGGGCCGCATCGGGTACCGCGTTGGGGAGGGGGTTTGCTGTGGCAAACGCCAACAGAGGTGCGATAACGAAAATGGAGAGCTTCATTGCTGTCGAAGACTTGGGGGTTGGGGTGTGGCTGTTTGCCACTAAACACGAGCCGTTTAAGTACCGGACAGACGATGCGCGCGGTGCTTGTGTGGATTGGAATGCGATCCTGAGTACTGTGGTGCACCTCAGTCGTCCAGGCGTGTATAGTTTCGTCTGGAACTGAATGTGTTGGCGTCAACGACAGCTCATCCAGCCGTTCCTCAACTGTGAGTTTGATCTCCCCGTGCCCTACAACCTTGTCGTCTCTATGCGAATTACTTTAACGGCAGATAAACGTTATGCTGTCGCCTGACGGCGGTCCGATAGCCACCACCTGATCATGAGAAGCTCAATGATGTGCCGACTGGATTGCCGGCCAGTATGATTGTTCACGTCCCCGAACCTGACGCACAACTGATCAAGCATTGAGAACTGCTCCTCAAGCCTCGTGCTGCCCGTGGATGCTCCAGGATGCTCCACTCGCACTAACCTTGATTCATATTCGGGCACTGCTCTACCAGGTACAGCCACCGGCTCTCGTCGCATCTCCACTGGCCTATTCCTCAGAAGCGGGCGTGTTCCTCTTGAATTCTCTCGTACCTGCAACTCAGTGATTGCACTTATCTGCTGTACTCACACTTGGGCAGGCTGCTCATTGGTCTACCCGCAGCAGCACTCTGGGGTCGCCCTGCGTACTTTCCCTTTGCATAATCTCTGGCACCGTCTCCAAGAAATGCCTCTGCCGACACAGATGTAGTCGCCACCACCTTGAGGCTCGGCGACTGGTGCTGGAGCGGGAGCTGCCTCGGGTTCCGCGACCGGATTGGCGGTGGCCATGGCGATAAGTGACGCAAAGATGATGGTAGAGAACTTCATGGTCGAAGAAGAAAGTGAGTTTGGGCAGAGGAACAGCTTTCCTGTCGCAGCTTATATGTGTGAGTCTCCAGTCCCCTCGACAGTGGGGCTCTGATTAGTGCCATGACTACTGGGCCCTCCTCGCGGTGTCGCCATTGGGTTGGGAGCCGCAGGTGCAGCGACACCGTCGTTTAGTGGACGTTGACGAGGCTACAAGCTTTAGTCCTCGGTTTCCCTTCGGTCATGGTGGCACAGCCTTCCCAAGAACTGTTCCCGAAGTTCTAAGCTCGGAGGCAATCCAACGGAGGTTGCGGTAGTTGCGACTTGGAACAGCACGGACTGTATTCTTCACATTATCATCAGCTCCCCCCGCTGTGCCTGGTTGCTGAGACAGAGGCAGCGGCGTGGTCCAGTGCGTGCCCGATTGTGCACATTGTGCCAAGCAAGGCACCCAATCGGCGCCAACCTCCAAGTGTCGAACTTGATTACAGGTCCTCAATCTTTACCGAGTCAATGGGGGAGCAAACACTGAACGAAATGACAGTTGATGCACAACGGCCAGGAGGCCAAAAAAGCCTTGGCGGTCGAGTCTTGAGGACACACGGGCAGAAGGGTGGTTTAAGTAAGCCGCTGTGACCTTCCCCAGTTCAAGCTGACAGAAGACGTGAGCTCCTCGTTCTGTCGATGAGATAAGCATAGTCTATGCAACAAGCCTCACAGCCGCATATAAAGTTTGGAAACTCCTGAGAGGCGTCGTTCCCCAATACACACAGGGCTGTTTAGCTGGCACTTCGCGAGGCTGTAAAGAAATATGTCGTTACATCGGCTTCAGAACTGTTCAAATCATGCTTCCAACCTAGCACTCCAAGTCAGCTGAGGTTCGCGCTTTGTCTCTCGACGGCTGCCTTACCAGCTAAGTGTAGTCAATAGGGTCTTCCGGGATCCTGTCGATGGTGCGGTAGCAGCAGCAGGGCAAGTATGACGCGACGCTGGAATAGCACAAAGCCTTACACTCGTCCTTAGAATGATCCCCAATGCAGACAACCGTGCGATCGTTGGGGCCCAGGTACGGATTGGCAAACGTAAGAGAGAGCGACGCCAGGAGTGCTGGGAGGACGAAGAGCAGCTTCATGGTAGGGTGGGCAGAGGCGTGTGGGGTAATCGATGTACCGTCCCAAGTATGGTCAGCTTTATACACCGCCCCGACCAGTTACTTAATATGTACTCCTCCAAGGTGCATCGCCGGACGCGTGTAAACGACGACATCACAGTGACAACCCCCTCTCGCGTTGTTCCCCGTTTCGATCACGTTATGAGCAGTATACTGTACATGCACCTCCGGCGGGAGATCTGAGATCCGTCGGAATCAGCAGCGCTTTCGAACACCTGTTAGTTATAAGTACAATTAACCAAACGCTACGCAAGCGAAAGCATCAGGGGATATTGTGTTTGCGGAGCCCAGCTGTTTCATGTCTCACCATCTCAGTGCAGTCCACCCAGAGCCTCACGACCTCAGCAGGCAACCAAAGTGACATGCAGTTTCATTTAGCCACAACTGAGTACTCGGCTATGCCTTCCCACCATACCCTCCTTTCCTTGAATTCTTGCCACAACAAGTAAGCTGATGCTGAGTGGTGGCTCTCACCTACCGTTTTACGAAACGGGGTCGCCTGGCCCTGTGGTGGGAGGTCGTAGGCGACAGCAACAAGGACTGTACGACACGACCCCCCAAGTACAGCGCGCGCGGCACACTTTCCTCGAGATTCCATAAATACAGGGAACAGGACGGCCGTTTTGCGGGTCGGGGTCTGGAACGGCGCCAGGAGCCGGTGCCGCGTCGGCGTCCGGAACGGGAGTGGCGTTCGCTATCGCCAATGAAGCCAGTAGGATGAGGGAAGGTTTCATGGTCTGGTAGACAGTAACAAAAGGACTTGGGCAACCATCCATTGAGCAGCGCAGGGGTTTATATGCATGTAACTACGCAACGTCATGGGAAACAAATTGTTGATCGAGGGGAATGAATGCCCTCCCAACATCTGAGCTTTTATGTCCCACTTCAGACCTTCCTCGATTAAGTGTGACTCAGGTTGGCACCCAGGAGCTAAATGCCAGTGCCTGTTAAGCTTATCTTTCCTTCTTCCAACGGAACTCCACCGCACCACTGAACCAAATGACGGGATGAAGGTTTGGTTGTCAGCCAAATTACGCACTCTAAGCCTCGGCCCAGAACACAAGGCAGGAGAGCCTGCTGTTGCAGATTGCGGCGCGACCCAAATGCACCTGCTATCAGAGACCCTATTCATGGGGCACCAAGCAAAGAGCGCCGGAAGCGCCTACAATACATCCATCTTACTACTCGCAGGTGTGAGACCTTGACCAATCGAACGGCGAAATGATGCCATGTAGTTCTGAGATTCGCCGGGTGTCCTAGTAGACTAGGCGGCAGCACGGTTTGTCCGTGACCACCGCCCATTCGTGATGACAATACCTCTTGCACTGCAGGCGGGTTAAGTCGTGAGGACTGCAGCGGGGGCCCTTCTGAGAGTCCGGTTGAGGGCCAGGCTCTGCGTCGGCATTCGGTCGGGGCTCGGGTATGGGATTGGCAGTGGCGATCGCCACCGAGGCGACAAAGATGGCGAATGAAAGCTTCATTGTGCAAAGGTTGATGGGCTTGAGGGTTCGGGTGGTGTGGAAGAGAGGTCAGTCTGTTCGGGTCTTATAAACAGCGATTGTTTGGAGGGTGCGTATGCAGCCCCTTAGATGATGCATACTAGCCTGTTGACACAAAACTCTTCCAAGTACCTTGACGACTCGGGTCTACACCAAGCTGACTTGCCCTCGCCTTCCTCTAGCCTTGTTACCCTCACTTGGAAGACGAAAGAAGAAGGCACAAACTGTTGGCGGCGTTGGAAAGCAGAAGCCCTTAGGCCTGATTTGTGTTGTAGATCGAGGACGACAAGGGATTAACAGCTTGCCGTGATGTGTTTTACTGTAGCACCGCATTCTGTAGTCTAAGAGGGATAAGTGGTAGTTTTTACTCTTCCACATTTATTCTTCCAAGCACCTCTAACTAACCGATAGGCTGTCAGCTCCAGCAAACTCACCACCGGATAGGCATGTTGCAGTGTTACGCGACGTTCACTTCACTTTTTGTCTTCTTCAGTAACAACAGCGAAGCTGAGAAGTGAAGACGTTAGACTTCCCGTGGTAAACTACCTTGCAATCCAGGCAATTGATGTCGGGTAAAGGGCAACTGAAAACAGGAGGGCGTCAGAGATCCGAGTTCGGGAGGGCATTGGCTTCGACCTCACTTTCCGTTCAAAAACAGGGTTGGCGTTTGGGTGGCCAGGGAGGCAAAGAATAACTGTGCAGAAGACCTTTCTGTGGTGTGTAAGGAGATGTTGCAACCATGGAATAGGACGTGGCAAAACAGCCTTTTCTCAGATTTACATGGTAAGTGGTTGTCCCTGTGATAGTGGCTGTGGGCCTCTCCTAGCAATAGCACGAGGCGTGCCCATAAAAGATCATGAACGGTTTGCTTGGCGGTGAAGCGTTCTGGGATGCCAGCTCGCCATGTGTTGCCTTCACAGGGGCTGTAGACAGGCTTTGGGCAGTGGCAACCTACGGTACTTGTGGGTTCAGAAATGCGAATAAGGCCTCCGCCGCGGGAGTGAGCTGGGTCGAGCATGCGACTGCGCCACAAAACCATTTGTGGTGAGGAATGAAAGGTGAAGCTTCTTTGCCGCCACCATGTTTGTGGATCGCCGATTGTTATGACTGAAGAGGTCCATAAAAGACCGCGAAGGAAGCAGATATGCATAAAGTCTTTGCTGGGTTCGTTGTGTACTTCAAGTTTCAACCGAGTGGAACCTTTGTGTAGGCCAAAGTAACAAAGAAAGTAGTGCTCGCGCCAGAGAACAGTGGAGAGGGGGGCAGTTGCAAACCTTCTGAGAGCTCAGATTAAACAAGAGACGGCGCTTGCGACCTCGAGGGGGCTACTACGTAAATGGTCGTGACCTTCGAGGGACAGATAACAACCGTAGCTGTACCCTCTTGTGTACGATCTCGTTACCGCATCCGATGTTGCAATAGTGCCTAACCCTTAGCACCCTCGCTGCTATGTCCAAAGGTTCGTTTCTTGTAAGTCTCTTCGTGGACGTTTTCAGGATGGAGAGGTTGGGCCCATGAGAGGAAGCTGGCACAAAGATCTGAGTTCGGCTCCCGCCAAGGACACGATGGGTTCAAGGGAGCTGCGGGAAGGTCAGAAAGGGGCTGACAATCACCAGATGGTGAGGTGAAGCTCATGGTTCTTCACGGGGCCGGGGTTTGAAGTGATGACCAGGGGAGTGCGTAAGCTGAAAGGTGCGGGTGCATGCACCCGTTCGAATGGCCCTTCTCTGCGATGACTCTCTGCTCCTGTTCGGCTTGGAATCAACTGCAACTCTAACAACAAGATGTATGTCTATGAGTACCTCCCGCATACCCCAGCTCCAATGCTTAGGGCAGAGCCGCCGCGGCGATGGGGTAGATCTTCTCGTAGACAGAGAAGACGATTCCGCCAGAGAGCACGAGACGGCCAAGGCGGGGCACAGTGCCCTTCCACAGCTTCAGCACGCCCTCCTCGGTAATGATGCGATAGGCGCAGTGCAAGGCGTTGCGGTACTCCTTCTTCGCCTGAAGCGTCTGCATGCGAGTCTTGATGACGCTGGGGTTAGCAAGAAGCTCGCACGGAGAGGAGACTAGAGCGCTACTCACTCGAAGGGCATGGTTGTGTACACTGTGATGATGCCTGCAATGGATCCGATACCGAACGTCATCCACCCCGGGAGAATGGAGCCCGGAGGAAGGGAACCTTGTGCCAGTTGCTTGATGGTGGAATACGACGAGAACCGGACCGCCGAGTTGGCACCCTGGCGAAGCATCTGGAGTTAGCGCGTCTGCTTCACGCTGTGTCCGAATAGCTTCCTCGCTCCCTGAGTTATCGGGAGGGATATTGCGTATCCGGTAGTCGGCAACGAAGGGGATACTCACAACTGGCCCGACACCGCGGTACAATCCGCCCAACCCCTCCTCGGCGACGATCTTGCGTACACCGTCCATCATGCCGTGATACTTTGGCACATCGCGCTTCGAGTCCTCAATCATCTTGGTCCTGCGGTCAGTCTCGGCCCTCCTGCCCTCCTGCTGAGTCGGCAACGCAGGGAAGCCATTGTAACTCACTTGATCGTCTCGGACGGCGTCACGGCAACAATTGCTTCCATCATGCCAGCCCCCAGACCGGCGAGCATAGAGCGCGGAGCAGTGAGATGGCCCTGTCCGTTAGTCAATGGCATCATGATACATGAACGTGCAGTCATATCCGACGAATGTCCGAGTGGCGCAAGTCGTGTGACTCGTGACTACCCTGACTCGCGTGATGATGCTCCACGAAATCACAGGCCTGCAGAGTAACTCACATCACTGTCCTTCAAGAGCGACTTGAACTGGTCGTACGTGGTGAAGCGCACACCGGCCTTGGCTGCGTTTCCGATCACGACAGCGGGCACGCCGGCATACAAGCCCCGAATACCCCGCTTCTCGACAGTGTCCTTCAGGAGACTCCAAGGCGTAGTCTGCAGTCAGCAAAAGGCCAGGACAGACACGGCTATCGCCCAGCATCGCTGCCCAGCGTCGTTGGGGCCTGTAACTTGACTCCGCCTGTGGGCTGGTTCGCGCCAGCTCCGCTCACCTTCGCGTCCGCATGGAACTGCAACTGCGTCTTGAGCGATTCGAGGGGGTAAGTGATGAACGCCTCGACACCGCCAGCGGTGGCACCGGCGATGAGGGAGGCGATCGGCTTCTCCTTCTCCTTTCCTTTTTGTGTCATGGCGATGGCGAGTAGGTATGAGAGATGGCGAGCTTGAAGATGGACTTTTGGCGAGGCGGCCGGATACCGGCTCCGATGAGGAGCGAGGCGGAAGCAAATTCCGCAACCTCCACTTTCATTAGCCACAACAACACACGGAGGTATAGGGAGATCTGTCAACTTCGCGCAATACACCATCAACATGAGCACAGCGCCGACCGTGCTTTCGGACGACGCGGAGATACGGCGAAGGACGGAGGGGGGCCGTACTTTGTTCGGTCCGGGGTGGAAGTGGGTCGAGTCGTTTGAGGATGTCAATGAGGACGCCTACGAGGACGAGGAGGAAGAGGTGAGATCGACTAGTCCTGGCCGGAAGCTCATGGCAGGAATACATTCTGATGGATCTCGGCACATCGATCGACACACGCACGCTGCAGACCGAGGCAACGTATCAGCTCATTGTAAGCTATGGATAGACTCGACACCCGCTGACCACAGGGGATGGACACGCCGATGCCATTCCTCAAGATTGGAGAGAACGTTTTCGAGGGCCGTGTGGCGCCCCTCATCGGTGACGAGGTCATTTTCGACGTCGTCCGGCGTGAGTGACCCGGCTATCCTTGTGCCCGCTGACGAATAGAGGAAGACAGCCAAAAGCCCAGTTACCATCCCATGGCGAAGACACGGCAACGCATCGAGTTCCGCGGTATCAATCTCTTCCCGCGGGGAACGAGTTTACGCCAGCTCCCCGTTCCGCCCGCGCCGCCCAAGATTCCGGGACCGCTGAATCGGGGGATGTTTCCAAGTCGGCCTCGGCGTTTACCCAAGCCTACTGTGGATGGAGAAGCGGAGGGCCTGAAGGGCGACGAGATGGACGAGGATGAGGGCGACGGCGAGGAGGAAGGAGAGGAAGAGCCAGCATCATCGCCAATGTACCCAGGCCAGTCGGGTGAGGCCGGCCCATCACAGCCGGTGCGGCCTGGGCCCATATCATTGGGCAGCGCGTCCACACCGCGGCGGCCTGGACGCCGCAGCGTTATTCCGTTCTCGATTGAGGAGATCACGGCCACTCCACGTCTCGAGCCTAACGTTGTCCTCCAAACACGGAGCATACCACCCCCACCAACTCCACCCCAACCTTCCACCAGCACCCCGGGTTTCGAAACACCAGCATCAGAAGGTCGTACACCCTCAGTTGGCCTTTCCGACGCAGCTCCGCGTCGCAAGGGCGGACCCGGCCGCCCCAAGGGCAGCGCGAACTCGAAGGAACCGCGATACGTGCGCGCCGCGGTGGCCGTTTCGACGCTCGCCGACCTGCAAGATATTGCCTTCGCCGGTGGATTGGGAGACGGCCAAGTCCGACGTGAGCTCCGTGCGTAGGACAGAGCTGACCGCAGTGGACGTGGCAGAGAATGCGGACCAGGACCTGCTGGATGCTGTCGCCGCTGTGCGCAAGGGTGCAGCGTGGACGCCTGGAACGCGGTTGTCGCGCGCGCAGGAGGAACGGCTGCTCCGAAATCTGCCTGCCTCAGGGCCTGGCTCTCGTGGTGGACGCGCCCGGGGGCGGGGGAGGGGGGTTGCTCGCCCTGGGCGCCCTTCGGGCCGTCGCCGCCGGATCGATGCCCGGGGTGAGGGGCTGGGCGATGAGTTCTTTGCCATGCGCACAGAGGTAGAGGAGGAGGCTAAGGATGACGAGGGAGAAGAAGATGTCGAGTTAGAGGAACAGGGGGAGTACGACGAGCTCGACGAGGAAGAGGGCATGACCAAGGACGACGACGCTATGGACGTCGATGACGAAGTTGGATCAGCGCCAGGGTCAGAAGGTGCCTAGTGTTCTATTCCAGATGTGTCCTCTTTCATGTGGCATGTAACCAGTAGATGCTCCGCAAACCAGCCACGCACTCCGCACGGCGCCCACAAAACATTCATGCATGCCAACCGATGCTTTTGACAACAATCCTGGCACTTATCCAGGAGGGAGGAGGGAGAGGTCGATGGCCTCGGCGGGGTGGACGGGAAGGTCGTCCTCGGTGTATTTGGTGATAGGTGTACGGGGGAGGGTCATGACACCGGAACGCGAAGCCTCGAGGATGCCGAAAGGACGGACAAGGCCCAGGAAGCTCTCCACACGAGTCGTCTTACCCGTAAGCTCAACGATACACGACTCCTCAGCAACGTCAACAACACGGCCGCCAAACTGCTCCGCCAGCGTCTTGATAGCGCTGAGGTGCAGGCCCTTGGCAATGAGCGCCTCGGACGCGGAGACGTCGCGGCGGCGGGAAGGGTACAGCTCGGGTTCCCCGTCAGTGACACCAGCAGGGAGGGGCGAGCCGGTGGAGTCCTTGGTGCCACCCTGCTCGAAGGTGCGGACGAGGGCCTCCTCGCGGTGCTGGAGGTCGTCGTCGCGCGTTGGGTTGAGCTGGGCCTCGGCGAACTCGGGGCCCAGGATCGACACCTTGCAGAGGAGGAGCTCACGCTCGATCACCGAGGTGTTGGTGTAGTCCAGAACGGCCCACACGGGAACTAGGTCCTCGAGCTGGCGACGAGCCTGCTCAATGACGGCATCCTGGCCCTTGAGGACGATGGACATACGCGAAAGGTCACGGATCTCGGTCTGGCACACAACGAGGGAGTCTGTACGACGTTAGCGAGTCAAATTATAAGCAAAACAGTCCAGCGGTGTAGAAAGTTAGCCCGTAAAGCAGGTCATCGTGCCGCCAAGCCCACTGGCAGTAGCGACTCCCCACTCTCGAAGCTCAAGCCCAGTCGGCCGTGCCCACTCCACCGCGGTACTCACCGATGTTGAAGCCACGGCCGGCAAGAATACCCGACACGCGCGACAGCACACCGGGCTCGTTCTGGACGAGACAGTTCAGGAGATGACGCTTGAATGGCTCCGTGCTGGGGGGAGGGGTGTTGTACAGGATGTTGGTGACGGCCTCCTCAGCACTGGCGGCGCGGGGGTGGGACATTGTCGACAAGTGCGGCAGGCGGCGCGCTGGGCGGTGCATCTTGTCTGCAAGTTAGCCGAGGTCAACAAACACGGCGTGAGGTGCAGACGGGCATGAGGTGCTCAAGACGAGGATTCCAACGCCGCATCGAGGGTGGCTACCAGGCGAGGTTTCTGCGTCCAGCCAGCGATGTTCAGAAGTTCATTGATCTCTCGGATCCATGGTCAAACGAGCATTCAATACCTCATCTCGGCAGATGTCGACGAGTCAACAGTTGCAGGAGGTCAAAAAAAGCATCCCACCGAGAGTGCGGAGTGCGTTAGGTCTCCAGAGAGATCCCTCGTCTTGACCATCGCCCCATCTCCTTGCACGACTTTCACATCTCGCTCCGTCTTGCCGATCTCACCACTCACAGTCAAGAGCGCTGGTCGAGTCGTCGATCGGCTTGGGCGGGGCCGGGGCGTCTGAGCCCTTGTCGCCCGCGCGCGCGAGGGTGGTGGAGAAAGCGCGTGCAGCGCGTGGGGCGTTGCGGGCCTGCCTGAGAGCGAGCATGGTGATTGTGGGATGGAGTACAAGACCAAGAGACCAAGAGAGCAAGCGATCGAGTCCGACCGACTTTGATTTGTGTTGGCCCGGTAAAGCCACCCGAAAGAAACCCCCTGTGGCCCCGACTCGATAATATCTTTGGAATCGACGGAGGTAAAATTGTCCACGTGGGAGCTCTAGTCACGTGGTTGTTGAATATTCAATATTCAATCCACCCATTTTGACTCCCAGTCGATTGATTGCCTTTGCGGAATTAATTTGAAAAGCACAGACCCCGTGGGGTAGAAGGGTGAGAAGGGGAGAAGACTAAAACTGGGCGACGTGTTTGCGGTGGCGCCCGAGATTAAAGAGATTGTTCTCGAGTTGAACTCTTCCCATTAAGCCTCCATCTCTTCATTAACCCTGCGCGCAACGATACTGATGCTCAAGATTTTCAATGCCCAGGCGAACATTGGCCGTGTCCCTTTCTCTCTCGGTCGATAACTCGGTCGTCTGCATCCCCTGAAGGACTCAGCAAGGCGGCGGTTACAAAAGCTCAGGCAAGCTCAGGCATGCACTTTTATCAACAATGCCCGTCCCCTTCAGGTATAATGACGCTCGGGTTCTCTCAAGGTGGCGTCCCCGACGCGTAGCCGCGTTGATATGGACCGGGGTTTTCTCTTTCGGGCCTGATGAAACTCTCTCAACGCTTTGGCCTGCCTCCACGCCATCACTTGTAGGAGAGATCCGTGCATAGCGCGATGGCAGCATCCCGAGAGACACAACCCGTTTTACTTACATGGGGGCGGCTTGACCTGCTGGGGATGCACAGACTCTCTCACTTCCGAGACCAGTCCGCGGCGAAGGCTGTGTCCCGACGGCCATTCGTGTTGCTCGGCTCACACATCCACGCTTCCTCTTCTCGCTCCCAATCACTTACTCCCACTCTCACAGCTTACTTGTACGCGTCAGCACTCACGCTCTTTCAAACACGCTCTTTTATCCTCACAATCTTGTCTCTCATGTTGATACCCCTGCTGGCGCTTGCCCAGCTGTCGAACCTCGCTCTGGCCCTAACGGTCTACAATGGCAGCCTCCCGAAGCTCAACCCAACCGTTGGCGATGCCCTCCCGACATTGACCTCGTCGTGGACCCCCGGTGCACAATATACGGGCTTGGCCGCGTACGACCCGTTGGTGCTCACATCTCCACCACCACCTCAGCCGCCAACGAAGGATGTCTCCATTGCGATCCCCATCAGTCCCAACACGCAAGGATACCCTCTGTCGATTAAGCAGAGGGGTAATTTCCTTGGCTTCTCTATCGAGCTTTCCGTCGCCGATTCCACCATGGGCAGAGGGCCACGAAATCTCAAACCTGTTTTCCTTAACTACATGGCCAATATCCAGAACCGAGCGGGGGTGGGACCAATCGTTCGAATTGGTGGCAACACCCAGGAGAAGAGTACCATCCTTGAGGGCACCTTGGAAGGGGGAAGATCGATCGAGAAGATTAAGCAAGACAACACGCCGACGCACACGCCGATGGTTTCCTACTCACTCGACTTGCTGTACACTATGGCCAACATATCCAACCTGATCGGCGTAGAGTGGTACTTCGGGCTCGCCTTCAACCAGACCGACGCATCCTCCATTTCATCCAACATGCCCCTGGCTGCCGGATACGCACAAGAGATCCTAGGCTCCAAACTCCGCGGTCTTGCTCTCGGAAACGAGCCAGATCTGTAAGTTGTCTCGCTTTTCCAGTCCGCTAAACCTAGGTACGTGCGCCACGGTAAACGCGGCCCCACATGGAACATGGACAACTACCTCAACGAGTTCAGTACGGGACGGAACATGATCATGGAGAATTCCAAAATCAAGAACAGGCAGGTTCTCATGGGCCCTGCTGTGTGCTGCAATGTGGAAGGCTTTGAGTTGCAGGACGTGCTCAACACCAAGTGGCTGGACGACAACCTCGACTACCTCGCCGCTGTCACAGTACAGCACTACCCTGCCAACAACTGTAAGATTAATGGCGACGTGATCAACCCACAGGATATTTTCGCCTCATTCCTTGAACACACAGGACCCCAGACACTTACCGCGCCCTACTTGGCAGGTTCTGCCCGTGCACAAGAGAAGGGCAAACAGATGCTCATGCTGGAGTTCAACACCGCGTCGTGTGGTGGTTTCCCGGGTCTCAGTGACAGTTTTGGCGCCGCTATGTGGATCGCGGACTGGGCGCTCCAGATGGCCTGGGGTAACTTCTCGCAGGCTCTGATGCACGTCGGTGGTCAGAATGTGTACTACAACGTAAGTTGGAAGAGGAGACCAACTTTTAACATCCCAGCCCTTCACTCCTCCCCCATTCGAGGAAGCCGGCAAGCAGTGGACAACGGGCTCGTCGTACTACTCGACTCTTGTCATGGCTGAGGCTCTTGGTCGCACTGGGACCGCGCAAGTCATCGATCTCCTCCCGGAGGGCAAAGACAAGTACCACCCTGCTTACGTCGTGTACGAGAACAACCAGCCTTCCCGCGTGGTGCTGTTCAACTATGTCTCCGACCCTTCGGGCACGTCGACCTACAATGCCGCCATTTCCCTAACCGATCTCGTCTACAATCCTCCTCAGCAAGCCAGTCCAGACCCAGCGACCAGTGGTGGGGACGCCGCAGCGCCGGCAACAGACCCTAACGCTGCCCCAGCTGATACCACCGCTGCTCCCGCCGATCCAAATGCCAACGGGGCCTCCGACCCAAATGCCGCCGGGACCACCGACCCCAACGCAGGTGGCGCCGCTGCCGCGCCCACGAAACGCGCTACCTCCCGGAACAGGAAACGCGCCGCCTCGCACAGGATACGCGCTCCCCTCGGTACCGACCGCGTCTGGGTACGTTACTTCCGCGCCCCCACCGCTGCGGAGCAATATAACATCACCTGGGCTGGCCAAACCCTCGGCTACTCTTTCTCCTCGGACGGGCGACTACACGGCGAGCGCGAGACTCTTGAATTCCCATGTAACAACGGCGCATGTGTCGTGCCGGTCCCAGCACCAGCTATTGCCGTCGTCTACCTCAACAGCAAGGCGCTTGAGGAAAGCACTGTGCAGCCAGACGCTATGACCTCGTTTGCCACTACCGTTATTGGTACTGGAACCGCGACTATTGACATTGGCGCGCTCGCGACGGGTAACGGAGTCGGAGTGCCTTACGGGCTGTACGGTACCAGCGGCAAGGGAGGCCATAAGAGCGGAGCTGAGCAAGCGCAACTTCAGATCGGAGTTGGAGTCTTGGCGCTGGCAGTTGCCATTGCGTTCAGCGTTCGCGGCATCTAAATGTGGTCACATCGTTCTCCCCTCCTGGCTGGTCCTCGCACGGCACTCCACTCACCATGACGTTTCCCGACTCCTCCCCCCTCGCTCCCACCTACGACCCACTTTCTTGAAGGATACAGCCGGCGCTGCTTTACATTCGACACATTCGGAGCACCTTCGTCACTTCTCAGCCTCATTCCCTCATTTCCTCCTATCTCTCAATCTCATCTCACGCCATGCCCCCTCCCATCTTAACCCCTCACAGTTATCTCAGGACACGACCTGCACTTACCATAGAGACTCTCCCTTGGACCATCACAATGTCACAACAATATTCATAGACAACCCACCCTCGCTGATCGACTCGTAAAGCTGTGTAATGCTTATGCATGTCTGGACTATCGACTCGACTTCAGTCGACCTTATCAGGATCTGGTTATCTGAACTTTGTTTACGTGGCAGGATATTCCATATCCGACTCGCCTAACACGAGCCGACCTTCCGTATCGGCACCGTCCGACAGCCCTCCGCCCAGGATTGGAGATCGCTCCTACCTGGACTTCATGGCCCGACGCCTGCGGGCTTTGCTGCTGGGTGCGAGGGTGGCGCTTGGTGGGTGTGGTGGGGCTGTGCCTGGCGATAACCCAGGGGCATGCTGAGGTGAGCAACGATGGCTGTTGGATATGGTGAGATTAAGCGATTTGGCGGTGTCCAACAATCTACGGTTGTTTTCCAACAACACCTGACATCTTGGCCATCGCAGCCGTCGCGGCATGCCATGCGGGGCTGGCCATGCGGGGTAGCCGCTGTAATCGTTACGACTGCACTCAAGCCCAGCGCATGCACTCTGGCCTACTTATACATAGTGATCACCCCATCGACTACGACTGTGTCCTCCTCCTCCTACTGACCTCCGCTCACCATGCTCCGTTCTCGCTTTGGTCCACGGGTACGTTGCCAGTGCAGGCGTTCGCCACCGCCATTGCCCACGGTCACCCCCGCTCCGTGGTCGCGCTCCTGTGCTCTGAGCTGACGACCAGCTGGCGCTCGCGCGTACCGCGTTCCGCCCCGCCCCCTGCCTTTCGGCGGCTGCGTGTTCCCGCCCATCGCTCCCCGCGCCGAGCGCACGCGCACAGTCCAACCTCGCCATGGCGGCGATGGATCCCACTAACATCCCCGTAGCCCAGCTACCCCCCTCCCAGCGGCCCGGCGCTGACAAGCCGCTGGCCGAGCATGCGGTCATCTCGACGTTTGACCTTTTCTCGGTCGGTATTGGCCCCAGCTCGAGCCACACCGTCGGACCGATGCGGTGAGTCACTCTCGTCGATCTTCTCCATTCCGGCCAGATCGGCACCAGAAGTCACTGAATGGAGCTGACGCTCAGTGCGGCGGAAATCTTCTGTCAGTCCCTGCCCAAGGAGATCCACGAGCACATTCACAGCCTGAAGGTATCGCTGCATGGCTCGCTGGCCGCCACTGGAATTGGGCACATGACGCCCAACGCCGTCCTGCTGGGTCTGATGGGGGAGGACCCGGAGACGGTCGAGGTCGGCCGCCTCGCGGTCGTCATTGACGAGGTGCGCGCGGTGGGCCAGATCGACCTCGGACTGGACGGAGGCGACCACAAGCGCGTGCGGTTCAACTTCGACAAGGATCTCACATGGCATCTCAACCCGCTGCCGGCGCATCCGAACGGGATGGTGTTCACCGTCTTCGACGAGGACGGCAACATGCTCGCGACAAACCAGTACTTCTCGGTCGGCGGCGGCTTCGTCGTGAACAAGGAAACGCAGGTCAACGAAAACCTGTACTACCGCGACATCAAGAGTGGCCACGCGCCCGAGAGTCGCCGCGCGCAGGCGAGCGCCCGCCAGGCCAACGCGGACCCCATCAAGGCTATTGCGGAGAAGGGATCCGAGCCCGGCACGGAGGTCAGCAAGCCCCCGCCGTACCTCTACGCCACGGCTGAGGAGCTGAACAACATCTGTGTGAAGAACAACCTCACCATCGCGCAGGTGGTGTGGGAGAACGAGCGAGCGTTCCGCTCAGAGGAGGAGATTGAGGCGGGTCTGATGCACCGTGAGTTCGCGCCAAGGATTTGGCTGACTCCAGTGTGGAACACGATGGACGCATGTATCCGCGCCGGCGTGACGAGCACGGACAAGAACCTGCCCGGCGGACTGAACGTGCGGCGACGCGCACCAGGCCTCTACAGACGCCTGCAGCAGGGGTTCTACCCGTCCATGCCGGTGCCAAAGTCGACGAGTGTGGGCACCGGAATGGAAATTGAGAAGAGGGAACGCCGCGAGCGTATCGGCCGTGTCGACCACCCAATCGAGCTCGTGCCCCCCCACACGCGCCCCGTGTTTCCCGGCATTGAGTATCTCTCGTGCATGGCCATTGCGGTGAACGAGGTGAACGCCAGCGGAGGCCGAGTTGTGACTGCACCAACGAACGGCGCAGCTGGTGTCATCCCGGCAACTCTCAAGTATACGCTGGAGTACATCTCAGCGGAGCCTCGCAGAGACACGATGAACTTCCTTCTCACGGCTGCGGCAATTGGCATGCTCTTCAAGCGTGGCGCGACGATCAGCGCAGCCGAAGGCGGATGCATGGCCGAGGTCGGTGTCGCGTGCAGCATGGCCGCTGCGGCACTCGCGTCCGTGTTGGGCGCTGAGCCATCGACAATTCTGCAGGCCGCTGAGATTGGCATTGAGTAAGTCGAACTGCCACTACTGCGCCGCCAACGGACGCTGACGCCAGACACAACCTCGGCCTCACTTGCGACCCGCTTGGCGGACTCGTACAGATTCCGTGCATTGAGCGTAACTCCCTCGGCGCAGTCAAGGCGGTCACAGCTGCGCAGCTCGCCATGGCGGCGAATGGGGAGCACACCGTCTCGCTCGACGACGCAATTGAGGCGTGCCGCACAACAGCAATGGACATGCACTCACACTGTGAGCTGGCCCACGGGGACATAGCTGATGGCAGACAAAGAGACGAGTCTCGGCGGACTGGCGGCCAGTGTCAAGATCCCGCTGTCGTCGCCTGCGTGCTAATAAACAACATGGGTGCATGGTGCTGCCTGATTGTGGTGCGAGTGTGGGTGGTCTTGATGATGCTGGGAACTCGGGACAGGAGGTGTAGGTATAGTACAAATGGACTATGGTCATCATGTACAATGTATGCGTCACTATGTTCGAGCAGGCCAGTTCCGAAGTGGAGTCTCTAGCTCATGTGGGAGTATCCATTAGGAGGGCGGGGATTGGGAGTAGGCCGGTTTGGGTTAGGGAATCTGGACGGTTGGGAATGCAACGCGCCTGGGCCGTTGGGAGGATTAGAGGGCTGGGCACGCGGACCGAATCGGTCCGCTGCTGCTAAGATCTGGGCCGCGCTCAGTCCTTCTGGGCGAGCCGGAGCTGTGGGAGTGGGAGCCGTGGTCGCGGGAGCTGTCGTCGTTGCAGAGGACGACGGCGCACGACCATAGAGTTCTGCCGCTTGTAATATCTGGGCCGCACTCAACCCTCCGCCCGGGAAGGGCTGGGCCCGGTCGCGGACGTTTGAGTTGCGGTTATCCAGTGGACCTCCATACCGGTGTGGCGAGGCAAGTCTTTGAGCAGACGTGGTCTGGCTAGCACCAGCCAGGGGGCGCTTCGGGCTCCACGAAGTGTGGCCGCCATCATTCGCCGGGCGGAGTCCTGACGAGGCGGCGCCGTCTCGACTCGTGGAACTTCCGCCCGGCCGGCGAAAATGCAGCGCGTCGTCGTCACTCTCCTCGTCCGACGATAACGTGAGGTCGATAACTGCAGGCGGCTGTACGCTCGCCGTCGACCGGGAATGCGAGGCGCGAGAGGCGTGGCCGTTGAGGCCGCCATTCATGCCGTTCGCGGTCGAAGTCGAGGCACGCGTGCGGTCATCATCTTCCTCGTCATCGTCGTCCGAGTCGGATAGAATCTCTATTGCGCGGCGCTTGCCCGGTGTCACGTTGGACGGGGTGGTCGAGCGCGCACGCTTCGTGCTCGCCGAAGTCATGGCTGGTGCAGCCCCGTGCTCCGCCAGCCAGTCGGTAGAACCGTACTGGTTGTTCTGGGTGTGCCACTCCCCGTTCGACTCGAGCGTGACCTCGTCAAACGAGTCGGGCACGGCGCGCAGGATGCTCAAAAAGTAGCCATCACAGATAATGTCGTCAAAGTTGAGCTCTTTGCTGCAGTGCGGACAGAGCCATTGTGGATGGCTCTTGTTTGACTCGAGCCACCACCGCGCGTCGAAGCACTGCAGATGGGAACACTTAGACGACCGTACGGGCTTTGTGATGCGCATACCAGAAAGCTGTTGTCAGCGCAAATCAGAGTGTTGTACTCACGGGATCTTTGAGAGACAGTGTTGATGGGCCAATCTCAATGTCCTCGTCTGCTTCCGCAGCGGCCTTGCGGACTGCTGTCAGCGATCGAACGATTGGCTAATTCACGCTTTGCTAACTCCACTTGTGGGTCTGTTGGTGGCAGAGCCTCTAAGCGGGCAAGGAGATCGTCTAGTCCAGTGTACTCGCAATATACAATTTGAAAGAAGAATTTCTGCCGTCAGCTCCGGTACATCTGTAAAGGCCAGCTGAGCTCACTTTTGAATACTCCTTTCGCTTGCTCACGGAGGGACCAGTATGTCCCATGATAACACTGGCCATTCTCCCGGGCATACGGTTCAATCCGCGTGAGGACTTGTCGAGGTCCAGTGGTGGAGCGCTCCCAGCCTTCCCGCGCAATCCGCGCTCCTTGAACGGTACACCGTGGCCGTCTAAGGAGACGTCGGGGGTTGTGGGATATTCGATGGGAACGTTACGGTTACTTGGGGCAGGGCCTGGTGCTCCTTGCATCATAGCGGGTCTGAAGTATTCTGAAGACGCGCAGAAGAGTCTCACAGAGTGAACTGGACGCGCGCGCGGATCGGATCTGCCGTCAGCTCGGTCACAACAGTTTACCGACTTCGCCCTGTTCAGACCCTCGATCACGTCCGTTGGCAGCGTGAACACCACTCTCTTCTCTCGCCGCGTATGTGTGTTCTCGTTCGTCTGGATATCTGGGATCAGCGACGTTGAGAGGGGCACGCACCAGGCAGCATCTCCATATTTGTTAGCGCCTTGATAGGCTTCCACATGGGGCTGGGTTTCCAGTCGGCCAGTGTTGGTTCTCGATTGTTGTACACATTCGCGCTCGTGGACGCGCGATGCCAGTTCCCAGCCGCGCTCCCGCCATAACCGTTCGCCATATGTGGCTGCCTACTACTGGCAGCATATGTCGCGCTCGACACCGAGCCGAACGTTGGTTGAGGTAACTGAGCTGACGCGAACTGGTTGCTAGCGATAGCCTCGCACTCCTGTCGCACGGTACGGTACAGGTCCAGCTGATTGTTATTCCGCATCGTCTGGAAGCCAGTCACAACTCTGCGGGTCAGCAATGCGGGGTTTATAGCGCACTTGTTGACGAGATCGGCCTTCTTCTCCTGGCTCTTGATCTGGAGCCGGATGCGGGAGTGGCGTTCGATGACATTTGCGAATTGGCGTAACCGGGCAATTGTCTGCTTGGGCACAAAGTAGTTGACGAATTGCTATCTGTTAGACTCCTTTGCGGTAGTTGGCGTGAGGAGAGTGGTCCTCGCGCGCAGACGGAGACTCACGTCAAAATCGTCCCAAGTACTGCCCATCCTGTCTGCTTGGCGCGCAAACCGGGGTGCAGCGGGGTACCGAGAAGATAATGGAAAGGGGGGGAGGGTGGGATGAAGAGGGAAAGGAGTAACGGCAGAGATGAGATTTGAATGAGGGAATGAAGTTGAACGACGGCGTTGAAGGTGTCGCCGCCGTCGAGACCCCTCTTCGGCCCTTCAACCACACCACAACCACCATTCCTCATGCCGCCTCGCCTCTGATGGCAAGCAAATTTACTTCCGTCGCCACACAACCACACACCTCAGAGTGGAGGTCCTCCACGCCCCTAGCTCGAAACCGCACGGCCTTCCAACTTGCATTCATCACTGCATCTATACAAGTTTAGATGTCATCGCAAGACTACGACAAGATGTCAAAGGAGGAAAAGGTGGCCCATGATGCGAAGGAGCGCGAGCGCGAGCGAGCTGAGCAGGCGGGTGAGCAGACTCCGCTGCACCTGCCCACAGCGCTGACGCCAGCGCTTCCATACAAGTGGTCCCAAGACCTCAACACTGTTACCGTCAACGTCGCCCTTCCGGCTGGGACGCGGTCCAGGGATCTCGTTGTGGTCATGGACAGGCGGAAGATCAAGGTTGGTCATGGGGGCGGCGCGCGAGTTCTGACACCAGGTGCAAGTGAAGGGCACAGACAAGCCAATTATCGACGGCGAGCTGTTCGAGGACATTGCCAAGGATGACTCCTCGTGGACGATTGGTATGTCCTTCCTGGCGCTCCTGCTAAATACCAGAGGACGGCGTGCTCACATTCGAGCTGGAGAAGTACTCGTGAGCTGGCTTTGTCAGGCAGAGCTGACAACAGTGCGCATATTGGATCACACCGGTGGTGGCCGCATGTGTTGACGCACGACCCGAAGATTGACACGACAAAGATCCAACCGGAGAACTCAAAACTGTCGGACCTTGATGGAGAGACACGCTCAATGGTTGAGAAGATGATGGTGAGTGGATGTGGTCGAGGCCAGCAGGGTTTGTGAGGTGTTCTCAGCTCGTATCAGAGCGGCATATAGCATTGTCGTCCGTGGCTGTCCTGGCATAAACTCCTGCGCGCCCGACCTCATCTTCGACGTGCACAGACTCTGCGCCCGAACCTATCCCCGATCGATGTGGTCGTGTCTACTCGCCGGATATGGCTAACATCAGTTTGACAACGCCCAGCGGCAACAAGGCAAGCCGACATCGGACGAGCTCCGGAAGATCGAGGCGTTGGAGAAGTTCAAGAAGATGCACCCCGAGATGGACTTCAGCAAGGCAAGTCAAGACGCGTTCGGTGCTAGAGGCGAGATGAGCTAACCTCAGGTGGAGATGCAGTAGACTTGTGTTTGGTAGAAGACAAGACGAGGCCCCGGTGTGTCATGAATTATCTCGCATTATTATCGGGTTCGTCTAATTGGCGCTCGCGTTCGCTCAAAGGGCCAGGCATCCGGCGAAAATCTTGTGATGCGATAACGCAATGCGCGCCTTCGACGCTTGAATACCGTCCAGCCCTCTTGGAGTCTGGCGAGCCCTGAGGCGCCTCAAGCACTCGTGACAACCGAGGGTACCACGAGAGCGCTACGTCAATCCCAAGGCTCCTTCCAATTTGGCCAGATGCCAGAGAAGAGTGACTACACTCAGATGTTCGTAGTTGTTGTCCATTCGCCGGCGGCAGAAGTGGTATATTGATGTTGGAGTGTCGAAGCGCCATGGAGCGACCCCAGAATGTTTCTGCAGTGTCGCGTCGATCCGTCGAGCGTGTTAAGGCCGCCTCGTGGTTTGCGTTGTTCTTGGAGTAACCTCAGGCACGTAACTTGTTGAGCGGTGCGGAGCTTCGTCCGATGTAGCTCCGACGATTGGTAGGGTGGGCAGGCAGGTCGTGCCAGGAGTGCCAGGTCCGCCAGGGAAATTTCCCGCCTACTAACGAAAAATGGGGGTGGGGGGGTTTGTTGTTCGGCATACCTTCCGATATACGTACACCGCGACCAAGTACATGCACGTACTAGTACATGCAACTACGAGTACATGCAACTACTACTAGATGCATATGTCGGTGAGCGTCAAGGTGATGATTATCACGAGATCACGAGATGCATGCAACTTGCAACGTAGTGAATTGCTACCTCGGTTGAATCGCCATCCGTTTTGGGATGGCGAGCTTGCGAGCGAGAGGTGATTGCCGTTGAGGGTGGGCCGCTGACGGGGGTATGGTTTGGGCTAGGACCGCGACGGCTAGTCCGGGGTGGGGGGTTCCGCCGAGGCGGGGTGCGGGGCTAGGAGGATGGCGGCACGGCAAAGACGGTCAAGGCGGCGAGCCGGAGGGAGTGAGGAGGACGAGGCAGAGTAGGGGGGGTGGGTGGGCGAAAATGGCGAGGTGATTGACCGACCGAAGATGCGAAGGCGTTTGAGCGCGAAATGACCCGGTGCGTTTCAGGGTTTTGGGACCAGTCGTCGTCACTGGCTGGTATGCAACAGAATTCTGTCCACCAAGCACGCAGCACGCAGCACAACCACGGCGGTGTCAGCCCTGTTGACCTATGCACTGTCCATGGGCTTGTGCAGAGTACAGCAGTGTACAGACCTGCTGTATGTACCACGCAGGGAATGAAAGGAGCCAAAGGCTAGCCCAGATGGCCCGGGCGTGCAGAAATGGTTAGGTGTGGTTTAGGTGCTTGGGTGCTTAGGTCGTCACCCGTTTCAACCATGGACGGAACGGCGCTACAGCGGACGACACGCGCGGGGGTCGGGGGTACCGGGTGCAAAGGGGTACGAGGGTACGAGGGACGGGAGGGGGTGGGCGGTAGGCGGCCAAGGGTGTGCGGAGCGTAGCCGGGGGGTCGCCTTGGGTCACCTTGGGTCACCTTGGGTAGCCTTGGGTAGTGTAGCGAGGAGGAGTTTGTGCCTCAATGCCTCGAAGCGTCTTTAGAACAGACACCAGGCAGATGCCATGCAGGTGTTAGGGAGGAGCTGGAGGAGAGGGGGAGAGAGGGAGGGGTGATAGGCAAGCTAGGCAGGCGCCATGCGCCATGCCTGGCCCCCCCCTCACCGTAGCCCTCACCGTACGGGTCTTGGCACAAATTCATGGCAAAAATCCGGTGAAAAAAATTGATGGGTCACGTCGGGCACATTCGGCGACCCTGTATCGGCAACACCCTTTGCGGGCCTTGCGAGGCTTGAGATTGGTTCTGGGGTGAGACCCGTTCAACCAGGTCAACCAGGTCAACCCTGCGGTGAGACCGCGAGGCCGGCAAGTCGGAGCAGCTAGAAAAGACTCTTATCCCCCCCCACCCCATGCCTTTTCCTTCTTCTTCATCCACCTCTCTCTTCTCGCTTCATCTTTCCAAAACCAGGTAGTGAAGGTAAGTCCTACTGCACCTCTCCATCCAGCGACAGCAAGACATTGTACAGCGAGCAGCAGTCTCGCATACACATACGTCTCCCCCTCACTCGACTTTTTTTGGCTCTCGATATCAGTCAAACAGTCGTCACTATCACTTTTCTCTTTGAGAAGCAATCCCGGTGTTCGGGTTTACTCCCACACTCGCACCCCACTCTGCTTCGCTTCGCACACGCCTACCTTCAGCCCCCCCATTAGCAAACATTCAGTCGCTCACACTATCGCAGCAGTCAAAATGGCGGAAATTAAGAAGCCAAAGGATGCCAAGGCCTTCCTCACCGACTTCATGATGGGCGGTGTCTCCGCTGCCGTCTCCAAGACGGCCGCTGCCCCCATTGAGCGTGTCAAGCTCCTTGTCCAGAACCAGGACGAGATGTGAGTATACTGCGTTCCCAACACGGACATCTCAGAAAGTGGATGCTGACCACTCTCCCAGGATCAAGCAGGGCCGTCTCTCCCGCCCCTACACCGGCATCATTGACTGCTTCAAGCGTGTCATCGCCGAGGAGGGTGTCGCCTCGCTCTGGCGTGGTAACACCGCCAACGTCATCCGTTACTTCCCTACCCAGGCGCTTAACTTCGCCTTCAAGGACTACTTCAAGTCCCTCTTCGGCTTCAAGAAGTCGGACGGCTACTGGAAGTGGTTCGCCGGTAACATTGCCTCGGGTGGTGCCGCTGGTGCCTCGTCTCTCCTCTTCGTCTACTCGCTCGACTACGCCCGTACCCGTCTCGCCAACGACAACAAGTCGGCCTCGAAGGGTGGCTCGCGCCAGTTCAACGGTCTCATTGACGTCTACCGCAAGACCATCGCCTCTGACGGTATTGCCGGTCTCTACCGTGGCTTCGTTCCCTCGGTTGTTGGTATCATTGTTTACCGTGGTCTCTACTTCGGTCTCTACGACTCGATCAAGCCTGTTGTCCTCGTCGGCCCTCTCCAGGGCAACGTTCTTGCTTCGTTCGCTCTCGGCTGGGTCGTCACCACCTCGGCTGGTCTTGCTTCGTACCCTCTCGACACCATCCGTCGTCGTATGATGATGACTTCGGGCGGCAAGGTCCACTACAAGTCCATGTTCGACGCCGCTTCGCAGATCATCGCCGGCGAGGGTGTCAAGTCGCTCTTCAAGGGCGCTGGCGCCAACATTCTCCGTGGTGTTGCCGGTGCCGGTGTGCTTGCTCTTTACGACAAGTTCCAGGAGCTTGCCTTCGGCAAGGTCTACTCGGGCGGCTCCGGATAAACGGCCAGTCGAGTTCAGTAGTTATACACCCTCATATCCCCCTACCTCCTCCTTCTACGCAGTTGGTACCTTCCGAGATGCAGATATCTCGTCACGCATTGACATTTCGGTCTCGCTCGTTGCGGGTTGGCACCAGCTCTCTTGAAACTTCCAATTCCCTTTTTTCAAAAGAACCGTGCAACGTGGAGGTGCCTGCCTGACCTCAAACTCACGTGGAAATTTGATTCCGCTTTTATTTGCTTCCTCTGACGTAATATTTGGAGGGCTAACATTCTTACAATTGTTGTGGAGGAAGAACTGGCCGGTGGCAGTCAAGGCTGGGGAGTCTCGTTCGACGCCGACAGAAGAAGCATGACGTGAAGAGCGTCGAAAACAATGGTGAGCCCACACGGCCCCGCCGAGGTTGGTGTTCCCTGCGAGCATCGGCGGCCTGGGGAGTCCGAGGCGTTACAAATCATAGTTTATGAAAAGGGGGGATTATGAGCGTGTTTCCATAGTGTGGGTGGGCTTTTGAAAGGTCTCTGGAGCAGTCTCAGTCGCACTGCACGATGCCAATTTACAGACTTGTCTTCCCTGTTAGTCTCCTCTTCAGGGGAGTCGGACGTGAGACGCCACGGGTGCACGGCATGCACGGGTCAGTGGACGTGGCGGGGTCGCAAGGATGATGGTCAAAAGGAAGGTCCACGCGGATGCATGCACCCGTTCACTTTTGCTTCCGTTACCCCGCCTCCACGCCTCCACGCGATGTTATATCCTTGGCACATCGACTGCCATGACTTCGCTCTCACCCTCATTCTTGACTGTCAACAATCCCAGAAACATGGCATCTAACGCCCCATTGCTAAGCGGCACCATCGAGGCAGACGAAGAGTCGCCAACGCCAACACGCACCGAGTTCCCGCGCGGCAACATCGGTGACCAGCCAAATGCGCAGCGGGCGCGCTCCGATCCCGTTGTGCTGGTACCGGGCACGGCGGCGCAGGCTGAGGCCGGTATCGTGAGTCACCTGAGTGCCCTTCAGACCTTTCTGAAATGGACGATGCCGTGATTCAGTCTGATACGTCATGTCGAGCCAAGGCGTAGCTAATGGCAGTCCGGTATTCTCAAACAGAGCAGCCACCCGGCCGCCCTGTTCAGTTTGTACTTCTTCCGTTCTGCTGCGATTGCGGTTTATGTGTTGTGCGGGTTCTGTGAGTGCCGCGGTGCGGATGTGAGCTACTGTTTGATTCGTGGCCCTCGCCACTGATGAGGCCTGCCCTTGCGTCATGGAATCGGTGCCGTCGCTAACGACAGTCACCTCCAACTACGTACTCTCCATCACCGTTGTCGTAGTGCTCCTCTCCCTCGATTTCTGGAACACGCGAGTAAGTAGTGACGCCTCGTCTTTATCAACCAATGTTGCCCCTACATTGTTGACGGCAAACTCATCGCCCTTCATTTAGATACGGAGCTGACCTCAGAACGTCGCCGGACGGACTCTTGTCGGCCTGCGATACTGGAACGAGGTGGACGACGAGGGCGAGAGCGCTTGGGTATTCGAGTCGCGCGACCCGAGTCACCCCGCTAACCCTATCGACGCGAAGTGGGTACACGCCTCAAGTCTCAAGCTGTGCCTGTAAGGTGTGGACTGACGGCCAGGATGTTTTGGATTGCACTGTACGCGTACCCTCTTGGATGGGTGGCGCTTTTCATCGTCTCGCTTCTCAAGTTCAACATCTCGTGAGTCGATGAACTTGCAATGGTTACCTCTGCTCCGCTGCTGACCGCAGATTCCTACCCATTGTCTTCCTTGCGCTGGTCTTCAACTTCTCCAACGTTGTCGGGTTCACGTACGCTGACCGGGACGCCCAGCGACGATGGGCCAGTGCGGCAGCCAGCTCCAACCTCTTTGGAAGTATGGGTGGACTGGGCGGACAGGTTGTTGGCGGCCTCATGCGGAACAGCGTCGGTCGGCTCTTCCGCTAGACTATCCAACGATGCATACATAGAATTGAGTCCGAACTAGTGTATACAGAGAAGTCCTTTACGTCTCCCGTTGCCCTACCGCCGCAGTCCATTCGGCACTCCTCCGGAGGCAGGCGCAGGCGCCCGGTTCACGCGTCCTTTGCCTGGCGCCCCACCCACTCCTCCGCGTGCAACGCCCATCCAGTAGCCCGCCCAATACTGCGCGTGGAGAGCATATCCGATTGCCTCGTCCCGAGTGACGCGGCCGACGCCCGACCACTCTCCCGATGGGGGAGGGAAGACATGTGCCTGTTCGACTCCCTCGTCGTCGCCGTGCCCGTCGTATCCCTGCCATCCGTCCTCGCCCTCCTGACCCTCCTGACCGTCGTTCTCTCCTTCGTTCCACTCGTTGTCGTCCTCGGGCGGCCATTCCACATTATCCCACGTCCCCTCCGCAGCCATGGGCGACGTGGGCTGATACGTCGGACTCTCAGCACGCGGCACCGCGGTGGTTGTAGCGTTCTCTGCGGGTGGCTGCTTGCCGTACGCTGACACGGAGGAGTAGGGGTTGTCGCTGGCTTTCCTCTTCTTACTCACGTGCGTCGATGGGGATGCGGACGACTCGGGCCTAGCGGCGCTGGGCGGTGGATTAGAGGACGAATACCATCTGAAGTCAGCTCATATTGCTGGAGTCAGGTTTGGTGACTTACGATGTGCCGAAATCCGCCGCGCCAGGCAGCGGTTGGCCTTTGGCGAGGGCGGCTGTCGCCTTGTCTAGCCAAGACCCTGGGCCTGGGTTGTGGATCTGGCATTGGCATTAGGCATGGTGGGGATGTGGGGCGATGGGCAAAGGTCAGGAGACGGGGAGACTGGGAGGCTGGTAGACTGTAGCGGGGGTGGGAGATTAGGAGACTCACATGGAACTCTAGTAGAGCTGCGTCGTATGCGTTGACAAGTTCTTTATCGTCCCATGCGTTTGACTTTCCGCCAAAGTCGAGAGAAACGGTTGGCAGTGATGGGATCTGGGTTGATGCCATTGAGGCAGTGTGCGCAGTGTACGGGCGAGCAGTGAAATGGATGAGAGGGAGAAAGGATATGTGGCGAAGCAGTGGTGAAGCAGTGAGTTGAAACGGAATGCATTTGGATCTTTGGAGGCTGGGTGGCCACAACGAGCCGATAGGGCCCCTGTAGCCTTGGGTACTTGTGGAGGGGGGTTAAGGAGGCCACGTGGATTTGCCCTGATAGCTATTTAAATATTCAGGAATTAGGAATTTAGACGGCGCTGAGATTGTCTGGGCTAATATTATAATATGGCTGTAATAATAGCTGTGCGACTCATACACGTTTACACAGGAGGGGGTGGAGGAGGCCCGTTCCTCCGTTCGATCCGTAACCCCCCCTCCCATGCCTGCCCCCATGCCTTCCAGGCTTGCAGGCTCCCTGCTCCCCCGGCCTCCCCCCCCCGGCCCCCCCTCCACCCTCCACCCACGCGTTCTCGGCACCTCAGGTGGCCAGGGCAGCCAGCGTAGCCAGCGTAGCCCGCGTAGCCAGTGAGTGGCCAAGTCAAGCCAAGACTCGGTAGGTAAGTGGTACTTAGGTGCGAAAGCTGTTCGGGAGCATCAGCATCCAGCATCGACTAAGCATTAAGCAAGCAGTGCAGTGCACGACCAATGCACGACCACTACTGCCAACTACATCCATTCACATCTATCACATCCCTCACATCCCATCCAACACCTGCACTTCCCACATTGTCACCCTCATCCTCAACCTCAACCTAACCTCATCCTCAACCTCATCCTCGTCACGGACTTCATCATCGTTACCACCTTCAATAGTAACATCTTCACCTCAAACTGCCGCCACTACCGCCACCACCACCACCACCACCACCAACCACTCCTTCCCCCTTAGCACGACAGCGACACAGGAGCACCTAGCGTCATCAACGACCACCTCTCGTATCTGTCAGCGCTAGCTGCCGCCCACACGGATCGGATCCACCCACATCCCTACCTATAGTCGGTCAGAAGGGACGCCCGCGCAGCGTCGACGCCGCTCCGTCGCTATGGCCGACTATAATCGCGCTCCTCCCCCTCCTCCACCTCAAGTGGACTCCCCATACATGTTCGAGTTTGGGTCATTCCTCCCTCCCGGCGCCCTGCTCCCAGGCATCCCAGGTTATTCGGCACCAGCAGGACAAGCGGGAGGGCCGCCTGGACCGCCACCGCGCAGCGCGACCGTCCACGACAGGAGAGAGGTGCATGACGCCGGTCATGCGAGTAACGAGTTCGGAGCATACAATGCTGGTTGGGGAGGCGCAACGATGCCATCCCCGCGTGGAAGCGCCAGCACAGGCGGCGGAATGGGTTCCATACGCGACCTTCATGGATCCTTGCCGCCTGCGCCACCTGCTCCACCCGCGCGTCCACACCACAACACGCGCAGGGCACTTCCGAAGCTACCGCCTGTGCCAGGTGCCCAGACGTTTCAGACACCGCCACCGCGACCAGCCGTGCCCCCTGCAGATGTGAGGCCTACTGAATCCAACACAACGCCGGTGCCCCCGCCAAGGCCTTCGAACGTGAGAAGAGCATTACCGACTCCTCCTTCTCTGGCCCCACCACCGCCTGGCTACGGCACGCCTTCTCGCACATTGCCAAACCCGGCCACATTTCAGCGGGGAGTAACACTGCCTCAACCGCCGACACTTCCTCAACCACCTCCTTTGCCTCATCAGCATCAGTCTCACGCTCCGACTTCGCCCCAGAGGCAACCGGCACAGCCCGAGCAGCTGTCGCGGCATACCAGTGTCGAGTCGCCCTCCCTCCCCTCTCGTATATCGCACAACACCACGGACTCGTACTTTGGGAACTCGACTGAGCGGACCAGCATGACATCGCACAACCCATCCTTGTCAAGCCGGGACAAGCACTCGTACGACCACACCGGCAACTTCTATCCGCCTAGAAGCGACTCGCCTGTTCAAGACCTTGATGTCTCGTACAACGACAAGCTAGACGTACCCAGCTCCCGCCATCGCACGGTCAGCGAGACCGGCGAAGGGGAGACGGCCAGAACCCCCACTGGTCCGTCATTCACAGCCGACCCACGCCAGAGCTTCCTTGCAGCGTCGCCGAGCATCAACAGTCTGCAGACGGAAGCAGCTCCTACACCTCCGGCGTTCGTACCAACACCCTCACCCATGCCTTCGCCATCCCCAACCCCATTCCCAGATGCCAAGCCGTCGGCGGCGGTAGCGCCTCCCGCGGCAACATTCCCTTCCCCACAACCTTTAAACCAAGGGCAGTCGAATTCTCTCGCGCCTCCAGCAAAGTCTCCACGTCTTGGCAAAGACCTGTACGAGGAGCTGGGCGTCGACGTGCGCGACTCGTTCGATGAGCAGAGTGCTGCGCAAGCCCAGCAGCCAATTGCCGGGTCCTCCAACAATGCTCACCTCCACCCGTCCCAAGGCGGCGGCAGCTCTAGCGTCGAGCCTCGAACGGATTGGGCTGAGAATTCCAACAGGCCGTGGATTAATTCCAAGTTGGCGCTCCACTACAACGGCGATGAACCTTACGACAGCTACGCATTATACGACTACTACCCGTCCAGTGATGAGGGTGACGATGCCGAGGAGGAAATGAACGAGTTTCGCTTCTTCAATCCCGCGTATCTCAGCGAGACGGCAGTCCAGGCTCGCGATCGTGTTATTCGGGGCCAACACGTCAAGGGAGGCATCACTTGGGTCGGGACCTTCACTGGCAAGGATCTGGTCACCACCATTGGGTCCTTTATGCCGCCCTTCACTCGCGATGGCCCAGCAGACCGGCGCTTTGCCCTACAGACAGCGAGGGCGCTCCACTCACAGCTCTGGCTGGTGGAGGTTGACTGGCAGCCCCGCTCGCTACGAGACTCGCCGGATGACGTCTACAAGTTTATGAGCGAGATGGAGAACGTGGGTGAGGACGTCTCACTTCCCAAGGGCGTTCTCACTATGGCCACTAAGTGCTATTCGTCCAGCTGCACAGGAACTGGTGGCTGTTACTCTCCTCGTTGCCCGTACTCGACGCCACCCAACTCGGTCTTAACAGTTGTCGAAGACGAACCGGCTGGTCCGAGTAGTCAACCCGAAGTCATCGTCCAGAGCACGGCAGACTGGACGGAGGAAGTCCCTGCCTCCCAGCTTGCTGCAATGAGCGACACGGAGCGCCATCGCCAAAACCTCATCCGGCAGGCCATTCTGTTGGAGGAGCGGTACGAAGCCGACCTCGCGTCCGTTGAGCAAGCGTTCATGACCCCGCTGCAGATGGCTAATCCACCGGTTGTACAACCATATGGCGAGTTGGAACGCTATGTGCGGACATTGTTCAGCAACATTACACAGATTAGGAAGGCGTCGCGCGCTATGCTGGACAACTTTGCCATTCACATTCGCTCGCAGGGACCTGTGCTGCAGACGGTTGGTGACATTTTCCTCGAGGCAGCGATCGAGTTCCGCCAGCTCTACCCCACATACACCGACAACTTGCCCAAGGCTGAGGCCCTCCTGACTCAAGCTCTCGAGGAGCACCGCCCATTCGCTCGATGGGTTGTGGAAGTGTCCAAAGGCACAGATCGTCGCCATGATCTTCGCTACCTCCTCAAGCGGCCGGCCATGCACCTCCAGAACTATCCACAGATCATCGAGGAGATTCTGCGTGCAACGCCTCCCGAGGCCCCGGACTCTGAATTCCTGCGGGAAGCTTTGGAGTCGATTCAGAACATCTCTTATCTTTCTCGGCTCAAGCTCTGGCAGGCATCAAAGGCACGCGGGCCACACTGGAAGCTCGAATGGCAAGACATTGTCTCACCGTCCGTGTTCCAGGCAATGTCGGCCAAGGAGAGGAAGCGCCAGTTCCACATTTGGGAGCTGATCCAGGGTGAGATGGAGTATGTCGCCGACCTCGAAGCAATCGACACGATCTTCATCAAGCCGCTCCGCGAAGCGGATAGACCGATTGTAGCCATGGACCGGCTCGAGGTGTTCATCGATGACGCGTTCCACAACTACCGATCTATCTTAGACGTTCATGAGCGGCTGCTAGCTGGCCTCCACGAGCGACAGCTTGAGCAGCACCCAAATTTCGGCATGGTGTCGGACCTCCTCTTTGATGCCGCGCTGCATTGGCACGAGGCGTACATGGAGTACATGCCACACTACCCCATTGCCAAGGCCAAAATTGAGGAGGAGAAGATGAATAGCCCAGGATTCGCTGCGTTCCTCGACGTAAGTGTGCCAGCCGTCTGTACAAAGTCCTCTTGTTAACCAAACAGGATTGCCAAAAGAACCCACTCGCCAACCGCCATGACATCAACCACTTCACCTATCGCCCAATTGCGCGTTTGCTGCGTTACCAGCTGCTCCTCAAAGACATTCTTAAGGCGCAAGAAGCTGTCGGCCCTGAAGACCACCCAGACATTGACACTATTCCCCAAGTCATGGAGTTGATTGACAGACTGGCGAAGGCTGGTGAGAAGGGTGTTGCGGTCAATACGGCCAAGGTTGAACTGTGGGACTTGAAGACAACGCTGGACGGCGGCAAGCTCGGTCCGCGTGTGGTCAAGGACCTCGATCTGCTCAACCCCATGCGTGAGCTCATCCACAAGGGCAAGGTCTACCGCCAGCCCGAAGGTTCCATGGCTGGTTGGACGGAACTGCACCTCCTGCTGTTCGACAACTACTTTGTGCAGGTCAAACTGGTCAAGTCGAAGAACAAGGACGCACCACCCCGGTACAGTATCAACCGGCGACCCATCCCTCTTGAGCTGCTCTCTCTTGGTGACTTCTTCCAGCCCGCTCAGACGCGTTCGCTTGGAGTACTGCCCAAGATTGGTAACAGGCATGGTGACGGTAAAGAGCAGGCGCAATCCGATTCGCGCACGGTGTACCCATTCACCTTCTCCATTATTGGTGCCGGCCTGAGCAGTGGTCAATACACTCTGTGGACCGACTCAGAACCAGCCCGTCGCGAGTGGCACGAGAAGCTGAAGCACGCCAAGGTTCTTCGCACGGAAGTGGACGAGGCCGGCAAGGTGTTCGAATTTACACCACTGAGTCTTGACACGTTCTACATGGCTCCCGGGTATGGCGCTCACCCGCACGCCAACCAGGAATACACTGGTCGCGTGACATGCTCAGTACCGTTTGTGACTGTCGACAGGAGAAATCTCGTCGCCATCGGATGCGAGCAAGGCGTGTGGATTGGCGTTCAGCATGATCCACCTTCCCTCCGCAAGGTTCTCCACGTTAAGAGTGTTACCCAGATTGCTGTCTTGGAGGAGTTTGGCATCTTCCTCGTGTTGGCGGACAAGGTGAGACTCACAGAAAGCGAAGGCTAACCGGCACAGAGCTTGCTCGCATACCACCTCGAGGCTCTCGTCCCTACGGCACAGTCGCCGCAGGTACGGTCTGCGCCGCAGCGTCTCAGTGGCGTGAGAGACATTGTCTTCTTCACAGTCGGGCAGATATCGGGTCTCACACTCGTGCTCTACGTCAAGCGGAAGGGTATCGACTCGGTGTTCCGTGTCCTGGAACCAGTGCTCACCCGTGGCGGTGAGGACCGTGGTGGCCGCCGCGGTGCCCTCGGTGGTCTGCTGGGCCAGAGGTCGGAGTGGTTCCGTCTATACAAGGAGTTCTTCATCCCCACCGAGGCGCTCCACGTTCACTTCCTCAAGTCGAAGATTGCCATTGTGTGCGCCAAGGGCTTCGAAATTATGGGTCTCACAGACCTGCGCGGTGGCTCGATTCCGATATTCGACGCGAACAAAGCACGTGAGAAACCGGCCTTGGCTGAGCTGGCACGCCGGTGTGAGAGCGCCAAACCCATCGCCATGTTTCGGTCGACAGACAGCGAGTTCCTGCTTTGTTACGACACATTCGGCATCTACGTTGACAGGCATGGCGAGCCGAACATGGAGCGACTTCAGCCAGTCGAGTGGGAGGGTAAGCCGGACAACATTGTGTTCCACCCGCCGTATCTCCTACTCGTGTCTCCGTCGTTCATCGAGGTCCGCCACATCGATACGGCCAAGCTCCTGCAGATCTACACTGGCGTCGATATCCGGTGTACATGGGAGTGAGTCATCTTGCACGTCTGACGGGACACTGTACTAACGCACCAGTGGTACGGGTGGCATGGCGAAGAGGCACAATGACGCGCCCGGCCCCAAGGGATGGGGCGAGGAAGTAAAGTCGACCGAGCCGCGACTGCACATTTGCAAGCGGACAGACGATCCACGACGTACGAAGGGTATCGGGCAACATGTGTTCGAACTCACGCCAACACTGCTCCTCAACAACCCCTTGCTTAACCCCGTGCATACGCAGGACCCGAACTACTTCCCGCCAGCACCACTCGACCACAGAATGAGCATGTCCAACTCATCCTACACGGGTGGCGGGTATCAGAACGAACATTACCCGTTCGACAGGCAGAGCGTGAGCAGCGCCAGCACGACGACGTTCCCCAACGCGAACGGCTCCCACGGGTATGCGTTCGGGCAGCAGGCCCCCCTCGGACGGCGCGTGAGCGAATTGTCGACGCCGAGTCTTCCCATGTCAACGCCATCCCTTCCCTCCGCGGCGGGAAACTCAGGGTTCGAGCTCGGGACAGTGTACCAGAGTCAAGTGAGAGACGACTTTGGAGCGAGGAACAGCAGGGACCACGACGGGTACGAGCAGCAGCAGAGGCACCTGTCGAACGAGTGGTCTTCTCCCGGCCTCACGGGTGGCTCGACGGACCCGTTCGACCAGTACGCTCGTCACTCGCAGCAGGGGTATGCACCGCAGGCGTACGCTCCCACACAACAGCATTACCCACCACCACCCCAGCCCGGTCCCAACGACTACGCTCAGGTGAGCCAGGCGCCGGGGCCGAACGACTATGCGCAGGTGAGCTCGTCGGACCAGTATGTGCAGAACGGATACCGGCAACAGTCGCAGTACGACCACGGCGCGCGCCAGGGCCAGCAGGGCCAGCAGCACGGCGGTTATCAGGCGTCGCAAGGCGGTCAAGGAGGGTACCAGGGAGGGTACCAGCAGGGATATTACCGGCAGTGAGGTTGTAGTTAGATATGGGGATCTTGTGATAATGCATGTGCGCAGCAGAAGATAGCTACTATTGTGCAGCATGTGCAGAGCTGGGGTGGCGCCGTCAGACAGTTGGAACCTGGAAGGGATGGCCTGTTGTGTCTTAGAGGGGACCACGCAGGGCGTCGTTGACTCTTTCCATCGATTCGCGAGTGCCTCGCTCGCACGGCGCGACTCTTAATGCATACAAACAGCGCGGCCATCTATATTATATATTATACGTTAACTATGCTAGCAGCGAAGATCGCTGGTTGATTTGGGCTTAGGTGATTTGGGCTTCGATGCGACGCTTTACCCCCTCCGTTCCTGTTTTTGCGCCTTCTTCTGCCTGTCGGCTTTGGCCTTGGCCTGGTCCGCGCGTTGTTTGTCGAGCGCGGCCTTGTCGCGATCCTTCTTCTCCTTGGCACCCTGCTTGGCCGCCTCGCGCTGCATCGCAGCCATATGAGCCACCTTGTCCCTGTTGAGATTATTCCACTCGAGCGGGTCATCAACTGCTGTCAGGTTCAAGCCCATGGAAGCACGGCTAGCTCCACGGACTCACCAGTCTGCTGCTTCCGGTACTTCTTCTTCCGGCCGTCCAATCTCAGTGCCTCCTCAATAAGTCGCCGCCGCTCCTCGGCCGCCTTCTTCGCCTCAGCCTCCTCCTTAGCCGCACCCCTCGGCGGGGCGTCCTTCCTCTCCTGCTCCTCCGGCCCACCCTCAACATACTCGTACTGCCGGAGGAGGGCCGCCTTGCGCGCCGCAGCGAGCTCTTCCTCCGTCAGGCTGGCTAGGATCGCGTCCACGTCTGGCTTCTGGCGCGCCTCCTCTTCCGCTTCGGCCTCCGCGGCCGCATTAGCCGCAGCCGCAATCTCGGCAGCTTGGCGCGCCTGCTCGTCCAGGATCGCGTCGAGGGCCGCGGAGAGGGGTTCGTCGTCGGGCATTGTCTGGTGTGAGCGAGCTTGAGGTTTCTTACCCACCTCGACGACACCTTCGAGCATGCCGCGCACGCCCTCCGCCTTCTCGTCGCGCTCGATCCCGTCCTCCTCGACGAAACGTGCCATCATCTCGACCTGTTGTCAGCTCAAAACACAGCGTTGTTTAGTCGACATACATCGTCAGAGGGAACGTCGAGACTCAGACCCGCAAACTTGTTTGCGATGAAGCGCTCCAGAGCAACCCCCGCGTCGTCGGACATGGTCAAGTATGGAGGTAATGAGATTTGGAGAGTTGGAAAGCAATTGCGGGTCATACATATCGAGTTCTTCAGTGTGGAGGTAAGAAATGGCACGTGGCGGGATTTATAAGATACCCTCTTTACCTCTCCACAGCACGTGACCAGATTGACGCAGTCATGCAACTCGCGACCAGCGACTTTGCATAGCTGGAAAGTTGCAAACGTCCTTTCATCAACAAACACCTGCCATTGAAGCCAAGTTGCCAAGCTCCCATGACCCTGTTGTCACCTATCTGGCCATCGCACTGCCATTGGGGTCGGACAAATTTGTGGAGGAAGCGGTAGCCATTGTCGTGAAGACGCCCCTCGTCGTCGTCGACCCCAAACGAGCTGGGCACCACATCGGACGGACATCCCTAGATCCCAGTAAACATGACGTCCGAAATTGTTTAGGCGCTGGACGCAGAACGTTCCGAGAGCCGTTCAGGAGCCACCTGGGCCAGGGCTGAGAACTGTGACCGGGATTCCCGGAGCCAACAACTCTATGTGGCTTACGGTGCTGTGGTAACTCGACAACCTCTCCCAGGCACGAATGCCGGAGCGTACCCTCCCAGGCTCTATCGTCATCGCTTGCTTTAACCTGCTTGTCGGGTCAGCAGCAGAGTGGCTGGGCTGGCGACTCCCTCCCCGCCCCTCGCTCGCTTGGCCAGATTGATCGCCCGAGGCGTCATCACTTCGACTCCGTCTGACCAAGCCAGCCGCTGGAAGTTGAGGACGCGTCGATGGATGGTCTATGTCTGACGCGACATGATCACCAGACCACTGGGCGGGGGGCCCTGGTCGTCTAGTCGCCCGGAAACAGGGCAAGCAGGGACGCAGTAGCATGGCTGTGAGGGGTCCGACGCGTCCATCGGGCAATGCAAGGGGGTCATACGGCAGATGTTAGTCATGGTCTCCCACAAAGGCCACAAACAAACAAGGCGCGTCGCATCCCTCAGGAAACCCATAACCTCACCACCTGAGGATGCACTGGGTGGTCCACAAACCCTCAAACGTGCTTGCGGGGGCCCTGGCAAATTCATCTGCAGCGCATAACCCTCTAAATGCGCCGAGACTGTCGTTCGGCACTGCCCACATGCCTGGACCACATGCCTGGACCACATGCCCAACAACGTACTGCATTGCTGGCCACCAAGTGCTGGCTGGGGTAACTAACGTAAACAGGTTCGTCGCAACTGCCGCGCGCGTTTGGGCCTGGGTCCATGCAGACCAAGCAACCGAGCAACGTACTGTCCGTACATTCCGGCTGTAGCGGACCCGAGCACCTCTAGATCCCCAGCGTTCATAATGCCAGCCGCAGAAGTGATGAAGCCTCGGCCCCGTCCAACTTTGTCCAGCTTTGTCCAACTTTGTCCACCTTCGACATCGACTTCGACCTCGTCGAGAATACCACTCTTAACTTTATCAGTCCCAAAGAAAACAACCTCAGGATTTCGGACACTTTGGAACACCTTTCGCATCCATCTAGACTCTCACACTCTTGCTCAGTTCTATATTCGGTAGTTCTCATACCATTGCGCCAGCCCAGTCCATATAAAGCATAGACCTCGTCGAAAACACCTAAATCCATCAAGCATGTCGGCCATGTCATCGATGTCGTCCTCACGCGAGTCCTCGCCTCCCCTCGAGGCAGCCCCTCCGCCCTCTCCACCCTCAACATCGCAAGCCTTCACCCCGCTGGACCGATTCGATATGTGGTTTTTCGCCAACGACGCCGAGCGGGGCGGCTGTGCCTCGGACAAGAACGCCGGGGCTTCTCCTATCCGACTCGGGCTCAGCATGCCTCTCTCCCCCGCCGCCGGCCTCCGGAGGAGCTTCACCGACCTCACCACGCTCGCGGATCCAGTCCGACCCACACGCTCCTTCCACGACGTTGCCAAGGCCCTCGCCCCGGTCCTGAGGCTTCTGGGGCACTGTCCCCACGTTCTGAAAGCTCTCGGTGACGCCATGTTCTTACCTCTCCCCCAACGAGAGCCCATGGACGAATCCAAGACCGCCACTCCCTCAACCGTAACCGCAGTCATCACAAACCCCTACTCCCCACTAGCCAAGCGCCGCCGCAACCGCTCGCCTCTCACACTGAGTCTCCCGCTGACGGCGGCGGACCTTGACGAGGTATTGGAGCCCCCGTCCCAAAACGACTGGTTTACGCTCTACCTCGCCGCTTTGGCGCTTTTTATCTGGGCAGCCGTACTTTACACCGCCGTCGACTGCGGGCTCGTCGGCCAGATTTGGACAGAGGGGTTCAACTGGCAGGTGGCCCCCATCGCTTTTTCGGACCCCACGCGGACGTGGGCCGTCGCCGACGACGTCTCTGGCGTCGCGGGCGTATGCCTCGGAGGTGTATGCCAGTGGACACCTCTTGTGTAAGAACTTCCCAGATGGCTGCGTGCAGGCCAGGGGTCCGTGCGACGCATCGCACCCCTTGTCACATCGCATCGCAATCCTGTGTACCAGCGGTGGTTCCACGCCAATGGACGTTGTAACATGCTACTACTGTATCTGTATAAATCGCAATGAGATCTAACGCTCGGACATACAATATACCCATTTTCTCAACGCTGCTCAACGACTCTCTGTGAACGATATCGCTCCAGCGCCTCTTGCGCCTTCGCCTGTCTGCTGTCAGCCAAGCCTGTGTGCAGTGTGCACTCACCGCCATTCGCACCCCTCCTCAAACTCGCACCACTGGCACCGCCGGACCTGAGAGTGATCAACCCCATGCGGCTCCCGCGTCCCTCGCCAGTATTGCAGAACCGAACAAAGATGGGCAGAAAGAGCGGCGGGGTCGTGCACGAATCGGTGCCGGCCAATGATGGAGCCCGAGGCCGTGCCGTTAAGCCGGGGCGAAGGGGATCGTGACCGCGATTTCCGGGTCTGTGCAGGTGGGGACATGACGAGAACCTCAGATGTGGTGGGTATGGGCTCGGGATGGTCCGTGCCTGCGTTCAGACTCATCTCGACTGCCCATGCTAGCTCTGCATCCTCGCGCTCCTGTTCGCTGTCGGAAGTGAAGTATTTCGTCTGGTTCGACACGGAGCGCTGGCTTGAAAGGTGTGTGGATGTGCCTTTCCCGTTGGGGGTCTTAAGGGCCTCAGAGGTCAGGACGCCGTCTATAACGGAGGCAGAGCCTTGAAGCAGAGTTGAAGTTGGAGATACCACCACAGCTGTTTCCTGACCGCGTCCCAGCAAGTCCCCTCTTTCGTCTTGGAAGTACGACTGTGTGACAGACTCCTCCTTTGGAGGTTCGTCATTCGCTACCATCTCCTTGCCTTCCCGCAGCTGCGACTCCGCCAGTGGCTGCGACTCCATCTCAATCTCAGCCGCATTTCTAGGCAACAATTCCTCCGTTACTTGCTGCACCCGAACAGCGCCCGAAGAGCGGCGTTGGGGAGCAGATGACTCTTGCGTAAGAGTTGTAGCGACTGGGGACGTCGGAGACAGGGTTTTGGCTGGTTCGCTTCGGATGGTCTCGCTGCCGCGGAATGCAGCTGACGATTCCGTGGTTCCGCCGGAACCAGAATCTGACTTCGCACCAACTACCTCGTCGGAAGGTAGTGACCCGGCATCAGTCTGAGGATGCGAGCACTGGAGACTCAGTGCGATTGCGAGATTAAGCTGTGCCTCCTCGTCCAGGTCGTCCACCGAGGTCCCCTCCCGCTCAGGCATCGTAGACAGTTGAATGGGCCGCTCTTCAGCTTGTTTCTTCTTCCTGCGATCTCTTTTGGCACTCTTGCCGTCCTTGCGGCGCTTCCTCGCCGCTTCCTTCTTCCCCTTGGGTGCCGCGCGGCGGTACACGAGCTCGAGTGTGTTCTCTGTGCGCCCTTCTTCCGGGCCGGCTCCAAGACCTAAGGCCACGACGTATCGTTCCCAGGAATGCGCGTAATCGGCTAGCTTTCGGCCTTCTTTGACTCCAAAGCGGAGGACGTTACTCTCCACGACTGGGCGCGACTGGCTGATGAACACATCTGTAAACGTGGCCGTAGCGTCCAGGCCAAGGTGTTCCCAGACACGATGTAAGCCTGATCCGACTGGATTGGTCGTGGGGAGATAGGGGTCCAGCTCCGTCGTCGGATGAGTTGCCGGATGCTGCGGTGAAGAGAGTGGCTCGACCGCGGCTTCCGCCGTCTCCTGGGCAGCTGTGGGCTGTACTGGTGCACTGGGAACGAGTAGCGCGTCCATAAGCTCCTTGTACAGCATAAGTTGGAGCCGGCCGGCAACGGTATCCTCCTCCCTAGGCATTGACTCGCTCGCCCGTGTCTTCGAGTCAGACACTCGCAGCCTGTGCGTCCGCGGTTGGGGCAGTGGCTTGCCGCCAAAGAAGTCGTTCAGTGAGGCCTGTCGAGACTCGCGCTTTGCTCGAGTCTGCCGCCCCTTCGTTGGCGACTCAACGATAGGTTCCCGCTTGATCTCGTCCTGGAGTCAGGTATGTGCCGGCTACGCAAAGCTTACGATAATGCCCAGCACCAGCACGTCATCCACAAACCCCGCGACAGGCAGCTCGCGACACGTGCCGAGGGTGAGAAGCGCCTCGAGAGCCGAGAACATGTTGAGCATCCTGCTGTCAGCGCCACTGCCGCGTGGGCTGGATCGCTCACCTTAACCCCCAGGCATCTTCCCGACTCTGCGCCGCGACCTTGACTTCTGTTGGATGGATTTCGCGCTCGAGGCGTTTATGAATAGTCTAAAGGTCAGTAGACTGTAACCTGGCCACACACCTCGCCTCGCTTGAGGATGCGCTCCTTGCCCTCGACCTTGACCTGGTCCACTGCGATACTCGTCCCTTTCGTGCTTGTGATTATTGCCGGACGCTTGCTGGGTGGAAGATACGGCAGGGTTCGGAGGCGACTGAAGTCAGTCGCCACTTGCACTAAACATACACACTAGTCAAACTGAACTTCACACCACACAGTTGCTACGAGGTCGGAAACGGACAGGAAGCCGCGGCGCCGGAACTCATCGAACGGCGCAATGGCTTCCCGAGGCACAGCGTCTTCGATGTCGACGATGCCGTCTCTGCCTTGGGCGCGCTCTGCGGCGCGGAGCGTCTCATCAAGCTCCGAGTCGTATACCAGTTCGTCGCCGTATTCGTCTTCATCGGTATCTGGCATTGTTGGACATTGTGCGGGGTGGTGTGATGTGTGGTGGTGGTCGTCATCCATCCTCCATCGTCACTCAGGATTTGTTTTGATCTGGGTTGACTGGATCTTTCGTTGTCAGAACTTGATATTCACCGCCTGCCATTCTGCCCCACTCTATACCCACCACGTGCTGTGCTGCCCCACTCTTTAACCTAGTTCAACCTAAGGTTCTAAGTCATTATTGAGTGGACTTGGGATCTTTGCGGTTGTCAGAAAACTTGATTTTTAGCCCAGGCTCTATTTGCTGCCCCACTCCTTTTGCCATTACTCTCGGGTGAACCCCGATCGACCGACCTCCACTTTTACGGAATGGGGTGGGTCCAGGTCGTGGTCCAGACGCGTTGCTTCATACACCGATTATGGGGCTCTCATTCACATCCTCACATGCTTTTGCCTTTCCGGGCCGCCTCCTCGCCTTTCACTTCCACTTTCACATTAGACACTCAAAGTCGACAATCGATCTCGACGGCCTCGACTAGGTACACATCTCGAGCGATTCGGCCCGTGGCCAAAGTGCGCCGCCATGACCGACACTCAACATTCATACATTCCCGTCGCTCGAAGCAGGCGCACCTCCCTTCAATCACCTGTCAGCGTCCTTTCCCTCAGCCACAGCGGAGTCGTCGGACACGGTGGACTGACATCCCCGAGTAAGGCACATAGAAGAAATAGAAGCCTGGCTCTCAGCAGTAGCGACGAGGGTGGGTCCACTTTACTCAAGTGCAGACGGCTCACCCCAGGTCACCGTAGCCCTCGCTCTTTGAGCCGCTTGTCTAATGCACACACGCGGCTGGTGACCGCAGTGGCCGAGGACGTGGGGGCTAGCGCCCTCTCGCCCCAGTCCACCACACTCTCGCTGGACGGGACGACCAACGGCACCGACATCACGGACGACGAGGAGTCGCTGAGGGGCTCCGTGGACAGGGGTGGGTTTTGTTCCCGCTGCGCCGCTGATATTAGTCCGCGCCCCCACCCGCTCCTCCCTTAACAAGCAGAAGAAGACGCCAAACAGAAACTCGAGACGCCGCTCCCTCATACCTGAAGCATCAAGGTCTGACGAACGCCTCGGATTAAGCCGTGGGTCTTGATCCTTGAATGGAGGAATGTAATTGACATGCCAGGGATACCCCGCGCGGCGGTGACACACGCTGTGTCACTGCATGCAGTGGCACCCAACGGCCAGCCCGAGAGTCCCAGACTCGACGACGCGCTCCATCTGTCAGACGCGACAGTCGCGTCGCCAGGCGACTTTGGGTCCCCGCTTGACCCGACTGACTCCCTCGACCCTACCCGCCTGCGTGACCCGCTGGCGCCTGTCGCAGTGCAAAACGGCTCCCGCATCCCGTCCGGCCCGCACGGAAAGAGCACGCGCATGATCGCAGCTCTGCAGACGGAGCTGGAGCATACCAAGTCGCATCTCGATCGGGTCAAGCAGGAGGTCAGAAATTGCCGCCGGGAGATTGGCACGGTGGGTCTGGAGCGTCATCCAAAGCTGATACCAGCTTACAAGGCGGAGCGAGGACTTGCGCGAGACGCGTGACCGGATGCGCGGGGAAGCTGAGACTCTCCAGAATGTTATCGCGCGGAAAGAGCGTATGGTTGCTGGTCAGTGATGGCAGCAGGGTACAGACTGACATGCAGAGGTACTCGCCCGCGCCCGGACAGCTGAGGCATCGGTGACCCAGAATGCGTCGGAGCGCAAAGATCTCGAAGCACGAGTGAAGCGGGCGGAGACGGAGGCGCGGACCGAAGTGGACGCCGCGACGGGGGCGCGGATCAAGGCCGAGTCCGAGTCTGACGCGCTTCGCGACAGTGTACGATCTCTGCGGGACGCCTGGGCTCGCGAAGTCACGAGTTACAAGGACGAGCTCGAACGCCTTCAAACGCAGCTGCGCGAGGAGCGCGACACCGCAGCCAAGAAGCACGACGCAATTCTCGCAGTTGTGCAAGAGCAACGGTGAGCTGTAGAGTTTGACTCCTAGACTCTCTAACCCCAGTGCCGAGCACACGAACGTCATCAGCCTCGTTAACGAAGTAAGGGGCGAGAACCGGAACGCGGTGGAGCGCTTTAATGAGCAAGTGGGCTCGCTGCGCGCTGACGTTGAGCGGAGCGCCCAGGAGACAGCAGATGCACGCAGTCTTGCTCGGTGAGTTGGGCGAATTGGGCGAACTGATATATGCTGACATTAGAACACTCGCTGGCGAGCTGGCCCGACTGCGTCGCTTTGCCCGCCAACCCCCGCGTGAAGATCTCGACGCTATCATCGCGGCTGAATTTGGGGCCATTGACCTCACAAATACACCCGACTACCCTTCTCCTGCGCCAACACCGGTGCCTACATCTGAACCTGTATCTGTCACTACATCGACGCCCCGTGAAGACGACTACACTGCCTCCAATGGCGCTGCGCTGGCCGCAGTGGACACGCAATAACAATCACACTCTTCCAGCATTTGCACCATTACTTGTACATTCATTTGCCCTGTATGCATCACTGCCGCGGAGGATGAGGATGCGTGAGGGTGGAAGGATATGAGCCAAACCACCACGACGCCCCACTCCTTCACACGAAGGACCGGCGAAGGAGTTGGTGAAAGAGTGGGTGGGGGAGTGGATGAAGGAGTGGGGCAGGATTACAATTAGCAGCCACAAGAATCTGGTCGGGGTCCAAATAATAACGGGTGCCTGAGCGACATTGAGCTTGCTTACAAAATCTTGAGAGCGGAACTGATCTTGGAGTCGCAACAACAACACCAACTTTGACGATGTCGGACGCATTCTACACCTCAGCCTCTCACGCCTTGGAAGACGAGGTGGCCACGCCTGCCGAAGCCGGTCCCTCGTCCATGGGCGACGCCGCGACAACTCTCGGCCAGGCGTTCGACATCGAGGCCACAACGCAGCTCATCCTCGACGGCGGATTCAAGACTGTGAGCTTGCCTAATTTTCGAGGGTATCTGACAGCAGATTGGACTTCAGTTTCCTGACGAGCTCCTCCCCTCTTCTGTTGCGGTCTATCGGGCGATCCAGTCTCGTATTGGTTCCTCTGGGGCACAAGCATACGTGCTCGCCGACAGCACTTACGGCGCCTGCTGCCCCGATATCTTGAGTTGTTTGCATTTGCCCGCAGATCTGCTCGTACACTACGGACACGCTTGCTTGACCCCGTAAGGCTTTATCGCTAGTCGTGATGGGAGGTAGCTGACAACAGAACTGACGCTATTCCCGTGCATTACGTCTTCCCACGGCAGAGTCTGGACGTCAAGGCCGCAGCCGAGGCGCTGCGCGAGGCCAGCGCGGACGAGTTTCAGGAGAACGGAAAGAAGGGTGTTGTGGTGGTTTGGGATGTTGCGCATGACTGGCTGGCAGGTTCGTTGACATTCACGAAGGTGCTTTGTGCTTATGGCAGATGAGATCCAGGCCGAGCTGAAGAACGCGTTTGGGGTCCCGGTATCGTTTGCGACGATCCAACGGCCGCGGTTGATACCGTCAGGCGACAGGTCGACTGGGGAGGTGTCTAAGCCTGTTGCGGCGGGTTCATGCTGCAAGTCCACAGATTCCTCGGCAGACAAAGCATGCTGTTCGAACGGGAGCAAGGAGACCGTCTCATGCTGCGGCACCGGGCCGCAGGCGTCGTCGTGTGAGGAGTCTGGATCTGCCTGCTGTCCCACGACGCCGGGTCCTGCGTCGAAGGGCAAAGCGCCTGCTCTGCGTCGCCTCGACCCACCCTCGGGCATATTCATGTCCGACTGCGTCATCGTCTACCTCGGTCCCGAGGGTCGCTCCCTCCTGAACCTGCAAATGAACAACGCCACGAACTCAGTGTACGCCTACGCCGCCGACCGGGGCGCCTGGGCTGTCCACCCATCTTCCTCACGCCTCCTCTCGAGGCGCCTCTTCGCACTCCACTCCGCTATGGCGGCGGACGTGTTCGGCCTCGTTGTCGGTAACGTCGGTCTTGCGGCCAGTCGGGCACTCGTCGCTGAGCTGAGGGAGGCATTGCGGCTGGCGAAGAAGAAGAGCTATACGCTGAGTGTGGGCCGGCTGAATCCCGCCAAGCTGGCAAACTTTGCCGAGATCGAGTGTTTCGTCCTTGTCGGGTGTGCGGAGGGCGGTGTGGTAGACTCCAAGGAGTTTCTGCGACCCATCATCACACCCTATGAGCTTACGTTGGCGCTGAAGGGCAAAGCTGGGGTTTGGGACCCCGCACAATGGACGCTGGATCTCAACAGGGTGTTGGAGGAGGCTAAAGGCGTTGTGGCGGCAGAACGGGCCGACGGGAAGCATGTCGCTGAGAACGGCGATGGCGGTGCGAACGATGGCGAGGACGACGGAAGTGACAGCGAGCTCGAGTTCTCTCTTGTGACTGGCACTTATCGGACACGCAAGACGTTTGGAGCTGGTGCTGCGGACCCGGTCGACACCGCGAAGATGCAGGACCTCACTTTGCGGAACGATAACATGTCGCTAGCCAAGCTCGAGTCAGCCGGCAGCTTGTTCCTCCAGACCCGTAGTTTCCAAGGCCTTGAGCCACGCTATGGCCTCGACGAGCCAGCTGCCCTTGAGGAGGGGCGTAGCGGTATTGCGCGGGGGTACACCGAGGAGAAGAAGTAGAGTTTGGACTTGGTAGCCAGATAGTAGGCATACGAGGGGATGAGGGGCCTTTGTATAACCCCGGCATTTCCATTCATAATGTTACATCTTAGCATCGTTACAGCTGCGATCAAGAACGGGCGCACGTGTGCTCTGCCAGACCTGCAGGCAGCACTACATGGCACCTTGGAACGACTGCCCTCCTCCGTCTCGTGACCCGCCATCGTGGGCGAAGAGATTGAGCAGGAATGGCGGCCACTCGGCGACGGCATTGCTATCCACGTCAAAGTTCGGGATATTAGGCAGAATCCCCAAATCGGGCGCCTGGTCCATGAACAGGAAGCCCTCGCGAGCATCGGTGGTTGGCTGGCCCAGACCATCCACAACAGGCAGACGGGCGGGGACACCATCGACAAGCTCCATGTTCGCTTGCTGGGCCTGCAATTGCCAGGTGTCGACGATCTGGTCCACGCTCTGCGTGGCTCGGGGCTGGCCGGGCGATATGCTGGGGAGAGGGCGCATGGTGCGTACCGGGGTCCTCATAGCCTGAAGCGCGGTTTCCAAGCGCGTGGAGAGGGTGTGCCGAAGGCTTGGGGCGGTCTGGTGGGTGCACATGAGCATGTTGAGGTGGTTCTGGATCAGGTCGATGTCCTCCTGCTCGCCAGCCCCCTGCGAGTAGGCTTGGAGTAAAACAAGGGAAGCGTTGGTCACCATCTGCGTGTGAGCATATGCTAAAGCGGCAAAGCGTGTCTCACCACCAGGTCCCAGGAGCTCCACACTTCAAACCCAGAGCTCTCAATTTTGAGTACCACCCGAGACGACTGCAGCAGTTCCTCGCGCTCCGAGGCGGACGTATATGAGATCCCTCTCAGAGGGAAGAAGATGGACAGCACCTGAGAATTAGTACCAAGACAACCGTAGAGCACGAGCTACTCACAAAGAGCTTGTGCAGGTGGTAGTTCAGTAAAGTAATGGACCGAACGTAGAGGCTCGCGTTGATCGCTGGAGTAAGCTCACAGTTTCCTACGCGCAAGCCAGCCAGCCCCAAGCTCGCTGGTTCCCCAACACCCACTCTCAGTAGCCGTTTGACGGTACCACGCATCGATTTCGGTCGCCCACGCCTGGATAGCCGCCATATCCTCTGGTCCCGCGCTGATCTCGGCTAGGTTTTTCGGCGGTCCCGTCGCGCACGCCGTCTCCCATACGGTTGGCAGGCCCCGGCCCACGAAGCGGGGCATGCGGCGCTGCATTATGGCGAGGAGCTGGCCGATGGACCCGCCTGCATCTCGCGGCTCTTTCGTCTCCGCCCGAGCGGAAAAGGGCGGATCAGGTGGAGAACGGGGTAGGGCGGGACAGATGAGGTGCAAGGAAGAGTGCTCGAGCTCGATCGTCTGCGGTCAGCGCGTACTGCGTGCAATAGCTCACTCGCAGCCCCTCCCATAGACTTCGCCACTCCGACAATCGTCGTGACCGCTCTTCAGCCATACCGTCTAACAGCAGTCGATAGGCAGTGTTGATCCACATGCCCACGGTATCGACCCACCCGACCGCCATGAGGCCGACGAGGATAATCCCCAGTACGTCGTCAAACTTGGCGCTGACGGACTCGCCGTCGACCTCCGTACACGTTCCCCGGATAGGACAGTCCGGCACGGCCAGCGTGCCGACCGCACGGGTGAACGCCTGGAAGTAGACCGGCTGGTAGTGTCCCATTCCCGGTGAGGGATAGTGCGCCGCGGCGACATACAGAATCGACACCGCGAGGAGCGGCGTGGGTTGGACGAACGAGACTTGGCCTGAGAAGAAATGCAAACCGGGCATGTGATCGCGGAAGCTGGAGTCAGCTGTGGCTCAAAATCGATGCGATGTTCAAGATCGAGTTGGGTTAGTAGAGGAGGGACGAGAGGAGGGACGAGAGGGGGGCCGGGGCGGTATGGCATAGAACCACTCACGACTCCCAGAGCCTGCAGACGTTGTCCTTCGCCCAAGCCTCATTGTCGACGATATGTCCAGGCAGCTCTCTTTTCAGCCGTTCCAAAGCCGACAGGACACCTGCAAACTCGGGCTCAGGCTCACTCAACTCCAAGTCGAGGCCGCCCCTGCCTGACCCGTTCGCCCCGGGAGCGACAGACCTCGACGTCTCAGCTTGGGGGACGGACTGCTCCCCGACGCCCCTGTGCTGGGCCATCAAGGCCTCCAGTCGCGCATTCGCAGTCTCGAGCGCCTTGAGCCGTGCGTTCACCTCGCTCCGCCACAGCTCTGTACATGTGTGGCTGGGGTAAGGGCCAGGGCTCCACGGACGGGCAGCGTTGGCGCGCGGGACAAAGTCACATGTTGCGCCGGTGCGCCGACATCGGCGGCATCTGCTGTCAGCATTGAACGAAGATGTTATAAGCACGTATACCTCGACGTACGGAGGGTCTGTCGCGCCGATACACTTCATCTTGAGGGAGCGGCATCGCGCTGGGGTTATTAGATCACCTCTGGAGGTCATAGACCTCGACCCGACTCACTACATGCTTGGCTTGTACGGGTCGTATTGAGGCGGCGTTTCTTCTCTGCGTGAGGGGGCGAAACTGAGGCCTCTTCACCTCCTGAAGGCGATGATGTCTCCTTCATGAGGGGGATTGTGAACTGATAGCTGACGAATGATGCCAAAGTGAAATCAACATGAGGATCGAAGGGCAGCTGCGGCGGGCAAGTGGTGAATTCCCCGGCGATCACTGGATTGCCGGATCGGCAAAGCACCCAATGCTCCTAGCTGCACGTCCCATCACCAGAGACGACAACGACCAAACTGAATACATTCTGAAAAACTGAATAGTTGACACAACAGCTGAGAAGAGTGCTACAGAACAAATGCGAGTCGCGCGCTCACCTCCGCGTGCGCTTACCCACCTCTCCCGGGCGCGCCCACCGACCCTCCGGCTTGCCTTCCTCCCCAGACTCGTACTGCCACTCATCGTCTCCTTCGTCCTCTTCATCGCTATCATCCAGAACGATAAGCTCAGATTCTGGATCAATGGCAGCTTTAGCCCGCTTGCTTTTGCCCGAATCTGTCCGCTTCGTCCTCATCGGGGGCCTCTTCTCCACCTCCTTGCCGTCTTTATCCTCCTTCGCCTTGACTCGGCATACTTCAACAGGGACACCAGCTGAAAGGAGAACATCGATCCAAATCTTCTGCGTCTCGGAAAGGTTGTCGCCAGGCCCTTTGACTTCGACGAAGCGTGCTTCTCGCTCCTCATAGTTCCAAACACTCGCGTGAGCTGGATCGCAACGTGGAACTCACATGAGGTCTGGCACGCCACTGGCGCGGTGCCGGTACTCCTCGCACAACATACGGCAAATGAGCGCCAACGCATGTCCACCCATACAGGTTAGAATTTCCTCCAATTCCCTGCGGCCAAAGTCCCAGCTGAGCCCAACGGCCCAGGTCCCGCGCTCGCGCTCGCGGAGATCGGTTTCCCGGAGCATCTGAACCGCGGTCTCTGTGCACTCCATCTGCACAAGCCGCTCTTCGATCATGGACTGGCGGGCTCGGAAGAATGTGTCTTCACCCAAATCGAGCGGCGCGGTCTGGTAGTACGTCTCAAATGCGCCGGGGAAAGGGTGAAAGAGCACAGGCCACATGAGGAGCGCAAAGAGGGTTGTGAGGATCGACGACTCAGCATGGTATCTGTTGTCAGCATCCTTGATCGTCATACCAGCTCACCCCTCATAATTTTTGTCCTCCCACCACTCCAGCACCCAACCTTCAACCGTGACCTCTCCGTCGCGCCCAACCCAGGCACTCTTGCCGACCTGCTGCGTGCTGCTGCCGGTCAAACCCTCGTCTAGGCCCAGATCCGCCGCTGGCGGTCTGCCGTTGGATGTAGACTGCTGCGGCATCCCGACGTTCTGCGCTGAGCGGACGGCAACGAGATCACGCGTTTCACACTTCAGCAACTGGGCGAAGGAAATATGCCGCTCATCAGCTGGAAGATTAAGTCGGTTCTCCAGCCTTGTCAAGCGATGAGAAAGGCGTGGACGGTATACTGGAGTCAGTTGCGGCGAACCACACCAACGTACTGAGGTGTGTATCTGGGTCTAGGAGACCGTCAATGCACACTTGTGTCGCCTCCTCAAGCTTCTCAAGCTTTTGCGCCTCGGACGCTTTGTAGTGGGTCATGAGGACGAGAGCGAGGCGGTCGTACCACGCACTAAAGTCAGCTCACTGTTGCTGGTTGCCGAGAGCTCACCCTCGCTTCCCTCGACGCCAGCGGCGTTGACCAAGCAAAGCACGGAGCACTTCACATTCGAGGTCGTACTCGTGCAGAATTCCTAGAGCATCGGCGCCCTGTCGTGAGCCCAACGCATTGCACACACCCACCTTTGCAACGATTCGGGTGAGAACGTGAGCTGTCCTGAAGCGATCCCCAGCTAAACCGCCATGCTCGAGCTTGGCGTCGACCGGCTTCCCACCGTCTCCAGCTACTATCGACTTCCACTGTGGCCAGATGTTCTCCCAGACCTTCCTCACGATCTTGGCTCCCTCTGGTCGCGAGAGCAGTTGACCGCGCCAAAGCGACTGCGGCTGCCCGCCACCACGACGTTGCTCGGCCCAATTATCCCCCAGCACCTCCGACACCAACGCCTCGAAGTGGACAGCATGCTCCCATTCGAGCAATTGCCCGCGGTCCTTCCAAATGACCGAGCGCGTTGGCGGCCCGTAGTCCGGATAGTGGCGTCGATGCGATGTGACGAGGATTGGAGGCAGGAGCAGTGCGGGGCTGTAGGCGCTCGTAGGGGGAGTGCGGGAGAAGATGAGGTTGACCCGCGCGACGAGGGCGTACAGCGATGTGTCGACCTGGATAACTTGGCCCCCAAGGCAGGGCATCAGCTGCGCAAGTACCAGCCGCTCAGATGTCGAGGTAACGGGGGCAGCAGGCCTCGCCCTGCCCTTTCCCTTTCGGTCAATCGGAGTGAACGACAGAGTCGTCTGTTTCCGCGCAATGTCACGAAGCGCCTTCATGACTGATTCCCGCGTGGCGAGAAGTTGAGGAGGCACCTTCCGGGCGCGCGCCACGCGGCGCAGGTCGTCGGCGGAGACGCAGGACATGATATCGTCCAGGCTCAGCTCGGTCTCGTCGTGTGCAAGGGAGAGAATGGGATTGCGGGTCAGCTGGGCAATCATGCCAGTACCAGCCGACGGAGAACTCGTGGAATCGGCAGCAGACAAGGAAGACGCAGAACACGACCCATTCGTAGCCGAGACATCCCCGCCCCCATTTTGTTCCGCCCACAGACTCTGCCGAATCGCCTCAGCAAGGTCTGGGTCGGCGCGTTCCTCCTCCGCACTCATGCCAGTAGAAAGGTTCGCCCAAGGGCGGCCAGCCGTCGCCTTTGGAGTCGGCGACCTGTTCTCCTTTCGTGAACCAAAGAAACCGAACGGCGCGCTGTCGTCCTTTTCATCGAACACCTCGTCTGGAATATGGAGAGGCTGGCAGAGCATCTTCGCCGCCCGTATGACGCCCTCTTCACCTAGCTCGCCTGAATATGCTGGTGCGATAGACGCGATGGGATGTACCTTCCCTTGCCGACGTAAGAGGAGGCGCGTAAGGAGATAGAACGGCTCATCTGGAATCAGCAGCGCTAGTTGGCGCACCTTACATGAAAGGGAGAGCATGTGCTTAAGCACCCAGAGCTCGTGGGCTGAGAAGAGGTACGACTCGGCCGCAAGGACAGTAGTGATCATTTCTGAAGTCAGCGATGTCCTCTGTTCTTGTTAGCTCACCTTTGAAGAGGCGCACATACATAGATTCCTAATGTTAAGATGTGAAAGAGAAGGCGCAAACTCACCCTTCCCTCCCGTTCCACTTCCTCTGGAACATCTTCCAGCTGTGTTTCGTTGAAGTCGGCATCGTCGTCCTCTGGGGTCTTCTGGGACCGAGGCAGCGGTTCGCGTGTTATCCGCTTGGAGACAGGCGATTCTGGTGGTGGGGCGACTATATCTGGAGGCGGGGGTGTACTCATCACGCCAACCCTCCTCCTCGATGCGCGATAGCGTGAGTGCGCGTTGCAATAAAGCTGTTGGTATTCACCGCATGTACAAATACCCTTGACGGAGGACGCGTACGGTGAAGCTCATTCCAAAGGTGGAGGTCGAAAGGCACAGGACGATGACCTGTGGTCGGAAGCTGACTGGACCGTAAAGTGAGCCTGAAGCTCCACGTGGAAAAGACATTCGATGTCAGTCTCAGCACCTCACAATCGTTCTCGTTCCGTTCATCGGTTCGAACCATTCGCTCAAACACGCCTCATCTTGACATCAGTGGACATCTTGGCCATCATGCTCCGCGCAACTCGCCCTCTCTTCTACGCCGCGCAGTGAGTGTCTGCGCAAGTCTGAAGCATAAGATAGCGCGGGAGGTCACCCTGAGACCTCGCAAGTTGAAAGCGGAGCGCGTGGTCGAGGCGTCCGCGAATCAGGCCTTCATCTCAGCGCCTTCTACTCTGTCCACACTCTAACATCACAGGGCGCTCAAGGAGTCGACCGGCATCACCGGCCTCGCGGTCCACCCCCGCCCCCTTCCCACGCTCAAGTCGCTCTACTCCGAGACCCTTACCGCGCTCGGCGCACTCCCATCTACTTCCGTCTATAGGCAGGCCACTGAGGCGCTCACCAAGCACCGCCTGGAGGCTGTCGAGAAGGCGGGTGAGGACATCAGCGCGGTGGAGAGGGAGCTCGGCTTTATGGTCGAGGTCGCTATCGAGGAGGCCAAGTGCGAGAAGGCGCTCGTTGGTCAGATGGCCGAGTGGAAGGCGTAAGTCTATAAGGGCTTGGGAAGAGGCTGGACTCAAGGGTATCAAGAAACGTACGCTGACGGCAGCTGGGAGCCTCTCGAGGAGAAGCCCGACGCCAACCAGTGGAGGTACTTCGACCCCACTGGCGACTCTCTGTAAACCGTCGTTGGGCAAACGATCGTAGAGGCATGCAACAACACCTAAAAGACGTACTTGTTTTGGGAAACGAGGAAGGACTAGGAATAGCTGGTGGTAGGGGTGGTCAATGGGCGGATGACCTGCAGGAAGAGTGAGGGGAAGGTTTAGCGTCATGGGCTGCCACGATGGCCACAGCCAAAACCAGCTGGTGGTGCAATGCTACTTGCTCCCTCACCGGGGAATATCCATGCTCCTGGATCATAGGCTTTCTCTGCCAACCAACGGCTTGCGTCCATGGAAGTAACTGACGTGAGCATGGATGGCGGATTTGCCGAGCTGTCTCGCACTGACATTGCCGTGGTGGATAGTGAGACGTGAGAAGGGAGCGCTCGCGCCTAGGAGGCACGCAACGGCGATAACAGAACATGGCTTGGTTGGGAGATTAACCAGCCCCATGGCCAGTCACTATTATTCCGGAGCGACAACTCGCTGTTCGGAGATGCTTGGTGGTAACGTGACTGATCTGTGACCCCTGGTTACCTATGGCAGATGCTGAGGCGGCACTCCGACGTACTACGGCGTCGACCAAGGACCCAGGGCCACGACGACGGCGGACTACGCTGATGGCAGCACTTATCAAGAACGCACCACGTCAGCCGCGACTCACGCTCTGGTACTTGGACATCCGGTCATTGCAGCATGGGCGTGTATCGTCCGTCCAGCCACTGTAATGTGCGTGCCTACGCCCAACCGACTCAGTTCTAATGACAAATATGCATGGTTCCCTATCTAGACATGAGGAGACACGAGGCTGACTGTATGTGGGAGTGACGAAGTTACTGAAGCAGGAGCTCTGGCTGGAATGTCTAAGAGAAGCTCTTACGCCTTCTCGGAAAGCTTGTTGGTCTTCTTGTTCTTCTTTTGCTTCTCGCTGTACTCGACGTATGCGTACCAGCCGCCACCAGCCAGCGTGAGGCAAATGCCAATCCCATTGGTGATCGTGATGTGCAGGTTGAAGAGGACAACCGCGAGGGCAATAGTAAGTACTTGCTTGCAGCTGGCTGTTAGCGAATGAACTCGAAACCGCACTGAATTGAACATACTTTGCCGACACGGTCATGGTCAATGCACCGGCCTTCTTGTTTGCGGTGAAGGAGACAATGTTGAGGCCGCAAGCAATGATCCCATTGATGAGGAGAGCGATAGCTTTGGAACGGGTCATCTGAGTCGCGCCGTATCGTCGCACGCGCTCCAGCTCGCCGGTCCACCAGGAGTAGAAGACACATTGGATGAAGGCCAGAGGGGACATGCGCATAAGCAGGTCGAGGGGGTGCTGCGTGTCAGCGAGTCAAGTGAGGCTGGAGAAACTCACCAGCTTAAGCCTGCCACCGGCACCTGTTTGGATGAGGTTGGTAACCACCGTCTTAAGGGCGGCGAGGAACGTGCCGAGGAGAGTGAGGATCAGACCCCAGGCCGTGAAATAGTAGTCACCATATGTCCTGCGGTTAGAGAGGTCCATGCACAATCTTGGCACTTACGCAAAGCCCACTCCGGCCATAACCGGCAACAGGCTGACAATCTTCATCATGCTGACCTTCTGCCGCAGAAGACCGGCCGTGATGAAAATGGTAAACAGAGGTGTCGCAGCTCGCACAACCTGGTGGAACTGCCACAGTCAGAACCAGAGTGCGGGCGACGAGGCAGCTGGACTTACGGGAACCGTGACTAGCTGTAGAGAAATATTGCTGACGGCAATGTTGATGGTATAAAGTACGGAGAAGGCGGCGAGGATGAGGCTTTCCCTCTGTGTCAACCTGGCAGGAGTCTGGGCTGTCAGCCATCTGCAAATTCCAGCACCTCATAGGACTCACGAAGGCTCCGCGCTCCAGTGCAATGTAGCAGCCAGCACAACCGGACAACGCGTGCAGGCCAGTGAGTGTCTGCCCGTCAGTTCAGCTACCGCAGGACAACTCACGTAGGCAAAGGGGAAGGACACTAGGACAACCTTGTTGAACAGGGTGAGACCGAGGTTGAAGAAGAAGTACATGCCGAGCCAGTATGGCGTTGAGCCGATGAAGCCGCCCGACTGTGTAAGCCCATCGCTGGCGGCGAAAGCCCGAACGCCATGAGCCCCCGATAGTGGAAAGTCGTCTGTGTATGGGGAGTCGCTATACGCTGGAGAATCTTTCTTATCGTAGCTGTATGGTGACTCGGAATCGGATGTTGGGGTTGGTGGAGTGCCGGGGATGAAGCCTCGCTCGCTCGGTGGTCGTTGTGGTCCGCGATGCTGCGTCATGATAGGTGGGAGTGCCGTGCTCGTGAACAGCGACTGGCCATCGGGGCGCGGAGATCGGTGTGTAAAAGTCGAGTCAAAGTTGGAGGGAGACCGAGGAGTTGGGAGGTCCTCGGAAAGGTCTACTGTCCCGTTGTCACCACCTGAGAAGCTAAGGCCTATCGAGTTGGAGCTCTTTTGCCCCAATGGTTTGAGGTCCGTCATCGAACGCGTTCTCGGCGAAAGCTGGGCTGGTGTCTGAAGACTTGGACTCTCAGGAGGGGATGCCGAGGCGCTGTTGGACGACCAGTGGTGTGATGAAGTGGTGGACATGTAGGGAGGGAGGAAGAGGAGTTGTCGAGATCACTCGACTCGAGGAGCGCAGCTCTCTCTGCTCCTTTGGCTGAAGTCGACTAGAGGATGGGTCCCGTTGTTGGAGACCGGCGCCCAGTCTGTAAGGCCGCAACGACAAGAAGATGTCGGGAACGAAGGAAACAAGGAAAGGATGTCGGAGGGAGAAAGGCGGGAGTCGTCTGGCACTCCACGATTCTGTGCGACCAGCGACGGAATCAAGAAAGTGGCGGCACAGCGGCTAACGGGTAGCTCTGAGCGACACTTAGTTGGCGCGTTGAAGGAGAGTATGGGGTCAGGAGTGCCGACTAGGCGGCGAATGCGCGTGGTGGGAAGGAAAATGCAGCTGAGGGAGATGCTGAGGAATCGAAGGTGGGAGGCCAAAGTGCACAATTCGACAACAACGAAAGGCCAAAGAGTAGTGATCGTAGTGACACGACCCCGTGACGTGAATGTGCTGTGTGCTTGGGGGGAAACGAGGTCTGTCGCGCGCACGGACGTCAATGGGTAGGTGTGGACTCGAATTCCTTGCGCCAGCCCGAGCGTGCGCTTCGATGGGGCGTTTTAAAGATAACGTCTTGTTGCGATTTCAATGCCAGTCGTGGATTTAGGTACGTGACGACGCGATTGAAACAGAACAAGCCAGCTGGCGATGATAAAGCAATGTCGGGTTGTTGAGTGACACCAGTAACGCGTCAGGTGGCAGGTGGAGGGGGTTCGTGGTGGTTGTTGTAAAGGAGAATTGGGTTGATACTGTAGTGATGGGTGGGTCGGATAGGATCGGTGATGTTCGTGTCCGTAGGAGGATCGATCTGTACCGAAGGATGAGAATAGTCGAATGCAGGTATGCAGGTATGGGTATGAGTGGGAACGGGGCTCTGCTCTACTCTGCTCTACTCTACCATTATTTTGATCACGTTACGTGTGGACAAGGCTGAGAACGCCGCGGCGGCGGCGAAGGTTGAGAAGTCGGCGGTGAGTCGAGGGGCCGGCGGCAGAAGGAGGGAGGTGAGGGCCAGCGAGGGTTGAGAGGTTGGACCAAGACGCGCCACAGGGCACTAGGGCAGGACGGGGCGGATCGCGAGACGGCAGGATGACGGGACACGGCAGGATCGATAGGACGGTGCCGTTTTGACAAAGGGAGCAGCAGCTACAATGGCCGAACTGAGTGCAGCACTGAGCAAGCGGAGATGGTCATCTGTGTCTCTGTCTCTGGCTAGCTGTCTCCAGTCTCCAGGCCTCTGTCCCACAGGCTCTCAACAACAAAAGGTTAAGTTATGCCGTGCGCTCGCCGCCACCTAATTGAGGCAATTGATGGTCTATGCTGAAGACTCTACTCTCCAGCTCTCCAGCCTCGTATGCGTATGTACTGTACAGTATATACCTGCCTACAGCCTTTGGTGGGAGCCGACCTCCGCGACCAAGAGCGACCAAAGGGGGATGGGCAATTGGGCAAAGAGGGAGGTACAGGAGGAGAGGCGTGAGCAAGTCACGATTGAATTACAAGTGCAGGGGTTAAAAGGGTAAATGTGCAACTATGACCGAGTTGTAATCCTGAAGAGCCTAAAGTACACGTTGCCTGCGTTGCGCTTTACGGCCATGCGGGCCGCGGGCCTCAGGTCTGTGGTAGTCTTATGATTTTCATGTAAAAAACAGTTTCAGTACGCGTTGTATCAGCTAAGTAGCATGGCAAACCGTTTAACCAGCGTGCATGTTCTAATAGCATGCATTGGTGATGGTGGAGTAGTGGGCCGAGGCCGAGCAAAGTAATACACCTGTAGCCCTGTAGCCCTGTAGACCTGTAGACCTATAGACCTGTAGACCTGTAGACCTGTAGACCTGTAGACCTGTAGACCTATAGACCTGTAGACCTGTAGACCAATAGACCATTGAGATGAATCACCTTTTGAAACGGATTGCAGGGGCGTATTTTAACCATGGTTTCAGGGGGTGGTTACTCAGGGTTCAATCGTTGAGTGGCTCAGTTGATTGACCTCCCAGCAGACTACTTGGATTCAGGTTGACCCATTTTCAGTACTTTCAGGGCGCTCAGGGTTCCTCCTCAAGGTGCAACCCCCCTCCCTTCGAGATTTGGCCCTATGTATAATATTGATAAGGTTTGTGTTGTGACGCGTTTAATTGTACCATCGTGGTTTCTCCACCTCCCAACTCATCATCCATAACCCCTTTGGCTTACTTCCGGAGAGCTGCTCCTGGCGTTCAATCCACGCTACTCTATCTCGTGATCGTTCCTTGTCTCCGCCAGTAGTGTTCAAAGCATTGCCACATAATAATACATCTTCACGACTATCCAGCTCGTCAATCCGAGCTACCTGACTACCAGGCCGTCTCCCTGGCATCTCGCGGCCACATCGTACTGTTAGTCGATGCAGAGTTTGGCCCAGATATCAAACCCATCAAGATCTCCTTATGTATGCATCACGGGAGATGTGGGATTTGAGAACCGTTCTCCTGCTGACACACCTCTGTCACACCTCCGCTCGAGATGTTCCACGCACCCTGATGCACTCTCCATTGCAATTCAGACGTCGTGCCTACTACCTTGGACCTGGAACTTTGTCCCTGCTGCGACTTACGATGACGGCAACAGCGGTAACAGACTGCGCTGTCCCGTCTCCCCGTTTCCGTCGGCCACTGTCTCAGCATGAGGGCATCGTTTCGATTCATGCCGGGAGAATTGTCCTGACCGCAATCCCAGGGTAGAGGGTATGCATGTCCAGTTCTCCGTAATGTGTTCGCTTGGAAGCACGTTTGTTCCAGATTTGGAATCTCAGCTATGTGTTGAGCTGAGAGCATACCACTGTACATTCATTTTGCGACTACGACTACTGCATTACAGTACAACTTTAACGACTAACTACGAGAACATAGCTTGGGAACGAGAGTGCGACTCAGCGGATGCGTTTTGCATCTGCACAGAATCCTAGCTCACCCGGAACGCCGAGAACTCACCAAGCTCCATGATCGTAGGAGCAAGCGTGTTGTGCAGTGGGAACTGCACGATGAGGCCACATGGGACATCGCTTGCTTCTTGTGGAATGTGGCCCTCGCTGAGAGGGAATGGATGTGAGGATGCCTACGGCTTCGCCGTTAAGCTCAACCGATAATGCGTCTTCCCACAATTACCAGCAGGCCATCTGCCCCTCTGGCGGATGGCTAACCTGCAGGCCGTAGAGTGACTTCACTGAATACTGAATATTCAAGTGTTGAGTCAGTTGGGAAGGTGCCCAAGGGTGCCTTACTGAGAAGCGCCGAGTCTGTACTCTCTCAATCACGCTTGCAGGCTGAGTCGAAAGTGCGCCAGGCGAAGTGGCTGCGCAAGAGTGGGGTGTGCGACACCGAGTAACTGTGTAAAACGGTGCAGCTGCCCCATGCCGAGCAAATGCACGAGACGAAGTGGTTGCCGGCTGCCGAGGGACCTGTTCCAGCCGCTCGAGATGGATCAGTCGCCTACTGCGTCTGTGCCCATCCTCGCGGCGAACATGTAGCGCCGGCTAGCAGCTGGCCACCTAGTGTGTAGTGGTCGCTCATCCACGCGCAGAGCTCTAGGCGGTAGACACAACAAGCTCCTCCGCGAAGCACCCTGGACCGACGATCGCGCTGATCGCAGAGAGGATCCGCACCGAAGACGTTCGGCAAGAGTGTGGAGGACAGCCCCATCCGTCACTGCCTCTTTATAAACCATGTTCTCGGGCCCAACCATGTCCCCCAACGCTGCTCGCCAACGTCGCCGCTCCCGAGGGACTTGGTCCTTGCCGTCGCCCCTCGCAATCGGCGCCCCGCGCAATCGGCATAGCAACGCCGCTTAACGATGGCCGTCGCTTACGAGCTCTTGGGGATGCCTGACGAATGGATGAAGCCTCCTCATCATGTCACGCCATCAAAGCGATCCGACGCATACCTATGCAAGATTAACGGACGAAAGGGATGGAGGTGGTAACGTCATGGTCGAAAACGAATCTCCGTCTTGCATGAATTGCCACCCAGACTAAACCGCCACATGCGCCTCACCCTGATACTTCCGAAAAACCGACACTTTGTGCCACTTCAAAACTCCGGTCGATATCTCCGAAGTTGGATTTGGCAGGATTCAGTGTCCATGGTGAGTGAGAGGCAACATCGACGACTTGGCCCTATCCATCAACACCACCCCAAAAGTGCGTGCAGCGACGACGACGACGTCGAAGAAAGGAGAAGAAGTGCTGACCACATCGCGTTCTCAACGTCTACCTCGATCCGCTCGCTCTCGATCCGCGTTCACTCTCTCACCCCATTTCCCTCCGCCTCCATCCTTGTCGATTTGAACGAACCTCGATTCGCGTGTACAACAATCCAGATGTCGAACTTCTCGTCCCAGCCCATCGTCATTGACGGCAAGGGCCACCTTCTCGGCCGCCTTGCTTCGACCATCGCCAAGCAGGTGGGTATCGCGCCGAGGTTGGAAGGAACGATGCTGGACGAGGAGGAGCAGAATTGCAGATGGAGAAGTCGCTGGAGGCCTTCTGGGACAACGGAGTGTTCGTGTGCAGCGCGTGTGTCGTCCGAGCCTGATATGAGCGCGTCGTGAATGGTGCGCTCTGCATCTGCCGCAGCTCCTGCCGGAATCGCGCAGGCTCTCGTCGGACCGTCGGAGGGGGTATTGGGTCATCCGACATGAAGGACTTTCCACACACATTTCGATGGCTTGCTCACACAACAGGCTCTCTCCGGCCAGAAGGTTTCGGTCGTCCGCTGCGAGGAGATCAACGTCTCGGGCTCGTTCTTCCGCAACAAGCTCAAGTACCACGCGTACCTCCACAAGCGCCACATTGTCAACCCCAAGAAGTCGGGTCCCTTCCACCACCGCGCTCCCTCGCGCATCCTCTTCAAGGCTGTCCGTGGAATGATGCCCCACAAGACCGCCCGTGGTGCCGCTGCCATCCGCCGTATCTCGCTCTACGACGGTGTCCCGCCCGAGCAGGACAAGGTCAAGAAGATGGTCGTCCCCGCTGCTCTTCGCGTCCTCCGCCTGAAGCCTGGCCGCAAGTACGCCACGCTCAAGCGCATCTCTCACGAGGTCGGCTGGGGCTACAAGGACGTCGTCGACCGTCTTGAGGAGAAGCGGAAGGTCAAGGGCCAGGCTTACTTCGAGCGCAAGGTGAGTTTGGACAAACAGCTCCGTGTTAGCAATGCTGACCCCCCTATAGCAGGCCGCTCGCAAGCTCCGCGCCAAGGCCGCTGCCTCGGTTCCCACCAACGAGAAGCTCGCCAAGTACGGCTACTAGGTGTATTTTCTCGCTTGCATATAGGGGTAGCATGCGGACCGACCTTTGGGATGCTGGTTCGGGTCGCCGCGCATGCAATGATGGCTTGCAGCGGCTCGTGTTGGTGTTTCAAAGATGTACTTTTGCCATCTATGTGTTGGGCGTGAGGGGACGCCAGAAGCCATCCGGGGAATTGTTGCTGGGCGACACAACGATATATGTTTTCAACCTGGAAAGCAGCTGTGTCTCAATGAACTACGGATCTTCAGTGCAGTAATAACACATCGAGAGTGCTCGACTGTTCTCAGGTGCACGTATTCATGACTGATGGTTTATCTTGGGCATGTCTGACCAAGTTCGACGCGTATGACTCCACGACGGAAGCAAAAAGTTTGAACTGCACGCCTCTTGGGATCGGCGCTGGCCGAGATTGTTGTTCACGTTTGGCCAAGCTCGCCTGGAGGCCTGGAGGTTGCCGGTTACAAATCAGCCGAGTCCGAAACCCGTGTCCTCCTTCAAAGCTCTCTTGTGTCCACTGCTCTCCTGTCCTATCTTCTCTGTGTTCTTTGCCCCTTGACGCTCAGATATCTACATCTCTGTTTATCGAAACCCGACGTTTATCTCACAATGCTGGAGTACATATACGTCTGCAGGCATGGTTTCCGGTAGGTCAACCCAACTTAATATGTTGCCATCACGCGCTCGTCCACGCTCGTCCACGCTCGTCCACGCTCGTCCACGCTCGTCCACGCTCAGTCGATGCTGACCTCAGTCTGACTGATGGGTCGAACTGGACGAGCATACATCACCAAGCCCCAACAGGCATGCCACGGGATTACCCTCTCGCGGCCCTTGGCCACATACAAGCGGAGGATCTTGCACGCTTCCTCTCCGACCCCGAGCGCACAGCACCCCATCCGCCCCCCGAACGTGTCCTCTCCTCCCCATTCTACCGCTGCGTCCAGACCGCATTGCCTACTTCACAGGCCCTGGCGAAGCGACATGGAAGGCCCCACCCCATAGCCGTCGACCATGGTGTGCAGGAGTGGTACTCAACTGTGAGGGAGGGCACTGGTCTTCATCCCCGGCCGGGGGGACCGGAATCGTTAGCGCCTCACTTCCCTGAGGACTCCATTGACATGGAGTATGGAAGCACTGTGTATGCATCCCGCAGGGGAGAAACGCTGAGAGGTCTGCATGAGAGGGTGGGGCTGTTTTTGGATACGTGGGTGGCTAGAATGGATGAGGCGGGGGTTCGGAGTGTCGTGATCTTCGGGCATGCAGCGACCGTCATTGCGATTGGAAGGCTTGTGAGTAGTAATCCCAGAGGAGCCCGATAAGTACCGAAGCTCATGTACCAGCTCACAGGTGACATGGAACGCGAAGTAACTGCTGGATGCGCTGTCACGTCCCTCTACCGGCGACGCAAGGTGAACGGCCCAGGCGGTTGTGGACAGTGGGAGGGAGTGTACGATGGCAGGGCGGACTACATGCCTGGCGGTGTAGAACGGGACTGGGCAGTGAGTTAGGTCGCGCGTTGCACGATTAGTTGTGCTGTCGTTTTGGGGCTGACGGCAGTTCTCCAACATCGAGTTAGCCAACGGGGAGGTCCTCGAGGAAGACGGAGACGGCGTCGATCACGACCCTGAGGACGAGCTTCCCGTGGGACTTGCGCCTGGTATGGAGCGCTATCTCCGTCGTGACGGAGGCAGCTCAGATGCTGTTATTGGGACCATGCCCGAGTCGTGGTCGCGTGGGGAGAAGAATGCTGTTGATCCCAAGGCTAGTGGATGGGCCAAGCTGTAAAGGATGTTGGTAGAGCAATACACATAGTAGAGCAAGATAAACGGTCTCATGCCATTCCAGCTATTAAATGCTGTCCGTCTGCTAGCATTATGTGACGTCTAACAGACAGTACTTGTGCACAAGATCAAGGTGAGGCAAGTGGAGAATCTGCGGAAAGCGTATATCAGTGAGCTGTCCTTGCACTGTCCTTGCGAACGACGGGCGCATCCTGCTCTCACTTCTGTGTCAACACAGTTGTCCCAGTCCGATGATGCCGCTGCCTAGCAATGTAGAGACTGGTCGACTCGTAGCGAGCAACTCATGATCCGCTTTCCAACCCTGTGAGATCCTTGACAGCTCTGCTCATCATTCTTCCGTGAACGTCTCACTTCCGCGCCCACCGCAGCCAACCCCCGTCACCTCCTCTGCCCCATCTTGCCCCAACCCTTATTCGCAGCCCTAAGAATGCTGCATGCTATCTGGCGCAGCCAGCACCCATCCTCGTATATGCAACCAGTCATACATCGCGAGCCCGAACCCTCGTCTAAGCCTCCTCGGTGCGGAGCTTGGCGGCAGCGTTGGTGACCTTGACGCCGAGGATCTTGGCGCGGTGGACGATCTCGATGCGCTTCTTCGACGAAACGCCGTGGGCGACGGCGGCGGCGTACTTGCCCGAGTGCATGAGAAGGAGCTCGACGTCACGGACGTTGTGGACGAGGACCTCCTTGTGGCCCGAGGGGGTGAGGTGGCGGGTCTTCTTGTTCGAGCCGTAACCGATCTTGGGCATGGGGGTCTGGCCCTTGAAGCGGCGACGAACCTACGCGTTAGTAAGGTCCTTTGATCCATCGGGCGACACAACAAAGGGAGTAGACGGAGGGAGAAGGAGGAAGACGGTTCTGTCGCAAACATTGAATGCAGTGACCCATCCACCACACTCAACACAGCAGCAGCGTCGCAGAAACGCAATGACTGCGACGGCGTGCGCCGCGCACACAACGCTGTCTCCCTCTGTCCCATTCCTGTCCACTCCCGCCTAGGCTATCCTACGCACGCGGTTGTCAATACCCTTCGGCTTCCTCCACGACTCCTTGACGGAGGCGTAGCGGTCCGACTGGTGGCGCTTGAACACCTTCGTCCTCTTCTTGACAATGGGGATGCTCGAGGCCATTTTTGGCTACAGTTCGTTCGTTCGAGGTGGAGAGATGGAGAGGTCGATAAGAAAGAGCAATGGCAAGAATTTCAAAACGAGGAGATCGAGAGAGGATCGAGGATGGGGCGCGCGGAGATGGGACGGATTGGAACACGCCAACGTAGTCGACGTTGAAAAGACACGGTCAGCACTTCGTCCTCGTTATCGTTTGGTTTGAGCTCACTAGACTGGTCTGGCTTGACGGATGGGATTCAACACTCGTCGTCGCTTGACGTCCAGCTGCACCCAATGCAACTTGCGACTTCAGAGAATCCTCAAGAGACATTATTCGAGCCGACATTAGCCACGTGCCCGGCCAAATTTGATCCGATAGTTACGATTTTAAATGTTCTCTTATCTGGGTATCCCACTTTGTGACTGTCAACAACCGGGGTTGCCCAGGGTGGAGGTCGTCCAGGGCAACTTCGGATCGTGTTTGTTGATTCCAGTTGTCGCAAGACTTACAGTGATGGTGAGCTCTGGAGTGAGATAATTGACTGACTTTAGTCAGTGGACGACCAGGTATGCTTGAGTCACATCTCAACTGAGTCTCTACTAATTGACGAAGCACACACCCAAGCGCGTGCGTCCCAATGTCGGCTCGGCCCTGCGCAAGGGCCCACCGGGTCCGGACTTCTCCAAGGGCGTCAAGTACTGGGACAGCATTGAGGCAAGCGTCGACGGTGTTCTGGGAGGGTTTGGAAATGGAGTAAGTGTATTGCTGGCTTGGAGGCAATGGCAGGCGGCCGCTTACCCCAGCCCGTTCCGCACATTGACCAGCTCTCGTCGCGGCTCTTCGTCCTCTCTCTCATGCCCCAGCTGTCGACGTTCGCAAACCCGCTGACCCCCAATCCCCCTTCAGCCCCACCGTACCGCCTGACAGCTCTTGACGTGGGAGCAGGTATCGGGCGCGTTACCTCCACGGTCCTGCTCCCGCTGTTCGACGATGTGGTCCTCGCTGAGCCTGTCGAGCACTTCATCTCGGAGGCCCACCGTGCTGCTGCGTCGGGCGAGTGGAGGGAGCTTCCTCGCCTTCATGGGAAGATTCGGGACGAAGCTGAGGCGAAGGAGAACGCGCGCCGCGTCGCTGAATGGAACAAGGGTAGAGGTAAACGCGTTTGGTTCGTCAAGGCTGGCCTGCAGTATCTCGACCCAGCCTCTCCGGCCCGCGGTAACGAGACGGAGGGCCTCGTTGGAGAGGCGCGCGAAGGCAGCGGAAAGCTTGGTGATGACGAGCACGCCGTCGAGTACGACGTGTGAGTGGATGAGCGTAGGGCTCTGCTGACGGCAGTATCTGGTGCCAGTGGTGCTTAGGTGCGGGACAATTGGGCTCAGAACGACAGAAGCAACATCTGACCTCAGGACACATGTCACACGCTGACCTTATTGCGTTCCTTCGCCGCTCCAAGGCGGCTCTGCGCGTCTCGGCCAAGCCCGACATGTCGGAGGACGAGTATGGGGCACCCCTGATCATCGTGAAGGAGAACTGCTGCGAAGATGGACCAGACGGGCGTGCGCACGAGTTCTTGGACGAGGAAGACTCCAGTCTTACTCGGTACGCTGTTCGTCTTGCGGAGCAGCTGACACCAGGTCTAATGGCAAGTGGCTCGAGGTGTTCCACGAGGCAGGGCTGCAGGTTGTCAAAGACGAGGTACAACAGGGGCTTCCGGACGAGTTATTCATGGTCAAGACGTGAGTATGTCGGCAATGCAGCTGCTGATGCTTGTAGTTGGGCACTGCGGTAGGGATACAGTGGTTGTGGCCGTTGTGGGCTGGGTGTCTTTTGGATGCATTCTTGCTCAGTTGCGGACGAAACGCGTCATGTGACCCGGCACGCGACATGCCCGCTCCACGCCACGGCCCAACTAATTGGCTTCGGATTCAGTCGTCACGGCGCGCACGGCGCATGTGCTGAATTACGGAGCTTGCTGCGCATTCCGGCTGCACCAGTTCGCAAGCCGGATTTGCCACTGCCCTTTGCTCACTATCTTCACACGACAAATGCTCACACATCCAGCTCCCACACCGTCGCCACTCTGCACCACTGTCGCCTCGCACTCGATTTCATAGGAATACTAGGCATGGGGAGGGGGACTCATCACCCTGCAACACCCTTCCGCGACGGCGCCGTCTTCTCGGGGAGCAGTCGGCTCCATCACAGTCGAACATCACAGTGGTTCATGGCGAGTCGTTTACCTTGATGTCAGCTCTAACCTTACGTACCGAGTGGTTCTCGTTTGACTTACTTGGAGCGGGCACGCATCTTTCTGCGCTTGCGACGGAGCTTGCGCATACGCTTCTTCCTCCACTTGTCACGCATCTGTTTGGGAAATGGAAGATAGTAGAGATGTGGATAGTCATGGTAGCACAGCGGAAAAAAGAGTCAGCACAATGCAAAAGAGGGACAGCCGCGACGATCTCCGACGTCGCCGGCACTCGAGGCCAGAGTCGAAAGTCGTCGGCGCTGTCACGTCAGAACTCGAATACGCACGTTGGTTGTTGAGAAGTGGTCTGAAGAGAGAAGACCAGCTCCATCCGCATCTGCCTCGTTCAATTCCGTTTGGAACGGTGGAGCTTCTCGGCGTTATGCAATGTGGCACATTTGATCCCGTCACAGGGTGTGTACCCATCGAAAACGTAGGAGTTTATCATCAACTCGACCTCCATCACATTGATCCGCCCCAAGGTATTAAGTATGGGGTTGTATGATGGCTCTGGAGGTTCACAGACTTGACAGCGATGATTGACCCACCGCCCGACGTTTCCAACGTGCGGCAGCGGGCAGCTAGAGTTCAGGCTCCAGCAGCTGAGAGCCAATAGAAGTACCTAACTAAATGGCCGATTCAGCTTTGCGACTTCACATGATGCCTCCTGCAACAGAATGGTTGCCATTCTGCTTACGCGGCTCACAAACCCAACAACGGCGTCGGAGCGCACGACGATGGCAACGCTCCGACCTTGTTCTCAGCGGATACATACTGCGACGCCGCAATCTCCCGCGGGCGAGTTGACCGGGTCGAGATAGCAAAGAATCGGAATCGGGCCATTTCGAACAAAGCCGCGCGGGAGTACAATCCACATCATTGTCGGCTTCACATGGCAGAAATCCAAAGTGTGTCGTCGTTTGGTCACCATCAGCTGCGCGGCCGATGAATGTCCGGTGAGGGGTGTGAGTTAATCGTGAAAAATCAGGTGAGGTGAGTTTAGAACCGTGGCTCCGACTTCATCGTCCGTGCCGCCTGGTTGCCCCGCACTCTCGCGCAGCCCTTGAAGTGGAGCCCGTGCGGGGGCAAGCATCGCATACCTTGATGCTATGCCTCGGCGACGCCACAAAGAAGCTATTGCGCGTGCCAACTCCTTGGAGCGCAGGCCACGCAGTTCTGTGACGGTCACTCGCGGCTAATTGTCAATTCGGCCCGTTTCTTCTCCCTCAACATGGTCATGATTCAAACGGGCCATTTTCATGCTCCAGCGCACTTGTCAGATGCAGAAGGACCAGCTGAGTACACCCAGAAGACCAGGCACATGACCTTCGATATCCGCCCGCGATAATGGGCCGTGGCTAACTTCCGCGTTATGGGCCTTCATCGCAGACCGATGCCGACGCACTGACATGGCCGCTCTTGAGCCGTCACTCATTGCGTTATGAAGGTCTCATAGCGTTATGGAGTTCAGGAGTCACCCTCGAGGCGCACAGGAGCCCCGACGCTTCTCAACCACCACCCGAAAGATGTGCCGACAAACACAAGCCGGCTCACTATCTCTTCGATCGGGCCGCGCATGCACTCATGCACTGAAGACGTCTTGAGCTCTTGCTGATAAAAGGACGCTGCAGGGGGCCGTCCGAGTCCCATCAGCCCGCTCGACTCCACCACCGACAACAACAACAAACTACTGGCAGCCATGTCTGCACACACTCCCGACTCTGAGAAGCACGTTGAGCTCAACCACCTCGATAAGATCAACATCGAGAGTCCGGGCGAGGTTAGTATACATAGATTACTGTATAGGGATTACGTCCTGACAAAACGCAGAATGAGCTTCAGGCTGTCCTTGCCCAGTCAAACATTCCCCGCTGGTCGGCCTCCTCCATCAAGCTCTACCTCGGCGTCTTCTGTGCCTGCTGCTGCGCCTTTGCCAACGGGTAAGCTCGTCTCATCATAATTATGGCTAACGCAAGCTATGACGGGAGTCTGATGACGGCGCTCCTTGCGATGCCGGCCTACAACCAACAGTTCGGCCGACGCGAGGGAGACATGTTTGTTCAGGTGCAGGATGACGGCACTCTTACCGGTCTGATTTTCTCGCTGTACACCGTTGGGTCTATGGTCGGCGCACCCTTCGCTGCCACGCTCTCTGACCGTCTGGGCCGTCGCAAGGGCATGTTCATTGGTGCTTGGATCATCATCACCGGGATGATATTGACGGCCACGGCTCACCATCTCGCCCAGGTGCGTCATCGCCATTGTTGCACCCGCCGTATACCGTATCATCTGCTTACGTTGTGCAGTTCATCGTTGGTCGTTTTGTCCTCGGCTTTGGTATCGCAATCATGACTGTCGCTGCTCCTGCCTATTCGATGGAGATCGCTCCTCCTCAGTGGCGTGGCCGTGCTACTGGTATTTACAACTGTGGCTGGTTCGGGGGTGAGTGTCGCGGGAGGTCTCATTTTGAATGCGCAAGTGCTCAAGTGCTCACTCGTTAGGTTCCGTTCCCGCTGCAGCCATCACGTTCGGCACGTCTTATATCCAGGGTCATATGTCGTGGCGCCTTCCTCTCATTCTTCAGGCCGTCGCCTGCTTCGCCGTCATCGTCATCCTTCCCTTTGTTCCCGAGTCGCCGCGGTACCTTATGGCCCAGAACCGCATTGAGGAGGCCCACGATTTCCTCACCAAGTACCACGGCAATGGCGACCCCGACGCTCCTCTCGTTGCGTTCGAGCTCATGGAGATGAAGGCTTCCATTGCCCTCGACGGTATCGACAAGCGCTGGTGGGACTACCGCCCGCTCTTCTTTTCGTCCGGCGGCCGCTGGCGCATGGCCCAGGTCCTTATGATTTCCATTTTCGGCCAGTTTAGCGGCAACGGTCTCGCCTACTTCAATACGATCATCTTCAAGAACCTCGGCATCATCACTGTCGCTGGTCAGTTGGGCTACAACCTCCTCAACCAGGCCATCAGCGCAGTGTGCGCCCTCACCGCCGCCTCGTTTACCGACAAGATCCCCCGTCGTGTAATCCTTCCATGGGGAACTCTTGGCTGTGCGGCCATGCTCGGCATCAACGCCGGTCTCTCAACTGTCCTTGACAAGCAGTCGCACGCCAACGGCGCCGCTGGCGATGCGCCAATCTCCAAGTCGGTTGCCCAAGGTGCCCTCGCCGCGTACTTCCTCTTCAACTGCGTGTTCTGTGAGTTGCCACATCCACTGGCAGAACATCACAAAACTGACTGGCAGCTTTCACCTACACCCCCTTGCAGGGCGTTGTCCCCGTCGAGGCCCTCACTACCACCATGCGAGCAAAGGGTCTTGCCGGTGAGTTCTTCTAGATGCTGTGTTTCAGATCCCGACTAACTGTTCTAGCTTCTGGTTTCATCGTCTCGGGCGTGGGTTTCATCAACCAGTTTGCCGGTCCCATTGGCCTACAGAACCTCGGCTACAAGTACATTTTCGTCTTCGTTGTATGGGTGAGTTAGAACGCGGCACGCAGTCACTGACTCCCAGGACGTCATTGAGGCAATCTGTTGGTACCTCTTTGGTGTCGAGTCCCAGGGCCGCACACTCGAGGAGCTCGACTGGATCTACGACCAGCCCAACCCTGTCAAGGCGTCCAAGAAGGTGGGCGCCATTGTTGTGGAAGGGGGCGAGCTCCAGGCCCACTAGGCGCACTGCTGCGTCGATGTGCCAACACTTGATTGGCCATAGCTTCACACTTATCGTAATCGTATATTCTCACAACAATAAATTTCTGCGGTTCAGGTCGACTGGGAACAGAGGGGACGGGCACGAGCAGATCGGTGGATTGGTTATCGGGTGCTATGCGATGATCTATGATTACAAACATTCGCAATATTGTGGCTTGAAGTCCTATGGTGACGAAGGATGCTGACTCTGGCGGAAATCGCATCCTGACCTTTTTCTTTGAGACTTCTCATTGGCGACTAGAGTCTTGAATAAATTATGTTAAGGCTAGCATGGCGGTTAGCTCCCAGCTGAAGACAACACACTGGCGGTTGGCTGTTGTGTGTCAATGACTCCTGCAGTCAGAAGTTACAGTCACACCGCTGAGGCCAGCTGTAAGACGTCAAAGTCAATCAGCGTGTGGCACCACAGTCCACAGCAAGAGGGGGCTAGCCGATAAGCGCAATATACTTCGTTGCGCAGAACGGGGACTGATCACCCGATCGGACCGGTAAATAGTTTTCTAAGTATATTCTCTAGTTTTAAGTCCAAACGTAATGACTGTGACAGCACCCCCAAGAGACCAAGCGCATTCTCCTTTGCACCACACGGTCCTTAGAACCCATCAAACTGTCGTATTATACCGCCTGTATGCATGATGTGTCTATGACTGATGTGTCTATGAAATGATGCTATGCGTTGAGGATGATTCTTGGGATATGCAATGGGAAAAGAAACTGCTGTTTGTGGTTTCGGTAACATAGTTGGAAGTTTATCCCTTGGTTGCGCGCTTCGAGCGCTCACGAACGGCACCTCCCTTGTAGAAGAAGAAGTAGGCAATAGGGGCGATGGCAGTTCCAACGAGAGCAAGGAGCAGGCCAGCGTACTTGAACGTCATCGCTTCGTACATGTAGACGATCCAAAGGGGAACGGAGGCTCCACAGCACGAACGCATGAAAGTCTTGGCAGCGACAGCAGACGCGGCGAAGTTGGAGTACGAGTCGACGATGTACGAGTTGGCCGAGATATAAATGACGAGCATCGAGAAGCCGAAGAGGACACCGGCAATGGCGGGGCCGATCCAGTGCATTCCCGGGTAGGAGGTGAAGGCGAAGACGAAGAGGGAAATGGGCATGATAATGGCACCGACCAGCATGGGGTAGAGGCGGGCCTCAGGAACGGGACCATTGGCACAGTGGCGTGCGTAGAGCTTTTCTTGGATAGGCATGACCGCCATGGCGATTCCGATACCGATAATGATTGAGACAAACGAAACACCGGTCATACCGATGTTCCAGCCACGGATCTGCTCGAACGCGATAGGGAAGGCGAAGAACAGGGCGTAAAGAAGCGAGTAGATGAAGGAGAGGTAGAACGACATGAAAAGGATGATTGGCTCGCAGAACATCAGGACGAACGGGCGCAGAAGCGAGGTCTTCAGCTGCTGCTTGAAGGGGACGCTGTCGAGGTCATGCTTGGAAACGTAGACATCGGTGTTGTTCTCCTTGTTGAGCTTGGAGGCCTTGCGGCGAAGGAGAATGGGAGCGTAGGTCTCGGGCATGATGAAAGTGAATGCCGAGGTGACGCCACACAGGATGAACAGGACCCAGTAAATCCAGCGCCACTCGCCGGTCTTCAGGGAGATCCAGCCGCCGAAGAGGGGACCAAGACAGGGGCCCATGAACAGAGTTGCCGAGAAGATGGCCATCGGGATTCCACGCTCCTCAACTGCCCAGACGTCGGCGATTGAGCCACCGACATTGGTCATAGGTGCCGACGAAGCGATACCGGCAATCATGCGACCAGCGAGCATAGTTGCGATGTTCTTGGCGAGACAAGAGGGGAGTGTGAAGATGAAGTAGAAGAAGATCGAAATAGAGTAGACAGGCTTGCGGCCAATGAGCTCGGAGACTGCCAGTCAGTAAAAGCTAAACAAACCAATTGACAAAGGAACTTACGAGGAGCAAAGATAAGGGGACCGACACCGAAACCAAGAACGAAGAGCGCGATGCTAAGGTAGATAACCTCATTGATAACACCGAACTCTTTCGCCTGAGAAGGGAGATCGCCAGTCGGCATGGCCGATCCGAGGGCGACGGTAAGACAGAGCATGGCGCAGGATAGAGTAACAAACCTATGTTGGGTCAGCTGCCGTTCTTGATCAGACTCAGGTCATACTCACCACTTGCGACCGTTGCCCCAGTTTCGGGGATCTTCCCGGCTTCCAGGCTCGAAGTCAACAATCACCTTGCCCTTGGCCTTTTCAAGCTCGGCGTGGTGCTGTTCGGTGAGAGTGTGGGCATCAGAACTACGGCTGCCAATGATGGCACCCTGGTGTTCGACCTCCTCGTCCCGAAGAGCCTCCTCCTGCTGCGCGTTGAAAACTGGCGGGCGCGCCATCTCAGCCTCGATAGGCTCGATCATGATGATTGTGGGTGAAGTGTGGTGTTGGTGGGGGTGAAGTTCAAAAGTGTCCAGTCCAGAAGGGGTAGTGAATGGCGATAAGTTGTACAAGAAACAAACGGCTGGCGACGACTCGGTAGAACGGTTGGAGAGAAGTGTGATAGAGTGGGGACCAGCAGCGTCAGGAAGGTTAGTAGTATTATAGTATGAGTGCAGGAGCTTGCGTCTCGTCAAACTTGACTCGGCCGCGCCACATTATGCGTTGTGGAGAGTCGAGTGTGCAGCCATTCCATGGACTTAGACGGCAACGTCGCACCGGTGGTGGGAGAAAGATCAAGTGGTCCGTCAATCTCCGCGCAATGTAGTTCAAGGTCCTCCAGGAACGGTCAATCACGTGGCTGTCACATGGCCAGCCAAGAGGCGTATCCGCGGCCGAGGTCGGCCAAAAGTGTATTTTGGTCCAAGGTAGAGACTGATAATGATGACGGCACACCGTTTCGTCCAATAGCAATGAATGGTTACAGCCCCAATCGGGAGCAATGCAAGGACTCCCACCCTGACACACGGACTGCCGCCGGCGTTGCCGGCGGTTCATGCTGACTCCGCGGCACTCGGTGGTGCAAGTAGAGCCTGGAAAGCAACTCCGAGGACCCTGAACGGCGGCGAACGCTCCACCTGGACCGCTCCAAGGTACGGCCCGACAGCTACTACCAACTCCCATAGCTCGTGCCTCATGTCACGACCGGTAATGTAGTTTATTTCGCTCGTAACAGACCACCCGAGGACGGTGGAGGTGTATGGACGGATTGCAAGAGACGGAGGCTCCACTTCAGTGCTGCCACCGGACGGTCTCTTTGGCTCGTGCTCCACTTCCGATGACCCGTGGGTCGTCTGGTTCCCCACGGCTCCACATTTCTTCAGTCTCCTTGTGCGCGCAGACGTGGCGACCAGGCGCATCTGGCCATCGGAAGGCTGCCGACAGTTCACTGTTCCGTGACATAAATCGCTCTAACTGGACCATGAAAGGACCATGGCTGCGCCATATCCGCAACTTTGCTTTCACATCTCGCACGATGTGTGATTTTCACACTTCTGACCGAAGTTAGATTGCTTCCAAACGCTTTTCCCAGGACACGTTCCCAGGATGTGTGGAGAGCTAGCCAGGTATCACTGCAATGTGGTGAACATCAGATCAGCGCTATCACACGAGTCTGAGATTAACATGCCCAATGGATCGGCCAACGATCGGCCAATCCCAGTAAATTTCACCGACATGGGCAGCCATCTGTGGGCGCCCATCACGAACTGCAATCAGGACCAGAAGCCTCTGGGGCCGGGAATTCATACCCCGCCGTCCACGCTGGTGCCAATCTCGGAGCACCCGATTGTCAGTCCTAATTCCAAGTAGGGCTGATAGCACGCCCGTCAGAATCCATGACCACGGCAGCGTGGACATCCGGATTTACGGCGGAGCTGCCGGAGCTGGGAGAAAGCGGGGGGAAAGGATATACAGTCACGTGGCTCAAAGTGGAATGCCACGCGTGCCACATTTATCTCAAAGTGGAGGCAATTAGGCAAGTGACGTATGACAAGCTCGACCGAAGGCCCCTCTGGCTCCCGTATGACGACGCGCGGTATCTTGGTTCCACTCTTACTTCCACAGTTCATGCTCAGAGCACTTCGTCGACTAAGCACTATGGCCCAGCCCGAGTACGTTTACAAGATCATTCCGTCGGCCTCGGTCGACAGCCGGTGAGTCCTCATTCGTCTATTTTGTCCTGTTTTGGCCCGTGAAGTGGAATCTGGTCTGCACTGCGGCAAGGACCACAGCATGTCCCGAGTCAACCATCCAGATATGCAAACCTCCACATTCAGACATGTCGACTGAAGCCTGGCCCCAGCTGGAGCAGCATTCCGGGGACGAGTGGATTGCCCACGTATTCCCCTTCGTGCTGAGGACCGCGTATGCTGCCGTATGTCACCGCGATTCGTGTCTGGAGTAGCTGAGTCAATGATTACTGTTCCGAAGAGATTGCCGAGTTACCTGAGATGGCCAGCGACGAACGTGCACGGTGTATGCTCACGCCAGCTTCTACTTCAACCAGCCTATCGCGGCCTCGGACCAGATTATGATGACAGAGCTCGATCTGAAGGACGGTTTCGTTCACATGTCGACCGCGCCTCAAGTTCCGGAGGTTCTGAAGCGCTTCTTCGACAATGTGCCCGCGGTGGTAATTCTTCGTCTTGACTATGGTCGCCTCTCTGCGTTCAAGCGCGTGTCATGGGACATGACTTCGAACGGCGAGAGTGAGTAATGTTTTACTGCAGGTGTTACCGTGCTGTTTGCGCGTTCGAAGGGTTTAGGCTGATTGGCCCTAGAATTCCCGCATCTCCACGCCCAGATTGAAGGCGAGAATGTGGACAGCTTTAAGGAGATTGAGCGTGGTCAAGGTTGGGGTGATGCCCTCCAGTCTCTCAGTGGATGGCTTGTGTAGGAAACAAAATAGTTAATAGGGCTGTATAACGACTCTTCGAACGATACACGGTGCAATACATAGTGGACTGAAATAGGATGGTTATGAATGGCCGGAAAAACTCGGGTGGGTGAAGCTGGCTCCCAGCTTGCTCGCTTAAGGGAGAATTTGTTGACATGTCAGGTCACGCTTTGGATGGAGATTCCGCAGAGTCGATTAACAATTGCCCACTTGATGATGCCACCCATGGCATTCTTAAGGAGCACTATCGCGCTGACTCGATAAAGCCTCACTATTCCTACTGTCACCATCGCTTCCCCACCTTTGCATTGCTAGCCAGCGCTTGCCACATTGTCACAAGAAGCCAAGCCCCGGCGTCGAAGCACTGTTTGCTCGTTACATATATTCAACCATTGCACCGCTTGTTGTGTTCTCCGCTTTCACCACAAACCTCAAACAGCCATGTTTATCCGCCCTGAGCATGCTGAACTCGACGTAGGGGTACTCCAGGACTTCATCCGCACCTACCCACTGGGCCAGTTGACGACGGCGATCAAGAGCGACTCCACCTCCACCATCCAGGTCACGCACATCCCTTTCGTGCTCACTCCCGGCGCCGACGGCTCACCCGGCATCCTCCGTGCTCACATGGCGCGCGCCAATCCCCAGGCTAAGGTCCTGCGCGCTGCAGCCGCTGAGCAGCCCGACCATACTCTCCCCGACGAGGTGTTGGTGTTGTTCAATGCGCCCGTACACTCGTACGTCACCCCAAAGTTCTACACCGCCACCAAGCCCGACACAGGCAAGGTCGTGCCGACCTGGAACTATGCCGCTGTACAGGTGTACGGCAAGCTCAAGGTGTTTGCCGAGAACGACCAGGAGGCAGGGTCATTCCTTGGACAACAAGTCAGCGACCTGACCGACATGATGGAGAAGAAGGTCGGTAACTCCTGGAAGGTGTCGGACGCACCGGAGCGGTATACCGATCTACTCAAGAAGGCAATCATCGGCCTCGAACTCCAAATCGACCGCATTGAGGGGCGATTCAAGCTCAGCCAGGAGATGTCCGATGGTGACTGGTCGGGCGTTGTGAAGGGCTTCCGTGACCTTGGCACGCCTGAGAGCATTGAGATGTCCAAGATGGTTGAGGAGCGTGGCAAGGCGCGTGGCGCAAAGGTCTAAGTGTGCTGTCTGTACCACCTACCTGTTAGAGTTTAGCAGCTGAGAATACTTGAAGGTTGCAGGTCCATAAATTAGCGAATTTGTTGTCGTTTTCTTTGCTCATGTGTTCTATTGTTATCCTCCAAGTAATCAGCGCATCAAACGTGTGTAATCGCCAACGGTTTGCAGTTGAGTTGAGAAGAAGGTTTACATGCGGCACACGAGGTGTTCTTATACTTATGGACAATCAATCTCCATCTGCACACGATGGTCGAACCTATCGTGGGGTTCGTCCAGATATCTGATACAGTGCTCCCCGACCAGGCCTGACTCAGAGGCAAAAAGGTTGGGCAATTGACAAATGGGGACGATAGCACTTGGAGGCTGCACTTCAGCGGATTCCACTTTGGTCTGATAACCAAGATGGTATAAACTGCACAACCCAGATTTCTACGGTGCATGATTGGGGTTGCAAGAGGCTGATGTGAAGCATCACATGAGTACTGTCCAGCACTTTTCATGTGGCCTCATGCCACGTCGTAGGCGTTGGGTTCCGAGGTTGGCGACCAAACCCCTCCCTCCTCTGAGAACCCACTCTTCATTGGGCTAAATTTCGCAGGCGAAGTTCGTCTGTCGCGGTAACGACTGTCTCGCACCTGCGAGACGCCCGCGGAAGCCGTAGTGGCGTTGCCCACCTCAACCGCCTAAGCTGATGTGAGACATTCCCGCTTTTGTTGCGGGTCGTGACGCGTGGTTATCGGGCGGGGTCTGGACTCTCTTGCCTCGGCATATCCCGCCAAATCATGCCAAGGCCTCTCGGTCACAACACGCCGAGGACCGACTCGTCTCACCTTCACGATAAGTCGCGGAGTGCGGCTATGATGGCAAGCAGCCAGAGAGAACGATTCCCCGCCGATGCATACCCGATTCCCAATGCTTGGGACAGGCATTTCACTGGCATACCTAGCGAGCGGTAACGGTTGCAACCTCCTCCTCAACATCATTCTCGTTAACACCACTCATCAACACCATTTACTGTCCTTATCGGTGGTTTATCGCCCTATCCACACACAACTATTATCGTCTCGAGTCCAGGCTCACATTGCTCCAATGCCGTTTATCCTCTCGCCTGATCCAGCCCGGCGGCCACGAGTACTAATCATTAATCCCAACGCTACAGAGGTGAGGTCGTGTGTCGCATGCGCATGTAGTCTAACAGAAGGCTTTCACAGATGCTATCCATCGCGTGGTCAAAGCAGAATCCGTTGAGCTCGACTTCTACACCGCGCCGGCCGCACATGCCCCTGCATCCATAGAGGGTGCGACAGACAGTGTTCTGTCGGCCGCAGCTTGCCTTTCGGAGCTGCGCGCTCACGTAGACAAATGGGATGGGGTAAGTTGCTTACTGCAGGTGCCGTCTACGCACCTGTGTAGGGTGTCCATTGACCGTATAGTTTATCGTCGCATGTTTCTCAGCGCATCCTCTGGTCGGGGCGTTGCGGGAGCTGTCAACGGCACCCGTAGTGTCGATCCTTGAGGCGTCTCTTCTCCTCGCGTCGCCGCTTGGGTCGCGAGTCGGCATTCTTACTACCTCCCCTCGGTGGGAGCCACTACTCGAACACGACGTGGCGGCACTGGGGCTGTCGAGCAAGAACGCCGCTGGCGTAGTCAGCTCCGGATTATCTGTGCTCGACCTCGAAGAGCTACCGCGCAGCTCGGTCATCAAAGTTCTGTGCACCGCAGCAGCAGATGTGCTGCAGGACCGGCGGGGGGCGGATGTCATCGTCCTTGGGTGTGCGGGAATGGTCGGGCTCGAGCAGGCTATTAGTGACGCGTGCCAGCCTGGCCTTGTTGTCCTCGACCCTGTGCGGTGTGGTCTCGAGCTGTGTCTTAGCCTCATGCGCATGGGCGTAAAGACCAGCAAGGTGGGCATCTACGCGTGCACATGAACCTTCCTTCATTTATATGCATATGCTCGCATGGGGATAGAGGTTCAGTAGCGGAGCTGCATGCATGACCATTGTTGTCTACTCTAGCTCCATGCTCATTCTGCACGCCAAGCAAACTCGCAGCCCACAGGTAGATGGTCACTCGCGGAGATACCCTTGCGGGGCAAACCCTCCCCGAGCGCTCCGACCTTAGGTGGCTCGAGGAGCTGAGTGAACTCTACACGGGGCGCTTTGCCTGGCGGAAGGATGAAAAGATAGTCTGCATCAGTTCAGCACACGACCGTAACTCACCAAGGGTAAGTTTGAACAGCGGCGTAAAACACGTGTATGCTGGCTCGTTACCACCGGCACCCGTCGCGCTCTTGAAGCCCCCACGTGCCGCGTAGGTCTCCGTTCCCCAGTCGATCGTTCCATAGGCACTGCGTGCGGGTTCCGGCAAAACCTCATTCGCCATGGTAAGCAAGTCGTCCAATGACCGGATCCCGTCGGCGTCAGTGGGGGGTCGTGTGCCCGCAATGGAGCGTTCGTCGGTATCTGGGAGCTCGTCCTCGTCGTCTTTCTCCTTAGAGACAGGGGTGGCTATCCCACTACCCGACAGGGAAGGAGGTTCCGACTCGCTAGGCTCCTCGCCGACCTTGGCAACGTTGCTGTGTACCAGCCTGGAGAAGTTCAACGAGTCTACGAGCGAGGGGTGTAGCGAATTGGCAGGGGCTGCTAAAATCTGGTAAGCTGTTTCAGCCGGCTGCGTGTTCAGATCTGATGTTAGCAATGACAAGAATGGAGGTCGGGCTCACCTCCAGCCAACATGGCCGGCCATGATTCGAGCCCCTCCTCCTGCTGCAGTTTCCGGATGGCCCGGAGAAGTACGATGATTTGCCTTGTACGCTCGTACTCAAACTTGGGATGCCAGAACCTGTGGTAAGCAGATCATCCACTCGTCCCCCTTTCCTCCGCCCCATTAATGCAACTTACAAATGTGTCGTAGCCACGATGAAACCCTGTCCCGGCTTCTCCTTAACCTCCAGCGCAACAATTAGGCCCATATTCCTCGTCTGCCGCGAGACACCGCGCTGCGCGACAGGCGTACTCGCTTCAGGGCTCAGCAGTTCTAAGTCGAGGGCCACTGCCCGAGTCGCGCGCGCTTTCCACTTGGGCTCACGATACATCACGACGAGGCCGTGAAGCTTCCCCGGTCCGCGCGCCTCCACTGCTTCATGTTCCGGGACAGAGTCACGAATCTCGGCAAGGCGGTCACACTCCTACTTGTCAGCGGCTCTGCGGTGATTGACGGACGACGCACTTGCAGGCAAATGACGTCTGCGTCGCGGTGGTTTTCCATCTCGGCTTGGAGGAGCGGTTTGCGTTCGCTGAAGCGGAGGCAGTCGGAACCGGGAAAGAGGTCACGTCCTGAAGTCAGAGAGACGCTCATATCCATGTCAGCTGCGAAACTCACGAACGAGGGTTTGTGCAAGCATCTGGGGATAAGCTGGATTGTCTGCACACAACGTAACTTACGTTCCATGTCACGACGCGTGCTGTCCGCGCACCTTTCTCCGTGCGTCCATCTTCAGCATTGACAGGAATCCACTTGCGCTCGATAATGCGTCGCCGCGCCGCCTCGTCTGCAGACAACTTCGGTCGGCCGTTTGCGTCGGCCATTGCAGCCTTGCGTGCGAGCTTGGCCGCCTTGCGTTCTGCCTGCTTCGCCAGTTGGGCGGGCGTGAGATGGGGAGGGGGAGGCATGTCGTTTGTCGATACTTGTAAGCTGTGTGGTGATGGTGGAAGACGAGCTTGTCTGACATCACCCTAGTTAATGTGCTTGTTGACGTTGGATTCGAAAGTGTCTCGCGGATCTCGGTTCCGGGCGAACACTGGAGCCGTCCATCGCCTGGCCCGCGCATCTTCCGCAGCCGGACGAGCTGGTCCGTTGAGTCGATCATGGACATTGAAAGGCTTCCTACCGAGCACAACAAGTTCTGGGCGACTCACTTGTCGCTTGAGTAGATGTCGGACGCGAGCGAGTTGTCAACATCCATCGAGTAGAGATTCAACAGTCACACTTCTTATTAACATGGCAGAGGTTATCACAACATGGCTTCGCTTCATTTCTTGGTTCACTAACGCCCAATTTTCCTTCTGACCGCTTTCCTTGTCGCTACAGCTAATCGGCCTCCTCGGCAACCTTCTCCCGCACAGTATAGACGTCCCCGTCGCGGCTGCACCGCCACCATGCGCCGTCGAGGACCACCATGTCAACATCGGGGTTGAACACGATGGCGGTTGAAAACGGACCTACCGACCAGCTCATGCTGACAGCAGATCTATGGTTAGCTCAAAGGATAATTGCTGAACTCACGATTGCCACAGGGACAGGATGTCGCCAGCCCACGAGCGTTGCGATTGGCGGCAAAGCACAATCTCACACGACTGAATCTGTAGGCCGCCATTGCTCGGCCGAGGTGGGCGATCTGGCGAGGACACAAGCGTGAACTTCCATTCGCCAGAGTCTGTGACACCGAGATTGCGTACGGGCTGCTTCGAGACGTATCGGAACTGACGAGGTGGTGGGCGTCGGTACTCGGGCTCGCCGGCACGATCAGGCTGCAGGGTAGAAGTAACCTCGGAGTCTTGGACAGGTGAGCTGGGAGTCTTGGGGTTGCCTGGTGTAGGTTTGACTTTGTCCCCCGAACCAGACGCGGAAGTGGGGGCCGGTGCGGCCTTTGATGAGTGTCCTTCCGTTGTTGCTGCCTCGACCTTGGCCTCAGCTGCACAGCCGCGGCCTAGATCGGGCTCGGACCAGTTATCCGACTTCAGGAGCGTCGACTCGACTCTCTCGTTACCATATCGCGGTTTTTGCGGTTCCGAAGTCTTAACAACACGGAGGAACTTCGATGCTGCGCTCCCCATATCGAGGTCTTGCCGAAGGTACGGCTCGGCGGCCTTGATCGTGCGGATCATCTCCCACTCAGCGGCACTGGTGTCCTTACCAGGTTCAACATCTGGCTCAATCTCCTTGACAGCGAGAACGATGTTCCACACTGCGGCGGCTGCGTCCATCCGGCGTGACGAGAATGGTTCAGCCACTTTCACAGCGCGCAACAGTTTGGCTGCTGCGGATCCGGGGTCCTCAGACGCAATGTACGGCTCGGCAGCTTTGATTGCCTTGATCATGAGCCATTCGGCGGAGGCTGCACTGAGCCTTTCGGCCAGCAGGGGCTCGGCGGCCTTGACTTCAGTAATCAAAGCTTGTATGGCGGCGCTCGTGACACTGTCGGTATTACTATCTGCGAGCACTGTTGTAGCCCCAGGTGCCGCAGAGACAGAAGTCGCGTCTGAGACTATCGATCGGCTCCTGGCAGCCTTGAGCTCGCTAGCCTCGGAAGCGGCCGCGCCCTTGGCGGCGTGGCCCATCTGTTCAATGGTTGAGTCGACATTCAAGTCCATGGGCGTAACAGGGGCAGGCTCAACTTCCGACACCACAGTGGTCTTCTCCTTGTAATCGAGCTTCTTCAGGGTATCGAGCTCATGGTTAGTCCAATCCTTCAAATGGCAGGTCACCCACCACAATTCCAACATCTTGCCTCACGCTGTCTCGCAAAGCGGTTGATATGCCCTTGTGGGACTGCCGCATCTTGTCGCTCAAGGCCAAAAGCGACTGCCTTGACTCTTGCATTCGATCGTGCATCTGATATTAGACGCCAACCCCTCTGCGCAAACTCACATTCTCCTTCAGGTGGAGCAACTCTGTGCGCTGTGTCTCTCGCACAGCGTCGAGTGCAGACATCATCTTGAGCTGTAGCGCAGAGCTCGTTGCGATCCTGCGCTCCAGTTCCGCCACTTGCTCCTGGAGCGGGGTCAGGAGTGGTGCCAGCAGGCCTTCCTCGATGATCGGACTTGGAACTACCGCTGGACTCGATGTCTTCGTCTGCGTCTGCACCTCACGAAGTAGTGTCTCCATGCGGACGAGGCGGGCCTCAAATTCGGGTAGGTCCAAACGACGCGTCACATCTGTTCCGACGCTATTGCCACTACGCTGCGCTGCACGGATGGAACCGCGTTTAAATGCCAGGTTGGCGGCTACAGAACCCGCAAGGCATGACGCCGTGAACATCGCGCCCATGAAGAATGCGGTCGAGTAGGGGTGCGCCGCTGCCAGACTGACGAAGCCGCCGGGTACAGCGGAGGATGTTGTCTCACTCGATCTTTCAGGCGACCCAGGGGAAGTGATACGCTCGGTGGCAACGGGAGCCAATGTACCCACCGAGTCGGCGAGCGGGGCGGCCGCAGTCGTGTTTTCCGCTGATACTGATTAGCATTCAACCTGTGGCTAGGGATTCGGCTCTACTAACCATCCATGGTCCGCAGAGAGGAAGATGACGAGCATCTGCTTGCGGAGAACGGTCCTGTGGCTATCTGAGCGATCGAGCAGCCTGCGCGGGCGACCGTTTGCCACACATCATCGAGAAACGGCCACTGCGAGTTGTCGTCACTCAATTTCGGTACGTCCTTGCTGTCTCCCATTGTGATAAACCTCCAGTTAATGAGGAGTTGCAACTGCAGAGCGGTAGATGCTGGCGCGTCGTGGGAACTGCAGATCCAAGGAAGCCCGTAGGCGCATGACCACTGACGACATGCGCGTCGTTCTAGCTCTGCGTCCAGGACCCAAATCCATCGTAATCCGGTCACATGCCGCCCGATCTGAAGTCATTCTCCGCCAGAGGCCCGCTATCTGAGGGCGGCCCGGCTATCGAAGCCCAAGAATTCCGGCTCGACTCATCATAGCACAACACTGGAAAATAGCCTTCCACTTCGCTGCATAAAAAAGAATAAAAACGAAGGTAACGAGATAACTGCGGGCTGAAAGAAAATGCCAGGCCACTTGCGTCAAACTTCAGGACAACGAGGATCCGAGCCTGCGAGCAGGGTTTTGGAATTGGCCAGTTTGGGACCAAGTTCTGGCACGAGAGGCGGCAGGGAAGAAGCGAAATAAATAAGGAATCAAACAAACGGACAGACGAAATATAGCGCGGCCTGGCTTCACCAGTGGCGAACGACCTGCGCAACCTTGGGGAGCTCGCGAACGCGCACGCTCGAGTTACAGCTCGAAGACAGCAGCCATCAAGGCGCGTCTCCATCCTTAGGACAACCCATCAATATTGCCCTTTAACACATGTCTCGCGGACTCGACCGTGAGGACGACGGGGACATAGGGACTTTGCAAGCCGGTTGGTGGCCTTGGAGAGCTGGAGGAGTCACTTCGCATGTGAAGAGTTGACAGTGTGCTTAGATAAATGACTCGACCTCTGACAATGAGAGAACGCCACGTCCGACGAGACCAAGAAGGAGGCCGCGCATGCCGTTGATCTTCGTCTGAAGCTCATCGACTTGGCCCTCGAGGGTCTCAACCTTGGCCTTGCGTTCGTCACGGGACTTCTTGGCAGCCCACTTGGCCTTGTCGCGATTCTCGGTGATCATCTTGCCGAAGATCTCAGCACCGGCGCGGTGCTCCTCGTCGACGCACTCCATGAGAGCGTCCCAGTTGGGGAAGGCGAGGATATCCTCAGTGGTCATACCAGTGATGGTCTGAGCCTCCCCGTTCTTCATGTACTTCTCCGGGACGACGGCCTTTGGACGAGCCGTGGATGGCTTGCCTGTCGAAGTCAGACGAACAGGAACAGCTTCGGGAGTCTCCTCCCGCTCCCGCTTGGGGGTCTCCGGCAGCGACACCTTCTGATCGATGACCAAGGGGGAGCCAGACGCAGCAGCCGCAGCAAGCTGAGAAAGACTGAGCCCATTCTTGGACTGGCGGCGGTAAGGGCGCTTGGCGACTGGAGTAGAGACAGAGGAGCGGCCGCGAGCACGCTTGGCAGCTGAGTCCTCAACGTCCGTCTCAGAGCTCTTGCGCTTCATGGAAATCGAGGTAACAGCAGGCGAGGGAGCAGCCGGGGTGGAAGCAACCTTGGCGTCCGAAAGAGGCCAGCCTAGAGCGGCGTAGGCCTCAGAGAGACCAGAAGCAGTAAGAGCAGGGACAGGAGCAGTCGTGGCCGGAGCAGTCAGCTGGCTGAGGAGGTTGCCCAGCTGAAGCTGCGTCGCTGCGTCATTACCAAGCGAGGCGAGGTTGCCGAAGTCACCGAGGGTCGCACCGAACGTGGAGGTGAAGGTGGGTTCGGAACTCAAAGTAACATCGGAAGTCGTAAGAGACGCAAGGATGTCACGCGGGTCGTGAGCAATGCCGGTTGATGAGGCCGGGATATCGAAGTCGAAGTCAAAGAGGCCGATGCCGCCCGAGACGTCGAGAGACTGGCTCTGCTCCGAGTCGGTAGACTTTGGGGTGGACGAGTTCGAGGCCGGTGACGCAGGCTGAGATGCGAGGCCAAGAACAGCCGACGCGGGCGAGTGGTCGCCGTCGTCCTTGTCGGCGGTGTAGTCACTCGTCACGAAGTCGGCGTCCTTAACTAGGAACTGGTCCCAGTCAATGGTACCGGACGAAACAAAGAGATCGTCGAGCATGTTGATTGATGGGTTGGTGGGTGGGGTGGGGGACTTGAAAGGGAGGGGATCCGCTTGGGCGGTCAGGGTCGATGTACCTTGGACGGTTGTAAATTCACTGAAAGCGGAATCAAAGACGCCACGTGTCAGCATGCGAATCTGAAACAGCAAAAACTCGAGTCGAGTCGAGTTGAAACGGAAGCAAAAACTCACGTCGGTGTTGGGCCCGCAGGCAAAGACGAGTTGTCTATCCTAGGTTTTCTGAGGAGGTCTGGGCAGATGCCAGAAGAAGGGGGAGGCTGGGAGACTGTTGGGTCGGACAAGGGGAGGTGGTCGGGAACGCCATGATGGGCAACAAGAACCGGGGTAGGTTCAGTGGAAGACTTGGAGGAGGAACAGGGGGTTGATTCAGTAAATCGTCCAACTAGACGATGACGGGCTTCCTTATTGGAAGAGGAGTTTAGGCCTGTTGAGTGTTAGCGGCTACGCGAGATGGAGTTGTGTCGTGAAAACGGAGAGACAAGAGATAGAGGGGGGGACTCACGGAGAAGAACATCTCGAGTAATGTTTCGATAATGCAGGTGAAGTTGATCAGACACGAGGAGGTGCTACGTAAGGTGTGCCAGAGGCGATAGTGCTCTGTGGTGATGTAGAGTGTTGAGCAGATGAGGAGTAGTAGATGTGTCGAGTAGAATAAAGGTGAGGAGGAGAGAAAAGGAGAAAAAGGAGATAGGAAGCGAAGCTATTATGAGGACGAGGAGAATGGGGGGGGGGACGAGGGGATGAGTGGCCTGAGTGGACGAAGGGAGGAAAGGGACGAGGGTGCGGTGCCGTGTCAGCGGTGCCAGCGGTGCAGTGCCTGTAGCGCCGCAACAGTTTTCGGTGGCGGGGTGCGGGGAAAGCGTGAGGGGGGGGGGAGGGCTGTGTCAGCCGTTGGCCGTTGGGCCGTTTGTGGCGGCGTGGGGGGCGTGGGGCGGCCAGGGGCCAGGGGGAGGCCAGGCGCGATAATGGCGCAGAGCCAAGGGGCAGCAGGAGAGCAGACAGAGCAGCCTACAGCAACAGGGGCCGTGGTCAGTCTGAATTGCTGGATTGGGCAATTAAGAGACAGGAGAGATTGTAGCTGAACCCTGACTGTGCCCTTTTTTACAACCCATGTACCACGTACCGCTTCGTTGTGCAATGACTATTCACAGCAGACATCCAATCTACCCTCTTTCCCCTCTCATACCTGAAATGCAGAGCTCCTGTACCAGAACGATTCAATCGAGTTCCTACGGAGCCAAAGACAACAGGGGAGCTCCACGAGAAAAGAGACTCACCACGTAAAGCTACTAACCACGTATGGCTCTCTCAAGCAGCGAAAGATGTCAAGCCCAAGGCATAGCGTAACTCACCAAGACTAGGAAAGTAGAGCACATGACGACAGTAGTAGGATAGCACACCTGGGAGCCGATGGGTACCGTCGAGGGTGTTGGTTGGCAGGGATATCTCACCAGGGTAACATCAACCTTACGGATCTTGGCAAGTTGTTGGGTACAAGGGGGGGTTAGGGGACACGAAGATGTCTAGGTTGTGTCGTTGGACGAGGGGGCGACTGTGACGGCGACATCGGGCAACAGAGCAAGCAGGCCAGCAGTGCATTTGCAACGAGAGGGCTTTGGTTTGTATGGTTTGTAATCCGAAAGCCAACTAACCTATCAGAGGACGAGGTCACTTTGGTGCAGGCCCCCTTGCGGCTTCGCGTCTCCGCGTCCCTCTCGGCCTCGCTTGATCGCTTGTTTTGCATGTTTCGACTACCTACTGGACACTGGAGATGCCTTGCCCGCGATTGCCCGTTTGGCCGCAATTGGCCGGCTGCCGTAGCTGCCATTGCCGCCTACCTGCCCACGGCCATGGCTCATGGCCCAATTGCCCAATTGCCAGGCACCCAAAGAAGGAAGCATAAAGAAAAATTACTTATAAGTCACTCTCATTTATCTCACGTGACTTTTGCCACCCATGGAACTGCGGAGACCCCACACCACAGACTGGGGCAAACCAAGACACGTTCGTCTTCTCCAAGACACGTTTGAGGGGTTTTGAGGGGTATAGGCTGCGTTCTTCCCAACGATTGCCTCCTCCATGTTACAGTGGATCAATCGCAATAGCACATTGTGCATTTAATGTCGGACGGTTCGAACGTGTCTCATTACATCAAGCAGGAACACGCTCGACATGAACCCATGGAGCCAGTGGGGCGTTCAGAAACATGATTCCGCGGACAACGCCTACAGTGGTGGTGTGGTTGTGGGTGTCTACCGAGTCACAACAATAGCTAGTGGCTCCTACTGACCGCCGTACAAATTGATCCTCCAGGACTTCTTGTACTCACTCACCTTCTCTCTCAGTTATCTCTGGTGTACGAACGCACTCCTCACCCCCCTCCGCTCCTCTTTAGCGGCTGGATATCGAGCAGGGAAGGTGACTTCCTGTCGAAAGGCAACAATCGGCTCTTCCACGATAAACTCTGGCACCCCCTCCGCTCTTCCATAGAACTTAGCTGGCGAGTCCTGGAGTCACAATGGTGCTCTTAACTCCACCTCTCACGCCCAAGGCGTTCTCGACGCTGCCCAAAAACGTAACAAGTCGTTTTGTGTGCTCCCATCCAGAACTACACAACGGGCGGCCTCATCCACCGAGCCCGCTAGCTAGCCCCGAGGGCCTAATCTTCCCCCCCCCACTTGACGCCATCCCCGACCTTGACATACCAGAGGCTTCCTTGCCACCCAACGTCTCCACTGACGATGAAGTGGCTGACGAAGTCGACAACGGTCAATTCGCGTGGCGCCCCGACATGTCACCCGGGGAGAGGGACGCGCGTGAGGAGTGGATTTCGGCGGCGAGGGGCCGCAAGGGCTTGCGTATCGTGATTGTAACCGGTACGCGTTCGTTGTCTCGAGACTCGAATTCTTATGCCTAGAGAACTTTTTGCCCAAAGTCGACGGCGTCACCCGCACCCTTGCGCGTCTGCTTGAGCACTTGGAGAAAGAGGGCCACAGCTGCATGCTCCTGGGCCCCGGAACAGGGATGGTGAGTCGCCAGATGAGCTTACCTGACATCGCAGAGTCACTATGCTTCTCACCCTCTTGTCGGCACGGCTGGTGTTCCCCTAGTGGTTTACCCAGGGCTCAAGCTGAATTTCCTCCGGCCAAAGTTCCTACGCACGATCCAAGATTTTCAACCGGACGTGGTACACTTCGTTGACCCTATCTGGCTAGGCGCCCAGACGCTTGTGGCACTGGAACTTGGTTGGGCAGGTCAGGAGTGGGTGGGCGACGGTGGACCAGCAATTGGAACGGGTATAAGCGGGGCTGTCGTCGCCAGCTACCACACGTGCGTACTGACTGGGGTTGGGGTTGACAACAGGAATCTCGCTACGTACGCGACGTTATTTGGCATGGCATGGCTCGAGCCTGTGATGTGGCGCCTCCAACAGTGGCTCTATTCTAAGTACGGCAGAACCGAGCTCTCCGACACTGACCGCAGGACCAAACTGACGCTGTGTCCATCCCCGTCCACAAAGGAGATGCTCGAGTCGCAGGCGTTCAGCAATGTGCGGCTGTGGCCCCGCGGAGTCGATCTGTCCCAATTCTCTCCCACACAGCGGTGTGCCAAGATGCGCGCTAGCTGGGGAGTTGGGGAGGCTTCCGCCCACAGTGTGATGCGGAACGGTACGGCTCAAGGTACCCATTTCTCTGGACGCCGAGTTTCTCTTCCTATTACGCCGCCGGCAAGTCCAGTCGTCGTTCCCATCGGGAGTCCTGTCCCAGAGATACAGTCATCACGTGTCGTCCTCCTTTACGTGGGTCGCGTGTCATGGGAGAAGAATCTCGTCCTACTGCTCAAGGCCTATGGTCGCCTACGCGGAAAGCTGGGAGCCACGCAGGTCCCGAAACTAGTGTTTGTCGGTGACGGGCCGGCACGTACCGAGCTCGAGTCGATATGCACGGACGAAGGGTACGACGCGACTTTCATGGGCCACCGTCAAGGCCCCGAGCTGGCGCGGTGCTACGCCTCGGCCGACGTATTCGCCTTCCCGAGTTTCACGGAGACATTTGGGCAGGTTGTGTTGGAGGCCCTGGCATCGGGACTTCCAGTCATAGGTCTTGATGCCGAGGGAACAAGGGATCTCGTGAAGCACCAGCAGACTGGGCTGCTACTTCCTCGACCGTCGTCGCGAGCGTGGCCAACCGTCTGTCGCGACACATCCAGTTCTCTCTTCGAGGCGTGCGTTGCAGGCTACGCCGAGCTCCTCGCCGAGGCTTGCTCTCAACATGCCCAGAGAGATGCCATGAGCCGGAGGGCATCCAAAGAAGGTGTTCGTGGCTTTACTTGGTGGGACGCAATGGAACGATGCGTTGATGGTTACCGTGAATCAATCCGCATGTCTCGTGCGGAGAGGCAAGTCAACATCACCGTCCACAACGAGCCTGAATCATCCCCAAGAGTAAAGCCGATTTCAGCGCATCGTATCTCGCGCGTCAACCGCGCGTTGTCTCGGCGACTGGCGCACCGCCAATTTCGCGACGCACAACGACGCAATCAGTCACGTCTAGCCAAGACCGAGGCTGCCGATTCATTGTGGCATATCAAGACACTTGCGAAGGCGCTCCTTGTTGCAGTCGCATTCTGGTGGATCTGGACGCGGCATCTCGCTTCAAAGGGACGTCGAGTATCTTGGGACGAGTTTATGTGAGGCTTCCTGGACATGCGAATGGGTAGTTAAAATAAGTAGTCAATGATAATCACGTGGTCTCTGCACTGTGTGGTACATGGGTTGTGCATGTTGTACAAGCATTTTAAAGCTCGTCGCGACGGGCCTTGGCGTCTTCCTTGGCATTCGTGTCAACAAACTCCACAAGGCTCTCCAGGGAACGGTCACCCTCGTACTCGATGAACTCTTCAGAACCAGCAGGGCGGAACTTAAGAGTAGGGAAACCCTCAACTCGGAAAGGCAAGCCAGCGGGAAGGTCATTCTCGGTAGCGTCCATCTGGGCGCTGCTGTCAGTCATCGTTTTCGAGGAGAGCAAAACTTACATGACGACGTTGGAGTCGGCGTATCGCTCGCCAAGTGTGTCCCAGACGGGGGCGAGGCGCTCTGCATCGTCAGGATATGGAATCATGATTTCAACTCACGGCAGTGGCCGCACCATGGCGCGTAGAACTCCACGAAAACGTTCTTCGAGGCATCGCCGAAGAGCTGGTCCCAGCCAAGCGAAGTAAGCTTGTACACCGGGCCGTCCTGAGACTCGGGAATTGGCTGCGACTTCACGTGGGCAGCGACGTCGCCAGCGACGAAGTCCTTCACAAACTTCGCGAGGATCTTGGCGGAGAACTTCTCGGGAAGTAGGTACTTGGTCTGCGCCTTGAGGTCCTGAATAACAAAGCCTGGTTGCGACTCAGGCTGGACGCCGAGAGACTTGCCATACTCGCCAAACTTGTCACCGTCAATCCAGACAAAGTTGACCTTGCCGCGGTACTCCTTGAAGAGGTCGCCAGACTCCTTGCGGATCGTGTCACGGGCGTCCTCGTCCTTGGGGTCCATGAAAACGAAACCGAGGGGTAGACCGGACTCAGCGTACTTGGCAAAGTTCTTAGGACCGATCTCGTCGAAGAGGGGAACGGAGTTGGCGCCAACCCAGCCAGTAAGGTCTCCGGTGTCGGCATTGGAGAAGTCATCCTCGTAGACAACCTTGCCCTCATCGAACTTCTTATACAGGACAAGCGCGGGAAGCTTTGTACCCTTGGGGAGCTCGGGGAGAGACGAGCCCTCCACCTTGCCGAAGAGGTAGTTCTCACGCGCAAACTCAGCAAAGTTGGCGAAGGATTCAGGGATGGGGTGCTTGTCGTCACCATATGCAATCACAACACTGGGCTCAGCTGCTGAAAGGCTGTGAAAACACTCACACGTTCTCCTTAGCAGTGAAGTCGTCGTGGTTATCGGTGGTGAGCGAGGAAACAGGGGGAAGAGCCTGTTTGCGCATGTAGGCGATGATGCCCTCTGCCTCGCGAGGGCCCTTGTAGTCGGTGGGCGAGCCCTTGCGGAACACCTTGAGGGTTGGGTAGCCCTCAACGCCGTATTGCTTGCAGACCGTCTCCTCCTGGGTGCAGTCGACCTTGGCAAGCTTGATGTTCTCCCCCTTGAGAGTAGTGGCGGCCTCCTCGTAGTGGGGCGCCAGGCTGTTGGTTAGCTGGGTCAAGGGAAGTCTAATCGCACTTTTTGCAGTGTCCACACCAAGGAGCGAAGAACTCGACCAGAGCGAGGTCCTCATCGTAGACCTCGGTCATGAAAGTCTCCTGATTGAGGTCAAGGACATCGCTGCCCAGGACACCAGAGAGTACCGGTAGGAGTGCGAGTAGAGCCGAAAGACGCATTGTACAAGTAAGTTAAGTGGGGAAAGAGAGGAAAGGATAGAGGATAAAGGACAAGGGAATTGTGGGAGGACGATGCGCTGGAATAATATGTCAGCGAGGAGGTGAGGTTGCAGGGTGGGGAGGAGGTATTTGATCAGCAAAAGGGTCGCGGGTCGGTTGGTGACCGTCGACGTGGAGGTTGGTTTCTAGGTTGCCACCACCGGGTTGCCCGAACAAGCATATACAAAAGGGCGCCTTATAAAGGTTGTTCTACACTACTATTAGGAGCCGATGGATATTTGCTCCCCTTGCACGAATTAGACGCGTTTTGTCTCGTGTCTCCATGTCTCGTCTCCAGTAATCCGCTCTGATCGCTGCAGTCAGTGTTACAGTATTGCCTTGACTTGACTTGACCTGCCTCTGATACCTCTGTCACCTCCAATACCTGTGACACGTCTGACAGCGCATCGCCCGACCTCATGCCTCTCACGATCTCCCATACCTTTGAGTTCACGGCCACATTTCGGCTAGGTCACGGGCGTTCCCCGCCCCCCACGTGCCTGACCTGATGCGTTTCCGACGGCGCGTTGTGTGTGCGCGTGGGTGCACGATGAATGTCATCTGGAGAAATGGTGCTTGAGGCGCAACGACGTGAGGAGTCTGTCACGTCCCAACAATCCAACAATCCAACAGTTTCACTCCTATGCTCCTGCCTCATCTTTGCTCATATTGCTGAATTGGCATGCATGTTGCCGCATGCTGCTGCCCAGCTGGTCTTTAGGCTGACGACCAAACGACCGACTAGCTTGACATTCCAAGGCCACGACAATGCACCATCATTTCTCTTTGCTGCCCACTTTTGTACATACCTCCCCGCCCCTATGTAATTCTGGCCACGGCAACATGTTGGACATAGCAATCCAGCTCCTAAAGGTCATCGATTACCCTTTTGCACAGCGCAGCGTTTATTCCATCTCAATACAACATCTGAGATGTTGTGCTGGGAGCGACGTGCGCAAGGAACAATTGCAGCCAGGCACAGGCACAGAACAGCACAGCACTACGCCGAAGTTCGCCAGACTAGCAGACCATGAACAGGCTGTACACATACACGCTGACGGGGCAGGATGAACTCGCATGCCAGCATGACACGTCACGTACTGTACATAGGAAAGGTTGTCAGAAGTCATCGAGGTCCATTGCCTCTGATATTGTGCGTCAAAGAGCATGTTGGAGCCCCGGCAGTATGAACATTGTGGGGCGGCCTGTACGTAACCGACACGCTCCGGCTGCAGACTGTTCATGCAGACAGTCATGCTTTCACGCGGTCAAGTGACAGGGCTCAAGTCGCGTTTTGACATTCTGGTGAGTCACTATCGAGAGCACGACTGTGCGAGTGTATGGTTTCGGATATCACTACTGTTGTGGTCTGAAGCACATGCAGCGAAGACACCTTGATGCTGCCATGGTGAAAGCTGAAAGCTGATAGGCTGTAACGAGCTAAAAGCCCCGCTTTGGAGCTTTGGAGTGGAGTGTATGGGCCACGTGATTTGACACGTGACGGTGATTTGGATCCGCTGTCTGCTCCCGCTGCTCCGCTGGCTCCGCTCTCCCGGCGTCCCAACCAACCATAGTTCGTTTGCTGATCCCGGCAATATCCAAACGGCTGAAATGGGTCAAATGGGATCATTACGGGTCCCTCACTCGACCAAAACCAAAAGTCCGACTCTGACTTTGATCAACCTGAAAGGTTACGGACCACAACCTCCCTCTCATCTCTACTTGTTACTACTCCTATTCTCTCTTCCAAAGCGATCACCGCAGAGAGAGTGGAAACTAGGAGGAGACAATTCTACACCCCCTTCTGGACAATCTTTCTCGCTTGGCGGCACAACAGTAGCCCTTTGATCGACCTCACGGCCTACCGATTCTTGCAATTCGAATCATGTCCGAAAACCAGGCCAAGCCCGAGGCCCCGGTCGAGCCCGTCGCCGACAACGTTCCGGAGCCCACCCATGGCGACGACGCTGAACAGCAGCCGCAGCAGCAGCAGAGTGAGCCATGCCGGCTGCTTTAAATGGCCATTTGCTCACACCCAGTTCCTCCGGTTGCTGTCAACCTGCCGACCCCGAAGAACTCCCGCACCCTTCCAACGCCCCAGGAGGGCGAGTCGTTTTCGAAGCTTAGCCTCTACTCCCAGCCATCAGAAACTATCCAGGAGCTCAAGCTTGCTGTAAGCGAATGGGTTGGCGGCTATTGGCTAGGCCCCCACTCGCTCCGCCTCCCCGGCAAACCCAACAAGGCTCTTTCGACATCCAAGGACGGCGTCGAAATCTTCGCCGGTGACAAGCTCAGCGAGTTCCTCGAGATTGGCGATGTCTTCGCCCACCTGCCAGAGGATGCTGAGCGCTCCCTGGAGGTCGTCAACGGTAGGCTACGTATGTTGATGTAGCTGACATTGTCAGAGCCTTACTCTGAGTCCGCCGCTCGCCAGGCGGTTGCGCGCCTTCTTGAGTTTATCGAACCTGCTGGTACGACTGCACACCACTTGACCACCCCAATGGGTGTTGCTGCCGGTGCCAACATCTTCGAGGAGGTTCGTGACGGTTCGCTTTACGGCTCTGAATCGCCAAAGGATGTCGAAGGGAGGGACAAGGCTGGTAAGAAGGACCGCAAGGAGGAGCCGGAGGAAGTTACCGAGCATGCATTCTCGGACTGGACTGAGGAGATGACTCCTTTACCCCTCTCCAAGCTGCCCGTCTCCCAGGCTCCAGTCGAGGTTCTTCCGTGCCTTCGCTCGATCCAACTCTCGCCGTTCAACCCTCCCCCTGCTCCCCTCCGCCAGAAAGGTCACCAGCTTTACCTTCAGGTCTCTATTCTCGAGGGGGATGTCTATACCCTTGTCTGCACTACGCGTGGCTGGTATGTCTCCAAGTCGAACGTAAACAACTTTGACCCATCCCCACGCTCTTCGGACGCTCCCACCCACAGCCTGTTCGACCTTCTCCACTCGCTCTCGCCCCTCTTCACTGAGCGCTTGTTTGCTCTCCCGTCGCTCTCCTCGGCTACCCTCGCGCGCGACCCCCTCTCTACTGTCGCCATTCCGCAGGCGGAGCCCGCGTATCCGTGGATCGTCAGCGAGCCCAAACCTGCTACGGTCCCGGAGATCCTCCGCACACAGCTCGCCTACCTGCACTCGGGCGCGACCTCGCATGAAGGCTTGGACAGCGCTCGCGACTGGAATGAGGAGATTCAAGGTGTCAAAGAGCTCCCTCGTTCGACCATGCCTGAGCGCGTCTTCCGCGAGCGCATGGCCCAGAAGACGTGGGCTGAGTTTACTCAGGCTTCGATCCGAGCCGCGATGAACGTTGCTCGTGGTGACGTTATTCCCCTCAATCCCAACGAGCCTTCTCACCAGCATATGTGGCTCGTTTCGAATATCTTCGTCACCAAGGCTGTCGACTCGATCGGCGCGTACTCACACGTTGGCGGTGATGCCGCCGCACACGTCTCCCACGCCAAGGACGCGCAGGGTGTTCGTCTTCTCAACCGCCTTGACGTTGACGGTGCCAATGTTCTCGGCCACACTGTTATCGATTGGCAGGGTGACCGGTGGATCTGTCAGAGTGTCCTTCCCGGTATCTTCTCGCGCCGCGAGCCTGGGTCAGAGGAGACCTCTGAGCAGAAGGACGAGGAGAAGAGGGAGGATTGGGTTAAAGTCGAGGGTGAAGTCGCCGAGGAGGAGACTGCGATCAACCCTCTCATCATCTACGGTGTCGACTCAGAACAAACCTCGACTCTCCACTGGGACGAGGCCACTCATAAGGTGATGGAGAAAATTGCTGCTCACCAGCGCCTTGCTCCTCACAAGCTCTCCTGTGGCGACAAAGAGTACGAGTTCTACGCGTCCTCTGAGGTCAAGGGTCTCCGCGGATCTGATGGTCGTCGCTACTTCTTAGACCTCCCTCGTCTGTGCCCTGTCGACATCGAGTGGCTGGAGAAGAACTACGAGGGCAAGCTTGTTGGCCCCGCCGGTGACGACGAGGTTGACGCGCCAAAGTACCCTCACCGCATGGTACTTCTTCGCCCCGAACTCACTGAGATCTATTGGGAGAGCCAGCTCAAGCTCTGGGCACGGGAGTTAACGGCCAAAAAGGAGGCCGAGAAGGCGGAGAAGGCGAAGACTGACGGCAAAGAGGAGGAAGGAAAGGAAGACCAGGACAAGGGTATTAAGGAGGACGAGGGCAAGGCCGTCGCGGTCGACCCGGAGACGATTGCCACCCTCAAGGACTTTGAGCTTCGTTTCAACCCGGATGCGTTCGTGGACCCGCCCGCCCAGAAGGATGGCGAGGCTCCTGCCCCCTCTATACACAGTGACGAGAGCGACCCGGCCATCAAGGCGGTACGTGACGCCTCAGTGTTCCTTCGCACCTTCATCATCCCTGCTGTCGCTGTGGACGCCCTTACTGGCAATGCCAGCGGTATCATGGACGGCGCCTCCCTGACACGCTTCATGCACACTCGAGGCATCAACATGCGCTACCTGGGTATCCTCGCCGCTTCGATTGACAAATTCTCCAAGACTCCCGAGGGCGAGACCGCCGAGGCTGCTGGTGTTCTTGGCGCCCTCCACGGCGTCATCCTCCAGGAAATGGTGTTCCGTGGCGCAAAACACATTCTTCGTCGCCTAGTCCGCGGCCTTCTCCCCGAACAAGTCCCCGATGCCGTGTCCCATTTCCTTAACTGCCTTCTGGGCACCGACTTTAACAGCTCGCCCAAGGCTGTGTACGAGCCGTTCCAGGTCGGCCTCTCCGTCGAGCCAGAGTATGTCTCGCTCACCCCTGAGTCACTCCGAAAGCAGATTGTCTCTGAAGTTGAGACCCGCTTCCGCTGGAAGCTTGACGAGTCTTACGTAGCCGCTGGGATCCGCAAACCCCAACTCCTACGCGAGCTTGCATCGCGCTTCGCATTCCAGATCGCGCAGCGCGATTACCACTTTAACTCAACAACGGAGGTCGCCGCTGCCAATGGTGAGCCTGCGTCCTCCAAGGACAAGAAGAAAAAGGGCAAGGGAGCTGGACCGTCGAAGCGGGCAAGCACTTTTGAGTCTGCCGACATCCTTACTCTACTTCCTGTTGTGATGTCGACCGCACCTTCAGTGTCGGTTGCTGAGGAGATCTTCGAGGCTGGTCGTGCCACTATCAACCGTGGTGAAATTGATATGGGGCTCGAATTTATGCTTGAGGGTGTCCAGCTGTACGAGTCCATCCACAGCGTCATCCACCCGGAGGTCGCTGCTATCTACCACCAGTACGCAAGCACTCTGCACCAACTCGCGCGTATAAGGATTCAGCAGATTGCGGCAGCTGAGAACCCGGACCCCGAGCAACCACTGGGCCTCGACATCGCCACGGCTCTCAAACTCCAGCGTCACGCTGTTCTTATTGCCGAGCGTACACTTGGAGTCTATCACCACGATACGCTGGCTTACTACTTCCAGCTTGCCATGCTCGAGAACCTCGAGGGCAACTCTCAGGCTGCTCTGCGCTACTTCCGCCACATCCTCATGCTCTGGTCTGTCATTTACGGTACGGACCACCCGGAAATCAACCCTCTTCTCGTACGTAAACAAGTCCTCTTTCTGCTGACTCCTAGAGCAACGCCGGTATTGTGCTTCAGTCGCTTAACCAGCATGCTCTGTCGATACGACTTCTTGAGCAGGCCGCTAGACGCAACGCGGCGCAGCTTGGGGACAAGCACATCCAGTACGGGAATGCGCTCCACCAGCTCACTCAGGCTCATTTCCTTGGAGGTGACTTCCAGAAGGCCCTCGAGTCGTCCGAGGGTGCACTCGCCATCTACCAAGCGGTGCACGGCGACGAGCATGGGCAGACCAAAGAGGTGGCCAAGAATGTTGAGCTACTCAAGGCAGTCATCCACAACGTCGAGCGCCAAAAGCAAGAGCAGGAGCTTCTGCGCCAGCAGCAGATGAACCGTCTGCAGGCGGCCCAGCAGCGCGGAACGGCCACCGCAATGAGCGGCGGCCGCAAACAGCGTCCCGGTGTTGGTGCTGGAGCACCAACGCTCACCGCTGAGCAGGCCGCGGCTCTGGCGGCGCAGGTGCGTGCTGCCGCTGCAGCCAAGCAGGCTGAGAGTGGTGCCCCGGCCGCTGAGGGTGCTGCCGCTGCAGCCGTGCAGGGCGAAGGTGGTATCAAGATTGGCGAGCGTGGACACATGGATGTTGACGAGCTCGTCAAGTATATCCAGGGCGCTGTGCCATCCAATAAGCCGGCGCGTGGGGCGAAGAACAGTCTCCGCGGAAAGCGTCGCACGGGTGCCAAGCGGTAATCGAGCTCACCTAGTTCGACATCGATGCCCACCATCCTAGCTACCATATCACATCCACATAGCATCACCACTCGTTGCATACCCGCGTCAGCAGTACAGATCGCATGGAGCTTCTTGTCTTGTTGACTCTCTAATGGTACTCGGCTTGGCCAGCTGCTGATGTCCACTGACTTGGGTCCGCATTCTCTTCCCAGCGCTTGAGGTTCTCGGTAGGATCCTGTCCGTAGGAAAGATCCATTGCATGAGGACGGCTTGATGATGGGCGGGAACGAAGTTGCATTGAAGTCACCCCCGTCGGACGTACTTGATTCGAAAAGATAAAACTTGAAGCAACGGGAGCGCGAGTATCATCCGGAAACGGACGGGAGCTAAGACGTAGGGGTACACGAAAGGCGGATAGTCAAGGCATTCGCAGAGCAGAATGTCGGGTTGCTGAGTCTGCGTAGTTTGGATCGCAGTAGGATTGGACGCTGCATCTGGTTACCGATCCAGAAGGAGTGACACTGTTGTGGTTGTCAGAAGGATGTAAAGTGGTCCCGAGGAGGAATGTTCGCAGTCGCTGAGGCGGCGAGGCGCGCTCGGCGCGAAGTGCGGTAATGGGCGTCGCAGCAACAGCTGAACGATGAGACACCGCTGTGAGAAGGTGGGATGCGCACCCCGAGCAGATTACCGGTACGGGGAAGTGGTGTGCGGCGGCAGGAGTAGTGCATTAAGAGTGAGCATCGCGTCGCTGAGATGTTGCCGTGGAGTAGTTAGGCAGTTAGTTAGCTGCTCATGATGCCGCGGTTTCAACTAGAAGCCCTTAGTGCTTCTACTGTGCCGGGTCAGCTGCAGTCAATGTCTTCTGTTTCTTAGAGGGTGTTAGGTTGGGCGAATCATTAGAGAACGGCCCCAGACTGCTGAGGTGTATGTCCCCGTAGTAACTATCCCCGCATCACTTTTGACCACGACTGTGAGACACTGCAAGGTGAACACTCTACTGCAAACGGCGATGCCTTGGTACCAAACAACTGACTAAAATGTTTATCTGAACAGCATCTGGTAATCTCACCCTGGGAGAGAGAATCGATGTCCCGTCGGCGACTGAGTGAAGAAGGCTGTGCGCGTCACGGGGCCCAGTTCAAAGCAAGGAGTGTAAGTGTCGATAGAGTACTTGCTGCAAGACCACCAGTGAGTGGTTGAATGAGGTTACCCATTCCCCCCTCTTCCTTGCAAGAACCGACACAGCCGCTCCGTTAGCACTCCTGTGTGGACGAAACAGCCAGTGTCGTGCGAAGGACAGCCAGCAAGCAATTGGGTTCGCAGATCATGGCCAAGGCTGAACAACCTGAAACTCGCGCGCCGCTCAACACACGTCCGAGTTGCCGATCATCGGTGATATACACGACCTTCCCGAGTCGGGAACTCCATTGAAGGTGGGCTGCTGGATCGCTCCTGAGTCTTAGACTGCCTTGTGTCGCACACTCTTCTCATTGCCCATTCTCATGCTCCTCCGCTGCTCCCGTGCCGTCCAGACGTTGTCAACCCGAATGTCATGCCAAGCGCGTGTTCACGACGTGGCTGCCAAAGGCTTTGGGGTAGGCACTAACGAGTTGGTGAGAGACCAGTTCTCAGCGCGTCGCTCACCTCAGTACGATCGCGCACGACCATCGTACCCAGCTCCAGTGTTGAACTACATCCACAATGTGATAACGCCAAAATCTCTGGCAACCGTGATCGAACCTGGAGCAGGAACGGGCATCTTTTCAAGGCTTCTCGTGAAGCCGCCAACCCCGGAGTATCCCACTTTCAGTCTTAAAGCTCTTGTCGGCGTCGAGCCAAGTGCAGGCATGCGCGAGGCTTGGGAGAAAGGGATGAAGCGGCTTCCACAGTCCGCTCTGGCCGATGTTGATCTTCGCATCACTGACGGAGGATTTGACGACTTGAGCAAGGCGGGCGTGCCCAAGAACTCGGCAGACGCCGTTATCATTGCCCAAGCGTGGCACTGGTGCCCGGATCATGAGGCGGCACTTGTCAGTGGGCAAGACTTCTCTGGCTGACATGCAGAGGGAGATTGCTTCCTATCTCAAGCCTGGTGCACCTCTGATCCTGGTTTGGAACCTGGAGTCGAACGAGGACGAATGGCACAAAAAACTGCGGGAGACGTACCAGCCGCTCGATCTTGGCTCCCCGCAGTACTACCGGATGTTGTGGCGAGCTATGTTCGACACCAAGGCGTACAAGGAACTCTATTCTCCGGCCGAGGAGGTCAGCTTCCCTTGGCAAATGGGGATGCAGGAGGACCAAGTGGTGGATCGCATCATGAGCAAGAGCTACATGACAATGCTTGATGCTGAGACGAAGAGTCAAGTGACAAAACAAATACGTCAAATCATCCAGCAAGGCAACAAAGAGTGGATCGACCGCGAGGTGAGACAGTGAGATTGCGCTGGGACTGACAGTCAGAAGGGAATCTTCAAATACAAGTACAACACCGACGCTGTTATTCTGCGCCGACTGTGATTCGTGATACCCTTGGATTCACTATATGACAAAATGCAATCTACAAATATTGCTTCTTATTCGTTCTTTGGCGTATCAGCCTTTGGCGTTGCCTCTCCTTTCGGAGTGTCCTTTGACGAGGAGCTCCCCCCGCGACCAGCGCGACGACGGCCCCTGCCACGCTCTGATACGCCCCGAACGGGAGGATTGGAAATCTCAACCGTGATCGGCGCATCGCGAATAGACTGGGATTAGTCGTCGTTACCACCGTTGAACATACCCCCGACGAATGAGTCTTCAAAGTGTCTTGCAGGTCTCCCTCGTTTGCGAAGTCCACATACGCAAAGTTCTTCTGGCGCTTCATAGCGTCGTACACAAGCTTAACGGCAGTAATCTAGAGGTCAGCCACAAGCCAGCGAAGGAGCCCACCTTGTCTGCCTCCGTCCCGAAGAAGGTTTTGATCTCAGCTTCGGACGTCGGAGTTGGCAAACCCTTAAGGTAGAGGGAGAAGCGCTTAGGTGTCTGGCTGCCGGTTTTTGGAGTCTCACCGCCATCGTCGCCCCTGTCGCTGCTCTTATCAATTGACTTCTTAATATCCTTCTCCTTGGGCAGAGCCGCTGGGGTGGTTACCGGTGTAGACTTCGCCGACTTCGGTGCACTATCCTTTCCCCCAGCTCCGGAAGGAGCCTTCTCAGCTTTGGCGTCGACTGAAGGTGCATTTTGCCCAGACGTCACAGCACCTCGAGCTCCGCGTGGTGCGGGTTGCATAGAGATTGCTGCAGCGGCTGCGGGCTTGACGACGCCGGCGTCGCCTTTCTTAGGAGCGGCCTGAACACCAGGTGCCCCTGACGCCGGGGCCGGTTTCACGGGCATTGGCTTAGGGGCAACAACGACAGATGCTGGTTTGGGAGGCACGCCTGCCTTCTCCGAGACTGCACGCGCTGGGGTGTTGGCGCTAGGAGCGGGAACATACGGTGGCGGAGGGGTGCCCTGGTTGGCGCGGTGCGCGAAATTGAGACCTAGGATGAGCGTAATCTTCCAATGAACACTTGCCGCTGCTCCGCATCTCTGCCGACACACGCCCGTCGGTGATGGCCAGGAGGACGTGTCCGAATTGAGCGTCCCTTTGGGGTCAGCAAGAGTCATCTTGGGAGCAAACGTACGTGAGCACCCAGTGCCAGGTGTTGGTCCATGAATTATCATCAGTGGTCGGGATCTTGTTAACCATTGCAATCACCTTCTTCAGAAGGATTTGCTGCTGGTCACTAATGTCAGCCTGGTAACTATTGTGACCAACTTCAAGACCCCCTCCACACGGTCCTTCACGACGTCGTAGACGCCAATAAAGCTGTCACGCGCCTGCACAAGCCTGTGGCGGTAAGCGTCAAAGTCCCCGCTGACGGCAAAGTCATTGAGCGAAGCGGGGTATCGGACTGATGTCAGTTATCGAACTTGATGCAAGCCTACAGTGAAGGCCTCCGGAAATAGTTAAATCTGCTTTGATGCCCAACGTCAACAGCGAAAGTAGTCCAGTCCGTGTCACTGGCGCCGATGTGACCAGGACGCGGGTTTCCGTCGGGTCAAATGCCTGGAGTCAGACAAACCGTCATTAGACAAGCTCACCCTGGCTGCTGTATCGACCAACTCGCCGATCTGCAAAGCGGTAGTCCACATCGTTCCCTGTCCACCCGCAATGGTGGCAAAGCCTTCACCTTGTTGTCAGCATGTCGACTTTGTTCGACCCTACCATTGTCAACTGAAGGTCGTCAGCTATGTTCTCAGAGAGCCACTCCACTTACACAACTTGTGTAGAGCCACAGCACCGCCCAGGCCAAACAGGCGCAGCTTGATGCCGGCAGTTTCGATCAGAGCTGATGATGCCTCATCGATGACGGTGAGGTTATTAACCTCGTACTCGCCCGTCCTAAACTTCTCCACAATGCGGACGTCCTCGATGAGACCCCAGACGGTGAAGACTGGAACGGGGAAGGTGATGCCCCCAGAGAGAAGGTGGGGAAACTGCGAGAGGGGGAAGTGGATCGACGAGCTATTGAGCTGTTGAATCAACGCAGCGCGCCCCGCCTGAGGTGGAATCGAGAGCAGGTGGTTGCGCGTGATGGGAGGGATAAGAGGCGAGTATTGAAGTAGGTGGCGGAGTATCCTATGTGATTAGAGCGACTCATCTTATCACGTACTTATCGCCCATGCGCTCCAGAGAGTCAGAGTTCAGAAAGCCAAAGTCGCCGGTGTGGATAACGGCAGTGGCCTCGTGCTCTCGAATAAGGCGGTTGAGCTCGTGGTCTGTGCGTCAGGAGATGATCCACGCAAGCACGCCGCCTGTGCCCTTGGGTCGTGATCGCGATCGCACTCACAGTCGCCACGAATATCAGCGACACAGAGAATGCGAGCTGAGTTTCCGGCAAGAATGACGCGAGCGTTTTGATTGGAAGTCGATTGCTGTGGAGACATTACGCCGTTGGTGCCGGAGGGAGGTGGAGTCATGTTGGGGAATGCTTTGGTAGTGTTGAGAGGCGTTTGGGGGTAACAGAGGGTTCTATGCTAGGTATCCTAGTAAAGTAGAGCCAGAATCGCGACGGAGCGGAAAGGGAAACCAGAGGACCAAACTAAGAGCGCGGCGGACAACTGGGGATGGAATTAAGAGTTGACGGTGATGAGAGCGAAAGGAAGTGGTAATGAATGAAGAGCTGAAGAATGGAATGAGCAGCGACGAGATCAGACGTCGAGGGGTGCGCGGTCGCCTGATGGCCCTGATGAGCGAGACGACAACACACCCTCCTACTACAGTAGTAGTTACCAACATCGCAGAAGATGAACGGAATCAAAAAATTACCACGTGGCCTCCACCACATCGAGCTGGAGATCTGGAGAGCTGGATACAGATGGCCCGCGTGGCCCGATGACTCGATGGATCACTGGCAGTACTAGATCACTGGACCCACAGCGCGCACAGACCTATAGAGCTGCATAGCTACATAGAGCCTCCCGAGCTCGCGATCTGCAAGCTGGCACGTTGGTACGTCTTCAAGTTCCTGCGATCGCAGTCAGTCGGCGAGCAGCGCAAGCAGAAGGGCCAGGATGCTCCTAGCTGCTCGAGTTTTTAACGTGTTTGGATGGCATGCTCAAATTAAAGATGGGAGCTTTTTGTCTCTATCTACCTTTCCGCTTCGTGTTCTGCTTTCTTTGTAACATCTACGAACCCCGAACCTTCCACGAAAGCGAACAAACAGCCACTACTTCAGTGTTCTACCATCCACTTCAATTTCGAGTAGCTCGTTGTAGAACCCAACATGATCTTTAAGCGTGTTGACGGCGGGAATCGGATTTGTGTAACCCCAGGCGATGGTGTCGCTGTCGGATTTAGTCCGCCAATACTTATCGGCCGTGCCTTTGTATGGACAGACCGTGATTTGGTCTACCCTCTCCAGAGTATCCCACTTGACGTGGCTAGATGGGAGGTAGAACCGCGTCGGGCACCGGTACTCGTTCAGCTCGAGTGGAGACTTCGACTCGGCAAGAAGCGTGCCCGACTTATCGAAGACACGCACTTGGCGGCCAGACCGAGTGATTTCAATGTCACCAGGCTTCCTGAGCTTGGAGCTTGACATGTTGCGAGCACGATGTGAGGACGTAGGTACGAAGAAAAGAATGTTTGCTTATAAGGTTAGTGGGCAAACAGATTCGGAGGTGGGAGTAATGACTTGACGGCTTCAAAACAGGCAAGTATGGGAACCGGCTGACTAATATAGTGTCGAACCTCAACCTCATTCATCTAAGCAAATTTCCATGAGCGCGGCCTTTAACCCAACGTCGGGTGTGCACGTGTAATCCCAGCACTACTAATAAAGCGAGAACGAACCGCATAGGTTACACTGCCACCGGAGACCCTCATTTCCTTCCTCGACTACAGCTCTCACTGTGGCAGTCGGACCACTACGCGGCCGGTAATCTCGTTGTTCTTCAGGCGATCCATAACATGTCCGATTTGTTCAATGTCAACCACCTCAATACGAGCCGTGACGCTACCCTTAGCTGCAAGTGAAAGTAGTTCATCCATTTCAGCCTCGGTTCCAACGGAAACGCCCGTGACCGTCAGTCCTACTATTAGCGTTCCTCTCCTCTTCGACCTACCGCGTGCAGAGAGCATGCTTGCACCCATCGGCAAGACAAAGTCGTTAGGGGGAAGTCCTACGCAGACAATGATACCTCCGTTCCGCACAAGCGCTGGAGCAGCCTCAAATGCGGCGGCCTCACCGGGAACTACGATGATCGCGTGCGCACCCTCGCCCGTGAGACCAATTACTTCGGCGGCAGCATCAGTCTTGTAGTCGACAAAGATTTCGGCACCACACTCCAGACTCAGCGCTTTCTTGTCACTTCCCGTGTCCAACGCAATGACCCGCAGCCCCCGGGAAACTGCGAGCTGCACCCCCACATGCCCTAGTCCTCCGCCTGAACCAGATATCACAACCCAGTCACCCCTCTCCAGGGTTTTCAACGGTCTGAGGGCCCCAGCCATGGTCAAGCCGGCACACAGGAGGGGAGCTGCGACCTCGCTGGATAACCCCTCGGGAATCCGTGAGACATGTGTTGCCGCTGCCACCACATACTGCGCCAATGTTCCAGGAACGTGTTTGCCGGTGTTCGTTTGTGCTGCACAGTTATTTCCCCGCCCTCGGGTGCACAGGCTACAGCGACCGCAGGAATTATGGAGCCATTTGACTCCAACGCGTTCGCCTAACAATGAAGTGCTAACGTTCGGCCCTGTGGACATGACAATGCCAACGCCCTCGTGCCCGACCACCGCATTGTATGGGCCCCATCCAAGGTATGCACGGACATCAGAGTGGCTCCTGTTAGCGCATGGTGGCACCCCATCCTATGTCTTGCTTACCACACGCCTGTACACTCCAGTTTGACGAGGACTTCACCCGTTTCTGGAACACCTATGGGCGCGTCGTGTCGGAGTGTCATGCAAGCATTGGGACCTGGGTTGACAATCTCGGCCACTGTCTGTCTGGCCCGTGTGTCAGGCATAGTGAAGTGGGGAGTGGTGTGTATAGCGGAGGTAACTTTAACAACACGGAAGTAGCTTTGAACCCCACTTGTGGTGTGCTGGGTGGGTGAAGAAAGGAAGCACGGTCATGTCGGCGCCGGCGGCCTAGTGGGACCGGGAATAGGGTTCCGCGTACGGAGTGCGAAGCGGGGGTAAGTACTTACCCAGCGGTGACGTCAGAAACTTGACGGAGAGGTATGCTTGCCCACTTGGGCACGGGATGTCGTTCATCGTTCAACAAGCGTTCACGATGATATTGAGGACGCAAAACTACTCACACTACTCCATCTACAATCAAAACCAATTTCATTCCATTCTCCGGAAAAATGTCAGCTGCTCTACCCCAGACAATCTCCTCAAATAACCCTATCGATGAGCAGGCTGTGGTAGACACGTTGACAGACCTCGGCGTCACGCTACCTCATGATCAAGTGTCTGAGTACGCCACGTTTCTCAAAGGCATTTGGGAGATCTGGAACAAGGTCGACAGTATGGACGACTATGTCCCAGAAGTAGATCTCAGCCGCTTCCCTCGGGAGAATGCCCACCGCCCCACTCCCGCCGAAAATCCTACGAACGGCTGGGCGTGGCGTGTTACCATCAAGGACCAGAGCAATGCGAGTGGGCTGCTCTCAGGCAAGACGGTGTGCCTCAAGGTAAGAGCTATTGTGAAGTTTGCGCTCAAATCGAAGGACAATGTTGCCGTAAAAGACGTACCTGCGATGCTGGGAACCGACTTTATTGGTGACTGGGTACCCGATGTCGATGCAACTATTGTTACCCGTATTCTCGAAGCCGGCGGAACGATTTTGGGCAAGGCAGTCTGTGAGAATATGTCCTTATGGGGAGCTTCAGGCTCCTCTTCGACGGGCGTAATCCACAACATCTGCGCGGAAGGGTATTCTGCTGGCGGATCCAGCTCGGGCACAGCTGTGCTCGTTGCGAGCGGCGAGGTCGACCTCGGAATCGGAGGCGACCAGGGAGGGTCCATTCGCATTCCGGCCAGCAAGAATGGTATTGTGGGGATGAAGCCTACTTTTGGGCTCGTCCCGTACACTGGAATTGCGAGCTTTGAGGCAACTCTGGACCACACGGGGCCTATGAGCAGGGTTTGTACTTCGACCAGGACGGGCTGACGACAGACCGTTATGGACAATGCGCTCTTCTTGCAAGCCATTGCAGGCGCGGATGGTTTGGACGATCGCCAACAAGCTGGATGCCCTTTCCCGGCAAGTGTGCCCGACTACCCCGCACTTGCAAAACAAGGCGTGCAAGGATTGAAAATTGGCCTCTTGACCGAAGGATTCAATTGTCCCATGCACGACAAGCGCGTCAGTGACATGGTCGAGCGAGCGGCACTCGAATTGACCAAGCTCGGAGTCGTTGTGGAGCACGTCTCGGTCCCAATGCACAGCGACGGCCACAGTCTCTGGGCGATCATTGGGCGCATGTCAGCAACGCAGTCGTGGAGCGGAAAGGCTTGCGGACGTCATCAGCTGTACATGAACGACTTTACCAGCAAACTCTTGCCGATGTCGCAAGCCAAGTTCGATCGGCTGTTCACGTCTGGCGTTAACACGTTCATCAACGGTACTTATGCGTGGAAGCATATGCCTCCCTCGCTTTTGGGCAAATCATACAACCTGGTACGCAAGTTGCGCGACGCCTACAATTGTGCGCTTGAAAAGTACGACGTTCTGATCACTCCGACAATCCCATTCTTGGCACAGCGTCTTGCTGAGCCGAACGCGTCCCCGGCCGAAGCAATGGCCAGCGCGACGGGGTTGACAACCAATACGTCGCCATTCAACCTCGTGAGTAGTGTGGCTATGCAGTTCCAGCTCTTCAGGAATGTTTATAGATCGGTGCCGTGGCGTCAAGGAGGGGCGCCACCTGCACACCGCATGCGTTGAGCTCGGGAGGCAAGATGCTGAATTGGACATCAGACGGGACTGCCCGCGTTGAGCCTCCCTGTTGGGTTGCTACCGTCGAACGACGACAAAGGGGTACACCTTCCGGTGGGAATGCAAATCGTGGGACCTGCGTTCCGCGAGGATTTGGTGTACAGGGTTGCATACACCTGGGAGCAGGAGCACAGGGCCAGCCAAAGTAAGTAGTTTTGTGACACTGGCTGGATCGAGATGCCCAAAGTTGTTGTGTTTGGAGTTTTGGTGGGTAAAGGGCAGGAAGGACAAGCAGCATGCGTGTTTTCTTCTTTTGACAGGCACCGGGGTTCACGGTGTACAGGAAATTGACCCATCCCAGCATGCGCAATAGGTTTGAATACAGAGTTCATACAGTAGGACATGCATTGAAGGGTCTGTCGATCCGACTATGGACTCAAAGGGTGCCAAGACCTTGTGCCGCCATGGGCTGTGGTGAGGGTAGGACGTGTTGGTACTCCGGGTGTCAGGAGACGTTGATCTGTTGTCGCACTTGCACACGATTCCGCGATTCCCCAAGGTGCTGAGATCTGCCGCACGCTTGTTATCGCCGTGTGGTGGTCTGTGAAACTGTGGTAGCCGTGGTAGCTGTGGTCATGTGGTGGCTGTGGTAGCATGTTGTGGCCTGTTGTGGTTTGCTGTGGCCGCATGTTGGTGTGAACTGTGGTTGTTGGTCGTTCAATTGCGTTCAAAGTCGTCCAAACTCGCCCCGGCTGCACCGCTGCACCCCTGCACCGTGCAGCTGGCTCACTTACGACGTGATTTCAGGGCAGGCCCCAAACTGGACGCGTTCAATGGAACGCGGTTCAGGAACCCGATCAGGCAGATTAGGGTTGCAGTGAATTTTCTCCCGTCTTCTCCCAAAGTGCAATCTGGCCCAGGGACTATCCGTCGCGTCCAGTATTTTGAGCCCTGAATTTGGGGTCCGGCTTTTCGGAATCAACGCGTCGAATTTGTTTCAAGTATTTCTGAAGAGCATGACGAAGGTCCTTTCGTCTTCAACCGTACGTATTCAACAACGACTCCTTAGGGGAAAGTGACGGGTGAACCGGGTGTGAACCACAGACATGAACCCGGTGACGCAGGTAAGCCACAAGCCATGCCTCCCATACCCCGCCCTCGCCCCGTGCTCAACTCAACTGTAGACAATAACAGTTCACATTCGTGTGTGGGGATTGTGACCATTGGCCATTATAGTAGTCAGCATTTCTCGCCCTCGTGGGGTTTGTTGCCTTGGGCCTTTCGTCCGGTCTGGACGCTGAATTGCGAGTTTGTCCTCTCTTTTGAGCTTTGACTCCAAACGCACAAGCCCTCAATCCACTCCATGATCTTTCCGCGCCAACGGAAGTGCGCGCCGGGTTACCGTTCTGCACCTCTGCTGTGACGCAGTGTGGGAAAGGGCATGAGAAGTGAGGGCGCGAGTTCTGCCAGTACATAGAGGCCATTTATTTGATGTGCATGTATTAGTATCGTCGCTGGCTGCTGGTTGCTAAACATAACAAGCACTAGTCGTAATACCCTGCTACTGTACTTGTGCCTCTGATAGCTTAGGATCAACAGACTTTAGCAGTAGTGTTGCATACGATGTACCTTGTGTCGTGTCTGGGTTCCCTACAGTAGACGCGACGTCCATCTTGCCCCCTACCACCACTCCGACAATCGGCCGCCATGGCTCAATCCCGGCTGTTACCCCGTACCCTTGTACCCTTGTACCCTTGCACCCTTTTGCCCTTGTAAACTTGAACCCTTTGACGATGTCCCTGCGGCCCCGTTCTGCTGTGCCGTGCTTGCTCCTGTACTGTAGGTGCTTGCTCCTGTAAGCCTCAACGCTTCATGGCTCTGAAAGCTGGAAAGCTGTGTGGGCGAGGGGCAGAAGTAAGGAGCAAGACAAGGGGCCCTGCGGGAGGTTGGGGGAGTAGGAGCCGAACAAAAATAAGGCTCAGGTCGTGCCTTGTGGATGGACAGGTGAAAGAGTGGGTAGTACGGAGGCTGAGGTGGGTGGTGGTCGGGTGGGCGGATGAATGGATCGGTGCCTGTGTACCTGGGTGTACCTGGGTACTCGTCCTTGACTTTACGTAGTCTTGTTATAGAACACCTCTGGGAGGGATCATTAATACTAGTAGTAGTACGAGTTGTGTCGTTGGCACTTTGACTTCTACTACCACTACTCTGTACACGTCCTTGTCCCCTCTCTGCTGGTCAGAAGGGCCTCCCCATACACATCCATCTCTACTCTCCTCTCCTCTACTTTCCTCTACTCTCCTCTACTCATCTCCATCTTACATCTCACACTCCTTTCATCCTCCTCCTCATCCCCCCTTCGTTGAGAAGTGTAGGGGCTTCGTGCAACTCGGTCGGCTGGTTACATACACACGACCTCTGCGCTCGCTCTCACCTTCCACCGCGCTCGGACACCAACCTCCCAACGCCTACAGTCCCACAGGACATCCGGAGCAACAACGATCCAACCTCTCCATTCACTCCTCTCCGCAACAAGGCGGTGCTTTGGCCACGTCCCCACGCTAGGTGGTGAGCACCCCCATCGCTCCCTCCCCAGCCAACCTCACCCCACTCCGTCAACGCTCAAGCCCATCGCGAATCACACACACTCCTTTTTTGGACTCTTGTCTGCATAGCCTCCGCAATCCACGGCGCAGACCGGCCCATAGCACCCCATTCACTCATTTGTGCGTACCTATTACCCTCTCGGGAACTCGTTTCCTTCTCCTCTTCTCTCCTTCTCTCTTTCTCTAGTTCCCGACTTCGCTGTTCCGCCTTCTTTGTCGTCTCTCACCCTCCCTCCCTTCTCCCTTCTCCCATTCCTCATTCTTCTTACTGTCTTTCTACGTTGCCAACTCTTTTCAATCTCCCTCTCTGACACCGTCTTCCCAGAACGCCCGCTGTCATTCGCCATGTTCCTCCCCTTCTTCCTCCTAACGTCCACGGTGTCCGCGGCGGCTCACCACCCCCACAATGCGCCTCACCGACACGCTATGCGCCGCAGCCCTTCCGACCTTACCTTCGATGCGGACGCTCCGGCTGGTGGCTTCAAGGTTGTGGGTGAATCAGGCGTCTCGGCGCAGATGATGTTCCTCGGCACCAAGAACACCGTCTTCATCCTTGACAAGACTGAAAACAACCCGATGAAGATCACGACCAACGGTGTCACTCACCCTGCATGGGGCACATACTACGACCTCCGTACCAACGTGGCAACTGCCATGGAGGTCACGTCCAACAGTTTCTGTGCTGGTGGTTTCAACCTCGGTGATGGCTCCTTTGGCACATGGGGTGAGTAACGCCGGCGCTCCATTATAATAACTCCAGGTGGCAACCAGCCGGTCACTTACGGCGGTGTTGCTGTCAACGACAAGGTGAACAACCCTTCAGGCGCCAGCCCATATGGCGGCGCCGACGGCGGGCGGGCCATTCGTGTCATCACTCCTTGCGATGACGGTGCCTGCGGTTGGCAAGAGGGCGGTGACGCTTTGACCATGGCGGTGAGGATAGTATCGTTACGATGTCTAACAACTCAGGATAAACGTTGGTACCCTACCATCGAAGGGCTCCCGGAAGGCAACGTCGTCGTTATTGGTGGTGATCAGAACGGCGGCTATGTTAGCACCTTTGCCCAGAACAGTCCGTCGTACGAGTACTGGCCCAAGCAGGCTTCCGGCTCCATCCCTATGGCTTTCCTTAACGACACCGTTCCCGTCAACCTCTTCCCTTTGACTTGGCTTCTTCCCAGCGGAAAGCTGTTCCTGCAGGCCGCATACAGGACCATCCTCTACGACTTAGACACTCGCGTGGAAACTCCTCTGCCAGATATGCCCTATGCGCAGCGCGTTTATCCGGCCTCTGGCGCGGCTGTCATGCTGCCTCTAACGCCCGAGAACGACTACGCTGCCGAGATTCTCTTCTGCGGTGGTTCGAACGTTTACCTCGGCAACTCGAGCGACATTGGCGCGGCCTTTGATGTCACCAAGTTCCCTGCAGACAACACGTGTGTTCGTATCCGTCCCGACGACGCGAGCCCGGTATACACCGACGACGACAACCTTCCCGAAGGGCGTAGTATGGGTCAGCTCATCTACCTGCCCGACGGCAAGATGTGGCTTGGTAATGGTGTTGCCATGGGCACAGCTGGCTATGGTAACAACAACTTCTCCATTGGGCAGAGTTATGGACAGGAGCCCATTTACATGCCGGCAGTCTACGAGTGAGGTTTTCTGCATGTGAACTGTAACTGACTCGCAGCCCTGCTGCCCCTGCCGGCAAACGCTTTTCCCGGAAAGGCCTCTCCGCCTCTGCAGAGGAGCGCATGTACCACTCGACTGCAGTTTTGCTGGCAGACGGTGCGGTCTTGATCTCGGGCAGTAACCCCAACGCGGATGTCACCACCGTCCAATGGGGTACCAAGTACAGCGTTGAAAAGTGGTACCCGACCTGGTACCACGACACTCGCCCAGAGCATAGCGGCTTCCCTTCGTCCCTTTCCTACGTGAGTTGTCTCTTGCGAGACGCCGCTAACGCCTCAGGGTGGCCCTTCATGGAACATCACCTTCACCGACAAGAAGGGCGACCCTTCCAAGGTGAAAGTCGTTGTTATTCGCACTGGATTCAGCACACATGGGATGAACATGGGCCAGCGTTATCTGGAGCTTCAGACCTCCTACTCGCAGGATACCGAGAGTGGTGAGATTACAATGATAGTCTCGCAAATGCCTCCCAACCCCAACGTCTTCCAGCCTGGTGCTGCCATGATTTTCTTGGTGGTTGATGGTGTTCCTTCTATGGGCGAGGTAAGTCTTTCCGCAACCAAACTCCCCAAGCGCGTCGCTAATAATTAAGATGATCATGATTGGATCTGGAAAGATTGAGCCTCAGCCCATTGACGCTCAATCCGAACTTCCAGCTCCTATCGTGATTGCTGCGACAGACGGCAGCAAGGGTGTGAACAAGCCGGGGGTCAACTCGGCCGCGAAGCAGCCCTCATCTGCCTCGACAATGGCCGTCCCTGCTTTTGCTGTGACTATGGGCCTCCTGTCCTCCCTCATCTGGATGTAACATCCTCCACCTACATCCAGCATTTTCGTCATAGAATCACGACCGACAGTCATTCATTCATTCTCCTTGGTGGTGTTCTAGTGTGTCCATACCTGTCCGCAGTCGATGAACAATAATCTGTCTTCAACAACATGTGGCTTCGAATGAAGGTCCAGTTACTGAAGGGACGTCTGCATTTCTTTCTGTAGGATTAGGCGCGCTGCCCGCGGCGACTACGTTGGCTCTACCATCTTCCTAGACGTTGGTAGAACAACAATGGATGTGCATGATCATGGTGAAATACAAAGAGACTTTGGGGTTACACAGCGCGAGATGGTGGACAGAGTACTGGCCGTGAAGAGAACGAAGAAATGCTGTACGGCTGTGTCATGCCGCACGAATGGCAGGGTTGTTGACGGAGCGGGAAGACTTTGACCTTTTAGACACTGGCGTCCCCTGACATGGCGGTGCGTTCTCTTCATCGTAGTGGAACACAAGCGGCGATGGCTCCTCACGCTCGGCTGGTGGTGGCTTCGAAGAGCCAGTTGGGTCGACAAAAACAACGAAGCCACAATCATGAATGGGGTCGTGCGCACGGCCGTTGTTTGAGAGGGTCTCGTCACGGATTGACGACAGAGGGGGGGAGGGTGCCAACGAATTCGACGTTGCGCGTGAACTTTCAGGCGTGGAAGAGCTGCAGTCGTTAACAAGGCTGCTACAGCTAAGTAGGTATGCTTCTCTGTGCTCACTCATTGACAAACAGACGACGCGCGGGGCTCTTTCCAGTGCCCAGCTCGTCGGCGGCGAGGGCCGATTCGCTGATGCGATGCAGCACAGTGTCGCGGAGACGGCGTTTAGGAGTTGACGGAGAAGCGGGGCGGTCTGTAGACTGTCCCGGATGGCCACGCTTGCTGGGAAGTGAGAGAGGCGAGGGGAAGCCGTTAGCCTTCCCACTGATTGCTCCGTTTGGATGAGGCATGAAGTCGATGAGGGGAAGCTCGCCCAAGGGGACGCGTTGTGCTCTGGTCGGCATGAGAGCAAATACCGGTGAGGGAGGTAAGGTGGGGAGGCGATACAGACAGCGAGAAATGCAAGAAGTTTGGGATAACAAGTGGTTGGCTAGAAAGGTTGTGGAGAGGGCTATAGTGAAACGACGAGCAGTGATGTTGACAATGCTTGCTTGATGGAAGCTTGGAATGAGACGTGCATCGGGAAAGGCGCGTGGCTTGTTGGTGGGGTTTTACGGAGGCAGATTCCGGGACTGCTGGACTGTGGTCCTGGAGATTTAAATCCACGTCATTATAACAATCTATGGAGCTCCTCTGCGGCTACTGAGTCATCCATCGTCATCCATCTGTCACCTTGGCGGATCTCTGCCCCTCGCCACCCCCCTTCCGCGCCCCCGCTTAATTCCCATGTTCTTCTTCCTCTCAGCCTCTGGGCCTCTTTGCCCCTGACCTGACCTGTCCAGCCCCACTCATGGCCACCCGGGCCGCCCAGACCACCCATCCCCCCCACCCCACACACTTACTTGTCCGGCCACCTGGGCCGTGCTTCGGCCGGCACGTACCGCACTATTATTCACCCAGCTGTCGTTTTCGCTGTGGCCCTTGCACCATCGATGATGCTCACTCGAGATTTGGAACTTGACAAAAGTGCCGACCAAGTCTTGTGTTTGAACTCTTCTGACTGATAAACGTCGCTTACCATATTATTCTATTGCTCTATTGCTCTATCACTGTAACCCAACCACAACAACACCGACAACATCATGAGATATCCAACACGACACCCACCACGACCAGACCTCGAGGACCCCGCACTTCCCGACGCCGCAGAGGACCTCACACCTGAGTTGGAGTGGCCAGAAGCTGGACCTTCCAAGTCATTTGGCGCTGAGCGCTCCGCGTTGTCCGACAGAACAATGGGGCCCAAGGCTCTTGCCGCAATGACAGGAGCCTTGACTACAAGTTTGCTCAGTATGTTATGCTTTCGGCTTTGGAGCTGTTCATTCTAACAGCTCTGACACACCCAGTGACACCATTTGATGTCCTCAAGACACGCCTGCAGACCGTACAACCCCACTTCCGCCCCGAGTACCTTCCGCCGCCGGTCGAGTGCTGTCAAACTCCACTTGTCGGGGAGGCGTCAGTGACGTGCGCAACGTCAACGTTACCTGGAGCTGCTCCACCCAAGCCAAGAGCTGTTGCGTATACCGTGGCCGCCCCAGCTGGGTGCTACCATCCATCAAAGTGGGCAGGAATCTGGGGCGAGGCCATGACTTTCGAAGAAGCTTTGTCGCGTGGGTTTCTCAGCCCTACGGGGACGTTAGCGCTGGGACGGGAGACGCACGCCGAGCCAACGCGAGGGTTCTGGAGTGAGATTGCTGCGGTGCGGCGTGAGACGGGAGTGCGAGGGTTGTGGAAGGGTGTGGGGACTACATTGTAAGTGTTCAGCCCCGACGAGTCCATTGCTGACTGTTTCAGGACGATGGCTGTGCCATCGTCTGCTATCTACATGCTTGGGTACGAGTACTTGCTGGCCAAAATATCGCCCATGTTCGTCAGTCATTCGTCGAACGCTGTCCTTACTCCTGCGCCACTTATCGCTGGGTCGTTGGCGAGGACATTTAGTGCATCGATCATCTCGCCGTTGGAGATGTTCCGTACCCGTCTGCAGGCGCTCCCGACTGGTAAGTCGTAGCCCCTTGGCTATTATGACTGAGACGACAGATGGACGCCCTTCCCCAACTTACGCGTCCACCGCGCGCGACATGATCGCCCTTGTCCGTGACAAAGGCGTCACCATTCTGTGGCGTGGCCTTGGTCCAACACTGTGGCGAGACGTTCCCTTCTCTGGCTTGTACTGGGCGGGCTTCGAGATCACCAAGGCTCATCTGAACTCACCATCTTCTCCACTTCCACCTTTAACGCCCACTGCGACGTCCTTCCTCTCTGGAGCATTTAGTGGAACCCTTGCTGCTCTTGTGACACAGCCGTTCGATGTGCTTAAGACGCGGCGACAGGTTTTCACTCCTTCGGCGAATTGTTCACCTGAAGCTCTTCGACATCGCGCGAGCACCTTCCCTCTTGCTCTACATGTTATGCGGAGTGAGGGCTGGGGAGCTCTGTTTGCGGGCGTAGTTCCTCGGTGTGCTAAGATTGCTCCCGCTTGTGGCCTTATGATCGCGTGCTACGAGGGCGTTGGCCGCTATCTTGAGGGTAAAGCGTAGATACTAGATGACAACAACACAATGCATGGTATACAACTCGGTTAATGCGACTTGGTGTCTAGTGTCAATGTTGAGCCATCGCGGTCCCCAATGACCCCGACGACCACTGAAATGTCGTCCTTTTTACCTCCTACAAAGTCAATGCCCTCCTCGATCGCGCGCATCATAAATGGTGTTGTGGCAGTCGTTTGTTCGGACACTGCGCGGGCACGGTCGCACAAAGCCTCGGATACGAGCTGGGGAGAGAATGGGGGTAGGGAGCCTGGCTGATTGGGAGGGGAGAATTCGGAGAGCGTCTCGAGGATGTCCTCGTCAAACTACGATTGTTAGCTATGATGAATGAAGGGCAGTCTGCTTACCAAGTTGTCCATGAGGCCGTCGCTGCCGACAATCACAACATCCTCTTTCTCAACTCCAATGTCGTAGCGCTTGGCATCCTTCATTGGCTCATCGCGAGAATGCGTTCCCAGTTGCAAGGGGAAGTTAAACGCGTGCTGCATTTCCGAAGTTCGGAACACAACTTCGCCTCGGCGAACTATGAGCAGGCTACAGTCGCCCAGGTTAGCGACTAGGAGCGTCGAGTGATGGAGTAGCGCCAGGATGCACGTTGAAGAACCGTAAATTCCCTGTGGTCAGCCCCAACGTCACACGGATTCCCTACTTCTTGAGCTGCACAGGACAAGCATTTTTCGTATCCCTTCTGCATGATTTCAACGGGGTCCAGAGGACGCCGATGCTTGCGCTCCTTGTGGTCCTCAGATCCACGCTTCCAGGCTCGGGCTGCCCACCCAGACACATCGTCGCCCGTGGTCATGTAATCCTCCGCACCACTCCACCATCGTTCAACTTCCTCCTCGCAGTAATGAGTCAGCAGGCGCGCCCATCGACCCGGGTCTCCTGGTCCTTTTCCAGACCGGGACCACCCTCCAACTCCGTCTGCCACGCAAACGCCATCCACACGAGCAAAGTATGAGTCCTCGCCAACAGCTGTGGACTGTAGGGTAGTTGGCGGCCTGATGTCTGGCAATGGGAATGATCGAGGTCGTGGAGGCGGCGGATCCGCTGCCCTCTTGGGACGAGGTGGCACGTGGCTGCGCTCCTTAGCCATACCACTTGACCCCAGATGGAATATCAGGCTTGAGGAATAGAGCGTGAGATTGTTGGGATCGGGCAAAGCCGTTGAGGCGTGGAGATCGACATGGTCGGGCCGAGCCCCCAGATAAGTCATGTGAGAACTAGGAGCGGGAGTGGCACCGTTGTTGAGCTGAGGAGGAGGGGCGAGGACTGTGTGGACTTCGGCAGGCCGTGCTTGCTTTGCAGGATGAGGAGGGGATGGGACACGTAAGATCGCAGCAGCGGCCGGAGGAGGGGGAGGGGGAGGTGAGTGGGGTTGAGGGTGAGGGTTTGCGAACTCGTTGAAAGACGTTCGAGGCTTGTCAAACAAGAGCGAGGGAGGAAGGTATTGAGGCAACGAGAAGACAGCCTCAACTGAAGCCCGGAGAGGCGATGACGATGTGACATAGGAGCGGCGTCCTAGGTCTGGGGCGTCCCAAAGGGGGATAACGGCGGAATGCTGTTGAACGACGGAGTTGGATGACGACCATGGCGAGGAGCGGGGAAGAGTCGCATACGAATGGTAGAAGCTTGATGAGCGAGCGGGGTTGGATACCGCCGAGGTCAAAGCGACTGGGTGGTGAATAACGGCCGAGGGCGCGGACGAGGCAGCGGAGTGAGCGGCGAGGGTGCGTGCTAGGCCTTTGCCGAGCCCGGGCTTTGGCTTGGACATGATCGGCCGGTGGTGTCGCCGAGCACCACGTTATCGAAATGGGTTGTTGCAGGGATGTGCTTGAGTTGAGCTGATGAGAAGGATGTATAAGATGGTGGGTAAAGTAGAAACCAGATGAGAAGCGAGGTCGAAGCTGTGGATTGGGAGGAGTGATTGGGCAGTATTGGAGAGTGGAGAGTGGAGAGTGGAGATCAAGAGGGCGGAGTGAGGGTGAATCCCAGAGGAATAATGGGCCACAGTGAGGGCACACACAGCGAGGCCTAGCGAGGGCCCAGCAATTCCCAGCAAGACGAGAAGGTACAAGCAAGGGGAGAGGATGTGGAGTGGGTAATCGGTGGAGTGGGGTTTGATGGGTTGTGTCTGGGTTGTGACTTGGTTTGTGTCTGCGTTATGGTCCGGATTGCCGTGGGGTGGGGGTAGGTGGCCTTGGTGGCGGGCCGGGAGAGGGAGGGGGAGTGAGCCTTTAGGCGGAGGGTCATGTAATAGGGCGGGGGGGGCGGGGGAGGGTGGGGGGTGGGTGAGTGTAGTTGGGCAGGTACAGTTCAAGGTGAGTTGGGTGAGTGGCAGTAAGGCTGTCGGCGGGTACGCACTACCATTTTGGTTATAATCCGCCGGCCCCGCTACCCCTGATCGGAGGGATCGGAGCGGAGGGGTGGCTACGGTTGGGGTGGCCACGGTGGGTGGCGGGAAAATGTGTGACCGCAAAAAGGGCGACAAGACCACGAGACCTCTTGCTTCTTGGGATCATGGGAGTGGAGCCAGGGAGGGAGACCACGAGATATGATACCATGCGATGACAATGTCCAGACCTCACTCAGTCAAGGCAACCAGGCTTGTAGGCAGAGAGTCGGGGTTCACGCCTCTACTGTACTTCAAGCCACGTTTGAATAAGTACATGTCGTGGACGACGTGCATGGTTCCAATAATGCGACTGCATCATCGCAGTAGGTAAAATACATTTAAATGTAGTCCAAAACGTTTCGCTCAGCAGCATGACAACAACTACGCCACTATGTATGGTATGTAACGTTATTCAGACAAGTGTCTATTTACCGTAGACATCAAATGATCGGAAATCTATAGTCACACTGTACAGTTGGTCATGCTGGGATGCGGCGACCATCCAACCCTGCAAAGGTGTCAGCACAAACAAAGTGCCATGAACGTACATCGTTGGAACAGCAACTCGGCAAGGGGACTGCGGTCCGTCACTAGATCATCCTGCTGACGCGCTGGTTGCGGTTCAGGACTGGCCATATTGTCCGCTCGGGTTCTACCATGTCAGCACTGGAGGCGAGACCCGTGGCAACCTACTGTTCCAGGCGAGCCATCACGGTGTCAACAATATCGCGTGCCAGTGCAGGATGGTTGATGCCGATGGTCGAGAATGCCGCACGAATGGCGCGTAGTGACTCGAGTTCCTCTGGGTATGCTGTGCCAACCGCGTCCAGAGCCGGGAGGATGATATGATCCACAAGAGTGTCCGAACGGAGACCGCTGTGTTCGCACTCAGCCAACCTCGCAAGGTCGTGCTGCCTTGTCGTCGGACTTCGAATGGGCTTGATGGTTGAGGTCGTGTTGATTGTGCTGGAGGTACTGAGGGCCTAGACGGGTGAGCATGGGTAACGCTGTGACGCTCACTCCTAGTCTATCGAGGTTCAGCTGCACAGGTACGCCCTTGATCGTCCCACGAATCGTCTCGTCAAAGTCCCACTCGGTCGCAACGGTGCCTCCAACGAAGGTGGCCGGATCGGGCCGTGACTGTTTGGACTTTGTTCCGGTCTGCTTGTAGATCTCGTATCGTCTGACTAACGACTCGAGTTCTGCGGTTTTGCCCGCCCGACGGATGAAAAGGTGTTTCAACAAGTCTTTGGCAGTGGCGCGCTGGGGCTGAGCGTCGAGCTTTAATAAATCCACTTACGTTTAATGGGTCTTTCTGTAGACATGCTTCGATGAATGACGTAAACTCTTTGCTGTACTGTCCTTCCAGCCTTGGTGCGTCTACTTTGGGAATCAGGAAGAGTACCTTCATTGGGTGATTCTCTGCGTGTGGGGGTTCGCCCTTTGCCATCTCGATGGCAGTCACACCGAGCGACCAAATGTCTGCTCGCACATCATACCCTGCCTGCTTGATGACCTCAGGAGCCATCCAAAAGGGCGTGCCGACAAACGTGTGGCGCTGAGACTTGTGAGACGATAGCTGCGCAGCGACGCCAAAATCGGCTATGATCAGCTTCAACTGGAACAGGCTGCCTCACCTAGCTTGACACGGCCGGTTTCTGAAAGAAGAATGTTGGCAGCTTTAATGTCACGATGGATCTTGCCTTGCGAGTGAAGGTACTCGAGACCCACGAGCAGTTCACGGCACACGATTGCGATCTGTTGCTCCGTAAACACCCCGGGCTTGAGCTTGAATTGTGAGCATCCTCTCTGTGACATCAGGCGCACCAGGTCAAGGCAGCTGCCGCCCGCCAGGTACTCCATCACAATCCACAAACGGTAGCCTTTGACGAAACTCCCATAGTAGCGAGTGACTTGCTCAGAGGAGCACGTTCGCAGATGGGAGATCTCAGCCTGAATTTCCGAAATATCGTCCTCAGTCGCTTCAAGGTCTCATATGTTAACACGACGTCCACGAAATCGCTCACCAATCATCTTAATCGCCACAACTTGACCAGAGACATTGTGAACTCTTCGAAGTAGTTAGTAAAGTAGGGTGAAGGGAACGCACGCTTTCCAGACTGTCCCGAAGCTGCCGGTGCCCAGCTTCTCAAGTAGGGTATAAGCTGCCGACTCGTCTGTTGTTGGCTGGTTCATGGCTGTGTCCCCAGAAATCTCCATGAAGGCGCGATGCGTGGTAGACGTTGAGGAAAGGTAAATGGGATTGCTTGTTGACAGGCGTTTGGTGTTGTGACAGTTGGTTGTGTGATCGATGGTACAGGTGGAACGGTTTGTTTGTTGTGATCGATAGTCAAGCTTGTCAGGAAATCGGCAGCTGGGCGAGCTGGGCGGCAGCTCGGCAGATCGGCAACATCGGCAACATCGGCAACATCGGCATGCGGCATGTCGGCAGTTAGGCAGAGGGGTTGCAAACGTTGCAACGTGCGTTGGGTGGCGAGATCGATGACGGGATCAGATGGTTCATCTGGCCCTGAGCTTTTTGTCAACCGTACATAGTTGCAGTAGCAGTAAGCAGCAGTAGTAGTTCCAAGTAATGGCAGGAGGAGTGGCAGGCGATTACGCCATTCGTCGTTTTGGCCGATAATGCGCGGACGCGCGGAACCCGCACCGCTCCACTCTCGTTGACAGAAGTTGCATGATAGACTTTGTAGCCTTCACGCTTCCTCGCACTGCCCACTACTGCAACACTATTTCGCCTGAACACTTCCTGCCAGGTTGTCATGAAGGCTTACTTTTACGACGACATCCCGTGAGTCTGGCCATCGTTACACGTTACCCACTGGGCGTCGTTGAACGCTAACTATCCAGCGGCGATCAGCGCCTGAAGCACGATTCTGGCGAACCAGTCTCGATCAAGACCCTCGGCGACCTAGGAGTCATCTACCACAACATCCCCATCGACGTCGAGGGCGAATGGAAGCAGTCACTTGACTCTTTCGCACATGCCCGTGGCTACAAGAATGTAAGCTGAAATTCGTCCGGTCAGTCTCGTACTGTTAGCTAACCACCAGCGTGACCAGATCAACGTTACGCCCAGAGGCCTTGGCGAGTCCTACGAGGCCAAGATCAAGTCGTTCTTTGATGAGTGAGCCGTTGTCCATGCTTTAGCTGAATCAAGACATCTTCACGATGATGAGGAGATCCGCTACATTCTCGACGGCTCGGGCTTCTTTGACGTCCGGGGTGGCACAGGCCAGCTGGACAACAAGTGGATCCGCATCTTCCTGGAGAAGGGTGATTTGATTGTCCTTCCTCCTGGGTGAGTCTGGCGCTTACAAACGATTGCTGACACCAGGATCTACCACCGCTTTACTGTCGATGAGGGCAACGACATTACTGCCATGCGACTTTTCCAGGACGAGCCAAAGTGGACACCTTACTCTCGTGCCGACGATGGTACGGATACCCGTGAATCCCGCAAGATGTATGTTCAGTCGGTAGCGGCTTAGATCCTGCTTTGTAGTGCGAGTGCAACGGTAACATGCATAGACTCTAGAGATAGCTGTCTTTGACGACCAGCGCACGGGGAGCGGGGGGTGGGGGGTTTTGCCACATCAAGATACGATGGGCAGAGGGTCATTAGCCCTGCATCCGGAGCCAAACGTAGCCCCCAGTTTAACGGAACTGGGCATTCGTGGTTCTCACATTAAACGACCTGGACCTGGACAAGGGGTGTCAGGCTTACCTGTTGAACGTATCAGGCTCATCCACCCACGGATTTTCGATGTGGCACTTCACTCATTCGCCTTTGTACCTCAGTCTTCTTGCTACTTTCTATCACCATACGCTTCACCCGCCGCCCGAAGCATTTCTAAGCTCTCTCTGCCTTAGTCCTTAGACCTCCATTTTTAGCCCAACTCCCCCCCAAACCCTAAATAACTGTCAAACACTCAAAACAAATCCATAATGCTACTCTGCATACGCAAACTGCTCTCATATCATCGTACAGACTGTTCAGATGCAACCATATTGCGTTTACAACTTGTTCTTTGCGCCGAATTGGCTCTCAGTCACCCCCGCGCCCATAGCTGCGGTTGAAGAAACACCGCCAGTCACGGTCATAAGAAGCGAGTCGGCGTAGTCAGCACCCGACCACTTCTGGTGAGTGAGAACGTCACAGCCGATGTCACGCTCCTTGCGCTGAATAAGCTCGACGTAAGCCTTCATGCCCTCCTTGGCGAAGTTCTGAGCGAAGAGGTCGGAGATGTAAGCGTTCGAGTGAAGACCAGCAAGGGTGATGAACTGGAAGACGAAGCCGAGCTTGCCAAGAGCCCAAACAAAGTCCTTCATCTCCTTGGGCCCAAGACCAGCAGCGTCCCAGTTGAAGGAGGGCGAAAGGTTGTATGCAAGCCACTGGCCGGGGACCTTGGCGTGAACGCCATCCGCGAACTCCTTGGCCTGCGAGTAGATAGGGCTCTTGGTCTCCATCCAGATGAGGTCGGCGTGGGGAGCAAAGGCAATAGCGCGGCGGATGGCGCACTGGGTACCACCCTGGAGACGGAAGTAGCCCTCACGAGTGCGAGGGGCGTTCCAGTCCCAGAAGGGAAGGTTCTTAAGGCCGTAAGACTTTGCAAGCTTAGCCGACTCGGGGTTCGAGACGCCCTCAGCCTCCTTGAGGAACTTGGAAGGGTCGACGCCCTGAGCCTTGAGAGCGGCTGCGAGGGTGTCGTTGTACAGCTGCAGGTTGGCGGCGGCGGTCCAGTCGTCCTCAATCTTCTGGAGGGCGGCACCGTTCTTGCCTGCGGCCTCAGCCTCGGTCATGAGCTGGACGAGGGGGGGCAGCGAGGGGTTGGTCGAACCGAGGATAGAGGCGTGGTCGCGGGGGTCAATGTTGGAGGTGATAAGAGTGGCAGCCTCGGAGTCGGTACGGGCGACAACAAGGTTCTGGGTGCCCATGATGTCACACTGGAAGCGCATGGCAACGAGACGGTTGATGTGCTCCGAGATGGGAACAAGGACCTTGCCGGCCATGTGGCCACACTTCTTGGTGCCAGGAGCCTGGTCCTCAATGTGGATACCAGCAGCGCCAGCCTCAACCATCATCTTGGTAAGCTTCATGACGGCGGTGAGACCACCGTGACCAGTGTCGGCGTCCGCAACAATGGGGCGGAGGTAGTCGATGTACTTGCCGGGGTTCTCGCCCTTGGCAATGGCAGAGCTACGGGTGAAGCGCTGCTTGCGGTCATGGTAGAGCTGAGCAGTGAAAAGCTGAGCAACCTTGTTGGGGACGGTGTTGGAGGGGTAGTCTGATGGATTAGCGACATCTCGGCAAAATATGTGACTCACCGGCCAGATCCGGGCCAGGCTCGAGGCTGGACGAGGCGGTCGACGAACACTGCCAGCCAGAGACGTAGACGCACTCGAGGTGCTTAGCCATCTGGGTGACCTGCACGGGGTCAAGACTAAGAGTTAGCCACTGCAGTGGAAATGACGACTCACGCGCCGTAGGTGAACGAACAGCCACCACCCTCGCCACGGGCCTTGGACTGAAGCAGCTTGAAGAGCTTCTGGGCGGTGTAGTCCGAAGCGTACCTCTGGGGCAGAGTGCCACGCTTCGAGACAACGTCCTCGGCGGTGTAAGGGCGCTTAGTGCGGTCAAAGCGAGGGAGCTACTGGTAAGACGACATTGCTACGTGCATGAAAAAGCTGGCAAGCATACCTTGAAGAACTCCTCGACGGCCTTGACCTCCGACTGGAAAGCCTTGATCTCGTCCTTGACAATCTGGTCCATTTTTTGTGCTTTGTCTGAGGTTTAGGAGTAAGGGGGGGAAGGGGGATGAGAGGTGATAGTTGAGAGAGGGGAATAAGCCGCTGCAAGGAGGTGTGAGGCTTGACTTTTAAAGAGAATCGGTCGACGAGATAGCTCCAACTGACCTAGCTATCCCCACCCGATGGAGGCGCGGCGAGCGGGCAGTGCTCCAACAAAGATCCACCGAAATGTTACCTCAGGCCCTTCGGCTACTCGGTGGTGCCGACAACTCTTTAACACCGGCTCTAGAAGGACCCGGAGCGCGCTGGAACCTGAGTGGCTGATACCCCTGGTTGAGCTGGTCGGATGACTCTCCTGGACATTCCAAAGTCCTCGGGTGCCGTGGGTCTTCTGCTTCAAGAAGTGCTCTGGTGCTCTAAGAGCTCTGAGACCACCCAGTCCTCCATGGTCATAACTTGCCAGGGGCCAGCCAGCAGGGCTTCACACCCCCGATCAGTAACACTTCACGGCGCGGGAGCAGAGGATACGAACACATCCCTTCCATATTCTCCACCACGCTGGAGAAAAAGGCTTGCGAGTCAATCACAACCACTCTTGCCATAGGCAGGCTACCGGACTTACTCGGAGTTTGACAGCTACTCTCAGTGCCCTTAGTTCCTCCTAATGGCCGTCGCGTTGCCGTAAGTTGTCCCTCCCCCGCACGACGGCCGCTTCTTCACTCTGTCTCGGTCTTGCGATCAATGCGACTCACTCGAATAACTCGAGTCGTGCTACGAAGCTGTTGACATGCCTCCTCGTCGCCTATCAAGGCCTCAGCACGATTCGGCGCTACAAATCCGAAAGGGTGCTCATCATTCGCGGTTTAGTAGCTTAATTGATGAATGCCATATTCACTACCACCTTATACCCGTTTTGGAGCGCTTGAGTGGATCCTGGCTCATGGGCGTATCTGGTTCTCTCAACTCTCTTTCCGATCATCGTAGTTGAAACTCGGAACCAGGGGTGGCAAATACTGCGCTTGCTGTCCCAAAGACTGCTGGACCAGGATGAGCACTCCCTTTCGAGCTTCCGAGCCTCAAGACAGTGTGGCTCCACGGGGCTGTCGTAAATGTAGACAGCGTGCCTCGCGTGGTGTGAACAAGATTCAACAGGAACTGCCTAACACATGACTCTGGTGTTCAAAATCGGCATCATCGGCATTGTAATCGGGACGGGGTCCATGACCGTGCGGAACTTCCGGCAATTACTTCCGACAATTACATGCTGTATAGCACATACGTAGGCATGCAGTTCATAACTATGCTAGCGAAAGCTGACGCGGGTGTGCGTTTGGTATCGGACTCTAGACGTTGTTGATCCGAAGGGAGCGAATGGCCGCCACTGCTGGCAAGTGTGGCCCAGAAGATCGCGAGGTGCAAACCGTCGGAGACAGTAACCGGCAGGGTTTCAAGTTACCACCCGTGCGATCCCAGCGACATCAGCGACAACCGGTCACAACCATCGAGCTTTGGTCATCCACCTGGCGGTTCTTTTCGACATTTATGTATATTGAAGGCAAGTTATCTCAGAATGGGGGCTGCTTTTGCTCACTAGCGAGTCGTGGGCCGACCATCGCCTGTGGACATTTGCAGCGACTAACTGCTGATAGGAAGCGTTTACGTGAACCATGGAACGCGGAGAAGGTCAGTCATACCTGGTAAAGAATCGCGGTTTATTGCTGAACTGGAACAAATCTAAGCTGAGTGCCGACGTGTCCATACCGCTTCACTCCGCATCCCGCGTCCCGCATCCTCCAGCAATTCAACAAGAAGTCTAGTCAGGGACAAACGAGCCAATACGCGCAGCCATGGGCCGAATTATTGTGGTACATGTAGTGGTGAACTAGGAATATTGGCGTTAGCTCCGCAGACTGTGCATTATCTTTATGCAGTTGAGCATCAGCAGACTGCACACTGGGAAGTACACCCAAGTGGCCAGTGGCCAGCGGCGGCGATGGCGGCAAGTGTTTGTACTTCCACGTTATTTCCACGTGATCATGTGCATCAATATGACTTCTCCTCGAAAGCTCAAAACCTCCACTTCCGAACTTATCCTCCAGCTCCAGTTTTGTTTGGCCTCCCAACCGCATCCCCGTGGCAGAGCTTGAGCAGTCACATACAGACGACCAATCTTTACCATCAGCATGTCCGACGCCGTTCTGGATGGTAAGCGCCCACGTCTAGAAGAGGCCGATGAGTCGTCCGCAAAACGCTATCGCGAGGACTCAACGCGCAGCGAAGCCGGTAGCGTACCGTTCTCATCTTTGCCCTCGGATGTGCCGCCCCCTCTTTCACGACTCGGGTTGAAACCTCAACTTCCAGAACTTCCTGCATCTTTGAAGGTCGCCACTGGCATCGAGGTCGACCTCGCTTCTCGAATGGGCTTTGTAGGGGAGGCAGAGGTCGGCATCAGTGGCTACCTCGGTGACCCGTTGTATGCAGGTATTCAAGGCGTCATCAAGCAAAGGTGAGTGTGCCTTTTACCGTTTTGTCCTGCTCACAGCGATAGGTTTACCGACTTCCTTGTCAATGAGATCTCCTTGGACGGCAGCATTGTCCATTTGGTTGATATCGGCCTTCCAGCTGAGCCAGAATCGACGTTGGCCGTTACCTCCGAGCGCTCCGCAATCGCAGTCATGCCATCAGTACCGCGCGTTCTGCAGTTCGAGGATCATCCTTTGTGGCCGTCTTTAGCGACAGCTATTCTGCGTGCCCACTTTTCGGATGAGACAATCGTCGCGCTCCATGCGATGGTTTTGGAGGGAAAAGAGTCACAACGGCAACCTGATTCTGGTTGGGGCAGTCGCACCAACAAGTACATCTCAGAGGCTGCAGAGGAGGAAATGTCCATGAATGTTGAATCATCGACTCGGGAGGGACAAAAGGGACGCGGGCATGGAGGCAAGCTCCGCGACAACTCATGGCAAGCGGAAGACAAACGCGAGGTCGTTTCCCAGGTAAGCTGCGGGTGTGATAGTTACATGCGCCACTGGTTAAGATATCAAGGTTATTGCGGAAAAGGATGCTCGAGGGGCTGCGCACAAGGCAATTCGTGAACTTTTTAAAGGAAGCTTAGAAACGTCTGTCCGTGAGGACGGGAGCAAAGGCCAGCAGCTCGTCATCCGCTGGTCGCACAATAGTCATGGCGCACGGCAGCAGCGTAAGCGTGAGTCTCACTGCGGTCCTCCGGCTTACGTTTAGAACGCTCGAACGCTCCTCCTTACATTCACTTCACATTGCAGAAGACGAACCGCGAAACTATGGACTGTCTGGGCCACCTCTCACGGTTGCTCAGAGTGCACAACAGGGATTTAAATGTCTGTGGCACCAAAGACAAACGGGCCGTAACAGTACAGCGAGTCTCTCTCAAACGGGGTAGCATGACACTGCAGCAGGTCTGGAGGGCGGTGAACGGGGTGAAGGCTGGTAGACGTACCGTTGAGGGAGCTGTGGCGGAACGTGGTGAACGGGGAACTCGCATCGGCGACATGTCATATGCTCGCCGACAGCTCGACTTGGGCATGTTGAAAGGCAACCACTTTACTATCACACTGAGGTTTGCGCCCACATCACACCTAAGCTGATGATCAGGAATGTTCAATCAAGCAGCAACGAGCCAGTGGATGCTGCGATGAGGTCAATCCGTGACCGTGGATTTATCAACTTCTACGGTGCGGTTCTATCCCAACGCCCTGCTGATGCTAAAGGGATGCAGCGCTTCGGGACATCAACAGTACCCACTCACGTCACAGGTCTGCTACTCCTTCAACAGAGCTGGGGAGCGGCGGTCAGCTCTATCCTCTCGCTCCGCGAAGGTGAACACCCCGACTGCACCAGGGCGCGATTGGCGTGGCTGGAAGATCAAGACTTTGCCAAAGCTCTGGATATCATGCCCCGGCGCGCGGTTGCTGAACGCGCAATCTGGGAGCACTGGAAGAAAGGCAACAGAATCGAGGACAAACTTGGTGCACTAACTGCCGTGAGCAACTGAGTTTTCTCATCTAACAGCCAGATCCCTCGCAACCTGCGCAGCATGTACGTCCACGCTTATCAGAGCTACATCTGGAACTTGGTTGTGTCCGCTCGTATCAGGCTCTCCAATACTGCCGCCGTCATAGGCGATCTTGTTTATGCCGACAATATCTCTGACGACGGTGCGTACGCCGGTGACTGGATCTCATTAACATTAGACGAGGAAGAGAGCGGCCGCAAGCCGCAAGCTGCCGTATCCCGAGACGTCAAGCAATTGACGGAGGAAGACGTTGGGAATTACAGTCTGGCGGACGTTGTCATGCCACTTCCTGGCTGGCATGTGGATTACCCTGGCGGCGCCTCGGGCAAGCTCTATCAAGATATTATGATGGCAGACGGACTAGACCCTCACAAGATGCGGCGCGACCAGCGGTGGGTACTCTTTGGGCAACCAGGCTAACACTTTCAGCGAGTACTCGCTTCCAGGCTCCTATCGCAAGGTTGTTCACAGGCCTATGAATGTTTCTTGGGAGCATATTCGGTATACCGATCCCGATATTCCCCTAGCACAGCCGGACGAAGACAAGATTCTGGGGTTGAATGAACCTGCGCAGGACGACCCCAACGGCAAGTTCCGCGCTCTCAAGATTTCATGGTCTCTGGGCACGTCGTCATACGCCACGATGGCCCTCCGCGAAATTACTCGACAGGAGACATCGTCATGGCACCAGATAGGCCTTACGCATGAGGGTGAGGACAAGGCTCACAAGGGAGCTAGACACGGTGAGACCGGTGAGGAGGGTCAGTTACGGTAAAGGATCGGGTGTTTCAAGGCGACCAAGCATGTTCTCGTCACAGCGATGCATCGGGGTGAACCGCGGCGACCAGGCATTTGTGTGATATCGTTGCACGCAGTTCGAGTTTAAGCGGCGGTTATTGGGGCTCAGAACAATGTTGATAATTACACATAATTGAGTCCAAGCCGCGTGGTAGTAGTGTCGATGCGACGCGTCCATCGCAAAAGTGGAGGTTGATCCAATTGACCCTGGGGCGCTGCGCGCCCTGCGGCCATGCAGCTCATGCCGCGCGTTACCGCCAGAGGCCCAGAGGATCTCAAATGGCTCAACTCTGGGAGCAGATAGCAAGATCAACAGGACGCGCCGCGTACCTGGCCTGACTGCGTTCCTGCGTTCCCAACATCAACAATAATCTTGCCATTCTTTTACCTACATCACATTTTGACTTAGGTTGCATTCTTCCACTCCGCTCCACACTCGCAGAAATGTCGCCGGACAGAGCTGCACTGTCGTCAATTTCCCCGAACCAGCCACTACTTCGGACAGACCCATCTAGCGACCTTTACCCCATCTTTCACTCCTCTCCCAGTGTGAAGACTGGCCGTGTCCATTCCACGACCAAATCAAAACGGTCGACGCGCACGCCGTCCTATACGACGCAGGGGCCCAGTGGGGCTACCCGCGACTCAGTTAAACGCGCCCGCCTGTCTGTTTGCACCTTGTCATCACCTGCCAACCACGAGAGTATCGCCCACTACTTTGCTCCGCGCACACCTCTCAGGCAGGGCGTCATCGGGCCAAAGGAGGCTGCTCCTGCACCCCCAAAGTCAAAGCCCAATATCTGGCGCATCAGTCGTCGTAGGCTTGGACAGCCATCTCGGCACATTCAACACTGTAGGTTTTGAGTAATTGTGCCCCATCTGATTGACCAAGCTTCCCCAACTCCAAAACCGCCATTTCTATCTTCTCTTGTCACCGACACTTCAAACTGTTCAAGTCGTCCCCCTTGGTGTATCACTCTCCCTTCCTTGAACCATACTGTAGGAGAACGCGAATTCGATCCAGCATTAGTTGTCGCGTTCAACAACACCGCCAAACTTGTCACTGCTGAGGATGCTCACGCGACGGGGAATCGACGCCTACTGGCGATCGGAGGCGAGGAAGGGGCCATTCGCGTTGTAGATGTTGACCAGTCCCTTCAGACAGCAGCTTCTGATCACTGGTGGAGCGCCCACAGCAACGGCATTTTTGACTTGAAGTGGACAAACCAGGATGACTGCCTAGTGAGTCCCATTCAAGTTTGAGCTGCTGACAGTGCCAGATATCGGCATCTGCAGACCAAACCGTTCGGGTTCACGACTTGAGAAGCAGTTGTCCCCAACTACTCGCGACCCTAGTTGGACACACCTCGACGATCAAATCTGTCACTCTGCTGGACCCGACTCGTACGCCCGATACCCCATACCACGCGGCTATGGTTGCGTCTGGTGGGCGTGACGGCAACATTCACCTGTATGACCTGCGCTGTCGGGGCACTGGTGCAAAAGCGAATCCCCGGCCGTCTGGCCGCACAACACGCAACCACATGCCTCGAGCAGACTCAGTAGAGGGTCGTATCGGTCCTGTCCTGACACTGAGGCAACCCCACAACATTAACTCTAAACGAAGTGATACCGTAGGTAATCAGTACCTAGTTCTAGCTTACATTAAGCGGTCAGTCTCCCGCACGATCACAAGTTTGGTCTCGCTACAGGCAATGCCTGGCGTTTTTGCCTCGGGGGGCTCGTTTGATGGGTAAGCGCCTATCCTCCTGTCCGTCAGCTGGCCCTGACATATGAGCGTTATCAAACTCTGGGACGTGCGCGCCACCGCTCAAGCAACAAACCGTGGCCCAAAAGCATCGCCCCTCGGGCACCTTCCTGATCCCACAGTGCACGGCTTAAATCCAAGTCGACGACCCCGGTCGGTCAACGCGATCTGCGAAGACCCACGGAGTGGTGACCTTTATGTTCTGTGTGGCGATTCGCAGATCCACGTCCTGCGCCCATCTGCCGTTCATAACGAAGACCCAACCGAGGTCATCTTGCCCTACCAGTACACGCATCCGAACCTGGTGACTCGATCCTTTTACATTCGCATGTCTCTTTCGTCAGATGGGCGTTACCTCGCTTGCGGTTCCAGCCACGGAGGTGTCATGACATGGGATATGCACCAGTCGAAGCGGTTCTCGTCGCATTGCGCCTACCACATTCCGACTCCCCCTCCCTCGTCGACTTCAAGTACCGAAGTAATTGCAGTCGATTGGGGCAAAGACATGGTGAGAATGGAGTCCGATCATATTTGCTGACCGGTAGCTGTCTGCTTCGTCCGATGATGGCCTCACCCGCATCTGGCGCTTGGGGCGCGAAGTCTTGGAGTGAGACGGAGAGCGAGAAAACTGTCGTTGGACAATTGTTAGCACTCGCCGCTGTGGGAGAGCGTCTTCTGTCGGATTGCATTCATAGAATCTGCTAGTAAACCGTTGTGTGATGCAATACATACTCCGAGTCCTAAGCGAAGGATAGGACGCTGGAAGGACTGAGTCTACGCGGTGCCGCATTCTGGAGTCAACTGTTCGTTTGAAACGACGTTAACCAAGCAAGCGACTGACTTAGACTTGGGAGTTCGGGTGGAGGGGTATGTGTATCCCGAGTCCGAAGCGGAGGTAGACGGGCCTTAAACAGTGTTTACGGTTGTTGGCCCTTTGACCGCGACAATCCACCCAACATTACTGTGGAGCCCTGCGTTCTTCATCGCACATATCATCACAGCGCCTGCGATAATCCTCGTCCGCTCACCCCACCCACATCCATCCTCTGCGCAGACCCATCTGCTTGCCCAGTCTTCTCTCGTTCAGAGGATATCCACTTATCGATCTCCTCTTAATGTCGGCTCTGGCCATCCCCGCGACATCCAAACGGTCAGAGGGGGGCTTGGCATTGCCTGGGACCAGCCCATCTGTTGCCAACTCCCCCGCACTCTCTGGTGGAACTGGCACTCAGCTGCAACCGCGCCCTTCCCCATCCACAGCCATTGCCCCTGGTGCAGGAGGTCGCACAGGGGAATCCGGACGAGCATCTGCCTCCCCCTCGCCTGACCCTGATGATGATGCGGACGCTGAGGGCGATGACGACGATGACGAAGGCTTAGGTCAAGGTTCCAAGAAGTCGGGCAAGAGTACGAAGAAGAAGAAAGGAGCAGTTACAGTCGCAGGAGCTGGTTCATTGGACACGTCCGCCAAGCAAGAATACAAGTACACCAACGAGATCGCCCAGATGGTAAGACCCCTGCCATGAGTTAACGCCGACCACTCAGATGTTTGTTTTTGGAGAAGTACAAGATCCTCTACCAGAGACAGTCAAGCTGGTAGAAGACATTGTCCGCGGTCAGATCATCGAAATCGTAAGTCGCCTGCGCACACGACCTCTGATACCTGCAGGTTACTCGCGCACGCCTGTTGACTCACATCCGATCATCTCGCTTTCTCTCCGCGGAAGACCTGATTTTCCTTATTCGTGACGACCGCGGCAAGGTCAATCGTTTGCGCACGTATTTGAGCTGGAAGGACGTTCGTAAAAAGGCGAAAGAGGACGAAGAGGGAGGCGACGTCGAGGTGGATGATGCAGGTCAGTCAGAAGTTGTGCGATGTCGCTTACAATATCAGATAAGAGTGCCATCAAGGGCCGGAAGCCCATTGTCAAGCTCTCTTGGGAGCTGCTCACGCCGTTTTCAGATTTCCTGCGCACGCTTCCCACTCAGCAAAATCGCAGCGAAGAGGATGAAGATGACGATGATGATGAGCTACAGGCACACCAGGACAGCATGCAGAGGTTACGAGTAAGCCAGCTGCAATCGTTGAGGCTTGCCTAACATTAGGATGCGGACGAGATCACGAAGAAGATGACCAAAGACGAATACGTCCATTACTCGGATTGTCGACAGGCATCATTCACATATCGTAAAGGTTCGTTAACTTTAAACGAGGATGACTGACATTAGCGCGGCGTTTCCGAGATTTTATTAACTTTGGCGCTTATCTGGATGTTAGGCCCAACGATGACATCGTCGATATTCTCGGCTTCCTCGCCTTTGAGATGGTCAGGTCTCTGTGTGTTACCGCTCTCGAAGTCCGGGAGCAACTCGAGAAGAGTGTCCCAATCCCAACTGCCGGTCGGCTGCCATCCAACTCCTCTCCGCTGAAGCGTAAGCTTCAGAGCAACGAAACATCACCAACAAAGCGGGCACGAAACGATTTGCCCCTTGAAGAACACAGCCAAGACGATGGGCATCCACGTCGATTTGGTACAACGGCGTCGAATCCCCAACCTCGCTCTCTGTTCGCGCCTCCGCCAAGTGCACGACAGCCTCTCCAGCCTTCCCATGTTTTGGAAGCGTTCGCACAGATTCAGCGCAAGCAAACTTCCAATCGCATGGGAGGAATGCGCAATTGGCGAGGGGGTCTGTCGCGCGGCCGGGTAGCATTGGTTTAGAGTGTGACGATTGCGCCGCTGTTCTGTTGTATAGACATGCATTGCTGTACAGTTGAGAAAGTCTACCTTCTGTAGTCCTCAGTCCTCCTCCATACCCTTCTGTAGTCCTCAGTCCTCCTCCATACCCTCCTCAAGTGCTGCCTTGGCCTTGGCCTCAGCGTCTGCCAGGAGGGCTGCTGGCACTGCGGCATGCTTGTACCCGGTCTCCGGCCCAACCCAAGTCATCTCCAGCTCGAACTCGCGGTCCTTATTGTCGTCGTGAACGAGGTAGATGCTGTTGGGTCAGTCGACATATTTACAGTTTCGCTTACATTCGGGCAATCTCGAGAACAGCTTCGCGGCACGAAATGGCGTCTCCCCCATCTGTCTCACGCGCGATTATCTTCTCGAGCTCTGTCTTGGCAAGCGCTTTGCCCTTGCCAACCGCACAGGCTCGGTATCCATAGTACACACCGGAAGGCTCGATGCAGAACAGGCGTGGTCCAGTCTTGTCGACTCCAGCGATAAGACTTGAAACGCCAAAGGGACGAACGGAACCGTAGCAAGTGTAAGCCTGTACGTATCCCGACAGGCGATCGGAAAGGATCTAACAATGGTCAGCATCGTATCGGTCCGAACGCACTCACCTGGACGGTAGCCGGGGAATTGTAGGTATCGCGGAAGTTGTACGCTTCGTCACGAAGGCGGCTTCCGAGCTGACGCCCATCAGCGAGTAGACCTGCAGTAGCAAGCCCAATATGATCATCGACCGACTGGATACGACGGTTGCTCCCCTTGACTAGTAACTTCGAGTGAAGAAGGCGCTCGACCCCAAGCACAACGCCGTCTTTGCAGCGGAGACCAACTGCAACTCTTAGAGAAGGTTAGCACAAAGCCGCAGAGTATTGAGGATGTGCGTACCCTGCAGCCTCGACAGCCTTGTTGGCGTACTCGACCTGGAAGAGGCGCCCGTCAGGCGAGTACGTCGACACCGACAAGTCGTATCCTGTGCCAATGGAGGACATGCTGGGCAGTAGATGGTGATACGCAGAAGCTTCGAAGGTGAGCCGTCCTCACTGCTCTAAGGTTTGGGGAGGCGTTAGACGAGCCGCTGACTAGATTGCGTTGTTGTTGCAGAAGTGATAAGAGGGAAAGAAGAGCGTGGAGAATGAGTGGAGAGAAGGGATAACAACACGCCCGTTCTTTGATGGCACTGAACGATGACGCTGGCGAACGCGCGTCTTTGATTTCTTCCACCATTTGACCACGTGGGTTTTAATCAGAGTCGCCCCTTGAACTCAACGTAATTAAAAACGCTTACGTCATGGACAATTGTCGCCCCACACCTCCGGTACAGAGTAGAAGGGGACGCGCAGAACACTTCTCAGATGCGCAGAACTCTTCTACTTTGAGGGGTGCGTAGGGGTTCGTGTACCCAGCTCCTGTCGAGAGGGCAGAGCGTTTTCCTAAGTTAGGACTTGAGGTTTATGCATGGTCTGCATGGTCTCGCCGATCTCTATCTAAGAGGGCAGAGCAGAATCGTCCCGTAATTAACCCGGACCACGAACACCTCAACATCCTTTCGCAAGCCATAACATCCAGGACATGCAGGACAACGGCTAACCGCTCATAGCAGATCTTGGTCTCCGAAAGTACGAAATGTCTTAATCGGATCAGAACGACCTGGCTGACTCATAGCAATGACGACTGCGGCTGTGGGCCCAACGATAGAAACTCGTAATCGGGTACGATCTGCTAGTAAACCGAGTGGAATCTTGCAGCTGCAATGCCACTACGGTTGTAGGGCCCAGGGCCGAGAGCAAACTGAAATGAGAGGATAGCAAGCAACAGGGACAGTTGGATAGCATAGATTCAGCCATGGTAACATTGAGAGAGTTGAGGAACTGAGAAAGCGGCTCCAACTACATCTCGTCCCTCAACCCCGGATCGATCCACCTGTTTCATAACGTCTCAGACGATCGGGCGATCTCAGCACAGAAGACAAATTTGCTGATGATGTTAATCATGCTCATGGGTTGGCTCAGCCATAAGGTAGGTGGTCCTGAATGGCATGCCTTCCATGAGAACGTTCGCGCTCATTGAAAGAATTACTGGCAAAAGGAAAGGGATGAGGGATGCGGAGAGGTGCAGATATAGTGAGTGGTAATCAGTCATCGAAACTCGTTTTGTGACAAACCCACCTTCATACGGTTCTGCTTTATGCGGTGGGAAGGCCGTTGTATCACTGTCGAGAGCATCCAGAAAGATCGCTACAAGTATAATTGTATGAATACTGCTTTAGTAGCGCCTCTACTGGTTCTACGATAAAGAAAGCGGCATAATCCTGTATCAAACTTACACAAGTATTGTTAATGTAAAAGACATATAGTGAGAGTGGATTCCAAGGGCGGAGAAGGAGAAATACGGGGGGAGCGAGAAAGGAAGAGAATTGAGAGAATACTTTTGGAGTACTACAATTGTGCCTGAATTTCCCACAGACTGGAGAGGCTTAAAAACACCTCGTTCAACTACAAGGCAATACGACAGCTGTTGAGGCTTCTTCGGGGTACAAAAAACAGCGCAGAAGACGTAACTGGGATTACTTTGGTTTGGACTCGCTACCATTTCCTCCCCTAAGGTTCTTTGCGACCACAGAATGCAATAGGCAGATGTTTGCACTTAAGGGTGGGCTCCAACTTTGTGGGGCTAGCGAGAATGAAAGCCGCCCTCTACAAAACGTGTACCTTTCTGATCCGGCTTTCGGCACATTCACGTATGGTAAACCAAACGGAGAGGCCAAAACAGACTTATTATAGTGCCAGAAATGCTTAAGTTCTCGCTGTAGAACGGTCTGATGGCTTCAAATAGTCGATAGCAATTCCGAATACATGTTCTGATTGTCGCAATGTTGAGTTATTGTCGAGAGCATGCAGAAATCTACTACTAGTACGGTTGCATAAATCTAGCTCTCTGGTGGCGCTTCTAGTGGCCGGATAATATTGTAGGCCGTGTAAACCTTTATACAGCTTGTATAAAACGGCCGAAATAAAGAGGAGCGTAGTCAAGACGGTACAGCGATAGTAAGGCGTGAATAGAGCGGCAGCGAGCGATCAGAACATTATTCCGACACGCAATAAGGCTCCCAGGGCAGCAACCGAGATATCTGCTTGCCCGAGCTGCATAATCAAATCCCACTGTTTGAATAGCCCTTCTGTAAAGTGCATAGAAGCTTGTTTCTACCTCTTTAATAAAAAGCTGAATCACTAGGTGGCCTAATAGAGCGGTATTTATGCTACGTCACAGATAGCTCTGGTCTGCATGCTAGTGACGATTATGCAACACTGATGCGTAAAACCGCTCACTATCCCTTGATACGTCAAATTATTGATCGGGAGGGCGCATTTTGTAGTATTAATCGTCTGCTCGAGCCGTGCTAGTAAAGCGTTTCACGATCTTTGTATGACGTATAAAGTGGACCACACATCTAACTCGTGGTGCATGTATGTATGATAGTTGTGAAAATACATAATAGTGTGTAGTTAGAGTGGCCAAAACTTACTGGGGAAATTTGAATTTACAAAGTTAGTGCGGTTGGGTGCCATTGTAATATGACGCTGACTCTATATATAAACGCTTCTCCATTTTTCCATCTGTCTCACGCCGCATGCGCGAAGTTCATTTAAGGCTATACCGCTTTCGTGACTTTCCAGAGAGAATTTCGGTAAGCAACCTGGGTATTGTTCTTCAGGGTGGGCAGGTAATAGATTACTACTTTTATTCTCATCCCGCCTCTAGGTATACACGCCCTCATACAACTTGCGTACTTCAGAGTTTGTATAAGCTGTACGTCGCCTACTACCAAGACGCGTGAAATTTGGGTGTAGTTTTGTTTTGTATCATCACTTATTCATTTTATCTTATTCTAAAAGGTTTTTCAAACTGCGATGATTCGTCGTCAGATTCTCCTTGAGCAATTGGCTCCTTCGATGCGTATTTGTCTGCCATACGGCGATTCTCCCAAGAATGTTTGTACGGACAGGAACTGAGAGGATTTACCGAGCGCTATTACTCTTCAGGGAAACGAGATTATATCATAGAATGCGCTGGCTTCTGCGCTGTTCCAGCTTTGTGCAGAAGGTAAAATAACATTTCCTCACACTGCTGTGGATATGGCTGCCGCCGCACCTTTGTCGGGTCGGTGTCGTGTGGGTGACAGTTTTTGTATAGGCAGGAGATTACACAGATGAACGAGAAACGTTGCGTACACAGATCTCCCACTCCGTTCCATCTGGCCTTTCCATGCACAAAGGTTGACTTTGCAGGCGCCAGTGTTCGGCTGGCGGTAATCATGATAAGGGTCACAGAATTTTACTCCAGTCTGATTGCAAACATACCGTATTCAATGCTGGCCAGTCTCATCCACGTACCAAGTCTCCTACCTCTCCAAAAGGTTGTCTGGCATCCTAAACACTATCGTGGCAAGCCACTAAAACATCGTGGCGACACGTGTACAATGCTGTGAGAACTCTACTCACTTTTCTATGTGCGTTTGTAGATGTGTCACCATGTGCAGCGATGCCTGACTCCAGGCAAAAAGTACAACCCGAAGGGTAGTTCTAACTCCCACAGATGCGGAATAGGGTCACAATAATCGGTACTACTATCAAAGTCTTTCTGATTACCTCAGCTAAGTTTTCCGCCTCTTAAGAAGAATATGTAGAGCTGCAATCGACTAATCCTGAGCGGGTCGCAAGTTGGGCATTTATGGAGAGGAAGCAAAATTTTAATACCAGTGCTATTATTTTATTGTCGGGATAAATGTTCTGCTGGGTACAAACGCTCTCTCTACACCCCCCGTAGGCCCCCGCACGGATTGTAATTGCTCCCATTTATTCCAACCGCTTGGAAGCGATTGTACAGACTTTGCACAAGTTTATACCATTCTGTTTATATAACCGAAGCACCAGATGCTTTATTAGAGTATCTTTTATACTTGTTGCGCACTTTCTGCATGCTAACCAACATGTATAAATATTTGCTCTGGTCGCGCATCTAGTGGTTCGAAAATACGAAAAGCTGTATAGGATTCTGATCAGTCGTGTATAATTTTAGCGGCGAAAGTAACAAGGAGTGTAGTTAAGGCAGTACAGCGATAGTAGGGAGGCGGTAAGGGACCAGGGACTCATTTTAACGTGATGCCGACATCATCAGAAACATGGGATGAATGAAACGCCGTAACACCAATTTATTGAATGATTCGAACCATCCTCATGTGAGTGAAGGAATGTGAGAGAGACTGCAGAAGTGCCGTAAAACTGGCCTTAAGAGGGGCGGAACAACTTTATAAATCTCAGAAGACCAAAAATGTATCAGTGGTGGTTGTTAAATTATTGTCGAGAGGATGCCGAAAGAGCGCTTGCTACAAGTACAAAAGTATATATACTGGTCTAGTAGCGCATCTATGTTGAATTATTGTCGAGAGCATGCAGAATTCTACTACTAGTGTTGTTGTATAAATACTCGCTCTAGTAGCGCCTCTAGTGGTCGGGTAATTTGTAAAGCGGTATAAAACTCTAGTATAGTCGTGTATAAAGCGGCGGAAATAAAGAGGAGTGTAGTTAAGGTGGAACGGCAATAGTAGGGCGTAGATAGAGTGGGAGCGAGTCATCAGAACATTATCCTGACAATCTAGTACTTGGGTTTATCAAGAAAGCGGTATAAACTGTATAAAGTTTATACAAGCGTTGTTCGAGATGGGGAGATTAGCAGGACCGTTGATTAAGCGGGGGTGATTGCTGGTATGGTAGATAGAGCGGTTGTACCCATCTAAACATTAATTCCGACAGTGGTAGTGTGACAACCATCGATAGCAACAAGATAGAAGGGCTGCCACCTCAAAACTCCCACTTCGTCGAAGACACCCTCCTGGGACGGACCTTTTCACTTGGAAGCCACTTTACTACAAAGTTTAACCAACCTGCAGTGGTTTGTCGGTTTGAAAGAAGGAAGTTCTCGTTCGCGTTCAGATCCTTCGTCGATTGCCCAGAGTCCTAACTTTGCTTTAACAATGCTTTGAGCAGCGTCTTGATTAAATGGAGTAGATTCTCAACGAAGGTATCATTCAGTCCTACCGAACCCAGAGCCATAGCCGCAGTGCTTTTAAGCCAAGTAAGTGGTATTCGCGGGTGCAGACGACAAGCTTTGTTGCACCCCCCTGGGACTTGCTCCCATCTCAACTCCCCTTGTATTGTGATCTCCCCCAGGGTATACCATCCTCAAGTTACATCACCAGATTTATCAGTGTGGTTCTAGTAAGGGTATTTATCCAATTGTGCTTGGTGCTCAATAATTGTTTGGAGCATGCAGAATGGGCCCTACGAGTTTAGGAGCATAGGTACTGCTTTAGGGGTACAACTAGTGCTTCTTGTATATAAAGATACCAGTAAAAACTTGTGTAGAAATAAATAATACAAGGCCATGTTGAGCGATAGAGGTAAACAGAGCCGTTGATTAAGCGGTGTCATAATGCCTACGAGGCAGATGGCATGTGTGTACTCAATCGAAACCATTTATTCCAAGATTTTAATTTCAATTATGGATGCCCTCAGTCAAGTGCAACACCACAACTCTACTTCTGGCCCTTTGGGTACCCTGTGCCAAGTAACTTTTCCGCAACATCGACTTTAGCTTCTCCAGAAAGCGGATCACATCCCTAGACTTTCCTGGGTCAGGCCCCAGAGAGTAACAAATCAAATGGTTCAATCGGGAAGGAGCCTTTACCAGTAGCTGAAATTCTTCTTGTGTCGGAATAAATGATCTGCTGGGTGCGACCACTCTATCTACGTCTCCAGTAGTCACCCTCGCTGTATCATTACTTTTGTTTATCTCCACCGCTCCAACAGCGGTTCTATAAAGCTTATACAGCTTTTATTCACATTTCTTTATAATAGAAGTTGTAAATGCGCTACTAGAGCTGTACTAGAGTAGTACTTATACCCTCATACTTGTATAGGTCTTTCTGCATCCTCTCGGTGGTAAATCAAAATCATGAGTGTCACTAGGGCTTGTTATATATAAGGCATGGGAACCTGAACACAGGGCTTCGACCCTTCGCCAGACGAGTACATGGTAGGCAGTTCTTGTGGCATTGACCGCAATCTGGCAAAGGTCAAAAGAACACAGCCACTGCGCCTTGCGGAACACTAATTGAATAGAATATTTCCTGCACAAACCACGATCGAGGCATTGATCCATAATTCTACTTTGTCAGGGTATCAAACGATTTGCCCTTTCAATCGAACGACCTGTTAGGCAACAACCACTTTATTTTGTCTACCCCAGGAAAAATTGCTGCTGGTGTATTAACTATTCTGGGGTTCTCTCCACCGCTTAGTTTGTACAAGTTTGTATCGCTTTCTTAGATTACCAAATCAACGCCAGAGCCTAATTTTTTATATCCTTGTAGCGCTCTTTGCCATGCTCTCGACATTTATTACTCGATATGTAAAGGCGTAGGAAATGGAATTCATAAACATAAACGAGAACGACCAGTCATACCATATTCCGCCCAGGAGCTCCAGCAAAACCCGCTGGCCTTTGAATACCTGCCACCATATTTTCGAGCAAATGTTAAAGAAGCAGTGCGGGCTACTTGTTGAATAATTGTCGAAAGTATGCAGATTTCTATTGCTCGCGCCGTTGCATAAGTCCTTGATCTAGTAGCAATTGTAGTGGTCAGGTAAGACAGGAGCGGAATAAGAATTTAGCCAGTCGTGTATAAAGTATGTGGCGAAAAAGAACAACGAAACAAAAATGTAGTTAGGGTTGTACGGCGATAGTAGGATGCAGATAGAGCGCCACGAAGTCATAGAAACATTATTGTGACACTATTCGAATATTGAAAGCCATTCAATTACCACTAACAACCCAGGATTGAAAAACAATAGTCTCCGTTTCTAACTAGATAATAGTATTGACGGGGCTTGAGTTTTCGAGTCACTAGATGTCAGAATAATGTTCTGATGACTCGCTCCCACTCTATCTACGCCCTACTATTGCCGTTCCGCATTAACTACACTCCTCTTTATTTCCGCCGCTTTATACACGACTATACTAGAGTTTTATACCGCTTTACAAATTACCCGACCACTAGAAGCGCTACTAGAGCGAGTATTTATACAACAACACTAGTAGTAGAATTCTGCATGCTCTCGACAATAATTCAACACTAGATGCCCTGATCGATCAAGTATGTGCTTTCCCTCTACAACGTCTCCTTAAGCCACTTCGCACCCTCCAGAGTCTCGGCGAGACGGTTGCTACGCTCAAAAGTGCCCTCACTTTACAAAGCCCTTAATAGCTCTGCCCTCACTTTAGAAAGCCCTTGATAGCTCTGCCCTCACTTTACAAAGCCTAAGCAGGCTCTATCTCTCTCAAGCAGTAGGTCAGACAAAAGACATACCAACTTCTGAATTAGGATACTTAAAGAGCCTTCGGAGAATTCTCATGCCTGAAGCCTCAATATTGACTCAATTCGGCTGGGCAGTGGCTTCCAGAAGTACTTCGAAGTTCAACTGGCCTGCCCAAGGCATTGTAGCCGACTCACTTGTACAGGACTTGCACAGACATAATTTGGCATAGTACCAAACATTAATTCTCATATGAGGAGTTCAAACGCACTCTCTCACACGCTGCTCATGCTTGGCACACTGAGATCTTCAAAGCACTGTATCAAGTAGGACCTAAGACGTCATGCTCTTTGCAACACTCTGGCGTCGACTTGCCTCTCTACATTGAAATCTGTCGGAATAAAGGTTTTGTCTCTGAGCGACAATCGCTCTCTATATTTCCCTATATCGGAATAAGGTTATGATGACTCCCTGCCACACTATCTACGCCCTACTATTGCTGTACCATTTTAACTAAGCTCCTCTTTATATTCCACGCTTTTCAAACGGCTGTAAATAGTTTCATACTGCCGATTATATTACCCGACCACCAGGAGTGCGACTCAAGCAAGTATGTTGAGTTATTGTCGAGAGAATGCAGAAATCTACTACTAGTACGGTTGTATAAATACTAGCTCTCCAGTAGCGGTTCTAGTGTCGGGATAATATTGTAGACGGTATAAAACTTTATACAGCGTGTATAAAGCGGCCGAAATAAAGAGGAGCGTAGTTAGGACGGTACGGCGATAGTGGGGTGTAGATAGAGCGGCAGCGAGTCATCAGAACATTATTCCGACAAAGTATTCATACCATACATAATGTGTAAACGCTCCTCCTGTTTATCTCCTGCACAAGGGTTATTTGTGCCGGGAAGTTTTTTGGAGTCATGCGAAAGTTTGTTAAAAGTCAGACCGCTTTCATGAATTACCAAACCACTACAAGTGCAGTTGGAATCGTATTTATACTATAACTGTTGTCGAAGTTTTCTGCATGCTCTGGACAATTATCCAACAGTGTCTCTTAGACAACAGCCTCCGACAAGGCGCCCACAATTGCCATGAGCTAAGGTTGGCTTAAAACACAACCTTGCACTTTCAATCTTGCAACAAACTCTTGCCCAAGTAATCCTACGACCTAAGAGAGAGCTCTTCCACGTGTTGTAGTTCCAAAATCCCCTACGCTTCGTTTTCGCAAGGAAGCGTGTACAAGGTGACATGCCCTAAGGCGCCCAAGGGATGTCAACTTCGGTTGTATGTATTATTGCGTTAAAGGGTTTAAAGCGGATAATGTTCTGGCAACTAGCCAGAAAACTCCTGCAGTTTTACAAGTTTCTTCACCTTTCGCCAAGTCTTTTTCGGGAAGTAGTGGCTGCGGTACCTGAACCGTCCAAACCAGCCTCGAGAAGAAACAGCTTCAATCGCGAGTCAACATTACCCTGATGGGAGGTGGCCTATGGCCTGTTTGGTAGCTTGGCGCCCTCGCGATTTCTCCCCTTCAAGGACCATGCATTAACACATCGATTACGGAATACGTGCTTCAAGAGATATTCTGTATGATGTTTTCTTGGGGACTGACTTCATAGAGTATCAGACAGAGTGTTTTTCTCGCATTTCTGGAGCAACGCCAAATGAACTGACGTCACGAAGACTACAGAGACAGGCAATGTTATTCGAACCCAGAAGGGCAGGCCGTACTAACTACCACACATTTCAGAGGAACTGCCTGTATTGGGAGAAGGAACGATTGACAAAACTGTCAGAAACTCTACTTTGACTGAATTTATGGGACGTATCGGGGGACCTCTACAACGAATAGTTTCACGTAGCTGAGTGTTAACGACCCTCTTTGAAACATTCGGGACAACTGTGACTCAGTCGCGGGAACTTGTACATTTAGTTTTACACGCTATCTCGCTGCCTCATGGATGCAGAGGGCTAATCAAGGGAAGGTTTTTATCGGGCATTGGAGTTAGGTGTGAGAGCCTGGGGGTGGGAAAATGCACTTAATCTTCCTGTTCTGGGCAAACCTTTTAAAAGCCTTCACTAGGCCATGTCAGCATTGTCTTCCCATGCTCTCTCGCCCCTCTTTAAATATAGCAGCTGGGTTTAAGAGCTCAAGGTCAATAAAATCATTGGGAACAACGGTCCTTTACGACGAGTGGGATCTTGCTTGATTGCCGTTGCTGAGTCGCTCTACTTGTCGCCTAACATTTAGCTCATCCTGAAGTTTACTTACAAGACCAGTGTAACTTGGAGGTATGCTGTGCGGTTAGGGATGTTGGGCAGAACTGGTAGCATCCACACCATTCAGGAGCTTAACTTCGAGGATGGTGCTGTTACACACGCGAGCTCATTTCAGGGTGAGCCCACACGACCCTCTCTACGGCTGTGGCCACCCCAGCCTGATCACCTGACCTGAGGCCAACACCGGAAAGGGAAGGAGGTTCGTTACCTCAATGTAGCAGTTGTTGGAGGGGAATATTCGCATAGCACAAGGCTAGGTCTAGCTCTATCACGGCGTGCTGTTGCTCGAAAAGTGTAGACCAAATGTATGCGTTCTTGACCTCTGCAAAGAACAGACGTAAGCTAAGGGTCAAACTCCTCACATCTCGATTTTATCCAGAAGTATAGCCCGTTGGGGACTGTCGGCAAACAGCGCTCGAACCAGTCGTCTAAGCTCATCTGACGTATAATCGACCAACGATCCGTTACTGAAGAGATAGGTGATCTCCGCAAGGTTTGCCCTCTGCGAAAGGATGAGCGCTTGGAAATGTTGAGAACACTCACCAAGATCTCATTCAAGTACCCAAACTTGATCCAGTGGGGAACGAACGCCGCTGCAGTGGAAATCTGAGCAGGGTCCGGCTGGAAAAGATATCCCAGGGTTTCCACATGCTGGACCATTGAGCCAATGCGCTGAGATTCGAGCTCGGTGATGTCTTCGAGAGCCAGGACACTGTCGAGAATTAACACGACGGTCGACTCAATGACCTTGCCCAGCACAGCGTGATAACTACTCTCATCTATGTACGTCTTTGACCGTCAGCTACCTGGGTTAACAACAACACTTACGGCAAGGTGCTTCGCAATTCCTTTTACGAACGACACGGCTTGCTGGACAGCCTCCTCTGCTGCCAAGTATGAGTTGGTGTTGAAGGTGTCCGTAAACCCCTGGGCTGGCTCCAATATACGCGCAATCGCAGAGACCTGTGTAACAACGAACGTTTCCAACGTAACTGCGCTTGCAACGGTAAACCGATTACAGACGTTGGCACGATCCGCCCATTCCACACTTGGATCGATCATCCCTAGCTTGTGGCTCAGATACTTGTAATCGTTGGACAGCTGAACCAGGTTGAGTGAGGTCGCCTCAATAGCTCTGGCCTGAGCAACCGGTACACTGGCCCGGATGAGATCCAGCGCTTCTGCCAGTTGCTCCAAAAGTCCACTAGCGACACCGTCAAAGGAAGGCTCAACCATCCTGGGTTTAGCACTTGAGGAGAAAAACATCAAGCTCACTGAAGTGAGGAAAGGTTAGTCATATCGCCGAATGTGGCACGGGCCAGTTCCAGCGCAGCGTCGGCTGCGAGGGAGACTTTGAGCGTCCGTGATAACATCGGTGCATTTGGAACCTCGAGTTGTCGACCAGGCGGCATAGACTCTGGTTCCTCGACAGGCGGCGATGATAGAGAGGCGTCGTGACGAGCACCGCCTTTGTGAATGGCCTTCTTCCCCAGTCGCCTGGCCTCCCGAGGCTTGGTTAACGGAGGAGTTGTGGGGAAAGGCCCCGCGTCGATGCCGCCATCGAAATCCCACCCATCATTGTCTTTGTCAGTGGTGTTCTCCAACGGCTGCCTCTCCACGTTCTTGGGGATTGGTTTGGGATCATCGTCAAATCCCCAACCATCCTCCTCGTCATCAGTGCCGGTAAAATCAGTCAAGGCTGATGGAGGAGAAGACAGCTCGGTAGTCGATAAATCGATCTCCTGCGAAGACCACGACGACCAGCCCTTGAACGCAATTCGCCGAGCACGTCGAAGGAGAACAGTTCGTCGCTTCTCCAGCCACACTTGTCCTGCCTGAGCTTCCAAAAACGAACGCACAGCCCCAGGACTGCTGACGCCGTCACCCGATGGACCATCCCATTCCGCTGTTTGTCGTGCGAGATGGAGCCATTCCGGGAGGTGCAGGAGGGAAGCAGGCAAACGCGGAATGAGGATACGGCTCAGAACCAGCTTGAAGACACTGTCCTGCAACATTCTCCTGAATGGGTCGCAGTTCTGCGGCAGAGCACTGTCAAGGAATTGAAGGACTGAATTGACGTTTGCGATAACATTGTGTGGTTCCTGTAGAGGAACAACGGCGGTCTCGAGACTTAGTCCATCGTCGATGGCATGCTCAATGGGCCGCCACGTTGGGTGTTCCAGTAAAGGTTCGATAACGTTTCGCACGACACGAGTGTGTAAGCCTTGGAGATGGCCAGAAAGAGACTTTAGCGTGTCCAGAGCGTAGCAAAGGGCAGCGACATCGTATACCGGGGAGGGCGTTTCGGGTGCTCTCCGCTTTGGCGTCAACCGTGGATCTGCTATCAGACTCGCGACACTATTAGGTTCGTGACAGATCCACGGCTTGATTGCACACTGACCTTTGGGCGGCATCAGGATAATGCTTCGTCGCAAGGAAATAGCTGGGAGCGTTTCTTTGTCCCCCGCGACGTCAATGGTTTGCAGCCACGCATTGGAAAGTTGCTCCGCGACAATGGAGCGCAGAAGAGAACAGCGGGCCAGTGTCTTAGCGGCGTATAACGCTCTTCGACATCAGAGCTACTCACAGCCAGTGCTATCTCTACTGCAGCATCTTGGTTGCTCTTCTGGACAGCGAGATCTAGTGACATGAGGCTCGCGACAGTCCCAGCATCTGCACTCTGACCCGCCCAAATACCATCTTCAACCCGCGAGAGTAGGTCATACTTTTGCTTTAGGTCACGAATGGCGCAGGCGGCTGTCTTGGCAACCGCCTCTGAATCCAACCCAGCTTGAAGTTCAGACGCCGTCTTGTGGAACAACCCCACGTTGTGAACATTCTAATGCACATTAGTATAGACATTAACTTGAACGCACCTCAAGAGAACCAGTATTAAAATCCTCTGCAACGGCACGCACGTCGCGTCTGGCCTCAACCGAACCCCTGACGAGCGTTGCTTTGAGGTGCAGTTGCTGAGCCAGTTCTGAAGCATTGCCTGTCGCGATTTCATGTAGGCCCTTCTTGCACATGTCAGAAACCCAAATACTTCTACACTGGCACTCACTTCATTCTTTGCTATTATCTCTGCCAGACTGGAACGAGCACTGGCAATATCGTCCGTCACGGGTGCGGGGCCGACCTGTCTTCTGAGTCCCAGGATGGTTGTCTCAGCACGGTTCCCCGCTGGAAGAGATGGTGGGCGACCTCGAGGCAAAGTCGACATTGTACGAGAGCCGGGATCTCGTAACGATCACAGGAGATGGAAGTACGTGTGGAAGCACTCTAAGCCAGAAGCCATCATCTTGCAGTCTGTCGTTCCGTCCTGACATTGACTACCTCATCAGAAGTGGGCCCCAGTGCAGAAGCGGGACCTTTTTTTCTGTTACCTCCACCGACCACCAACCAACGTGATCGAACTGCTGGTGGTGCTTGTTGTTGACTCTCATCCACTCGGAGCGCCGCACTTTGACGCTACCTCAGCATCCTCACCTGCAGCTATTGAACACCCATCGGCCGCTCCGGAATGGAGATTGACAAAATGTTCAAGCTTCCAGCCCTTCCTGCGGGGAAGGGCGTGAAACGGAGACTACCAGACCTCCCAACGTCCGGTGAGTACACCAATCTGCTCCGTTGATGTATTCTCATTGATGTATTCTGACTCATCAGATGCCTTGAAGAGATTTAAGCCTGACATTGAGAACAAAGAGTTCGAATCCTCGTCGGAAAATCGCACGGCAAGGGTCGAGGACGATGACGATGATGACCTTGGCCCTTTTGCACACGAGGGGCCCAACGCTGCCGCAGACGAGGAGCTGGAGGACGAGGATGAGGATGGGAGGTTTTTTGGGGGTGGCCTCAATCACGAGCAAACAGTAGGATTTGATAACTGCTTGTCGCTGACCGTTCAGCAAATCCTGGACATCTTCGACCAGGCTGATGAAGTTGAGGGACAGGCATGTTTATTCCGCGGTTTCGGCTAACACGCAGACAAGTGGCATGACCTTACCGGCCCTTCGTCGTTTAGTTGGTCAATTTGAGCGCATCGTTTCGAGGAATGCAGAGCAGCGTGGAAAATTTCCTGATGATCCAACCAAGTGAGTCTTTCGCTGAGAAACTGAGCTAACGAAACAGATTCATTGACTCTGAAGCGGATCTTGACGCGATGCTGAAGCGCTTTCTGCCCTTGACCCAGAACCCTGCGTTATACTATCCTGAACTCCTCAACTCTGGGGTTGTGGATCTGATGGCGAACCTCCTCAGCCACGATAACACAGATATTGCTATCGACGTGGTCGAGGTTCTCCAGGAGTTAACCGATGAGGATATCGGTGTTGACGAGGACGGTCTGGACGTCGGCGATAATGACGATAACACAACGGGCAGCGCAGAGGCAACGCGACTAGCGTTGGCACAAGTCATTGATGAGTTGGTCAGTGGTGTCCAACACGATAAGGGAATGAGCTGACGACATAGCTGAATCACTCGGTTTTCGAGCTCCTGGTTTCCAATCTCGCACGGCTCAACGAGGAAGAGGACGCCGATCGGCAGGGCGTTTTTCATATTTTCGGCTTGCTCGAGAATCTGCTCACTTTCATGCTTCCGCTTGGGGAGCAGCTGGTAGCAACCACTGACATCCTCTCGTGGCTGCTTGAGCGCTTGAAGCGCAACGCGTTTGACAGCAATAAGCAGTACGCCTCCGAGATCTTGGCGATCCTCCTGCAGCTTCCAGCAAACGCCGAAAAGGCGTTGGAGCTTGAAGCACTGGATACACTCCTTATGGTCATCTCAGTGAGTCGGACGACCGGTGCTACACTTACACCGCTCAGCAATATCGCATTGCAGAGCCTAAGGACGGAGAGGAGCAAGAGTTCATGGAAAACACGATCGACTGTCTATGCTCTCTCCTCTCAGCTTCACGTGGAAAAGTGCTGTTCTTTGACGCTGAGGGTGTGGAGCTAATGCTCATTATCCTTAAGTACATTTGCAAAGTATTGTTTGCTCTGACACTCCAGGAAGAAAAAGTTGTCAAGCCTGCGGGCGCTGAAAGTCCTTGACTATGCCCTGCAAACGGAAGCGGGTGCAGGGAGCTGTGAACGATTTGTGGAGATGTTGGGTCTGAAGACATTGTTCTCCTTCTTCATGGGCAAGGTGCGGCCGTGGTAGTGCAACGCTGATGGCAGGGAGAGAGAAAGGGACGACAAACCACGCCTACATTTGAGAATAATGAGCGTATTCTTGGCATTATAGCAAGTTTGCTCTCCAATCTTGCATCCGATTCCTCTTCACGGCTGCGACTGGTTGCGAAATTCGTGGAAGCAGGCTACGAGAAAGTCGATCGCCTTCTGGAACTTCGCGAGACGGCGCTGACCAAACTCCGTATTGCCGACAGGCAGGTTGCAACCGCCCGATCTGTATGTCCCAAACTGGTCTCATGCTGATGACTAGGAGGTGCAGAGCGTGGGGGAAGGTGTGGATGAGGAACAAGAGCAAGAATGGTACCTGATGCGCCTCGAATCAGGTCTGTCTACGTTGCAGACTATTGACTTGATCCTCGCCTGGATCTGCATGGAAGACGATGGGGTAAGGCGAAATTCAGGCTGCAGCAACCATGCTAACCTTGTAGATCAAAGCTCATGTTGATGTCCTTCTGGCTCGTAAAAGCCTTTCGATCAAGGACATCCTTGAGGTGTTGGCAGGTGAGCGAGCTTAGATATTGTGATGCTGATGGCCAGAGCAGGCAACGCATCTTGCCGTTGACGAGGATCAAGCCGTTGAACCCAACACTCTCCAACAGAAGTTAGTGTTGGATGGACTGACGGGTTTCCTGCGCAACTTGGTATGAGGAGCCCTAGTCAACGGACAACCAGGCTTAGCACCTCACTGTTTAGTCATGTAACGGACGCGTACGACATGTTATGCAGAGCTCTATTTAGAAACCCCCCTGTCTACGCCTGGGCGCTTTCCTCTTAGACACCTTTGCAGCCGCTTCCCTCCGGGTGCCATCCAGGACCCGTTCAGCTTGGGTCTGGGGATAAATGTCGTTGTCGCTCGGATCTGGGGTGTTAAGGCCAGGGAACACTGCCCCTGGGTGAAGGAGCGGAAGACTCGACGTTGCTAAAGCATTTGCGCTGGGAGCTCTCGCGGGGCTGGGAAGAGGGGGAATTCCTCGGAGTAAGCTTACTGGTCGAGATGCAGACTGGGAGCCTAAGGACTGCCGGACTGGTTGGTGTGCCCTACGCTTAGGGCGCTCTCGGTCTTGAGAACTCTGTATCGAGTTGGATGCCTGAGGTGCTTGCCATTGATATTGTTGAGGGAGAGCTCCTGTGTCCCACTCGAGAAGGACGGAATGTGCAGGGCTTATGTCTGACGCTAGTACTTGCCACGTGGAAACCGGGTAGTCCGACGAGTGCTTCGTGACCTTTGAGATCTGCGTCGGCTTGGGAAGGATGCCGAAGGAGAGCGTCGGTATTCGCTCGTCGAGGCTGAGTTGGCCAGCGGCCGCGGCGAACGCGTCATCGGCAGTGGGGAGAGCGACACGGGGGAGTAAGGACATTGGCTGACGAGACTGCAGAGCTTTGGAGTAGAGGACTTGCAAACTTAAGCACAAGTCACTGCGCAAGTGAAATGCTCTCTCATCCCCGGCTGCCCAACCCACGCTGGTAGGTCTTGAGTGTCCGAAGGCAGAACCACTGGCCTCAGAAAAAATAAAGTACTCTGAGAACCCGATGCAGGTGAGGTCCCTTTCGGACGTGAAGTGTTGATATGTGAGACGACGGAGGACTGAGGATCGTGTTTTGGGGAGACTGTCGTATGTTGTATCGCGGGCTAATTCTGCTCTACATTGGTCAGCCACCCTGAGGTTCATCATGACACACCCCGTGGTAATGGTAGTGAGGAGACCATTGTCATCGCGCAGTCGCTGTTCAGTGTCTGTTGGGTTAAACATAGGTGCCTTTGCGGCGTCATCATTTATCGCTGGGAAGTCAATCAATCATCCGCAATTTCCCTACACTTACATAGCCACGCCCATCGGGCGTCAAGTACCTCCCACTCGAACAGCGAGACTGCGAACGAGTCGGCAGACAGAGATGCCGCAGCAGGGATGCTGCCCGTCTCCAGTACGGACGCGGGCAAAGCGAGACGATGTCCTGCGATGTCGCATGAATTGTGGGCGTGGGAGAATCTGCCAACTGCAATTGTGCTTTCTCCTGCCACAACCAGTGTGACCGATCCCTGTGACGCTGATGGTGAAAGCACCGTCAATGAGGTGGGCCCTAATCCAGTTGGGAACGAGGGCAAAGTCCATGGATCAGAACGCAGAGCCGCACGACCGTGACTTGACGTTATAACACCTTCGACGCGTCCTGATGATGGTTGGTAAACTAGGACAGTGTCCCCGATTGTTGGGGTCGACGCTGGAATCACAACCAGGCCTAAGTTTTGGTCTTGTTGGCCGCCCAACTCGTGCCTCCATCGTAGTACCGGCGCACTCGCCGACTGATCAATCCATATAACCTGCTTTGAGGTGCAAACGCACACGAATTTCCGCTTTCCTAAAGGCATATCCCTTTGCAAAGAAACAAACACTTCTGCAGAATCGGGAAGCGTCAGGAGCGGTGTTGACCGATTGGATCCGCCGGAGGGCTGCAACGTTTAGTCCACGCCTTGTAGTCTACACTCACATCCGCAACGAGCTCGTCCACAGTGTCGCGGGACATTACGAGCACAGTATTGGGTGTTGCGCCGAAGGCAACTCTGTAGAAACCGCCTTTGGCGTCGGTTACTGCACCGCGCAGCTTCATACTGATATGAGCATGTTATAATGAGAAAAGATGACTCACAACTTGGTCGTCTTCACAGTCCTCCCCTCTGCAAGCTGCCTCTCTTCCCACCAGAGCCACACTCCTCCGCCTTCATCCGCAACCACAGCTCGCCCCCAACAGCGCGGATCCAGTGCCACATCAACATGACGTCGGCCCTCGGTGAGACTGGTATCAACTTCGGCAATTCGAAAGACAGAGTGTCGGGCGGACACGGAGGACGATGAAAATGTTGGCTCTGGAGTGAGGTTTAACATGTGAGTGCCACTTTCATGCCGAACTAAGAGACAGACAGCTCGGCCTGGGGTCAGCTGTCATTGAAGGCGACGTAGGACACATACCATCCAAGCGGTGGGATGAGACGTGAGGAGAGCTGGCAACCTGAAGAATAGGGTTTGCGAAGCTGTCAATCGGGAAGAAAGGCAGCTCTCCTGCTCGCGGCACTGAATGGTCCCAGAGAGAAGTCACACCTAAGCCTCAGCATTCTGCATGGGTTGTAAACACTGACCAAGCTGAGACCCCAGCGGTCCGAAAGAGTGTATTAACACCGGCGACTGATCTGGGGACCATGGAAGGGAAACTAACGTGGCACTCTCAGACTTGGGAAGGTCGGCAACGGCAGCCGTCTCGCTTTGTTGACTGTTTGCAGGTCCACCAAAGTCCCTCCGCGGAATCAGAGTTGTCCTAAGAGCGGGGTCATTGACCTTGTCGTCAGGAAGTCTTCTTGCAAACCGATCTACTGAAGTCGCTGAGGTTTCTGCTCTCGTCCGTGAGAACAGTTGCCATGGCCTTGAGAACCGCCACGGCGAAGCAGCAATCAGCATTGGAAGCCTAACACAGGCCCAAAAACCCACACAATACAGGTCGAGCCATTGCCCATGTCCAGGTCCATGCCTTATTGTCCGCTTGGAGTGTCGCCGAGCTTCGGCTGCCAAGCGCATATACTGGTATTGGGGAGCTCGAGCTTGGATCCAGAGGTGCATTTAGACGTTCTCCGACCTCACCATGTCCCTTGCCAAGGAACCGCACCCTCTCTACTGAGGGAACGAAGCTGGCCATTCTGACTCTGGAAATGGCTCATGAGTGTGTTGAGAGGCGTGGTTTGATTATGCCGGCAAGCCACGGAAGTAACAGACAATATCGAGTTGATGCGACGACGAGAGATGGTGGGGTTGAATATGGTAGAACCAAGGCTCATAAACCTGCACCGTACCCGTACCACTGATTGACCTCAACCTCCACCTCAACCTCCACCTCCACCTCCACCTCCTCGACGCACACAATAATCTTCCGGCCCGTCGGGGCGCCCCACCCGCCACCAACTGCACAATGCTTAACAAGAGCATTGGTGAGGGACAGATGTGCACATACATAATAGGATCCATTTGCTATACAAAGGCGGTCTAATCACTAGCCTCAATACGTTCTAGCTGCAGCTCTGGCTGCAGTTCCAGCCACGACGCTACCCTCGTACCGCGTCAGCAGAGGTCGGCTCATCTGCGTAGACACGCTCGTAGCCACTGGACCCCAAACGCCCAGCACGAAGCGCTCTCTCGGCGATCGCCTCTTCATCATCGATATCCAAGTGCATACCCATTGATGCTGAGCGTGCCTGCGACAGATCCATGGGTTTCGGTGGGTTAAACAGCGAATGGCCAGAGCTGGAAGTAAGGACCCAGGCTACCCTCGGGTACTCACCGTCGCAGGATATTGCCTAGGCGCAAGAATTGGACTCCGTTACGTATCACAAGGAGAATGGTATCCAGGACCTCTTCCTCTTGAGGTCAGCCGCTGGACTCTGCCAGGATACGTACGCCTCGTTCCCTCAGCACAAGGGCTGGCAAACACGAAGACGAGTGTGATGACACAAAACATCACGAGTAAGAGATCCAGAATGTTCAGAAGGGTCATGGGGTATTTCTGAATGGTGAGCTATTACTGGGGATGATGCCCACCTTGCCGTACGCAGTCCAACGTGTAGAAACTTCAAGTACCATCATGACATTCACTATCACCTCCAGAACATGCCATGAGGCTGGGGGGCATTCATGATTACCTGCGCGTCAGAGCAATGCGCAGGAAGGGCCTCACTCGTTGCGATCAGACTCAAAATAACTGTCGCCAGGCTTAGGGTCATCATGACAAAGTAGAAGAGGATGTAGTAGCGGCTGAAAATGATACGATTGGCAACCCCTCGAAGCTGTTCGCTAGCGGGTAGACGATAGGGGGATATCGGCGGTTCCGCGTCCCATGCTGGCCGCTGAGCAGCCGTTAGAGCTTCGTCGCCAAGCTCAAAGTCAGAGGATGTGAGAGTGTTAGGGTCGGACATCCCCAAGAATGTTGAGATGTAGAGGAATGAGAAAGGCTTGGAGTGGCGATGTGTTGGCTGTATGTCGGTGGAATGTTCAACGTTGAGGGAGGTGTTGTTGGCTTCCCTGCTGATGGCCAAAAGTCACAAAGGCACAGGTGCAGTGCGGCGATCGAGCTTCGAGGCCTCGAGGCTCGAGGATGGTGTCATCATGCCACATTATTGGAGGCTTGCCAACTTCCGCGCGAGTTCCGCTCGTCCAGCAGGACCATTCCACCATTTTTGTATTGGGAGGTATGCAGACAGGGCAGTGCACGCAGTTGACCTAATAGGCAATACAGCAAATACGCAGGAAGGCATCGAAAACAACCTACAATCCCCCAAGGCCCCAATGGCAATAACCCCGAATGGCCGGGGCAGGACGGCGTACACGCGGAAATGCAAAATGTCACCTAAATCCCCCCTAAATGCCGTCCGTGCCTTTGGCCTCTGGATCAGTTATCAGCTGCCAGCCAGGTTCATGGTCATCGACTGCATGACGGCCAGTCCAGCCAGCATGATTGCACCGTGCTGCAGCCCACCGGTGTCCTCGGTCCGCCGGCCACTCCGATGCATGCCGAAGAAACTGCTCTTGTCAAATGATACTGGGGTAGTAGTGTTCACGCCCTTGTCTTCCTGCGCTCGTAATTCCGCGAATGATTTGCCCCAAAAGGGCTTTACCTTCGACATCAAGCTTGTGGGGCACCGACCGAGATTCAGGTAAGCCGGCGGTTTGGCCGCCATTGTTTGGTTGAGGCTTGGTGGAGGCTTGGTGGAGGCTTGGTGGAGGCTTGGTGGAGGCTTGGTTGAGGCTTGGTTGAGGCATGCGGCAAGAAGGTGAGAAGGTTGGGAATGGCCTGTAGCCCATTGCCCACTCGCCAGCCTCACTCAGCCCTCTGCGCTGCCTGTTGGTTGATCTTGACTTCTTTCGGTTTGGCGATTCTCGATCAAACTTTGTGAATCTTGAGTCCAGCTAGCTCGCTGATCGCTGTGGTTGTCTATCGACGTTCACCATCGTCGTAGCTGGTGTCGAACCCAACACACAATCTTGTCGCCCTCTCCACGTAAGTGATTCTCCCATCTCGCCCTTCGCGAGTTTTCTCGCTTCTCACCTATCGCACAATCTCCTGTTCTCTTCACTCTTCGGTTATCACCCGTTCCTTGGTGCCGTTCAACCAGCGCTGACGCCAGCTCTTCACCTTTGACCACAGTCGGCGCAAGACGGGGACGATGGCGCAATCGTCAACCAGCGTGCCAGCCGTTTCCGGTGACACCCCACGATCTAATGCGTTTGTTACCCTGCTCACCTCGCCGTCATATCTCCCTGGCACTCTGGCGCTCCTTCACGCTCTCTGCGAGCTTCATCCATGCCCTCGCTCGTTCAAGATTGTTTGTCTGGTTACCCCTCAGACTATTGACGCGGCCACCATTGGGGTGCTGCGCAACGCTGGGTATGATCTTGTTATTGGCGTCGAGCCAATCGCATCAGGCAACAAGGGCCAGGCAGGCCTACAGTTGATGGGTTAGTTGTCGCTCCATGTTCTCAATGCTGACGAGCAGGGCGTCCGGATCTCGATCTGGCGCTCACAAAGCTGCACATCTTCCGTCTCGGTGGCATGTTTGAAACTATCCTCTATATGGATGCCGATACGCTCCCCCTCCGCCCTCTGTCTCACCTCTTCGAGTCTACTGCCCCCCACATTCTTTCTGCTTGCCCGGATATTGGCTGGCCCGATTGCTTCAACTCCGGAATCATGGTTCTACGCCCCCAGCTGAGCGATTTTGAGGGCCTGCGACGTCTAATAATGGAAGGGGGTGACGGTGGGAATGGCAGCTTTGATGGGGCAGACCAAGGTCTGCTGAACCAGTACTTCAGTGAAGACGGCGCTGGCGGAACCTGGAACAGACTCCCATTCATGTTCGTATAGGAGTTATTTTTCCCCTGGCTAGCAGCTGACGACTGCCAGTTATAACGTAACTCCGAGTGCAGCATATCAGTACATCCCCGCCTTCCAACGTTTCTCGCACAAGATCAGTGTTATTCACTTCGTCGGTCGGCGCAAGCCTTGGGATAGATTGCCTAGTCGGCCCGCTGGTCTGGGCGTCTCTCAAGACTCGCAGTCATTTATGGGATGTCAGTTTCGTCTTGATATATTGGCGTGCAATTCGCTAACGTTCAGATGAAAACCTGATAGACCGTTGGTTTGATGTTTATGATCGAAACGTCCGCCAGACCGCCATCAACGAGCCCAACCTTGCCAAACGCTTCACTGTCCCGGAGAACGTAGCGGTTTGGAACCTTCCGCCAACTTCCAGCAGTACCGTAAATGACGGGGGCTCTGAGCATCACTCCCAACCTATCGGGCAATACGTGTCGCTTCCACTTGAAGGACGCCTTGACCTAATGATGCCGCAAGTGACTGAGTCAAGGCGGGGGCTTGCGGAAGAGAGCCCTCAGCCCGATCTGCGGCAGCTGCAGCAGCAGCAGACGAGCCAGGAGCAACAGCATGGTCAGGGCGGTGCAACGCAAAATGCAGTGGAGTCGTGTCCGCTAAGTGACAACCGTTCACAGAGTTCGTCGTTGTCACCTCATTCAGAGCCGTACCCCCAAGTTGCTTGGGATGGGTCACGCCAACCTCCTCCCAAAAACACACTTCCTGAAATGGTGGTCTCCGTGTCAAGCGTTTACGCTCCTGCCTGGGATGAGCCGGCGCATACGCAAACCGCCTTCTTTCGCGAACGGCATGACGAGTCGACCATGCCTTCGCTGCCATCGAACGTCCTAAAGAATGACTGGTACGGTAACTACACGAGCTCGGTCCCAGATCCGAAAAAAGTAAGGAACGTGTTTCCTTGGGAGGAAGGAGGGGCTCCGCGTACTCATCCCTCTCGCGTCTTCCCCCGAAACACTCCCAAACCTGAGGACCCATCTCCCACTGTAGGCCAACACTCCACGATATCCATCGACCCCGGGGCAGTTACTGCTCTGAACGTCCCCGTAAGCAACACTCAAACTCCCGTCGAAGAGGCTGTTAAGGACACTCCGAGTTTCAGTGACTCGATGGCCCAGTACACCAACGCCTGGGACTCAGTTGCCTCTATCGAGCGCTACGCGAGGCGCTTGACTGACCTTGGCATTGTCACTTCCAGGCTGGTGGCGTCCGGCATGTATACTGTTCCCCCCACTCCACGGCAAAGCTCACGTGGGGCAGTGAGTCGGGAGGCAGCAGCACGTCCGTCCCGCAACGGTGCTACTTCCGACGGAGGTACTCACCGAATGGCAGGGGGACCTACGGGACGCCATCACCCCTCATATCACGACAAAGGCACTCAGACAGACCGCCCCTCTCAGAGCGACGCCATTGTTCAAGCATCGCCAGAGGCAAGCCCTACCGCCGAGACCCCGCCAAAGCTCAAGGGCGGCGTTCGTTCTTCGACTTCAGCGTCATCGAAACCTCACCACGCGCCGAGGCCGCAGCCGCAGCCGTCCAAGACTCCAACTCGACACATGATGGCAAACACGCGACCCCCGGTCCCGGTTTCGCGGGGCCGCGTGTGGGATCCGCGAACTGACATTGATACAATGAGGCGGGACACTCAGCAGCAAGTGCTTTCTCGCTTTGCAAGCGGAACTTAATTGTCGCAGGGGTGACTTGGCTTGAGAATGTGACTGCTACATGTCCTTTTTTCTCGGCTTGCGTGTGATGTCCCACTACCTAGCCGGAACGAAGCGTCGAGATGACGATACGCTAGCTAATGGAAGTTGGGCACCAGGCTCGACTTCCATTCAGGGGAAGCAATGACGACGATGAATATTATTGTGAGGATGACGACAGACATGATAACTAACTTATGTGAGGGCAGTCAGGTGAGACGGGCGGGCGAGCGAGCAGAGTCCGCCAGCCTGGGTTCTGGTTTTCCGGCAGCTTGGAGTGCCAGTGGTGCGGATACTGCACAAGTAAATAGAACAGTATATACAGGAGTTGGTAATGCCGTCCAGGCACGAGGCTTTCTGAGGTTTAGAAGTGGCGATCCGAGGGCCGAGACCTTGACTGGAAACTGGATTGAGCCTGGCATTAAGCTTGAAAGTTGAGGGGAGGAGGGGGGAATGGGGGAGACGGGAGAGGGAAGAGTGGAAGAGATGATTAGGGGAGGAAGGGGGCCAAGCTGAACCCCCAGTGACGTCACCCATGCTGCCACATCTAACCAATCACCACTACTGTGTAGGTATTGCGCACGTCCCAAACGGCTCGACTTGAGCTCGGCTTTGAGGGGCTCAAGGGCTCAATGGCTCAATGGCCACATGGCTCAATGGCCCCGGGTTTGAGACGAGGCTGAGGCTGGGAGTGTGTGAGTGTTTTGCCTCGGGTTGCGCGGGTTGCGCGATGTGCGCGGGTTACGCGGGGTTACGCAGGATCGCGGGGTTGCACGGGTTGGAACGACTGCGAGGAACTGCGTGGGACTGCGTGGGTCGATTTGTTGTTGGCCTTTGGCCTGCATGGCCTGGCCGTTGTTATCTCCCCCCCTGTGTGTACCGTGTCTACCGTGTCTACCGTGAACCGTACCTATCCCTGAGCCCCCAGCCCTCCGAGCCCCTCCAGCCTCGCCCCCCGCCTTCGCCCCTCGGCGTGGTCTGTGACGTTCCAGTTACGGTATTTTGTTGCACGCTCATACATCGCTTAGACTGCCCACACCGTTCATCTCATCCTCATCTTCATCATACTCGCATCTCACCATCTCAACCATCTCACCATCGCACCATCTCATCACCATCTCATCATCATCCCCATCGCCCGTCTCATCACCGTCACGGCCAATCCTACCTCAATCCTGCCTCGACCCACTTTTGCTTTCTCATCACTACAATCCATCTACGACACTACAATCTACGACTATTATCCAATCCTATCCTTCCCATCTTCGCCTGGCTTATTGCACGGCATAGAAAGTGCATCACACCGCCCAAATCATGAGCTCCGCCGACCCTGCTTGTTATCCTGCAAACCACCACTCCTCTCCAAAAGCCACTCATTCCCCTCAGATGGCACCTGAACCGTTGCCCAAGGCCGACGGTAATGGGCATGAACCTCAACTGATCATCGTCTCAAACCGTCTCCCAGTCACGATCTCCAAGGATGCGAATGGAGAGTACTCATTCAAGGTACGCCCAGCATAGGTCTCGTATAAATAATTTGCGACTTACACCCCCAGATGTCATCCGGTGGCCTGGTCTCAGCGCTGTCGGGATGCAAAAAGACAATGTCCTTCACATGGATTGGGTGGCCAGGAAAAGATGTGAGATTCACTGTGATGCTTGTGTCCGCGCTTGTGGTTAAGCTTTGGTGGCGCTGACAATTAAGATTCCAGAGCAAGACCGCGAGTATGTCAATCGACGCTTGCTTGATGAGTACCAGTGTTATCCGGTCTATCTCTCAGATGAAGTGGCAGACCGTCACTACAACGGTCAGTTGGCCTGTTGCTGTGTTTCCCGGGGCTATTCTGACGGGAAGGCTTCTCTAACTCTATTCTCTGGCCGCTATTTCACTATCACCCAGGGGAGATGAACTTTGACGCCTCGTTTTGGCTGGCGTACCGAGAAGCCAACATTCGCTTCGCGGACGTTGTCGCCAGTTTCGTTCGCACTGGTGATGTTGTCTGGGTTCAAGACTATCATCTCATGCTGCTACCAATGCTTCTGCGCACCATAATTTCTGGTGAATCAGCGCAGGGCGAGATGACACGCCGCGAAATGTTCCGCGTCAAGGAAGGTGTAGATGATGTGGTGGTCTCCGACATCAACATTAAGACTAGAACTGCGGACGAAGGTGTCGAAGTGTTGGAAGAAGTGGAGAAAGATGGAGCACGAGCTAAAAGTCCCATCGCCAACCGCAGCGTGTCTGGCATGAGCGCGTTCCAGAAACAAGAGATCCAAGCCCATCGCAGGGGCAAAGGGGGTGTACGTATTGGTTTCTTCCTGCACACACCTTTCCCGTCCAGTGAAATTTATAGGTGAGCTCTGGAGAGCTGTTGAGCAGCGCTAATTCTGTAGGATCCTTCCAGTCAGACGAGAAATCCTCCTTGGCGTGTTGCAGTGTGACCTTATCGGGTACGCAAGATACACTTTTGTATTGCTAATGACAGATTCCATACGTACGACTACGCGCGTCACTTTCTCAGCTCGTGTACACGCATTCTTGGGCTTGAAACTCAGCCAAATGGTATAGAGTTTGAGGGCCGTTGGGTCCAGGTCGGCACCTTCCCAATCGGAATCGATCCATGGCAGTTTGTGGAGGGTCTGAAACTGCCGGTTGTGCAAGAACGTCTGGACAAATTGGAGAACCGGTTTGAGGAGTGCAAGGTTATCATCGGTGTCGACAGGCTCGACTACATTAAGGGCATTCCTCAAAAGCTTCATGCCTTCGAAGTTTTCCTTACGCAACATCCCGAGTGGATAGAGAAGGTGAGCAGTGCTTAAGTTGAATGAGTAAGTTAACACGCATAGGTTATTCTCATCCAGCTCGCCATCCCTTCTCGACAGGACGTGGAGGAATACATGAATCTGCGTTCCTGTGTTAACGAGCTCGTCGGTCGCATCAATGGCCAGTTCAGCACTCCAACCTGGACGCCTATCGTTTTCATGCACCGCTCCGTTCCTTTTGAAGAGCTGACCGCTCTCTACGCCCTGGCGGACGTGTGTTTAGTGACTTCAACGCGGGACGGTATGAACCTGTGAGGGACTTAGTGCGATCACGGCTGATAGATAGTGTGGCGTACGAATACATCTCCACGCAAGCGGAGAAGCACGGCTCGATGATCTTATCGGAGTTTGCGGGGTGAGCTTCCTGTGGCCGCATAGAGCTAACTATGCCAGGGCGTCACAAAGCCTCGCTGGATCCCTTATTATCAATCCTTGTGAGTCAATGATGAAATCTGACTGACTTGCGACAGGGGATGTTGACTCGACGGCAAGTGCAATTCACACCGCTCTGACTTTGAGCCCGGAAGTCCGAGCACAGAACTGGACGAAGCTTTTTGCTGTGAGTCTTCGTATGCCGCAACTGTTTCTGACCCCAGTATGTGTCCAAGTAAGGATCGCCTCTGACGACCGTGCGTTATTGACCTTAGCTTCACCGCCCAGTCTTGGGGGTTATCGTTCCTGAATGAACTTAATCGTTCGACAGGCCGCCCTCCATCTGGACCTCTTCTCGGCGGCCGCCGCAAGTCAAGCAGCAATCTCAGCAGAGCAAGTTCTCGGGCGAGCATCAAGCGCCGCTTTACAGTCAATTCTTCAACCCCCGTGACACCGGCAGGTGTCTAAAGGCATAGTTGGCTGTCTGCTGTGTCGCTCGCATGTCCAATGTATACATCAAGTGCGTTATCCCACGTGTAATAACCCATGCGTTGCAAAGCTCTAGACAACAGACACCTTGGCATATGAGGCGGGATTAATGCGATGATGGAGGGCTTTGATCACATAGAGAGGAAGGCTGGAAACCGCAACGATGATGGCGACCTTGTACATGAACGTTCTCGTTAGAACGAAATGCATGTCTGAGTGGGTCAGTAGCATCCAACAAGAAGGACCTGCCAAAGTACTCCGGCAGGAACCACATCGATCCAAAAAAGATGACGGCAGTGGCGACTTGGCTCATGACCATGTAAGGATGCCAGGTCGTGATTTCCAGAGCGACCATGATAAGCTCATTCAGCACGAGGGCCGTGAACGAGATAGCGACGATGTGTAAGAACTCGGACTCAAAAAGAAGCAGTGAAAGAAGCATTATTGTTCCCCCTTGATAAACGCTGATCATGAGCCAGGTGAAGAACGTCCTGTAGCTCAGAGCTCGACCCTAGCGAGGTTAGTAAGGACGAAATGGTGCGACTAACCTTTGTCAACTCCTTGTACAGCTCTGGGTACATCAATGCTGTGTCCTCGCTCACGTCCCTATCAAGGACAAGTGAGAACACCGGGGCCATTGTGTAGATCGTAGCGTAGCCAACTTGGAGCCATCCCTGGTATAGCGCAATAGCTGGTATTAGTGAACAATTTTAAGGTTCACAGTTTCTTACGTGCAAAGAAGAAGATAGAGCTAAAGACGGCTTGTATAACAGCGATGATCAAGCCACGGTGGATGACAAACTGAGACAGCTTGGCTGACCGCTTGTACGAGTTCCGGCCATGCCAAAGAAGCAGTTGGGTGAGGTAGGAGAATTGATTGATGGAGAAATCAGCAGCAAGTGAGGCTTGCTTGCCCTCTTTCCCCACAATGCCCACACCTGACCGTCAGCGGTTTGATGTCAGTTGAACCTCACCAACGTCTGCAGCTTGAATCATGCTGACGTCATTACCTCCGTCACCGATGCAGCACACCGTTTTCTTGCTGTATTCGCGAATAAGACGGGCAACATCAGCTTTTTGTGTTGGCGAGCAGCGACACGCCACAACCGCCGGGAGCTGAGTGGCCAAAGCGACGAACTCCGTTCGGAATGACTCGAGGCACAGCTGAAGAGATTCACCGTCGATGACCAGACAGCAATCCAGCTTGGCTTGCAGAAAGTCGAGCATGTCACGGACCTGGTGCGAGGATTGAACTGCTGTTAATGTGCAACCCAGCAAACGACGGCTCACGCTTAGCGACTTGATGAATATACTGGTTGCGCGATACTAGCTTGCTGGACACTGCAATGTTGGTTGCGGTCTCAATCTTGTCGCCAGTCAACATCCAGATCTTGAGACCAGCATTGCGCATCAACTCCAGAGTTGACTTGACATCGTCTTGCAGCTTATCCTCGACACCAGTGAGGGCCAAGAGTTCCAAATCAGATTCGAGATACTCCTGGACGACCGCCTTCATTGCTTCCCCTCGCTCATCCCCGGCCACGAGCTGCGCCTTCCGATAACGAGTGTCAAAGGCCGCGTAGGCCTCATCCGTCAAGCGCTTCCTGCCGACGACAAGCGTACGAAGGCCTTCGCGCGCCATGTTGCCACACTCCTCATCCAACCAGTCATTCTTCTGAACAATCTTAGACATAACGACGTCGGCTCCCTTTTGAATGAACGTGGTGGTGCCAGACTCGCGTTCTCGAACGATAATGCCCATTCGCTTGGACTCGGACGTAAAGGGGAATATCGCAAGAATGTCAAAGGACAATGGCTCACCTGCCTTGGTAAGCAAGGTCATAGTACTTCGATCTCGAGCCACGAGTGTCAATCCGACCGTTTCCGTCCATTCCACGATTGCGACTTCATCTGGTGACGAGGCTTGATATGTCACTGTTCCGTCGTCGTTGGTCACAGGCGTCACCTATGCAGTGTCAGTGTGTCTGAAGCAACGGTCCTCACGTTGTGACAGGTTGCCAATGCCATCACAGCATCTTTTACTCGTGTGGAAATGTCACGGCGACTACGGGGAACGACAGACGGCCCAATAGATGATTGCCGTTTCTCTATAGGTTAACATGGAGGGACAGAAGGGGGCTTACGCGACTGGTCCCCAAATGCCTGCGATAGTAGGTGTGCAACTTCGTCCATTGATTCCCATGTAAAGACAACAGTGCCCATATGCAGCTTTTTGAGTTCCATCTCTGAGTATCAGCCGAATATTGGCACTGCCCTCACCGTTGCGAGTCAATGTGCCAGTCTTGTCTGTCAAGAGATACTCGATTCTTCCAAGCTCCTCGGGAAGTGTACTTGTGCGCACGATCGTGCCAGGTATCTCCGAGTCCGTTTGGATCAGATGTGTGTATACTGTCTTGGCCATGTCAAGGTTGACACGCAGACTATTCGGTGAGCGAGATTCGGTGTCAGCCATCCTACCTGATTGGGATGATTGAGGAAAAGAGGATGAGGAATCGAAAGACGTATATGTACCATTTGCCCCTAAAGCCGTTGAGAGCAACGAGAAAGAGCGATAGGGCAAAAGTGACAGCACAGAGGATCTCCCATAAGCTGCTCCGTTCACGATTCTACGCACCTTGGCCATTTTATTAACCTCTCGTTCAAGAGTTCCCACTTTTGTCTCTGGCTCGCTTGTATTCAGAACTGCGCGCGTGTCTCTACCGGTGTATACGACGACGCCGACCGCGGAACCCGCAGCTAAGACAGTGTCGGCCCACATCACATTCTCCACTGCGAGCGGGATAGAAGTTTCCGCCTGTGGACCGGGTTCAGTCGAGCGGAGTGTCAGGACCCCATGAAATGTGTGTATGTCTTTGATGGGCGGGTCCGCTAACAGTCAGTCAAAGGGACGGGACAAGTCCGTACCATACAGGGTTCCCTCGATTCCGCCGACTCCTTTGTCACCCAGTTTCTGTGTCTCGCCGACAGCGACTTTGAGTTTCCAATCCGTTTCTCCATCCAGTTGGTCGGTTCGAATGAAGCAAGTTCCCTCCTCTTCACTGGTCGTCAACAGCACCATATCAGCAGGCACACGCTGATTCTTCTCCAGAAGCACCATGTCTCCGACTTTGATTGCAGAAGACGGTGTCGATCTCGTCTGGGGACGTGGAAGATCATACTCCGGTATGGAATCATCAGCAGGTTCGTGAGGAAGGAGCACCAAGTATCTCGTCGAGTTGGCTTCTTTGTCACGTTGGTAACGACAATAGTCGTCGTATGCCTCTTTGCCCATGGTTACCGCCAGTACAAACGCAAGAGGCGCGACATAGGTGACAATGTAACCTGCCGTCAGAACGCACCCCTCTCTCCTTCGCGCCTACCGATCTTCAGTGCCGGGATGAATTGGCTCAAGGCCACGACAAGGAAGTAAAAGTTGAAAAAGAACTTGAACTGTTCATAGAAAACGATCGGAAGAAAGGAAAGGACTGAGTATTTCTGATTTCGTACCACATTGGGGGGGAACTGCGACCGGGCGCCTGGAATGGTGAGCAACGCACTACTCTGACAGTTGGCATACCTATGGCAGGGAGTGGTATAGTCCGAGAGCTAGCTCTTGTTCCACCTTTCGAAGGTTGCTAGCATGTCAAACAAATACCGCGCTGGACTCTTACCTGAGATTGTACTGTGAACATCCCATCTTCAGCGTGGCTGTGGCCTTGTTCGCCCAGCAATGCTTCAGATTCGTCATCGTCAGTGTCACGAAAGGGTCGCATCCCGGGCCTGTCCGTCCGCTCCCATCTTGGACGCGCCCCATCTGCATTGTGCACCATACTGTTGATGCTATCGCTACCGCCTGACGAAATAAAGGTAGTGAGGGCAAAGTCGTTATCGCGGCGATGTTGTGAAGGCATCGATGCCGAAGCCGACGTGGTGTTTTCGTAACGCAGGGTAGCTGTGTTGCAGACGCACCCGGTCCTGACCCTAAGCTCAGCTTGTGCGGTATTGTCTTCTGCCAGTAATGCGGAGAGATAAAAAGGATGGATTGCGTATAGGTGTAGATGTTGTGGAGATAATGAGTGAAAGGACAAAGCTGAGGGTTCGGCGCGTTGCTGATCACCGCCAGCTATGTCGTAACGTAGCGTGTCGTAGTATGCGATGCTTACCGTTTGCCACGTGACCTACGTAGATTACACCAAGCCATCCCTGACCCAGCAATCAACTAAGCAACCAACTCCTGGGGCCTTTGGCCACTTCTGGATTGATGTTCATCGACACTTGTCGTTACACCACCCACATTACCAAGCAGCCTCGGTCGTGTTGATTATCTTACGCGTCAACACCTCAACATCGCTCCCCATTAACAAGATCAGCTCCTCAGTGTTTCTCAGCCTTCGTACTCCCACCGAGTTCAAGCAAAACACTCGCATAGTTGTGTATTGTCGGTCGTATTGGTGATAGGTGGTGCTTGTGGTCACGCATCTGGCCGTTAGGCCTTACGTCTTGCACAATCCACTCACATCCGTCGAGCGCAGGCGGCCATACTGTTTTCCGTAAGGTAGTCGGGCGATGTGGAAATGTGCTGATTCCTAAGTCCCGCCACCGGGCTTCCTCGTCTCCAGTGCGCGCAATCGCCAGCGACCAGCTTCAACCCAAACCGATTATGGGCTTCCGAACCAGATCATCCTCCCGCAATCGCTTTGAGAACTTACATTCTACAATATGGGACAGTTCACAACGGTCTACCCCATTACAAGAGGATAGCGATCGTCGCAGCAGCCGTTCAAGCAGTGTCTCCCCTCCTGTTTCTCCGAGGAGCTTGAGCGACGCCGAGGACGCCAAGAGGACAGTAACAAGGAGCTGGGTCCGCAACGACCAAGGACTGATAGGCTCCACTAGTGACCCCGCCGAGTCTCTTCCTATGGAGCTCTTGATTTCCGTACGTCTGGCGTTGGATGAATGAACTGACGGGCAGATTCTGCAGCACCTTCCATCATCGCGAGACTTGCTGGCGGCCATGCTTGTCTCCAAGTCATGGTGTTTGGCGGCATTTCCCCTGATTTGGCAGCGGCCTTCTCTTGGAAGTGTTTCTCAGTTCGCGGGGTTCGTGCGTGCCCTCTCGAGGTCTAATCCCCTATTACCATATGCGTCTACCGTGAAGCGGCTCATCTTCAACGGGTTTGCTCGCCACCTTACCGACGAGCTTTTCCTGGGGATTACCTCCTGCCTGTATCTGGAGCGACTCACGTTACCCGGGGCGACGCATCTTTCGACGGCGACACTCCTACACGTGTTCGGCCAATTACCTGAGCTCGTCTCTATCGACCTCAGCGGGATAGATTCCGTGGACGACCGAGTGGTCACGAGAATTGCAAACAGCTGTGCTCAGCTGCAAGGTCTCAATCTGTCCAGATGCAAGCGGATCGGTGACGAAGGCATCGTGGCTATCGCGTCCAAGCTCACCCTACTTCGACGTGTATGTTGGGACAAGCTGTCCGTGCTAATGTATGCAGATCAAATTGAGCGGTTGTCATCGCCTTACAGATCGTTCCATTGTCTCTCTGGCTCGCCATTGTCCATTGCTGTTGGAGCTTGACCTTGCAGGTGTGCCTCAGTTGACAAATGATACCACTATCAGCGTCTTCCTCAACACGAAGGCGTTGCGGGAGTTAAAGTTGAACGACAATAAAACATTATCAGCAGGAGCGATTCCTGATCTCCCATCCGTCGCACGAATGGATGACGCAGCTGTGTTTGAGCACGTCGGCGCATATCCGTGGTATCTCCTTGATGTGCCGTCGCCGAAAGCCATGTCTCGCACGACGCCTCGGCCACCAACGCTTGACCCAGCTCGGCTTCGTCCAGTAGCTGTATCTTTTGATCAGCTCCGCATTGTCGACCTCACTAGTTGCCCGGGTCTGACCGACCAAGACGTCGACCACCTCGTACGCAATGCGCCACAGCTTCGAAACCTCACTTTGGCCAAATGTTCCAGTCTGACAGATTTCGCTGTTGAGAGCATTTCCCGGCTGGGCAAGTTTCTTCATTATCTCCATCTTGGCCACGTTAACAAGTAGGCAAACGTGAGGTGCCGGGACTAATATCAGCATTACAGATGACGCTATTCTCAGGCTGGCTCGATCGTGTACGAGGTTGCGATATGTAGATGTGGCCAGTAGGTTCAAACTCAAGAGGCGAGCTCTGACAGGAGATTGCTCCGCCCTCACCGACGTGAGCGTTATCGCTTTGGCGACCAATCTTCCCAAACTGCGCCGAATCGGCCTTGTCAAAGTATGAAACCCGTGTGGGACTCTTCTGACGTCTTAGGTGACCAACGTGACAGACCGAGGTATTCTTCCTCTAGCCGAACGATGCTCCACATTGGAGCGGATTCATCTATCATACTGTGACAAGATCACTGTCAAGGCTGTGACAGTCTTACTTAACCGGCTGCCTCTTCTCACGCATTTGAGTTTAACTGGGATCAGCTGTTTTAGGACACCAGAGTTGCAGCAGTTCTGTCGTCCAGCACCAGACGTACGTCTGCATTTGGTTAGAGAGATGACTAAGGGCAGAACTTCACTATACATCAGCGCGCATCGTTTTGCGTCTACTCCGGTTCCGGGGTCGTGGCGCTGCGAAACTACTTAAATGCTCAGGCTATGAGCAGCGACGGGTCCGACGGCTCGTCGGCTCGAAGAAGCTCTGCATCATCCTCGTCCTCTGTTGTGATACCCGGACCGCCAGTCTCGTCTACTGCGCCGTCTTGGATAGGCGTTCGAGACCGCAGATCCTTGGCGGAGCGCGAAGCTGTCGTGGCCGAAGCAACCGCATCTGAGAGAGAGCTACCGCCATCTGAACGCGACCCACAGATGCTCGATTTAGTACAGCGCTTAGTCGGGACTTCGTTCAACGGCGGCCCTCGAGTCCGGGCACAGCAACCGGGAAGCAGGCGCTACCCTCGCGAGCCGGTGAACGGTAATCCATCTCCTCGGAGCCAGCCACAATCGTATTCTGATGGCGCGCCGGAGTCGAGCAGGGGCCGTCAGTCGCGTCAGAGTTAGCTGGAGGGTATGAACGAACAGCTGACGGGCTACGTCTCACAGGCCTAATGTATGTACTCGGCGTGGCCGCTAGACTACCGTGTCAACACCTAATGCTACCCCACCTATGTTGTCACAAGTGCGATCAGTTCTACATAAGAAAACGCAAGTGGATCTCCCCACGGGAGGGTCGCTTTCAGGTCTAAATCATAGCACAACACCTTCAGCCCTTGACCCTGGATTGTTAGCTTGGTCACCGTCAGCTGAACGTACGCCTTGACAATGGGAACAACGATAATGACAATGAGGACGCAAATGCCGATGGCGATGATGACGCGCATCTTCATATCCTTCCACCTTATTCGTCAGAGCAATGTAAACTACCCATGAATGGAGTGTACGTACCACATCTGCTTCCTAACACGACTGGCGCCGCGCCGGAAACCCTGCGCAGAAACCGCGAGGTTATCTGGTGTGAGAAGCTGTGATCACTCGTCAGCAGCGTGCGTATTCACCAGTCTTGTCCTGAAGAGCATCCAGGCGCTCGCCACGCTCAGCAACCTTGGTGATGTTCTGGTGCATGATATCGACCGTTGAGTCGATCTGAGCTTGGATGTCCGCAATCTACGGAGCATCAGCTTGGCGCTTTTAGACGGCTGCTTACCTTCTGGTTCTGAGGGTGTTGGCCAGAAGATGGGCCAGCTCCGCTGGAGCCAGCAGGAATGTACGGGTCGTAAGGCTCTGAGGACCTAATCGTTAGTTGACGGCGGTCGGAAAGCTGAGCGCTTGGGGACGCACATGGTGGCAACAGTTGAGTTGGGTTTCTGAGATACGCCAAAGGTAGCTGGGGAGAGGATGGGAACCCAGAGTCGTATGGAGACGTAGGGTAGCTTGAGAAGTACGGGATATACTTGATCACAGAATCTGACTGTGAGGGTGACTGTGACTGTGACGGTGACAGTGAGGATGAAAGTAGAAGGTAGAAGGTAAAAGGCGATGGATAAGAAAGACGAAGAGGGTGAGAGAGAAGAGAGAGGAGAGAAGTTGTGAATGGAATGATTGCGGTGCAAGGTAGGATCGGATGGACAGGCTACGGACGACGCACGCAACTGCCAACTGCTGGTGGTGCAAGCTGTGGTCGAGCTGTGGCTAAGCTGCGGCCCCAGCTGGCCACGCTTCAGCTATGGTGTGCATACCGTACGGTGGTGACACGGTGGTGGTGGCATTCGTGGCAGAGCGAGGGGCGCGAGGGGCCGTACGCGAGGGAGCCGGGAGGGGGGGGACGGCTGTGTGGAGGGGAGGCGAGCCCAACGGGATCAAAATTCAACTGTGAGGCAAATGCCTCCCTCTTGTTCCAGTACTCCAGTACTCCTGGCGCTCTCCTGGCGCTGACCGTCCACGCCGTCCAGTCCATCCAGCTGGCCCCTTGCCCCCTTCTCCTCCAATCCCAGTCACCCAACACCTCCACTTCTCCCCGCAGGCCCGCTCTCCGCTGGTGAGACCACCGTACTTTCGCCTGGTTCGCTAGCTTTTTAATTGCCCACCCCCTTTAGCTTCTTCACGATGTCCGGTTCCAGCACTCCTCCCGAATCGTCGCGGGTGCTCCATACTGCAGTACTGTACAGTAGTACTGCATTGCTGCGCTGTCATATGATGCAGCTGCACATTTTCTGCTCAGGCGATTGTGAATAATGATGCGAAAACAAGGCCTGAGATCAATCAGAACACATAGAGTAGCGGTTGAAGATGAATTAGAATGCAGGAGTATCAATTGCCATTTCATCCTTAAGTGTACAAAATCTGCCCTGCAGGGCACTCTCACAATAGGAGTGCGTGGATGATAGCTGAAGTTTCAGAAGTAATGCATAATACATTCTGTTGTTGTTATTGAGGTGGTATGTTATCCGGTGTGTTGCGTGTCAACACCCACAGGCATGTCTAGATGTTTCGATGTATGGATGCGCCTTCCAGGATGCAGGACATCCTCGCAAAATGCAGATTATGCAGCTTGCGGTGTTGGAAGCATAGGTCCTTTGACTCCTTGGCTGGTGAAAAGGCCCTTGGAATCTTCCTGCCAACGAGGAGCATAAAGCATGGTGAGATCGCGAGACCCGGAGCCCCACGTAAATCAATCTGCCTGGTCTCGCTCAAGCACCCCTTAGGCTTTGTTTGGCTCGCTGTTTTGAAAGCCCTTTTTGTTGGGTGGAAGGGACGAAACGAACAGGATCAACAGGACATGTAGGGCAGATGAGATGTAGGGCAGATGATATGTAGGACAGCTTATCGAAGTAGGAGTTGTGGATGTCGACTGACCGGACTTGACTGGACTCGACCGCTCTCTCATTGCTCACTTGCATTAATTGGCTTCCTCCACCTCTGTTTGTATTTCAATCATCATCATCATCGTTGATACCTCTCTGCCTCGACACCTCTCAATCTCTCCATCTCTCTATCTCTCCATCTCTCTATCTCTCCATCTCTCTATCTCTCTATCTCTCTACCTCACTAGCTCACAAGCTCTCAACCTCTCGTCTCTCTTCTCGTCGTCAACAGTCACTCGAAAATGCGCTTCAGGACGCGCATATCCAATGTCGCATTACTGCATAGTAAGCAGCTGTCGATCTATTTGCCCCGAGATGACACGAGAAGAAATCATCCGATCCCTGGCCGCGCTCGCCAAGGTCTGTGTCGTCCGCCTGAGTCCAGATTCCGTCCACTTCATTGTGCCCGGAAACGAAGGACGAGATGGAGTACAGGTCTGGTCGTGAGTTGCGATGCGCCATCCCACGCTAACAGCCAGACAAGTCAAAGTCGTTCGTTCACTGTTCTCGCTCCCCATCCCTATCACTCCATCGTTGTCCCATTAACTCTCAGCCGACGCTCTTCGACCACTTCCGCATCGAGTCCAACGCCAACAATGAGATCTGGCTTGAAGTCAACCTCGATGCGTTTCTGAAAGTCCTCAAAAGCGCAGACACATCGTGTATGCTGTCCACCTGGCAACGCTGATGACCAGCTGGAACTGGGGATAATGCTCGACTTGCCAACACAACGCTGTCCCAAGCGGATGTGACAGTCAAGCTCAACAAACGCGAGGGCCGTCCCGTTTGGACCTTTGACATTGATGGCAAGGTCCGTTTGAACCCAAGACGTAAGCTGAAGTCCAGACTACCTCAGGCAACAGTATTACCATCGTACACGATATCACAGTTCACATTCTCTCCTCGCGACGGCAGAAGGAGCTCACGGAGCCACTGTGTCCGCCACCCGACGTGCGTTTGTTTCTCACACAGCTCTAATTGCAGATTCATCTCGTCCTGCCCAACTTGTCAGAACTCAAGTTGATCGTGTCTCGCCTGAGTCATGTGGCGGAAGACGTTACCCTTGCAGCCAACCATGTAAGCGCCTTGCCTGGTGCTGATACTCACCCAGAATGGCACGTTAGAACTCCGAGTCAAGTCCAACAACGTGCAGATGAACACGACATGGAACAATCTACGCATCCCAACGACTTGTGAGGCTCTCTCGCTCACTGATGCTGACTTCCAGCTGATCCGACGGATACGGAAGCACCTCCTTCTGCTAAGATGTTCAGCACGACGGTCTCAATCCGTGGGTTTCAGAAGTTCTTAACGAGCCACTACGTTAGCGGAGTGGCGATTGCTTGTGAGAGATACGGGGGGTCCAAATTCCAATGCTGATAACTCAGGTATCTGTGAAGGTCACTGTGTCATCGCATACGTCTACATTGGTGTGTATACCCTCATGGGTGAACAAGCTGACAGTAGGCGAGATCGATGAGGCTGGGGGAGTTCTGACGTTCTTCCTCCCAGCCAAAACGGTCGACTGAGATGGTTGATGTTGTCCGATGCCACGACGGGGTAGACGTGTGTTCTGGAATTCTGCCAGTAATAGCGGTGGCAGGAATAGCTATGGTAGTGCTGTGCATAGATCGATGCCCGTGTAGACCTCTGTATGTAAGCATGTAGTTCCGAGCCTGATTTTCGGCGGATCGGCGGCGACGGTTTTGGAACGCGAAACGTCATGATCGCCGGCCCTGCTGCATTTGACCGGCTCCGCTCGATTTCTGATTTGAACACTACTCATCTCACTGCACAACATCATGCCGCACAAACCGTCCGACTATCCATCCCTTTTGCTCTATGTCCTTGACGAAGTGAGTCTAGCGAGTCTTGTTTGCGATGTTCTGACTCCAGACTCACGTTACGGTGACAGCGGCGACTGCGGTCGCGATTGTGTGGACCCAGAATGCACATTGTGCGTGGTTTGCCGCAGGAGCCCTCTTGTCAACGCTCATTGGTAGGTGTGTTCCACGAACAAGTCTGACTTTCAAGCAAGAGGAATTAAAAGGGCAATTCGTCAGCCGCGTCCGCCTCCTCCTGCTCCTGAATTCAAGCCCGGACCAGTGCGTCCAAAGCGAACATACGGAATGCCTAGTACGCATTCGACAGCCTTAGGCTTCTACTTCACATACATGCTTCCCTGTCTCCCACTAGCCTTTGGTCGGGGGTATATCTGGATTGAGCGCACCTGCTTGACGGTTATCACCGCTCTTACGCTCTGGAGTCGTGTTGAGCTTGGTTATCACACCAGCGCTCAAGTGATCGCGGGGACCGGAGTGGGAGTTCTTTCAGCAGTGGCTTGGAGGGAGCTGTGGGACTCAAACCCTGTTCTCGGATCACGACTACAGGAACTGATGGATGTTGTCCGGGCCACAGCTCTCTCCTGGATCTAGAGTGTACTAGCCATAGAGTATCATACATGCATGGAATATATTACATAGCGTAGACTACTGCTGCTGACTGGCGAAAGCCTGTGAGTGGTTGCCACCCCTGCGGCCACCACGGCCTCGACCGCGCCCCTGCATGCCACCACGACCACCTCCCTGGCCAAAACGTGAGCCGCCAAGGCCCATAGCGTCCGCGCCCCCGGCCTCACCAAAGGTATCGAAATTGCGGTGACGTTCCTCAGCCCGGCTCACGCGAGACGAGTCCGAGCTGATGTTGTCAAAGAAGCTTGACCTGCTGTACGCTGCGGACTTGCCTGGCTTGCGCGCAAGTCCTGTAGGCTCTTCGGCAATCGGCGAACTGACGACGGCGCTGGGGTGAGGCCTATTCGCCGGCTCGCCCAACTCGACGGTCTCCGTTTTGTCCTCCAGTTCATGGTCCTTCTGGTCCTTGCGAGCCTGGCGCTCCTTCTGGAAGCGCTCGTTGCCCTTGGTGAAATCAAACTCAGCATCAGGAACGGCTGGAGGCTGCGGCTTGCGCCGCTGACGTCCTGAGTCGACGTTAAGCTCTGAGAGCGACTGTTGCACGCGGTTAAGAGCAGTGTTCGCCGACGTCGCGGAAGACTGGGGTTTAGGGGGAAGGCTGGCAAGTCCACGGCCGGCTTGTTGCGTTTCATTCGCCTGCGGAAAACCTCCCTATCCGTCAGTGCCGTGAAAGTCGCATAGTCGATGGATTTCAGAAGGAAGGCAACGGAGAATTCCACATGGGTGTTTTGCGCTCTTGGAATGCCGCCTGTGGGCGTTTACATCCGAAATGGTTCATCACTCAAATGGGGTCCTGAACATGCACTCACAACTGATGCCAGAATGGGGTCTGCGGGCTGCTCAGAAGGCGGAACGTAGTTCTCCACTAACGCCAGTGAGTCGATCGAGTTGGTGCTGAGGTTATAATGGGGCGCGAATGTATCAGACTCACTGGAACCGAACCCAACCTAGGCTCTGTGTAGATCCAGGAAGAACACGCTGTGATGGGCGGCTCTCGGTGCCATGGTTATAAACTGCACAGTCAGTCATCCTCAGTGTACTGCCAACATACCTTCAGAAAGGCATAGGGTCTGGGTCTCCTGGTCGATGTCCTGGAAAATACCAGTGTAGCGTACTTGCAATTTACTAATGACCTGAAAGGGCTTGCTGCATAGCGATGAGCAGATGTAGTTCGCTTCGATAACGTGTTCGCCTCACTGACCCTTTGTACTGTGTGTAATCCATGTTTGGAATAAGGCGTAGGTAGGGCGCGATGAGAGAGCTGGATGGTGAGGAGACGAGCGATAGGAGTGTAGAGGAGATTGAGAAGAGTCGTGGCGTAGACCTGGGCGTTGAGCGGGGGCGTCGTCCGTGTCGACCTAATGAACGGATACCTCGTTAGTGACGAGTGGGGTAACTAGCTAGGTAGAGAGGGTAGAATGAGTAGATGGAGGAGGTTGAGGAGGTCGAGTAGGTTGAGAAGAGAGTCAGTTGCGAAGTCGAGAGGAGAGTAGTGGTGGTTGCGAAATGGAAACTAAAGTCATGCGGGCCCCAGGTTGGTCCGCTTGGTGCGCGGTGCGTTGGTAGACAGCACACACCTCAGGCACACTCCCCTGGGATAAAATATAAAAAAATGAGTTAAATAATAATTGAATTACTTGAGCATGAGTGCATGACGTGCATGACGCGCATGAGCGCGCCTGACACGCGCCTGCCAATCCTGCAGCCCGATTCCTATGCCCGCGCTGTCCTTTTCCTCAGATCCTCAAACAAAACATCAACAAATACTTGGCAACGTGACAACCTGCAACTGTAACGACTTCACCTCCACAATTCGACACCTCATTACCTCGACACTCAACAATTGGCATCTCAACAACAAAACAACAACCGCAACAACGCTAAAAGTCACCGCTCAATCATGCTTTCATAACATTCTATCACAACATGGCCCCCGAATTCCAGATAGCCCCAAAGCCAGCGGGAGCATATGTCTTTCTTCTCCTGCTGCTCTACGGATCTCGGGGACAGATTGGCCACACAGTCTGGTAAGGCTCGTATTGACTTTGTCGTATTCCACACTTCTGACCACTAGGGTTCTTCTCAACCTCCGAGATACGCTGCGTGCTCTCAAATATCTGTATTCAAATGGGAGGCACGTTGGAGTCGTGACGCGGCGCAAACGCATTCGACAGGCACTGGCAGGTTGGATTGTTTTGGTAAGGCAACACCAAAGCACTTCGTTAATTGATGCTAGGTCGCGGCTGTACCTATCAACTTTGCGGCAGACACTTTCTTATCCTGGTTGCCGTTCTACCGGTCCCTCAAGATGTTCCTTGTGTTGTCTCTCAGCTTCTGGAGGTTTGAGGTAAGCACCATGCGTTAACGAAGCTAATCAAAAGACTTCAGCGCTCCTCTTTCAATCGCTGGTCGTACCGTTTATTCGTCGCTACGAAATCCACATTGATCTGACGTTGCTGTTGATCAGTTCGACGGCACAACTTCTTCTCTATTTCGCTATCGAACTCCCTTGGCGTCTGCTGGTTCACGTGGTCACAAGTCCCTTCCCCGGCCCAACTGCGCCGACGAACTCGGGAAGCTCGCCCAAGGTTGATGATGACTCCTACCGGGGTGCTGGGTCATCCAAATCCATAACGCGGACGGGTGGTGTAACCAATGCGGCTCTCAGCGGCTTAGGACTACGAAGCGATTCCTTCATGTCCGCCTCCGCCAATTCGCGCGCAGGTGGCTTTCCGCGAAGAGTCTCGGCTCAAACCGCTAAGCCCGGCATCCCAAGTCAGGGATGGGTCAAACCTCCAACAAGGTCATTCAATGCTGCGGATGTGAGCGAGCGGGCACCAACAGGTTCTTCTAGTGGAAGGTCGAGTGCATTTGCGGCGCAGCGTCCACCCGTCAGAGGAACAGACCAACTTCGGAGGACCGGCAGAACCGACTCCAAGCCAAGGTCGCATGCCTCGAACCCAGATAGAGAAAAACGAGGGCGACCAGGACGTACAGAGACTACGCAATCCAAAGCAACCAGTTCAGATTCGGTCAAGGTCCGCGCAGCTTTACGGAACGCCCCACCGGCACCCTCCCATGAACCATCTGAGTCTAGTTCCGCCGGCGTCACGCAAGCAAAGCAAAAGTCGAATAACGCCCAGGATTCTTTATCCAATGCCACTGAGACGAAACGTGGGCGCGCGCGTAAACGCACAAGAGCCCATGACGAGATCGACAAGTTGCCTGACGGAGGCGAGTTTACTAAATCACCTGTACGGAAGTCGACCAGAACGACCCGGGGCACGAGGAGCTCGGGCATCGGTACGGCGAGCAGTGCGCGAAGGACAGCGAGAACAACCAATACGAAGGCTCTAGAAGACGGTGTTAAGGGAACTAAGCGTGCACGATCTGCAGTTGTAGCTGAAGAAGACTCGCCACGCGTCAAGCGGACCCGCACAAGCAAAATATGATACATGAGTCTGTAGCTACCATTTGTAAACGCTTATTACTGAACTATGAGATCCGGCTGAAGCTTGGCCAGAGGACGGGGTGGGGACGATGGGTTTAGAGAACTTCGTGGGCCACCAGTCACATTGGAGCGGGTGGATACCATTGAAGACCGTGGTCGCGGAGGTGGATTTAAACCGGTAGGGGGGTTGAAGGCCCGCCGGAAGGGGCTGCCCGGGATAGGCGAGAATAGCTGCGGCGGCGGGGAGACAGCGGAGTCCATTGAGGAGTCGGACGACAATGAACCACGTCGTCTGGATCCAATTTGGGCACGCTCCTCAGGAGGAATGATGTATGCGACGATTGAAGAGGGTCGAGGAGCCGGAGACAGAGTCAGGGCCTGCCCGAGTTGGCGAAGCGGTGGTTCTACTTCCTCTTGGATACTGGCTGGCATTGGTCCTTCTCCTGAGCGCCGTTGACTTCGGAGGAGCCTACTTCTAAGGGAATCTCCTTTCTCGGGTGGGAGAGGGGGCAAAGCTCTCAAATGAATGGGAAGACATGTCTCACTCCGGGGTCAGCGGCTGATTCAGTAGTGTTTATGACTTACTCGTCTTCTTGGGTCGGGCTCGGTGGTCTGGAACGACCATCACCTTTGCTCGCTCGACTCGAATTGCGTCGCAGCCTGGGTAATGAAAAGGGGGATTTGCTGGACGCAGATTGCCATGAAGGGGCCGGAGATGCCGCCATCCTGCTCGATGCTTTGCTGGTTTCTGCTCCTAGCGAAGTCGCAGATGGCTCGCGCCTCGGTGGAGTCAGAGGTGGCACTTGATAAGGCTCGACCCTCAGTTGAGGGGCTCTGATGCGGGAATGACTGGGGGATGACGGTGCTGTCGCCGCCAGCGGGTTTGGTGTAGGAGCTAAATGTACATTTGCTGGGACTGGTGGCTGCCGGCCCACGGCCTCAGGCAGCACTACCCAATCTGGCATCTGCTCCTCGTCAAAAAACGCTTCGAGAACCTCAATTGGGTTAAGGACACCCTCTACATCCCAGTCCGAGTCGTCGTCCGCCGAGGCTGGGGCTCGTCCGCCATTCCAGTGCGACTCCAGCGCCTGGCCACCCACCGAAGCAGAGCGTGTCAGTGGTACACCAGTGGAGACGTGAGACCTTTGCTCGGAGAAGCGTCGACCACGCCACAGGTCCTCCCTGTCTCTAGGGTATGTCGATGCGCCAATATGAGGAGTGGTTTCCAACGACGACTGATCGTCTTGAACCTTGAACACTTGCCGAGCCTGAGGTTGCGAGGGTGGAGCTGCTGTGCTCGCTCTTCTCTGCAGCTCATTTAAGGAGGGTATCTTGCGCGGAAGGTACGCGGAATCTTGTGCTTTCGGTGAGGAGTATGAGTCGTAAGTATTGCCGGACCGGACACTGGACGTATGCTTTGGACTGGCGTACCCATTAGAATAGTGAGCGGGCGCTGTACGTGGAGGCTGCGTTCCTTGTGGGATGGAGAGGTAGGACTGAGAGAGGAGGTCGGGAGTGGATGACTTTGTGCGCTTTGACCGAGACTTGCGTGAGAAGAGCCGCGAGGGGAACGGAAGAAAGGACGTCGACATGGCGGGCACCCAGGCCTGCCACCTTGAGGCGGCTTCAGTAAGAAAGCAGGAAGTCTGATTGAGATGCTGTCCGAAGAATAAAGGATGTGAATGAGTGATAACGGTTAGTACAACGAGACAAGCGCATTGCGTCGAGCAGTGGGCACAAGGATAAGTAGAGAGGGGCCGGCGGCGGGGTGGGCAGCGCGGGTAGGGGGTAGAGGGAAGAGGTAGGAGAACGGCGCTTTGTGCTTTGGGGATGGGAACAAGGGCGCTTGCTGCAAGGGATTGAGACGGAGCACGTCCGTGATATCAAGCAGCAAGGCTAGCAAGGCCAGCAAGGCCAGTAAGGAGGCCTGTCCAGAATTCCACGCGTTGTGGAAGAGAGCCCAGGCATTCATCAAGTGGCCAATTGGCCAAGCAGCGAACAGTGTCGAGCGGCTCGTGCTGAAGTGGCCTCGACCCACAGGATCAACACTCTTCCAAGGCCGGCCATACTTATTGGTTCACGCCGAACGTGCGCGCGACGTGGCCGTCCTGCTCCTTGTAGACTGCTGTTGGTGGCTTGCGGCTTGGAGGCTTGCGACTTGCGGCTTGCGGCTCGTTCTGTCAATGGCACGTCAGTGGTCTGTGCGCAGAGCGGCTGTTGCACTCGTTGAGTTCAACCCGCGAGTTCACCTTTACAAGCTCGCACTCGGTAGTCCTGGCGATCAAGCAAGAGCCATTGGTAAACACATCCATGCCCCGTTACCCACACAAAGTCGGCCACCGATGTCAACTGTCGTCGCTCGTTCCTTCTCGTTCACCGCAGTCTCTATTCTCTCCTCTCGACGCGATGGCGCATGTTTGGTCGCGGTGCACGGGCGCGGGCAGAACGCCAACCGCCACGCACGTCAAGCCCGCACCAAGCTACGCGGGTGCGGTCAATAATGAACAGTATACACAGGCCGACTCGTTCAGTACATGTTATGAGCAAATGAACAGCCAACGCTGTCCTCAAAATTCGCTGCTTCCTAACCAACCTTGACGCGCTCCTCGGTTGCGTTTTCGTTTAGCGGTCAGTGCACCACACGCGACATGTTGGATCCGGTGCCTCGTTCGCATGCTGACCGCGGGAGCAAAGCGTTCAGCCAGCGACCCTCCTCGACCCATGCAACCCACCTGTCATCGCGAGGCCGTGAGCACAACTTCGTGGGCATTGGCATGAGCATGGGTGCTACTGAAAGGGTGCTACTGAAAGGGCAGATGACCAATTGCCTTGCAGAGAGCTCCTCACGGACTATTCACGGACTATTCTACTCACTAGCATGAATCCAGAAGAACCTAACATGAATCCAGAAAGCCGGAATCGGTCAATTCGGTCGGGGCTGAAATGGCTACGGCTAACGGCGGCCCCAGTCCTCAATTCAGAATCCGTAGAACGGTGGCTTGGCGCTCTTTGGACCTCTTTGGACCAGACCGGCCAACCGGACCGGGACCAGAATAAGAGAGTCCAACACAACAGGTCGCAGGTCGCAATGGGCAACCAGGGTCGGTCGATCGCGGCCCTGTTATGACTTTCTCTCACTCCACAATGATGCAAGGCACTGCCAAATTATTACAATGCCGTCCGTCAACCGAGAGCCAAACTCTCCACGCGATCAGGCAGCCGGGCCGCTGCTCATCCGCGCATTCGCGTAGATTGGTGGATATCAGCTGCTGGCCCCTACTCTGTGGGGGCACAGGGACACCAGACTTCTCGATCTTCGGTTACGTCACATGGGGGGAAGCTGGACCCTTACTTTGTTCATTTCCGGCGGTCTCCTGATCACGCGGAACGCCTCCCAAATCGGCCATACGACTACTCATAGATGGCGAGTAAGACCAACAACATTCCCTTTGCGGCCTGCGTCACTCCATTGGCCAAGGTAGCGAGCCCGCCGAGGTAGCTCCAGTGCTCCATGTGTGACCATGGCACCTTGAAAATGTGTGTTACGGTGTGTTTGCAAATGCTCGGGGTCTTTTCCTAACCTGGAGGCAACAGTCATAAAACCCCATAGCATTAGTGGGTTGGCCCCCCTTGATCCTCCGTTTGATCTAACTGCTACAGCTCCACTCTTTTCGTATTCTGAAGATGCCGAAAGCAGGTCTTCGCCGCGGTTCTTCTATCGGGGAGCTCGCCGCCCAACGGCGGCAGTCGCGCGCCGCCATTGCTGGCGACGTAGACTTCCTGGCCGACAAGGGAAGCGAGACCGGTTTCCGTGGTCTTCTTCACAACAAGAAGTCCCTTGGGCTGGCTCTCTTCGCTTCTCTGGGAGGAGTTCTCTATGGTTATGTGAGCTGAGTCGGCATCACTTGTGCTGACACACAGAATCAAGGCACGTTGTAGTACGCCGCCATTTACTGACCTTGTAAGGTGTCTTTGGTCAAGTCCAAGTTATGGCAGAATTCAAGTGCCGATACAACTGGATTGTGAGAGTTGCCGAGGAGGTCATGCTGACGGGGATTAGCTTGGCGATGAGGTGACGAATAAGACTCTAAAGGGCTTCGTTACTGCCATTCTCGGTGAGGCTTTACATGTTCGACCATACTAATTTGAAGAATTGGGCGCTCTCACGGGTGCTCTCATGGGTGGTCCACTGGCAGACTTATACTCGCGGAAGGTATGCAATTTCGCTACGTTCAGTCTAACCCATAGTACTCGATTTCGGGATGGTGTTTGGTCTTCATGCTGGGTACAGCCTTGCAGGCCGGCGCCAACTACGACATTGCGTGTATCTATGGTGAGTCAACCTCTTCGTATGAGGCAAGCTGCAGCTAATATTGATAGCTGGCCGGTGGTTCGCCGGCATGGCCGTTGGGGCCCTCTCCATGGTATGTTCTCCGCTGTGTTGGTCTCCTCCCGGCACAATGTCTGGCCACGGCCATCTCAGGGTTCAACTCAATGCTAATCTATTTGCTTGTACCGATGTTCAATGCGGAGCTTGCCCCGCCTGGAATTCGCGGTTCCCTCGTTGCATTGCAGCAGCTGGCTATTACGTTCGGCATTATGATTTCCTACTGGATTGGGTACGGCACCGTAAGTTTTCAACATTTAGAAAGGTAGCCGGCTGCTGACGTGGTAGAATTACATTGGAGGCACAAGTTTCGAGTGCGATGCGGCAACGAGAACTGGAACGGGACAGTCGACTGCTGCATGGTAAGTTTTGGGGTAAAGGCAGTGGAAAGGTTTTGTTTCGCGGCGGATAACGGCGTTTTGAAAGGGTCTCGATTTGCTAACTGAAGGCGAATCCCGCTCGCTCTCCAGCTTGTACCTGCCATTGTTCTGTGCGTCGGAGCCGTTTTCATCCCGTTCTCGCCCCGTTGGCTCATGCTGCGAGGTAAGCGAGGCTTATGGGCACAGTATGGGAACTGGAGCTGACCCAGTAGGCCGCGAGGAGGAAAGCCTGATGACCCTATCCCGTCTCCGTGATCGTCCCCCTGAGGACCCCCTTGTTCAGTACGAGTTCCGCTCCTTGCAAGCCGAGCGTCTCGTCGAGCGTGAAGCGGCAAAGGAACGCTACGGCATCGATGGAGTGAACTTCAAAGTCGCTCTTCTCGAGTATAAGCGTCTCCTCACGACGAAGTCTCTTCTTCATCGTCTTCTCATTGGTGCCTCTGCTCAAGCTCTTCAACAGTGGACCGGTATTAATGCGATTATCTACTGTGAGAGAGTAATGAGCTGAGTAATGTGCTGACGAGAAGAGTAGGTTTGGACTGGTCTGGACGGGCAAACTCCCGTAACAGCTTTCTTTGAAGATGCTAGGAGCAGGCATTAGTGAAACCTGGTGACTCGACGCTAACACACAGTGCGCCGTCGAGTACGCTTCGAATTTGCAACGCCTCATGCTAACCACAGTTTTCCAGCAGATTGGATTGACGGGTAACACCATGTCGCTCCTTGCCACCGGCCTGGTCGGCATTGTCAATTTCCTCTTCACCTTCCCGGCAGTCCTTTTTGTCGACTCTCTTGGACGCAAGCCGATGCTCATCTGGGGCGAGATCAACATGGCCATTTCGCATGCTGTCGTGGCCGCTATTCTGGCAGTCTATGATGGCAAGTTCGAATCTCACAAAGCCGCGGGTAATGGCGCCGTTTTCATGATCTTCTGGTACATTATCAACTTTGCGGTTACCTGGGGTCCTCTCGCCTGGGTCGTCTCCGCAGAAGTCTTCCCCCTGGACATGCGTGCCAAGGGCATGTCCATTTCGTCTGCTACCAACTGGCTCATGAACTTCACAGTAGCCATGGTAACACCTGTGTAAGTGATCAGCAAGTACCAAAACTTGGTCCGACGCGCTCACATTTCAAGTATGATCGAGAATATCAAGTACAAGACCTACATCGTCTTCATGTGCTTCTGTCTTGTTGGCCTCCTCTACGCCATCTTCGTCCTCCCGGAGCTGAAGGGGCTCACTCTCGAGGAAGTGGACCAGATCTTCCGTGAGTTATGCACCGATGTATGGAAGGCGGTGATCATCATCACTGACGACGCAGACGACACATCTGGTGCCGAGGACGCGGCTCGCCGCGAGCGCATCGCCAAGCAGATTGGCCTGGACAAAGTTGCTCAGGACGTGCAGCACAAGGAGGGTGGTGGCGTTGAGAAACCGCTGCAGCACAGCGAGACTACTCCCGCTGGTGAGAAGGGCCCTTTCCGTTCGCAGGTGTAAGACTCTCAACAACTGTGGCTCCCAGTGCCTTTTGAAGTCATTGAACAAACCATAGCGAGTAACATTCTAGTAATAGTACCAAATGCACCCCTTTCTCGACTTGTAGCTGCATGGTTCGTGAGGCACAGCGCACGCATAGGAACGAAGAGGGTGTTAAGTGGGATATACTGAATTCAAGGTAGTAGGCTACATCAATTCTCGTATAAGGTCACTAGTGGTCTCTGACCTGAGATGCTGCACTTCTCTGGTCTGCAATATTTGCTCATGAGATGCATTGAATATTATTCAGTATTGACTACACGCGAAGCGCGACTGGTGGGGGAACAAAGGGGATCTTGTCCACTTCGAAGGCTATTGCTTCGAACGCGCCACGAACATCCTCAGTAATAGCACTCTCACCCCCACCACTCTCTACACCCGGCAGCATCCATGACCATGGGTCGTCGTACGACCAGCCCGGCGGAACAGTAACGTCGGCACCGAGGTGCGATGCAGGGCTTGCACTGGCTTGGCCGAGCATACTTCCCTGTGTATTTCCGAAAGCAGACGTCCCGGAAGGCGTTTGCTTCCCAAATGCGCTGCCACTGCCGAACGCTGAGCCCGAACCAAATGCGCTACCCCCGGGTTTAGTACCAAATGGGTTTACTGGTGGTGCTGGCGGCACTGATGTGGGCGAGGCACCCGAGCCGAATGGGCTTGCTGTCGGAGTGGAGGGTGAGGTTGCCGCAGTTGCGCTTCGAGCGGCAGGGTTGGTGGCGGTGCCGAAAGCGGAGGAGCGAGAGCCAAACGCAGAGCCTCCCTCAGGACTTTCAAAGGCGCTCTTCCCAAAAGCGGTCTGCGCTTGTGATGGTTGGCCGAAAGCTGACTGTCCAAAGGCGCTTGTGGTGGCTGGTGCTGCAGCGGAACCTTGGCTGCCAAATGCCGACGTGGTAGGGGCACCGGGACCAAAGGCATTACTGCCCGTCCCTCCTCCGAACGCGCTCGCTGCACTGCCATGGGTGGCATTCCCGAAACCAGTCGGTGGAGCATTGTTGCCAAATGCACTCGTCGAGGAGACGTTGGACGTGTTTCCAAAGGCGCTGCTGGTAGCGGCATTACCTCCGAACGCACTGCCTCCGGCCTTTTGCCCAAAGCTAGACTGGCCGAATGCAGACTGACCAAACGCGGATTGCCCAAAGCCCGGCCCGGATGTTGGTGTTGCCGTGGAGGGCGTGGACGCCGGCTGACCAAATGCAGAGCTGGACGGAGAGGATCCTTGGCCGAAGGCACTCTGGCCAAATCCCACTCCAGATGGCTTTGCTCCAAACGCACTCGTCCCAAATGTTGAGCTGGAAGGCTGATTGCCACTCCCCGAGCCAAAGGTGGCTGTCGATGTGCCCGAACCAAACGCACTTTGGCCGAAAGCGTTGTCATTAGCGGCGGCAGGTTTCTTGCCAAATGCGGAGGAACCGAATGCGCTTCCGCCGGCCGGTGACGCGCTGGACCCAAACGCGCTACCCCCTCCACTCGAGCCCCCGAATGGGCTGCTCCCAAAGACGCTTGGCTTGCTGGGCGACTGACCGAAGGAACTCTGTCCGAAAGCGCTACCACTGGCTTTCTGGCCAAACGTGGAGCTGCCGAATGTGCTCGGAGCATTGGAAGGGCTGCCACCAAACGCCGCGCCGGCGTTAGAAGCGCCCCCGAAAGCAGAAGTGGTGCTGCCGCTGCCACTGCCAAAGGCGCTCTGCCCAAATGCTGGAGCACTTCCGAAGGCCCCAGTAACGCTTTTGGCACCAAATGCGCTGCTTCCAAAGGCACTACCTCCCCCAGTGGAGCTCGATCCAAATGCTCCAGTTTTCAACGGAGCCTGGGATAGAACCTCAGCCTCATGGAATTCTGGAGGACGGCTACCTCCTACTACCGCACCGTTCTTGAAGCGGGCCTCATGCAGCCGTTCGGCGTTCCGCGTGGTCTGGCCAATGTCGCGAAGTGCATTCTCGATGTTGTTCTTCGCAGTATTGAGCACGTTGTTCTCCTCGTCGACATAGGCATTTGGGTTACCGCTCTTGACGGCTTGGACGCTCTTCCAGCGAAGTTCCTCGAAACTAATATCGGGGCCGATAAGCAGATTGGGTTCGTATTTGGCCGCACCAAATGTTGAGGCGATCCACTGTGGGCGATCCGTGGTGAGCTCGAGACGAATGGTGTCCTCGCTGGTCGGTCAGTTCCTGGGCAGTTCCGCCAGTCCTATAAACCCCTACTTGAATTGGTATTTAGCAGTTTGATGTCGCTGCCCAAGAGGCTGGGCATTCGCTGACGACAGTTGCCCGCCGTTGTTGCCTGTAGGAGTCAGAAGTCAAAATATCTCAGGAGGGAACGAAATCGAGGTGACTGACGAGGTGGGTGAAGGTAACGGCAGCTGTTGCCGAAGCGACAGTGGCTAAGATGCTCAGCGCATGACTCTGGTGAGGTAAACTTACCCCGAAAGATAGTCTCGACAGACCGTCTTTGAGGACATTTTGAAAGGACGCTTCGCAGCCTAGAATGGTTGTAACAGTTAATTGAACTTCCAGAGACGATGAAGTAGTGAGATCGTTGTTGGTAGGTACATTTGGTGGCAACTTGATGGTTGATCATTTTGTTCACTCCCCCCATTTACAGCAACCACCTTTCATGTCTTCCCCATATTCTGCCGACTCCAGTGTCCGCCTGCAGCCAGCTGACCAAACAATACATTGTGCTACAAGGACTCTCTACACGTCTATTTAGGCAACACTCATAGGGCTTCCCGCACGGCTCTGTCGTCCGATGTTCCATGTCTCGGGAATGCCACCAAAGAGCTTGGGTTTGACGCCGTTGACAAGGCCGTCATCTGGTGTCTTGCCACCGTTCAGCAGCATGGTTGGATCCCAAGTGCCGTCGCCAACACGGGAAGAGAAGAACGTGCGCTTCTTTCGTCCATCTGGCTCACTGCCTTCCGGTGACATCGACGCCTGCCTCTTCGAGGAAGGAAATCCATTGACGCGCGGTCGCGGGTTCGGCCGCAAAGACAATCCTCCTTGTCGACGCGCACGGTGAGGTCGAGCATGTGCCCCAGCATCGGAGTCTGAGTCAGATTCTGACTCTTCACCTCCCCCATTGCGCTGGCGGAAAATTTCTACATCTCTCAGCATATCTCAAGTAAAGTCACTCACTTCTGATTCGTTGGTCGAGCTCGTTGTCTGGGTCATCGTCGTCGTCCTCTTTGTTAATACCCAGCACCCTGGACAGCGGCTTGCTGGAGACTTCCCGCATTTGAACCCCAGGAGCGTGCGGAAGCTCTCGCAAATTCTCGAAAACGGCACGCTTCAGGGCATCAAGGTACTCTGGGGGGTTGTGATCGTCGACGTTCGTTGGCAAGACCTCAAGCTTGTATCTCGGGCCAAAATACTCCATGTACCGATTGTAAGGAAGGTCTTCCGGCAACTCCACTCCACACATGATTGATGTTTCCTTGGTCCATGCCTTGGAGACGTTCTTACTGTTGAGCGTCAGCTTTTTGTACCGGTCCGCCCGGCCACAAGACTCACATAGTGTACCCTCCACCACCAACCATCATCACCGGAATGTTGAAGGAACGAACGTATCGAGCGCACATTGAGTGGCCTTCAAGGGTAAGGTTGAAGCCGCCCAGCTTGTCACCAGACAAAGAGTCGGCACCCAGTTGTAAAACGATCGCGCCTGGCCGGAACGTCTCAATGATCTGCTTGATAATCTACGAAGATGTCAGTTGCCGCCGGAGATGAGTCACCTACAGGCTTAAACACGGAGTGATAAGTTGCGTCTGTGATGCCATCGCGAAGAGGGACATTCACTGCATATCCTTTGCCCCGCTTGATACCACGGTCCTGCGACCAATTAGCATTTCTCGATTGGTGCCCAAAAGGACTCACGCGAACGTCCCCTGTACCCGGGAAGAACTCTCCGAAACGGTGGAACGAGCAGGTCATGACGCGATCGGTCGTGTAGAAAGCCTCTTCCACACCATCGCCATGGTGGACGTCGACATCGATGTACAATACACGAGGGTGAATGCGGAGAAGTTCAAGGATACCGAGGACGCTTGCATTAGCTTTTTATCCGCAAATTACGCACTCACATGTCATTTACGTAGCAGAAACCACTGGCTTCAGACTTCTTTGCGTGGTGCAGACCGCCTGCCCAGTTGACCGCGACGTCTGCGTGGCCCGAGTTTAGTTTCTCCGCGGCGCCTGTAAGTGTTAATGTAGCTGTGTGCTCTGCTACTCACCGAGAGAGCCACCGGCCGAAATAGTGCAGAACTCAAAGACACCCTCGAACGCAGGGCAGTCCTCGCCGGTCAGACCTTATACGTGTCAGTCGCACGCGGCTGAGTGTTCAGAGGTGGGCTACTCACACCTAATGCCTCCACCCGTGAGGGCATCGGCAGTTTCGGGAGTGACAGCTTCCAAAAGGTTAATGTACTCGTCTGTGTGGAACTTGGTCATGTCGGTTTTGGTTGCTCGGCGTGGCCTCTACCTGGTAAGCGCGCCGGCCTTGCTGTCGATTTCACTCCACTCACAAAAACCTGCATTGCCTTGCCGCGAGGTCCATCCATGATGCGTCGCTCCCACTTGGCGGCTTCCTGCATCTCCTCGTCCATACCAGCCGTTGGATCATTAACAGCACGGGCTCCCTCACCCCCTGCCTCAGGCGCGTCATACTCGTATTCGTCGCAGAGACCGTAATTACTGACGAGGTTATGCGTCATCCGGATGCGGTGAGGCTTCATCGGGTGGCCCAGGAAGAAATGATAGTTGCCAACATCATCTATCGCGGTCAGCTGGCAATACAAATAGCTTGTGAACGTGTGGACATACGATCATAGAAGCTGTTAGGGTAAGCGGTGGTTCAAAATGTTGACACTAGATCAGAGGTTACTCACTACGCTACTCGACGGTTTGAGCGGTTGGGGTTATTGAGATCCGTCGAGACATCCAACGGCTCTGTTCGCTTAGGATCGGCGAGTGAAGCCATAGTAAACTCCTCACAAAACGTTGATGATGATTGGAGTTCGGATCGTAGCAAGAGTAGTTGGTGAGGTACAAGCTTCACTGTGGGATGGAAACCAGAGATTAAAGTGTAGTTGACAAGTTGAAAGATGAGGGTTTTGAAGTGGAGAGGCGAGTTCAACGTTGAAGATGGGTAATGTGAGTTGTTTCGACGAAGGATGATATGAGTGTTTAATGAATGGATGAGCGAGAGGGGGAGAGGGAGAGGTTGAGAAAGAAAGAGACGGGCTTGAGTAGTTTGGACAAAGTGTATTGCAAGCTTGCAAGATAGACAGGCTCGAAGCTGGATAGGGCTCGAGGTGGCCGATCGTGGCCGAGGCGGGGCTCATGGCTTCTGGGAGTGCCACGTGGTTTACTTTCCCACGGGTGCAGGCAGTGGGATTGTGGGACATGGGGCAGGGACACAACCGCGTTCGGTGCGGCCGGCGGCTTTGGCCGATCAACCGAATCGATCGATGGCCGTGTACCCCTTACCCCACTTAACCCCCTTAGTACGACTACAACTCAGCGTGTTCGGCAACATGCTATGCACATCCACATCCACTCACTCCCTCACCCGCTCACTCCACCATCTCACCAACCCACCCACCTTCCATTTTGTGCTTTCAAATCCCCAACCCACAATACGCTCAAGCTCCCGTTTAAAAGATATATAGCTAGACTAAAGGTTTAGTCTCTCGTCACGTTCGTACCATGCTGTTGGGTGCGCGAATCAAGCTGCGCCACCACTTTCCCAGGTTGGCAACTCGACTCAACGCAACTGTCGCGCCAACTAGGTCACCCAAGGACGTGAGCTGGCATACGCCTTTATATCGTTGCTACCACGTATCCGCCACTGATGCGCAGCTGTACAATCATCTTTCGCAGTATGTTATCGGTCAAGAAGCAGCCAAGAAGGTCCTGTCTGTGGCGTGAGTTGTTGGGGACTGAATCGACGTGCCTGACTGTCACCAGCGTCTTCAACCACTATCGCCGCATAGAGCCTCGCATCGCCGTAGCACCTGAGCCTTCGCCTCCCCAACAGCCGCCGTCGCCTGGCTCAGTGTCTTACGACGGCCAAGACACTGCAGGCAAGGAGCAGCAGCCATTCGAGGCAGACTTTGAGAAGACCAACGGCATCCCCGACGCCACCCGCATCGTCGGAGCAGAAGATGGGTCAGACCCCACGCTCACACACGGTGCTCTGTCACGCGAAGAGAAATGGGGTACGTCGCCTAATAAAGCTGGTGAGTTTGTGCTGACTGGTGAAGCACGTGGCGATGGGTACTTCTCTTCGCGTCGTCCTCCCAGCCTGCTCGGGAGGAAACGCCAAAGTGACCCTGCCATGGCGAGCGTGAATGAAGACTTAAAGTCAGAAGAACGCACCCGCAAACGCAAGCAGGAAGAAGAGCGCCGGGAAGCACGTCGGATCGAGGATGAGGCGCGTGCCCGTCGCGTCGCCGAACTTGACGAGGCCATGAACCGGACGCCCTTGCCTGACGAGCTCGACGTTGTCGTGGAGAAAAGCAACGTTCTCGTGGTGTGCGTGCTGTTCTGAGAAAGAAGCTGATTATCAGGGGACCCACTGGCACCGGCAAGACCTTGATGGCGAAGACACTTGCTCGTGCTCTAGACGTCCCTTTCGTGTCATGTGACGCGACGACATATACCCAGGCAGGCTGTGCGTGGGCGTCATTCACTGGCCGCTGACAGCCACAGATGTGGGCGAGGACGTGGAGAGCTGTATTTTGCGCCTTCTGCAGGCAGCCGACTATGACGTCGGCCGCGCCGAGTAAGCACACGCATGAGGCCCAATCCTGATGGACAGAGTCGGTATTGTTCATATTGACGAAGTCGACAAGCTAGCTCGCCGGGGAGGCAATGAGCTTGGCACGTGGGGTGGAGGGCGTGATGTCGGAGGAGAGGGTGTGCAGCAGGCTCTTCTTCGAATTCTCGAAGGCACCACCGTCACCCTCTCTGCGAAGTCGGCTCCCATCGGATCGTCTACGCCATCTCCAAGCACATCCCACGCTACCACAGGAGTATCGAGCGGCTCTGGGTCAAAGTCGGAAACAAGTACGTCGTTTCCGGAACCTCCTGAGTGGAACCCCAACAATCCCATGAACCGCACCTTCGGGAACGCTCCTGGCAAGAAGGGTGTTAGAGAAGGCCTCCCTGGTTACAGCGGTGGTGGTGGGCCGCGTAGGTATGATGCCAGAGTACTGCTGACTCGCAGCCAACAAGGGCGACACCTACGTCGTTGACACAAGCAACATTTTGTTCATCCTCTCCGGCGCGTTTGTAGGCTTAGACCCGATCATCCAGCGCCGTTTGGGCAAAGGAGTACGTTTGCGGCGCAGACATGTGCTAATAGCAGTCGATTGGCTTTGGTGCGCCACTATCAAGCCCAGTGGTGGCTGGAACACTTAAGCCTACGATGGCCGACCTCAAAGATTACGGGTTGATTCCTGAGTTCCTTGGACGACTGCCCATCGTATCGTCGCTCCATGCCCTGGCTGTTGATGATCTGATCCGCATCTTGACCGAGCCCCGCAACGCTTTGATTAAGCAATACAAAGCACTTTTCCACCGCTACGGCTCCGAGCTTGTCTTCACGCGCCGCGCCTTGCAGGCCATTGCGCAGGAGGGCTTGGACCGCGGTGGGGGTGCGCGTGGCCTCCGCGGTGTTCTCGAGGAGGTGCTCGTCGACGCTATGTTCGAAGTACCCGGTTCTGTAAGGAGATGTTCAAGAAACCCAAACTGACAGCCAGAGCGTTCGCCACTGCCTGATTACCCAAGCAGCCGTTGCACGTCGAGAGCCCGCAATGTACTTTTCACGAGGCAATCGGCACGCGATGGTGGCTGTTATAGAGGAAGAGGATGACCTGCGCAGGCGTCCTTCTCGGCCTCAGATCTTTGTCGAGGAGGATAGGTTGCAGGCTGTCGGATAAAAGTTGTTTACAGAATAAACCGTTGTTGTATCCCGTTGTTCACAAGAAATGCAGGTATTAGTACAGTATTTCGGCGTAGGGCAATGCGCTCGGTCACCTTGGTGTTAGAGGAGATTGTTTGTATGAGCTGAGCTGGAGAACTGACCTCCAATCCGATCACGTGATACAATGTCATTGCCAGCACACCACAAACGCCCATGGCATGTTGAGGTGTAACTTGACTGTTGTTGAATACCTCCTCCCACCTCAGCTTCATACTTCAACCGCAGTCTTTTTCTGGTTCCCTGGCTCTGGTTATCATGTCTCGCTTCGTGCGCCCCGTAAGTTTATTCTCGTTCATCGCGGAGGCCGTCTTTTCTTCTTTGTTCTCCTTTGATGACAAGCTAACCAGCCAGAGTCGCTACCGCCATGTGTACGGTCAGCCATCCAAGGTCTCCTACGAGAATGCCAAGATCAGCGGCAGTGCATGGGACACGAACCTCGTCACGGTTGGAGGGGTGAGCGCATGAGTAACCGCCGTCTCCGGCTTGTTGCAGCGGGAGTCGCGCAGCGATGCTCGCACAACTAACCTCTCCAAAGTGCTAACAAACAGAAATACATGGCGGTCAACTGGCAGGTATCGGGTGGTGGGGTGAGTCCGCCTTTACTCTGCTGTTATCGAAACTGACTTCTGACAGGCCTTCGCTATCCTTCCCGCGTTCTCTCCCTACACCCTTCCCGAGCCATCAGGTTTCCCGACTAAACTTCCAGACCTTCTGCCGCTTGCGCGTGGACACTCGGCACCAGTGTGAGTGTCGGCAATGCCCCGTTCGCTGTCCGCCTTTTGTTGACCGCAGGCTTGACACTTCGTGGTCACCGTTTGATGACAGCCTGGTTGTGTCATCGGGCGAAGACGGGAAGAGTACGTTCATACGTCATGTGGCGCTACTGACTTGAGTCTTCATTTGGAAGGTGGACGACGAGCAGTTCGCCGGTTGGGGCGACGACAAGTGGGAGCCTGAGGACTTTGCTCCTGTCGGCAAGCTCAATGCCGGAGGGCGCAAGGCTGGGCAGGTTGAGTTCCATCCGACGGCTGCCAACGTACTCGTCTCTGCGTCTGGGGACCACCTCGTTCGTGTGTGGGATGTCGAGTCTCCCGACGCCCCGACAATTACCCTTGTCGGCCACAAGGATAGCGTGCAGAGCATTGCGTGGAACGCTGTCGGTACCCTGCTTGCCACAACATGCCGTGACCGTAAACTCCGCCTGTTCGATCCCCGTGCTGGGACGGAGGCCGTCCGCGTCGCCGAGGGCCACAGTGGCATCAAGGGCAGCCGTCTTGTGTGGCTTGGTGACCGCGATCGTATCGCTACAACCGGCTTCAGCAAGATGTCCGACCGCCAGCTGATGCTCTGGGAGACCGCTGGTCTCACGCAATTGCACGTGGAGAGCCTTGACTCGAGCGCTGGCATCATTATGCCCTACTTCGCCGACGGCAATGATGTGCTGCTCCTTGCGGGCAAAGGTGACGGCAACATCCGCTACTTTGAGTTTGAGGGCGACCACTTGCACTTCCTCAACGAGTACAAGACGTCGGATCCCCGTGAGTGACTGTCGCCCTTGCAAAAGTCCTAACAGCTAGAGCGCGGCATTGGATTCCTGCCGCGTCGCTCGCTCGACGTCTCGCAGAACGAGATCGCCCGCGCGTTCAAGCTCAGCAACCGTGACATCCAACCTGTTTCGTTTATCGTCCCGCGCAAGGCCGAGGGCTTCCAGTCGGATATTTTCCCTCCTGCCAACTCGACTGAGCCGGCTATGACTGCTCGCGAGTGGTTTGATGGAAAGACGGCCCGCCCTAACGTTGTTGACTTGGAAACCCGCGCCGTTAGCGCCAACAAGGCCCCGCTTAGCACGCCGAAACCCACTGCACCGTCGACACCGAAGAGAGCTCCTTCGCCGAAGAAGGAGGTGCCGAAATATCAACCGAAGCAGGAGGAGCCACCCAAGCAGCAGCCTACGCCTTCCCCGAAGGCGGAAAGCCCACCTCCCCCCAAGCAGCAGCTCAAGGCGGACACCAAGGCCGCCGCCGAAGAGCCTTCGCTCAAGACCAAGGACCTTGAGATTGAGCAGCCGGACAGCAGCGAGGACGAGGGGCCAAAGGCTGCGCTCGGCGTTGCGGCTGCTGTAGGCGGCGGTGCAGCTCTTGGTGCTTCCGCCCTGGCCGCCAAGACGCAAGAGGAGGTGTCTTCGTCCAGCACAGTCTCGCCGTTGGCCGCAAACGGTGCCTCGGTTAACACCTCGGATGACCTCCTCGTTAAGCTACTATCTGCCAAGGCGACACTGCCTACGCGCGGCTCGGCCCTTTCTGCCGGGCATGACCTGTACGCTGCCGCTGACACGATTGTGCCTGCACGCGGCAAGGCCCTCGTCGACACTGGCATTAGCATTGCCGTGCCTGCGGGCACTTATGGACGCATCGCTCCCCGCAGCGGGTTGGCTTCCAAGCACTCCATCGACACCGGAGCCGGCGTGATTGATGCCGATTACCGCGGCGAAGTCAAGGTTCTACTCTTCAATTATGGCAGTGCCGACTTCTCCGTGGCAGCCGGGGACCGTATTGCACAGCTCATCCTCGAGAAGGTGCACATGGGCAACGTCCGCCAGGTGGACGACCTCGAGGCCACTGTCCGTGGTGCCGGTGGCTTTGGATCCACTGGAGGTTTCGGTAGCAGCGTGTAATGCCTAGCTGTTATGCGTAACGAACAGCCAAATGCTATGTATGACCTGATGCTTTAGACTTTCATGCCCTCCGAGTCCGCATGTGTGCAAAATTGATACAACGATATGTGCATCGTTTAATACAATGTCAGCAGGGCTGCGAATATGTATATAGCGCTGGCAATTATGGGCTCATCGAGAACCAAATTAGGTGATGGTGATAATTTCACCTTGGGCATCGCGGAGGACCACAAGGTCACAAGGGATTGTCTCTCCCGTATCCATGTAAGTGAGTAAAGTCGGATCCAGCGGATCCACTCTGGTGGTTAGCGAATTTAAGACGACGGCAAGCCTTCGACCCACTTAATGTTCATCTTCTCCACCCACTGGCGTCCGAGAACGACATCGAAGTGCTGTTCCTCCGAGAGCATGACATTGTGGACCGCAGTCCGCGAACCGACTGTGATCGGTACGTTACCGAGGATCTTAAGCCCCGTGTATCCAGCCATCCCAGGCCCGTGCTGAGCTGTGAGCACGATCAACAGACCCCAAAAAAGAAGAAAAAAGAGCGTACCTTCTTCGATAACAGTCCGTGACGGACAGCGAACGCACGCGAGAGATAAATGTTGCGGTAGCCGGACTTCAGCAACATGCGGACGTTCTCGACGTTGCCGACCTTGCCGACAACGGTGCGCACGCCGTTATTGGCGTGGAACTGTATTGTCAGCGTGTGCGATTGCATGAGCCTACCTCATCAAACTGGCGTCGCTTGACGTCGCCGAGAGGCTCTGCGTTGTCGTCCCCCCATTTGCTCCTCCGGCTCCGAGTTGACCGCATTGAGCGCATGCTGCGCGTATCTCCTCCTCCAACGGAACGAGCGCGGTTCTTCTCTGAATTGGGGATACAGAGAGTTGTCGACGCCATTACTGAATCCGCACCAGCAGCGCGAGCCGACTGCGAGCGCGCAGGAGCGCCTGAAGCTGATCCAACGGCCGAGCCAGCGACTGAGCCATTGTGCGACGCAGTCCGAGACGGTTTGGGCTTGTTTGATGCGACTTGACTGTGACTGGGCGTCCGGTACGCCGGAGGCGGCGGCACCAGACCGTTTGACAGCACGGGTTCCCCTGTCCTCGGCTGTACGACGTGCAGGGTGATACTCGGAGAATGTTGCGACTCTGATTCAGACCTGAAGCGCGCGGTCACAATAGCGAGGTCATCATCTGCACTCGTTAGTTCATATCACATGATCAATCGCTTGCCATCTTCAAGTGCCCATCGATCGCCCTCAAATTCGTAGACAATGCCGGCGCCATCGTCGCGGTTGCGGACAGCCTCAGCGTCGTGGGGAGAGAGGCGCGCTTTGGCGATGATACGCTCTATTAAGTGGCCGCAGTCCTCCTTGTCTGAGAGCGTCAGAAATATCCTAGAAAAAAGGTTGTAACTCGACTCACCCTTTGCTGCGAGAGCAAATGTCTTTGAGGGAGAATGTACGTTGTAAATGAACATGTCGGTGGAGGACAGAAAGGCAAGGTCTAGTTGGGAACGATAAATCAACCACCAAAGAGTGAAAGATGAAGGGGAAGAAGGATGTGCAAAAGAATCACAAAAATGGGATGATGGGTGTGATGATTGAGAGGCGAAGCGAGATGCAAAGATGGAGGATGGAGATGTTGGGATGGATGCTGGATGTTGGATGGATTGAGATGGAGATGGGGATGGAAACAGCGGGATTGTTGTCGAGTGGAGTGGTGGAGGGGGGAGCCCGGGGAGGGGAGGGTGGGGGGTCAGGGTAGACCAGGGTAGACCAGGGTAGACCAGGGTTCAGGCTAGCCAAGCCCGGTGGATGAAACGACAGAGACTCTGATTATTAGCCTTGTTCCAATGACTTTCCTAATGACTTTCCTAATGACTTGCCGAATAGCGCCCCGGTAAATAATTCGACTGATTAGGATGGAGTCGGTAATCCTCCATGAGCCAACCAATAATACTGCTATTAACGCTGCCTATAGGCGTCTTTGAGAGGATTTCTATCACCCTGACTCAAGTTAGGACAATGACGTCATGCCCTTTTGGCAAGTCAGTCGTCACTTTTCGTTTCGAGAAATCGAAAGCCTCAACGTCGGTAACCTTGTGACTTGTGAATGTCCATGTCATATCCTCTCTCTCTACACACCTCCATCCTACTATTCAGTCACAAAGCAGTCGCGTTGAACAGATGGACAGATGGATTCTCTGACAATCTACATCGATAACGCGTCTCAACGCCCTCACCTTACCCAAGATGCCGGCCTTGGATCAACAAGAAGCGGCTGACTTACGTCCAGGTCCAGCGAGCGAGCTGCCGAAACTCGTCTCTGTCGATTAGATGCCATTCCAGACAAAGCTGCCATTGGCTCCGACTTCACCTTGGAGCCACGTGCTGTCACTCGGGGGGGAAGCAACGCGTCTACGTCCTCACTCCGCGGTCGCTCCAGAGCTGTCGACACAGATGAAGTAGGTCGGGATCTGGAGACGAGGCTGCGCGGCACGGGCGCCGCCGACCCAGTTACAATGAATTCGGCGACGTCGTCATCGTCTGTATACCTAGAAGTGCGGACGTCTGTGGAAGCCTGGGCGAAATTCGGTGTGACGGGAGATCGGTGCTCCCCTGAGCGCAAACGAGGCGAGGACGGCCCAGCACCAGGTTCCTGGTAAGGGTCGTTGTACCGCGCTGGAAAGGTCGACGCCATGCCAACATGTCCGTAGGAGCTGGTGCGCGAGCGTGCCGTCGCCCCAAGCACCTCCTCGGCATTGGGTACAGGGGCGTTACTGTGCGGTGAAAGGAATGGGTCGGCAGCGCTCATAGACCTGGGCCCGAAAAGAATGGTGTCCTCAAGCTCGAGCTCTTCGTGGCGGCGCGCACTTCGGCGGCACGCGTACCAGATACCGATGATCAAGGCCAATCCCGCCAACCCACCCACGGTTGCGATAGCAGCGATGGAGCCCTGGCTGATTCCTGGTGATTTCGTGCGATTTGGAGTCTCTGAGAGTGTGGTTTCTGGTCCAGGTACGTAGATCGTGATTGTACGTCCTTGATCGTCTGTTGTCGTGATAGGAATGGGAGGGGCTGTGGAAACTCGGGGTCTTGTGCCATCAGTTTTGGTCGGTTTGGAGGGGGTGGAAGGGCTATGCGAAACGGGAGATGACGTGGGTTTGGTGGCATCAGATGTCGAAGACGTCTGGGAGGAAGTAGACGATGAGTTGCCGGACGTTGAGCTCGAACTCGAGCTTGAGCTTGAGCTGGATGTGGCGCACACGGACGCGAACGCAGCGCAGTCCGAAGCGCAACCAACAGTTCCAAGTCGAAGTGTGTACTCGGTTCCGTTGGAAGTCACGACAAGGTCCGCCACGGCAGCAGGGGGGAGGTCAACGCTCCAGACGCATGACAAGCTGGCGGCATCAACCGCACAAAGGCTAGCTGCGCGGCCTTTCGTGTCCACAACTTTGCTGCATGTCAACGCGGGCCGGCTGATGTACCTACGCCGAAAATGGTGGACTTCCTCCGGTCCAGCTTAGTTTGCAGCTGCCGCACACGGAAAGGCCTGGGGAACAGCTCGGGTTGTTGAAGGAGAGTGGTTCGGCACATGCCCAATCTGCAAGGGTCAGAAGGAGCAGACTGAGGAACATAGGAGAGGGAGATAATCGAGATAATCTGGCAGGCAGAGGATATGGATCGAAGTTCAAGATACTTGAAGGTGTCAACGAACCACTTCAACACTGCCTTCCAAGATGCGAGGCCGCTTGGACCGGGCGGCGGTGTTGTCGCTCGAGCACATGTCTGCAAGATATTGTTCAACGTGGCGCATCGTCGACGCCGCCTCCCTCGTTTGACCCTCAGCCAACGACAAGTTCCATTCAACTCGAACTTCTCAGGACCAGATATTGGGCCTAGCTGGCTTCAATGATTCGGGGTATCAGAAGGAGGTAAGTCTTCGCATGCGTCGGTGGTCTCGCACGGCTAGGCATCAGAGATAACGGAAGCCTGTGAGACAGAATGTTGAGAGGCTGCCTGGATCATTAATTGATGGCTAGGTTGCGTGAGTATGTATGCACGGACATAGGTGATGCTGCGCACTGCAAACATCAGGCATTTCGCGCACAGGCGTCACTGCATCAATGTCCAACCTCTGACAGGTCCGTGAAACGTGCAGCTTCTGGGTCCTAGAATGGATCTCATTGTATCGCGAGAATCGGAACTTCACTGGACCACGCAAAGTTGTACAGCAATCTTCATGTCGAGCTGCAGCTCGTCGTTGTCTGCGCGGGATGCGCAGTCGTGAACGTGGGGAAGCGAGCTCTCGCGAGTTGCCTAGCGGACTGAAGGAGCCCGGCGGTCTGCTTTGCTCGGCCTGTTTTTGGCCAGAAGCAAATGGGCTGCGCTATAGCTAATTGAGGCGGGGCACACCAATGCTTGGCACGGAGATACTGATGCATGCCGCAAAGCATTGGCCACGCTGATTGACTTCTTCAATGCAAGCTTTTTGGTACCAGCCAACCCGATGTACTACTGTCCACCAGCGGTCGCGGAGTTCTAAGCTCTTTGCCGCTCGGCCTACTGCCCTGAGGCCGAGACCGAGGAGCCTGACGTCAGGTCCAAGCCGCCGGTCACCGCATGGCGACAACAATTAACCTGAAACGCCTCTCTTGTGAGGCTCCACATTATTATTTAATACATATATGTAGTAGAGTTGCTCATATGATCACGGATTCCATTCTGCGCCACCGCTTCGTTTGCTTTCAACATCCTCGTTAACCGACTTATCAAGCACATCAGCACGCAGTCGCCATCATGAGCACGAGCACCATGGCCGCGAACACTGCCGTGGACGATCATGACGGCCTAGAACTATACCCCGGCGAGAGCCGCAGGCATCCGCACGCGGAGAAAACAGAGGAAAGGATCCAAGCGCGCCTTCCCTACTGGCTCAATACTCGGAGGTTTGGGTCTCATATACGTATGATCGCCGAGTGGAGCAGCACTGACTTCAGTCTTCGGCCCCTACGTTTACTTCCCCATGATTGCCGGCTTGACTTGGCTAGGTGGCCTTCTCGCCCTCGTCAGTCTTTGGGCGATTGACGGTAAGCCCCGCTACAGGCCAACGCAGGGCAGTGTGGTGTTCGTCAGCCACGTCGCTGGTGTGCACAGAGTGAGCAAGATGATCTTGACTGTTTCTGATGGAAGGTCCTCTTTATTTGCATTACTTCCGTGGTAGCAGCGTAAGTAAGCCAAGCGGCTAAAATTCATCATTGGCGACGAAGCCGCATGGCTGCTCTTCGCTTAGCTGACACAAAGTTTCTGGTGGGCCACAGTGATCGCGGAGCGCTGGCTGCGGCGTGCGAATCGCCTGCCCAGTGACATTCGCCGACGCGAGTGGATCCTTGGTGAGGCCAAAGCGACAAAACCCGGCTGACATCAGGCCTCTGCGCAATTGCTTGTGCATTTATCGGCGGTCTGGGACTTATATTGCTAGCTGTAGTAAGTGGTCCTGAACAGGAAGAAACGCGAGCCTGTACTCGGGCGATTCCGAGTCGTTCACGCTGACAGAAAGTTTGACTGCTACGACTACAGCACGGCCCACTGGTCCATGACTGTTGTCTTTGTCGTATTTACTGCGCTCTCTGCCATCTGCCAGACGGGCGAGGTCTGGTCCCTGTACAAGGACCACCCAAATCGCCTATCCCTCCTGCGTAGCTCGATATTCAAGCTCGTTGTTGTCGGGTCCGCTGTTCTGGGTGCCATCGCGTTTGCGGCCCTCTACGGTGTCGTAAGTAACTGTAAAGCTTCAGAGTAGAGCTAATTCCAGTGCCGAGGAAAGTCGACTGCGCGTGGATCGTTGTCAGCTAACCAATGCAACAACGTCACATCTGGTGCAGCCGCAATGGAATGGACGATCGCATTCATTCTAGTCTTCTACTTCCTCTCGTTGATTGGTGACCTATGGGGCTCAGGCAAGACTAGCCCACGTTATCTCAAGCATCTGGCCCAGTGGGAGGCTCGGCAAGCTGGTGTGACCAGGTGGAAGACCAGAGCTGAGGAGCTGAAGAACGAGAGCGTCAACAGGAATCGTGGTAATGCCGTCGTTTAGTGCAGCTGATCGTCCAACGATACTTTCTTATATATATTTTAGAAATTTAGACACATAGACGTTCCTTTTGGTAGTAGATGATAAATGCCGAGCAGGCATGGAGCAGATGCCTGCCAGGTGCCATTGGAAACTGGTGAAGGCATGTCGTGACTGGAACGTTCTTATGCCCTCCCTTGGCCTCCCCAGCGCTAGAAGGGCAACTCCATGTTTCCATATGCACTTGAATCCGAGAGCTCTTTCATGATCGCCTGGAGCTGCTGTCCGCCATCGCCCGAATACTTCACGCTCGTTTGCCCAGCATCCCGCAGCCTCAAAGTTTCGTCCAGCGCCGCTTCGAGCTCCGCACCGATCCGGTCGACAGCAGGGAGCGTTGGCTGAGTACGCTCCCACAGCGCGGCGTACTCAGCCGCGTGTGCGTCGCTGACTTGGCGGGCCACTTCGATCTCGGTAGGGACATTGGCACGGATCTGCTCAACAACAGGCAGGTAGGTAGCTGCTGAACTCGCTGTAGAGGTTGCCTTTCAGAGCGAGAACGACGTGGCGAGCAGCAGGGTCCGCGGCGGCCACATCATCCAGTTGTGCGATGCTCTTGGTAAAGGGTGGTATGCGAGCCTCTAGCATCGGGATCAGGAGGCTGAACAGGCGCAGGTGGGCTGTGGTGTTGTGAGGGCATCCGTCTGAACCGGTGTCTCCCAGGCGTGGGGCGGCTTGACCGTCGCCACTGATTGGCGGTTCCCGGGGTGTCATCGTATGTTCTGTCAGAATTAATGGGCGATTGAGAAGAGGAGCTCATGGCGTATGTGTAAATTATAGGTAACCCCGTCGACACCGGACAAGATGGTCGCAAGGCAAGCAGTGTGCTTGCCTTGTGTTGGACTAGTAACGGTCGCGTCCTCGTGACCGAGAGACAGGTGCATACCTGTTTTGGATCAGGGCCATCATCCGATCGCCTGTGTTGCAGCTTGGCTAGCTCCGAAGTCACTGGCTTGAGTGGCAGTCAGTCAGTTGTGGTCAGTCGCGTCACGGCGGGAACTCGAAACGCGACACAGAATGACATTCAACGTACAAATGACCTGGTAGCTCTGACGCTCTCGCCCGACACAGTATACACGACTCTACGCCTGGCCGTTCTGCTGGGCAGCCTCCTGGGCCTTCTTGGTGTGCCGTCCACCGAGCCAGTCGGCAGAAGAGAATCCCTCGGGGGCGGCGATCTCGACAATGGGGTCCTCGCGCGCGTCGAACTCGAGGCGGAGGGCGCGAGTCATGACCGCGTGCATGGAGTAGAGGCAAGTGATGTAGGTGAGCTCGAGGATCTCCACGGGGTCCAGGAAAGTCTTAAGCTTGTCGAAGACCTCGAGAGGAACGCGGCCCTCGTACTGGGTGAGGTAGTCGGCGTAGGCAAGAACATCACGCTCCTGCTCCGTGTAGCAGGAGGCGACCTGCCAGTGGGGAAGGGCCGCGATCTTCTCCTCCGAGACGTGGTACCCCCGCAGACTCTTGCAGTGCTGCGAGAAGACGAACTGCGAGCTCTTGTTCCAACCCGCGCGAGTCTGGGCGAGCTCACGGAGCACCGGGTTCAGCTTGCGTTCGGGGCTGCGGTACATCCTGAAACCGGCGGTGCAGTCGTTGAAGATCTCGGGCACGATTGCAAAGGTAGTCCACCAATTGCCGGGGGTGCCGGTCGACGTGCCGGGCTTCTCGACCGGGCAGTCATCGCCGAAGAGCCGGTCGTAGTACTTGAGGACACCGGGGTCAGTGACCTGAGCGCGGGGGACCTCGGGAAGAATGGGCGCCATCGTGACAGTGATTTTGTGAAGGGTGTGGAAAGGTGTTTGAGAAGGATGGGACAAGACGAGGACGTTGGGCTGTGTGCTCTTATATCTGCTGAACACCACTGCATACTTATGCTCTGAGATCGTTGGTGGGCACGCTCTACATTGTTGCGGCTTAGGCGGTAACGTCCGGTTGTAGCGGCTCACGTCACAATTGGTGTTGTCAGCTGATGGTGTGGTATTGAAGCGAGCCGTTCAGCGAGCCTGTACCTCGGCGTTGGGTGGCGGAATGTGAGTAACTTTGGTTCTCCTTACTAACTAGGCCGGTTGTGCCGTTCTCCTGCATTGGCAGCGGCTGCCGGGCCTGCCGGGCATAGATTTCTCGCTTCGGATGGGCAATCGGAGCTGGGTGCCATGTGGCTTGGTCACTTGAATCATGAATTAAGCACGGGTTGGATACGGAGCTACGCGGTGGTGAGGTTGGTGTGGTCAGCAATGTGGTCAGCAATGCGGTCAGCAATGTGGTCAGCAAAGCTGATGATAGCTCACCGATCGGAAAAACCGAACACCGGACTGCCGCTAAAGATAAGCAACCATTCGATCATCATCGCCATTCAATGTGCCTAACCGGGGCCACAAGCATCGCTTGTCAACATTTATCAGGTCGCTTTGAGATGATCAGATGTAGAAGGTGAACGGAGTTCACCGGTTCATGATATCGACCTTGGTCGAGAGCACTCAACCATGTCTTACAACACATCACCCATGATATCGATCTTGGTCGAGAGCACTAAACCATGTCTTACAACGCATCACCCACGTCGACAAGGAGGTGGTTTGTCGGACTACTCACGTTTGGGCTTGGACGAGCTTACTGCCTCTCTTCTAGCAATCCCACCTTGTTTCCTGCCGATGTACGTCGACGCCTTCTCGTGGCCATAGACGTGAGTAAGGTTGTGATGGCATTATTGGAGATGTTGAATGACCTGTGACTTCGATGTGGGACTTGAGATGTTTACGACCTGAAAGCAGTTAGCACCCTGTCTGGCCTCTTGGAGACCTGTCGGCCCTCATAAAGAACGGCAGAGTCACCGCCTTGTGCGAACACATCTGGGACGTAGCGCTAACGCAAGATGAGGGCAGCGATGGAAGATTGGTATCAACTGAAGGGCGGGTGAAAGACCCAACGGCCGTGGCCAGCATCATCAACTGAACTCCATGTGGTGGAGGATCGACAACACGGACGCGAAGGTGCCGAGACGCACATGTACGGGGAGAGGCGGTGTGATGAGCACGCATTGGCCGCATTGCCGTCCCCTTTCTTGCGGCCTGTTGCGAGCTCTTGATTGCAATAACAGACAATGCTCGACTTTCGCCGTCTGTGGTGTGGAGACAGCAGCAAGGCGAAAAGAGACTGCAGTACGTCCATTGATCATACGCAACGCCGCAAGGCCAGGCCGTTGAGCTCGCGATGGCTTCCGACCAGAACGAGTCATCCCCGCTCGAGGGAGAGTAGAGCGCGAACTACTCGGCCGGCGACCTTCGGACCCGGAATCGCGTCTACAGTCGTCCCGCCACCGGTCTTCGGTGACCGGCGTGCCATGCCCAAAGCATCTGCGATAACGAGGAGAGCGTGGGACGGCAGGCCGAGGACAAGAGCGCACTCGGGGCCAAGGCTGCGAAGCGTCGACTCAAGCTTGGCGTCTACGGCTACTTCACCCACACTCGGCCCTTGGGTTCCCGAACCTACACGTCGGAAGGAGGCCTTTCTCGCTCAGCGCTCAGCTGTGCAAACTCGTGAACCGCAGCTAAACCGCGTCCTTCCTGACAGCGCTCGCCTGCGAACCCATTCACACCCAGAAGGTCGATTCCACTGCCCTCCGCACAGAAACTGCCCTTGCGGATTCCAGCGACAACCGCGAGTAGCGAACTTGGACCACCAGCGTCCTCGACCTATCTCGATGCCTCCAAAAACCTTGGCAGAGTGGACGCCTCGGGGCAACCCTCCAGAGCAACCACCACTGAAGGCTGCCCTACGACCTGGAGTTTCTCCTTGGGACTTGCACCAGCGAAGCATCGATCCCCATATTCGGGAGCAAAGTGCACGCTTGAGCCCCAAGGCCCTGCCGCCGCGACGCTCCTCGTTCGCTCACTACACGGAGGCCTTTCCAACGGTGGAAGCGTCCCCCCGGCACTTTACGTGCTCTCGCAATGGCTTGGAGCCTCGCGCGGGAGGGTCTCAATCCCAGCAACCGCCTCTCGCACCTTCGGGGCCGAATACTGGGCCACCGTCCATTGATCCCCTTGTCCATTCGGACCGCCGCCACCACCTTCCACCCCCGCGCGCTCCCAATCTTACAACTGAGACACCCGCACTCCAGCGTTCGTCTCCTGTATCCCATGCCCTCGTTCTCCAACTTCCAGCCGGGGCGCGACCGCCAGCTCTAGGGAGAGACCGCCACAAAAAGTGCGGCAGACCTTGACACAAGAGTTGGGAGATCCTCGTGTCCTCCACAATTGGCGATAAAGCTGAAAACCAAGCATCCTACCGCATGCCGTCCTCTGCGGGACGTGGATGCTGGGCGTGTGCTCTACCCGCTCTCCGACTTCCCACCGGAGTATAACGCTTCCTAGGCAACGGACACAGAACCGGGGCGCCGCTTGAAATTTGTCGTCTGAGTTGTGAATGATGGCTCCGACAAGTCTCCTCGTACATACATATCACGCCGTACTTCTTGTTCTATAAATGCCGACGAATGTAAGCGTATCCCCTAAACCCCAATCTGCTGCGCGAGGCCGACGAACATTTCCATGACTGGAAATGTTACACCCTTTGGGCGTATCGCGGGTCTCTCAGCTAGACAGCCTTGGAGGTCCAGCCCAGCTTACATGGCAGAGGAGGGGGAGACAAAGTTAATGGGTCAGCAGAAACTAGCGCCGACTGTCTTGCTACGTTGCGCTTCAAGCTACAGTGCATACTCGAAGCGCTGATTACCGTCTCTCCCTTCTCATTTATCCCTCTTCTCCTCGGTCTCCTTCTCCTGATCCATCACAAACTCCTCGGCGTCCTCTTGGCGCAAAAGGTCGAGCATGCCTTCACAAAGACGTGAGAATGCGTGACCATTGGTGGGCAGGATAACGTCGACTACGGGAGTGTCGTGCACGCCGAAATGGTCCTGTAACATGTCAGCAACCGACCTCACCCTATCTTAACCCACCTCGTACACGATGACATCGACGCCACCTTCACGCATACGCTCCGCCAGCTGAGCGTCCTCGTCCGTGAATGCCTCCTGTCCACCAACAGTGATGAATACGGGCACGCCGGCGAGGAACTTCCAGTGTTCGCTTGGTGCGAGTGAAGGGGAGAAGAACGCCCCCGCAATTTCGGCCGGTGCATAATGCCTTGTTGCGGACGCGATCGCCCTTTGCAGCTTCCCCTTCGTGAGGAAGTCGAGGCTGTGAGCTTCCCACGAGGGGAAGGAACAAGTAAAGTCCACCCAGGGGGATACGAGGGCGAGGCCGCCGGGGAGAGGCTCGTTCAATGCACTCAGCTGCCTGCACAGAGCAAGGCAGAGGTGCGCGCCAGCACTGTCACCCGAGAGGACGATGGAGTTCGCGTCAAACCCAAGTTCTGTGGTCGCGTGAGCCCAGCCCGCAAGAGCGTCAAGGAGGGGCGCCGGGAACGCTGTCTTGTCATCCAATGTCTTGCGGTACTGAATGCAGAAGACCCGCCTGCCCGTGTCGTGAGCCACGTTGTGCGGGAACGCAGTCCACAGAGGGTGCCCCCGAACGTACGCTCCGCCGTGGATGTAAACAATGAGCTTCTCTCCCGGGCGCGGCTCGCCGCTCGATGCACCTGGAGGGGTGATCATCCATCCTGGCATTTTGATCGCCTCAGCAGGTCCGGCGGCATAGTGTCCGCGCCATGACTGGGGTGCAGGAGCAACGTCAAGGCGTTCGATCTTGACGTCGATGCTCTTTTTGAGGCCCAGTGTCTTCGGTGGGTTCCAACGCTGGCTCTCTGTCTCGGGCGGGGGCAGCACGGGGACCAGGATGCCCATGAACCGAAGGATGCGGATGATAAGGAATACCTTGAGACTGCCGAAGCCCCTGGGTCGGAATAGGAGGTAGCGGATCACACTGAAAGGCAGCGCCGCCAGGATGGCCGGGATGGCCGGCAGTGTGAGCGCATTGGTGATGAATTGGCTGCGACCGGTTGGTCCACGGTAGGGTGTTGTTCGGAGGGTGAGCGTCGACGCCATGCTGCTGAGGGCAGAAGAGAGACGACTGCCGTGGATGATGTGGAATTGTTACATCAAGAAGGATGAGAATTCATCACTGTGTGAACGCTTGGCAACAGTCATTCCCGTGCGCGCCATTCCTGGCGCGTCATGTCACTGTACGCGGTATCTCGTGGTGGAGGCTTTCGGCCATGTCCTGTTGTTGCCGCGCAGGCAGGCATGGGATGTCTCGGCTACATTCCGATAACCGGAGGCCATCCATGAGCCGTATGAGGCTGGTGCGATATCACATAAAGGTCTCACTGCAGGCTGTCTTATGGGAGTGTGGAAGACTTGTGTATAACTTTCCACGACAAAGAGGTCACGTTGAAATCAACGTGGGCCGTGGCTAGGCCATCGTGAGGCGTGGGACTGATGAAAGTGGACACCGTCGTGGCAAGAACCATGGATAATCAACGGCAACTTCGACATTGCCGAGAATGCCGAGAGTCGAAGTACCCGGTTCGGCCAGCGGTAGAGGCCGAGGTAAAATACATAAGCTCCCCTTATCCCCATACAACGAGAGGGAAAATGGTCGTTACCGAGCTCATAGGTCACCTCTCATACAATACATTGTCCTATGGAGTACTGAGAAAAGATTACAGAGCGAGCTTACAGGTTGTGGGTAGAGTCATTGTGCATGTGCGTGACGAACAGGCAGAGCATGGGAGAACCGTCTGCGAAGTGAGCCAACCAGAGACGCGGTAATTTCAAGCGGCAACTCCGAGGAATTATCCACCCCACGACCAGTATCCACCGTAGCTTAGCGCTTAGCTGAATGAGGTTTCATAGCCTCTCCAGCTCCGCATGATCCGCTGCCCACCGTCAATAATGGACGCCAATCACCCTCATTCTCATTCGCCTGCGGAAGGCAGCCAGGCTGCCGGACACAGCCGACAGATCCCTCGTCTCTCACATCCCCCCGGTTAACCATGTTCCCTGTCAATGTTAATTGCCTGATTGCCTGCTTTGCCTAAGCCCTTGGGTGCCTCACTCCACCAGCGCGCTCGCTGTGGCTGCCCACCAGCCCATCTTGCTGTCAGACTGCCCGCCACCTGCGGACGGCGCCTGCCACTCAGCGCTTCCACCTATTTCTCACCCCAGATCCTGTTTTCTCTTTCTCCTCATCTCTTCACCAAAGCTACTAGTCAAAATGTCGCCCAACAACAAGAAGGACGCTCCCCAGCCCAAGTCGTATGACGCCGACCGCGACACCAAGTCGCAACAGGCCGTCTACACCGCCTCCAACGGCGCCCCCATCAACCACCCCTATGCTTCTCAGCGTGCCGGCAATGGCGGTCTCCTCCTCCAGGACTTCCACCTCATCGACCTCCTCGCCCACTTTGACCGTGAGCGCATTCCTGAGCGTGTCGTCCACGCCAAGGGCTCTGGCGCCCACGGTATCTGGGAGTCTCTCGAGGGTGCAGAGGATCTTTCATGCGCCGACTTCATGAAGAAGGGCAAGAAATGCCCCATCACTATGCGCTTCTCCACTGTCGGTGGTGAGAGCGGCTCGTCGGACCAGGCTCGTGACCCCCGTGGCTTCGCTGTCAAGTTCAGGACCGACGAGGGCAACTTTGACTTTGTCGGCAACAACGTGAGTTGATTGATGCACCTAATCGAAGCTGGGTGGCCAGTTCTGCCTGAATAGTCTTTGCTGATACCACAGACCCCCGTGTTCTTCCTGCGCGACCCCGCCAAGTTCCCCCACTTCATCCACACCCAGAAGCGTCATCCCGCCACTCACCTTGGTGGCGGTGACGATGCGACGATGTTCTGGGACTACTTGAGCAACAACCCGGAGTCGATCCACCAGGTTATGGTAAGTCTTCCGATCGTCGGTGGAAGCCGACTGCCGATCTTGGGTGGGAACCAGTCAGAGCGTTGGTACGGATCTGCAGAGTCGCTTCTGATTTCGGCTAGGCGACGGCAGAAGGTCATCCTTGTTATCTTGAGCAGACGATGGCGAGGAGACGCCTGAGTACGCCTGAGTTTTGGCCCATCACCACTGTTCAGTTTTGCCTGGGGAATACCGTGCGGGGGAAGAGCCAGGCGAGGTAACCGGTGACTCGTTGGTGTGGAATCCGTGGCGGCAATTCATTCCGCGCGTGACCCGCTCGGTGAACATCCGTGCCCTCGTCAATCATGGACACTTCAATTCTGGCCGATGCTACCACACATCCAACCGAGGTCCTGCTCGTCTCCTTCACGCCTCTCATTCTCATCCATGCACGGTGCAATGATGAGAGTGCTACTGCAACTATTGTCATCACTGCGCTGTGGGAGGTCGCGAAGAGGCCCTTAGCTCCCTCGGTCTCCACATCCCTTATCTTACGAACAGGGTGCTTCCAAGAAGCCAGGCCTCTAGAGCCCTGTGCTTCAAGGATGCGCCAATCCCCATCTGATGTATTCCAAAGCCACCTTAAGCGCAAAACTGACACCAGATTCTCATGTCGGACCGCGGTATCCCCGACGGCTTCCGCCACATGCACGGCTACTACGGCCACACTGTCAAGCTCGTCAACGCCAAGGGCAACTGGGTGTACGCTCAGCTCCACCTTATCTCTAACCAGGGCATCAAGACCCTCACCAACGAGGAGGCTGGCAAGCTCTCGCCTGACCATGGGCAGAAGGACCTCTACGAGGCCATCGAGCGCGGTGAATACCCGTCGTGGACTCTCCGCGTCCAGACCATGACCCCCGAGCAGGCCGTCGAGGCGTGGGAGAAGAAGGGCATCAACGTGCACGACCTCACCCACATCTGGCCCCACGGTGACTACCCTCTGCGCGACATCGGCAAGATCACTCTCACGACCAACGCGTCCAACTACTTCGCCGAGGTCGAGCAGGCCGCGTTCTCGCCCTCCCACCTCGTTCCTGGTATCGAGCCTTCCGCCGACCCTGTCCTCCAGTCGCGCCTCTTCTCGTACCCCGACACCCACCGCCACCGTCTCGGCACCAACTACCACCAGCTGCCGGTCAACCAGCCCGCGACTGGCTACGTCCCGGCATCGTTCCAGCGTGACGGCCCTATGACCTTCTACAACCAGGGCGGCCGCTCCAACTACCTCTCGACGACTGACCCTGTCCAGGTTCTGCCTCCCAAGGTCAACGTCAACCAGGTCCACAACCAGTTCACGAACCAGGCCGTGCAGTTCCTCTCTGAAATTCGCCCGGAGGACTTCGTCGCCCCCCGCAACCTGTGGACCAAGGTCTTCTCGGAGCCTGAGCGTGAGCGGTTCATCAAGACCGTCTCCGGCCACATGTCCACTGTCAAGGACAAGGAGATCATCAAGCGCCAGATCACCATCTTCCGCGAGGTCTCCGATGACATTGCCAAGCGTCTCGAGAAGGCCACCGGTGTCAAGGGCTACCCCTCTATCAAGGGCATGAAGTTCAACGGCTCCACCAACGCCATGGAGCAGGGCTCCCCTATCCCGGCCAACAACGTCCGCGGCATCAATGCTGGTGTCCAGGACAACGGTGCTCCTGCCCGTCCCGCCAAGCTCTAAACTGTGGCCGGCACGTCGTGGAATATTTCTTATTGCTGTATGTTGAGTAGATGGGCGGTGTCGCGTTGTCAGTAGATGGAAGTGGCGGTGTCTGCATATGCAAGGATAGCGAGCGGCATTTAGTTGCATAGCAGTCGTCAATTAGGAGTCAACGGCGTATTAGTCTTCGACCTACGCCGTCTGCAGCAGGAGAGACTCCACCTCGACATACCCGACCCAGTCGCAGACTTCAGCATTGGTAGGGGGTCACAACGTGAGCGTGGCGGGGAGATAAGAAGACGTATTGCAACCTTCATGTTCCATAGTCTACGCTTCTAGCGGTATGCACGACACAAACTACACCCAAGCCTACTCCAACCCGGTCGCGAGACGGCGCGCGTTCGCCGCCTCTGCTACAAACTTGCTAACGACCTCGCGCATGTTGTCGAGCAACGAGGTCCTGTCCCACTCTGTGCGGGCTCGCCATACGCGGTCAAGAAGGGATGCGCGCAGCTGCTCAAGCTCCTCGACATTGAGCTGCGCTGTGTTGTACTTGAGGGCACGTGATAGCCGCTCGAGCTCCTCTTCTGGAACCACGAGGGGCGGGTAGACAGGAGGAGGAGTTGGGTTGGGCGGCGCTTCTTCGGCAGCCGACGCGCTCTCAGCCTCTGGCGCAGACTCTGTTGGCGCATCGGCCAGAACTGGAGCGTCCGGTGCTTCATTGCCATTCGCACCGTCGACTTGGTCAATGTCCATACCCGCCCCATCCTCGCGGGGCCGCTTCGCGCGCTCCTGATTCTCCTCATCGTCCTCGCGATCACGCTTGCCGTTCGCCGCAGCCTCTGTTTCGCCGGTCTCGGTCCCCGCAGGAGCGCTGTCCGTCCCGTCAGCCGCCTGCGCTTGGACAGGACCTGGGGGGCTCGTTGCGCTACCCCGACGCGTCGCGGCCTGGCTGGCAGCCTTGGCCTTGGCGCGCTCGGCCTTCCGCTCGCGCATACGCTGGGCGTAACGCTCGAACTGAGGTGTCCATTTCGGGTCAAAGCTTTGCACATGCATGCGTGCGTGTGCCGCCATCTCGGAGATCTTGAGCTGGCGGTCGGCGTCCATGGTGTGTCGGGCATTCTCCTCGATGAGTGCAATGTCCGCAAGCACGTCCCCTGGAGTGTAGTACTTGTGTTTCATGAGCTTCTTCTGGACCATGTCGAGGTCGATATCGTGTGCCTGCCACGTTGGAACGGTAGGTGCAGCAGGCGCAGAGGCTGCACTCTCCTGCGTCGGCTCGATTGATGGAGCTGATGGCACCTCAGCAGTGAGGACTTCCGCGGCTTCTGCAACAACGACGGCAGCTGGCTGGACAGCAGCAGGGGCGTCTGCCGGTGGCACAGTTGGGTCAAGCTGCGCCATGACCATAGCGCCCGGCGCCTCGGTCACTTGTGTCTCGACAATCCCTACATTACCTGCGTCACCATTGGGACCCTCGATACCAGCGCCTGCTTCCGCAGCAGCGGGTTGGATCGCGGCAGCTTGTGCGGCCGCCTGCTCGGCGAGGAAAGCAGAATAGGCGAAGGCCTCCTCCTGTGCGGTCAGCGGCGTTGCGATTTAAAAAAGTTGCTCACCTTAACGACTGCGGCAGGCCGCTTGTACTTGCGACAGAGCTCAGCAACCAGTGCTGAGAAACTGAAAAGCAGCATGCTTCGAGCCGCCTCGTCAAGATCCAGCTCGCGCTGGATCTCCACCGCAGTGGGTTGCCTCGGGGGCAGCGGAGCAGCGAGCGGAAGCTCCTCGAGCACGCGTTTCTTACGCGCCACGCCGTCAGGGAATGCCGTCGGTGGACGCCGCACAGTGTCGAGCAGCTCCTCGAAGAATTCACCACGCTGCTCGAGGGTAGGGGTACCGAGCTGAATGCGGTTCTCGTCGCTGAAGCCGAACCAGGCTCGCACATCTGGGGGTAGTGTGGCAAGTGGACCGTCGACAATGGCGAGAAGAAGCACAGGATCTGATGGCGAGATGCCGTCCAGGAGCGCACGAGTGGTAGAGCGCGCAGTCTCCGACACAGATTCGGACCACTGTGCAAGCGATGGAATGAAAATGATGCTCGGTTGGTGACGCTTAGCCTCGACAAACATCTGCACAATGGCGGCTTCGGGAGTCTGCTATGTCAGCTGCGCTGGTCGTTCCCAGTCTCACCCTTGTTGAATCGCCCATCAGAGTCGCGAGATCAAAGGATTGGACGTGGAAGCCCTCCAGGTGATGCAAGATAGCTGGGCCAAGGTACGTCTGACCTGACCCGGCAGACCCATACACGATCAGCCGGGGGCGGTAAGTCCGCATTTGATCCAGAGCTAGCGGCGTCAGTAAGCGGCCACAGACGTAAACATACACTGCAGCATCATCTCCTTCTCGAAGGAGTCGCCATCATCGTCCTCAAACTCGGCCTCCTCCAGTGCCGTGCGTTTCTTGACACGAGGGAGGGCCAAGTCGACAGCAGATTTAAGGCGCTCAAGATCTTGAGACAGAAGTGGAACCAGTTGATTAGGCAGCTGAATGGCGGCAGATGAAGTCGATCGGGCAGAGGAGGGCACGATTTCTGTTGGTCAGTTCCAACCCAGACGACGACTCACTCTTCACGGCAAGCATGAAGTCCTTGGGCTGGACACGAACAGACCCGGGTTGCACCTGCAATCGGTCTGTGGTCTTGTAGATCTGAGGGTATTTGCGCTGAATGGCGTTCAACGCAGCTTCTGTGCAAAGCGCCTGCTGTTAGCTTGATTTCGATGCCTTCCTCACCCTCAGGTCTGCACCACCGTATCCTTTTGTTAAAGTAGCAAGGGTGTCCAGCATGCTATCGGGTAGCTGTGGCTCCCAGCTACGCGTATTGATCCCAATGATCTGCCGGCGGGCATCGCGGTTCGGCAATGGGAAGTAAAACTCGCGGTCGAAACGGCCAGGACGTCGGAGTGCCGGGTCCACAGCGTCTGGACGGTTTGTAGCTCCGATAACAATGACCTGGCCACGGCCATCCATACCGTCCATCAGCGCGAGGAGGGTCGACACGAGACTGGCATGGATCTGATCCTGTTTGCTGCTGCGAACCGGTGCCAAACCGTCAATCTCGTCAAAGAAGATGATACTTGGCTGCGACGCCCTTGCTTCCTCGAATAACATGCGGAGCTGGCGCTCGGCCTCGCCGACCCATTTTGAGAGCACGTCTGCTCCCTTACGCATGAAGAAGGCGATCTTTTGATTGCCGTTGCTGCACGACGCGGCCAGAGCACGAGCGAGGAGAGTCTTGCCTGTGCCAGGGGGACCATGGAACAGGACACCACGAGGTGGTATGATACCGAACTGTTGGAAGAGCTCGGGATAAAGAAGGGGAAGCGCCACCATCTCTTTGAGCTGGTTGATGTCTGCCGTCAGCTCCGCTTCCAACCAATCACTTACGTCCATCTAGGCCACCAACACGGTCGAACGTGACGTTGACGTCCACTCCTAGCGGGTCGGCATCGGCCATGCTCGACTTTGGATTGATCCTGCCATAGTTTGGGACGTCCGTAGGCCCAGGGATATTCGGTCCGCGGGGACCTCCGCCTGGTCCAGCACCACCTAATCCTGCAGCTCCGGCAGCGGCAGCTGCCTGGTTGGCCATCGCCATATCGTTGTCCGAGTCAGATGAGTCTGGATCACCCATGGCTTGAGCAAAATCCTTGCCCTTCATCGACCAAGGCAGCGGCTTTAGTCCTCCAAGGGCACCAAAACGAGATGCCGCGCCAAAGCTCGAGGTTGGCCCTGGTCTCCTTCCGCCGCGAGGACCCGAGGCAGCCGCGATGGCTTTGTTCATGGCTTCTTCTGCTGCAATCTCAGCCGTGATATCCATGGGTGGTAGCTCGTAGTTGGGTCGGGAGTCACGTTTCCGGAGCGTGCGACCCTGTTTTCCGTACTCTCCATCCGAGTCCGGGTCAGGTCGCCGGGTACGGGTGCTTCGTCGCGTTGGAGCTGCTGCCGAGCGGCGAGTGCGCCGGCGAGGAGGCGTCCTATCTGTCACGAACGAGGCGCCGTCGTCTTCGTCCTCCTCGACAAAATTATCCAACTGGCCAGCCTCTGTTTCAGAGGACGACGCCTGCTCCGACTCGCTGGGGTTGAACGACTCCGCGTCGTCCTCGGAGCCTCTGCGCTTGGCGCGGCCACGCTGACTAAGAGGTTTCTCTGGGAGAGCTGGAGGTGGGGGTCCTTGGGTGGGGGAAGGCTCGTCAAGACCGTTGTCGCCGTTCACATGAGGCTGGGGTTCTGCCTCATCGTCCTCATCCGGGTCGACCGCAACTCGCCGGCGAAGAGCTCGCCTCTGAGATGAAGCAGGAGGGGGGGGCTGAATCCGCTGAACAACAGGACTCGAATCGATCACCATGGAGGTCTCGAAGTCGTCTTCACCATGATAGCGCGAAGGCGGTTTGTGGGCACGCGAGGAGCGGCGCGTCCCCGCAGGCGGTTGCTCTGGATCAAAGTCGGCTTCACCGTCGCCGTCAGCGTAGTCGCCTTCGTACTCCTCCTCGGGCTTGACTACTGAGCGCGTGGGCCGCTTGGAAGGCTTATCTTCAAAGTCATCGTCGTCATCATCCGCCTCCGCATAGTTGACCGCCCGACCGCCGCGGCGATTGCGGCCGGAGCGCGTATGCAATCCGTCATCGGACTCGGGATTGGACGCCCGTCTCCTGGTCGTCGGCATCTCGTCGTCGCCAGGGTCACGGGAGCGGGGAGGCAATCGCAGCTTGATCCGGGGAGGCACTTTGGAAGTTGTTTCGCCTGCGACGACGGCAGGAGCTGGGGCGGGTTGGGCAAACGATGAGCCCGATGGCGTCGTGGAGAGAGCCGATGGGACAGCTGGCTGCGGGGATGGCTGCGCGGGTGCGAAGTATGCCTCCACTTGTTGCGCCCTTGGCTGGGGCTGTTCTGGCAGCTGTTGCTGCTGTAGGATCTGTTGTTGCGACCAAGCTGGCGACGCGACTTCTTGCGACGAGGTGACACCAGGGGATGGAATAGGCGGGGATTGAGAGACAAAGGGCTGATGATGGGGGCCGAGGTATTGCTGAGAAATGTACGCCGACTGCGCGGGGTCGAAAGATTGGTATGCTTCAGGAGTTGGCGGGCCGTACAACTGTTGCTGTGGTGTGTAGTAAGGCTGTGCCTGGGGTGCGGATTGATAAACGGCCGTAGGATGCGGTTGATCGTATGCTGCTGCGGCGGTGGCGGCGCCCGGAGGGGTTGGGAGATGGTGTTGTGGTTGCGAGTAGATGGGGCTGGGATAAGGGTAGGGATGTTGTTGAAAGTGATGATTCTGTGGGTACTGGACGGCTACAGGAGAAGTCGACTGAGGAAGTTGATGTTGAGGATGGATGTTAATGTTATTGTTGTGGTGGTGGTGACGCGCGTTTTGATTGGGATTGTAGCCCTGGGGAGACGGGGGAGGTGGCATTAGAGCTGCTCCATTCCCATTCCCATTGAACACATGTGCAGTATCGCAATTAGAATTGTTTAAATGTGTTGAAGATGGATGGAGTTGAGGGGCGAACGACGAACGAGTACGCAAGTAGGAGGGAGATCAAAGTGAGGAGGAGATCGAGTGAGAAAGGAGAGATGCGTTGATCTCAAGGCTGAGTGAGTGGTAGTGGGGGTGGGTTGGGTGGTTTGGGTGGTTTGGGTGGGTTGGGTGGGTTGGGTCCGGGTCGGAACCCTCCAAGAGTTGATTCAACGGAATCAATTATCGAATCTCGAAGCTCGAAGCCACTCACCAACCGACCCACGTGTTTTCAACCCCCCAAGGCGCTGCCCTGCCCCACTCTAAGCGGTTCTCATATCCCTCACTGTTTCATTATTCATGACCCTAAACCAGCTTAATCAGTTCGCCACCCGAGTCGTTGCCTTCTTTCCAGCTTGCACCCTGCGCGGCTAGCGCGGCTGATCTCCTCTGCAAGCTCTGCAGCTGCGGCTGCGGCCATGCGGCTGCGATCTTGAACATGTCCGTGACGAGGACTGTTACTACTGTTACCGCTACCCGTGGACAGCTTTGGGCGATCGCGTCGGAGGCTCCCCCCTATCTCGGTCGCGTCGGTCTTTGAACGGAGTTCTTCAGAGACGGAGGTAATAATGTAATGTAGATGTTGCCACCGCTGACCCCCACCCCCACTCCTCAGTCTGCACGCATGAGCACGCTTGAGCTCGCACTCCGGTCAGACCTTGTGTCCTTACTCGCTTGGCAGCCTCCACCCACATCCACTCACTCAGTCACCTCACAACTCACAAAGTCCCCCCCCCCCCTCTCTTTCTCTTAAACAGTCTTTCCATACCGCAATTAACATACATCACTACTGCACCCCATCGCCTCTCACTCACATCTCTACTTTAACGCTCTCAACCACCACCGCCACCCTGTCACTCTCTCCCTCTCTCGCACATTATTCAACAGCAAAGACAACATCGCATCTGACGGGACATCTCACAACAATCATCTATTCATATCTTGCCCTTTCGGTCCAACGCGTCCACCATGGCCTCCTGGTCTGCCGAGGATATCGACCTTCCCGCCAGTATCGAAGAGCTAGCAACAGCCCTCCAAGTAACAGACGCTCCTTCCGCATTCACAATCGCTGGCTCCAGCGGCTCAAGTCGCAACGTCGATTCCACCGAGCCCGAGCGCAGCCCTCGCGCCCTTACACTAGAACGCCTACTCGGTGCCCCCAGACCAAGGACACCCAGTCCGCCCGCTGAACAACTGCCCGTCACGCGCAGCGGAACTCGACACCGTTCTCAACGTGCCGTACTCGGCATGTCGTGGCCGAACGAGGGCATCGAGCCGCACCGCCGCCGCGACCGTACCGACGAGGCCTTGACCTGGCTCAACGCCATTGATTCTGCCAGGAGGGCGGGGTACACCGCCCAACGCGAACCCAACGATTCCGGTGATACGCACGACAGTCGTCGCCAGGAGACTTCTGCTTCCGCGCGCGCCGTTCGCGACAGTGTGAGGCTGATATCCCTGGGCCCACAGCCGGTCGTTCCGACCACTGGATCCTCACATACCGGCGGCGGCGAGCGAAACCAGAGGATGGCGACCACGTTGCTGCGCCGGCGGCGGACAGACGAGGAGCGCCGAAGGGACCAGCAGAGCAACGCCGGTCGCGCCAGTAGCCGCGCGGTGGACGACAACACCATGAGCAGAACACATATCACCTATGGCTTCGATCCGACAGACATTGAGCCCCCCGGTGGTGCTGACGACCATATCTGGGACATGCTGGGCACGCAGGACTCGAGCTCGGACGACGATGAGAGCGGGCAGCGAGATAGGTGGGGCGCGTTCCGCGCGGGTGCGCCTGTCGGAGACTTTCCTGGACCACAAGCTATGTTGTTCGACTTGTTCGACGTCGACGGGTGGGGCACAGCTCCTGACGTTGGCGCGTCCCTCTCTAGGGGACGGTTCAACCGCCGTCGACAGAGTATGCGTGGGCGGTCTCGAGACATTGCAAGCGACCACGAGCGCCGCGACGAGTTCACCATCGACTTCTCGCCTACACACGGAAGACGGAGACACGGCTTGGAACGGCCCAGCCAGCTCGTGCGTCGCCGGGAGCCAGAAGAAGGGAGCGAAAGCGATGGATCGCTCGACTACCCCTCCACACCGGTCAAAAGGCGGCGGCGAGAAGTGCCACGACCACAGGCCGACTCTGCCCGGCCCAGCTATGTCAACCTCACTACTCTCCCTGCGTCCTCGGACCTCCCGACCACCTTTCAAAATCCCCAGCGGTCGAGTGACCCGCGGCTTACTAGCTTCCTCAGCCTCACGATTGAGGAGCGGCGGGGTGTGTGGCGTCCGGTGATCACGTTCCGCCCAAGGGAGAAGGAGATGCTCACGCAGGACGATGCGGACGCGTGCAGTCTCCGCGCATCGCGCCCCATTCCCCCAGGTATTGGCTTACATTACTTCGAGGTGGAGATTGTCAACTCCGGGAAACACGGGCACATCTCTGTTGGATGGACGAAGCGCGATCACAACCACCGACGACTGGTCGGGTGGGATAGCGGGAGCTGGGCTTGGCACGCAGACGACGGCAAGACGTTTGAGAGCAGCGGCGAGGGGCGCCACTTCTCTGAGCCCTGGGACAGTGAGTTCGCACCAAGACCTCCACTGACAGCAGCGGGAGATATCGTGGGCTGCGGTATCGACATGACGACGGGACGGGCCTTCTTCACCCGGAATGGCAAGTTCCTCGGCCACGCATTCAAAAAGCAACTTCCGCGTGGATTGTACCCGGCCGTGGGGATGCGGAACGTCGAAGAGTCTGTCGCCGTCAACCTGACCGGACCATTCCTGTACGATATCGACGCGCACGTCCTCGGCGTGCGGAACAAGATCCGCGAAGCTCTCAAGCCCAAGCACGAGGCGTTCTCTGACCTACCGATAGAGACGGCGGTGCCGAAGCTCGTTGGCCTCCCGTCATCCTCGATGCCATCCTCGTCGTCCTCTACAACCTCCTCATCGCCTACCAACAGGGAGCCCAAGTTGTCAGAACCCGAGGCGCTCCTCCTTATGAAGCTCAAAGCCAAGTTGAAAGCCAAAGAGGCGGAGAAGAAGAGCGAGCCCAGATCAGAACCTGATCCTCTTCGCGATTCGCCCCTGCGACCCGGTGCCTCCAGAGCCGCAGCGGCCCTCGTCTTGGACCACCTCGCGGTGTCGGGCTTTGCGCGTGTCCACGCTCTCGTCGCGCGGGACATGCACGCGCGGGGATGGCTGCCGGGCGGCTCCAGGACCTCTGACCTGAAGAGCGTACACATCCCCCCTTCGACGACGCCAGGACCAGAAGCGACGCTGCACGATTATCCGTCAGTCCCGGCGGCGATCCGCGCGGCTGTTGATTCCCTCCTCACGGGCCACGTGCGCTGGCCCCTCATCCGCTCCATAGACGCTGAGTTGGGCGAGTTCGAGCGCCGCCTCTCCATCTACGCCTTCGCATCCGACGCCAAGGCGTCTGCCGAGACGAGAGCGTCGCCGCCCCCTACCTCTCCGAACGACGAGATGCAGGACGAGGACCGCGAGTTGGCCGTCGTCAACATAGGGCGCGAGCTCAACCGCCGTGCGAAGGAGGAGAAGTGGGCAGCCGCTGATATCAATCTCCTTGGCCGGGCGGCGTTACAGCTCGTCGCTCCCGATCAGAGTCTTGACGCCGAACGCAGCGCGGACGCAGAGCGGCTGGAGCGGATTCTCCGTGACGGGGCCGGCGTGCCGCGCCACTCTTGTCTCCGCATGGCCGTTGCGCAGACGGGGCTCGTACACGACGTGCTGTGTGAGCGGGGAGACGAGGCAGCTGCGCTGATGGGCGTCAAGGCTGTGCTGGAGTAGGGGGACGCATGCATACAGTACATGTAGCGCCAGGGCTGGGGTGGTGATGTTCACTGCTTTAACCAGCGATCTTGGAGTGTGATGTCACGGATGTACAGAGGGACTAGAGGGGGAGGATCATGATGCGCGATGACTTCGGTGAGACACTTAGTAGCGCCTACGACGTGTAGTAGGCTTGCGACGACCGTAGTGTTGCGGCGGGGGAGGTCGCTGGGTGGCGGGTGGCGGAGAAGCGGTTGGCGTGCGCTGAGTTTCGGGGATCTGGGTCTGCTGCATGGCGACCGGTGGGCTACCCTCGGGCGGCGGCGAGAGCGACAGGGTTGGTGGGAAAATCTGATCCTCGAACGAGAGGATGTCGTCCCTCCCGCGGGTCTCGATGGACTCGAAAGACTCCGCAAGGGTCTTACCCGAGCGCTCCTCGGCCTTTGTGTTGGCGTCAGGTCTTCCTACTATCAACCAACCTTGCCAGACTTGTGCCCCAGGCTCTCGTTGGGGAAGTCATCAACCTCGTCCTCGGTCGAGGTCATACGCTTGCGCTTGTGCCCATATTTCGGTAGGGGGGTCTTGACCTTGTCGCTTTTTGGCGCACCCCTCGCCTTCGGCGTCTTCAGAACGGTGCCGTCGTCGACCTCCTTCCCCTCCGCCTTGTTCAGCCGAATTTGGAGCTTGGGTCAGCAATGCCAGATGCCCAACTCACCAAGCGGACCTTGTTCTCGGCCTCCATTGCACGCCGCTGCCACGGGCCTGTTGTCAGCTCCACGCTCTGTAGGGAAACCAACCCTCTAAGTATTTGGCAACCTCTGAGGCGTCAGTTTGAACTCGCGCGACGACATACCATTTTCCTCAGCCGTGAGCCTGTTGGCCTCCAGACGAGCGATGAAGTCTTTGACGTCGAGGCGTGCCTCGTCGAGCATCTTGCTGTTGCGTTCCGCGAGCTCTGTGGCGTGGCTGAGAGCCTGCCGTCAGCCCCAGTGATATGTGCTTCCTTACCTGCGCCTCAATGGCTTCCTCGAGCTCCTTCTCCTTCCGCTTCATGACTGAAACCTGGTCCTCGGCAGCAGCGAGCTTGCCCTCGAGGTCCCGGTACTTGGGCTCCATATCCATCTTGCGAGCCTTGGTCTTGGCGAGCTCGCCCTTCGCACGCTCCAGCTCGGCGTTGAGCTCGGCGATGCGGGTCTGAATCAGCATAATCGGTGGTGCTACGTACCGCCCGTTCAGCCGCAACCGCCTCCCCGACAGATTTCGCCTCGTACGCGTCGTTCGCCTTCTTCTTCAGGAGCTGGTGTCAGCTGTCCGAACAGAGCTGAGCTTACTTCAATCTGCTGCACAACCACCTCCTTGTCTTTCGTCGCCTGGGTGAGGTTCATCTGCACCGCAGCCGTGGCGGCGTTGGCAGCAGCCAGGGCCTCGCGGAAACGAATCTCGTCCTTTTTGTGCGCCTCTCGTGCGGCCGCAGCGTCTGCCTTGTGCTCATCGCGCTCCGTCTCAACCCTGCTGTCAGCTTCCTCAAACATGCCCGTGCTTCCCACCTGACCACCTCATTAATCGCCCTCTCCTGGTCAGACATGCGTCTCGCCTCAGCCTGACGCTCTGACGCCCGGGCGTCGTCGCGTTCGCGCTCCGCCGCGGAAACGTCAAGACGGAGTTGCTTGTTCCTGGGGTCAGAAAGCCCCGCGAGCCACTCACTCATCCTCCAGCATGCTGATCTTTGTCTGCATGTTCGAGATCACGTTTGGCGACAGCATCCCGCTATTATGCAGACTGTTGCGTGAGTAATCCTCCCAAGTCTGATCTCACTTCTTCAACGCCGAGACGTAACCCTCCCCATTGCCGCCCAGAGTCTTCATGAGCTTCTCCTTGTCCTTGACGAGCTCGCCGCTAGCGTCAGCGCCGCACGCATCGGCAAACTCACTTGCGCGTTTTCTCAAACTTCAGGTCTCCCTCGAGACCCTGGCACTCTGGCCGTCAGCGCCAGACACAGAAAGAAACTCACTGAGCTGAAGCTGGTGAGCCCTCTCCACCTCCTTGGTGCTCGTCGCGTTAATGGTTGCGGAGAGCGCCTGGAGCTGCTCGCGGATGCGGCCGAAGGTCCCCTCGGTCTTCCCAATACCTGATAGTCAGCTTGCAAAACCCACCTTACTGACGCTCTTGGCAATCCGTAGCGTCGGTCTTGATGCTGGTCAGGTCACGGCGCGCTCCGTCGATCATGTGGACAATCTTCTCCTCAGCTGCCCTGTGGAGGTCGGAGACAAACTTAGACTTGGCCTGCACAGCGGCGACGCTAAAGTCAGCACAGCCATGAGATTGCTCACCTAGCCACGAGCTTGTTCAGCTTCTGCTTCCCAGCGGCCGCGTTGGTGACCGCATTCTGCTCGTTGGCTTTGCTGTGCCTCAGGCTCGCCTGGAGGTCCGACACCTGGGCATGGAGTGAGCGAGTCGACTCTTCGAGCTTCTGCTTGTCGTCTGATAGGGCGGCAATCTCGGTCAGTGCAGCGGCGTGGTGCTGCTCGACCTCCTCGAGCTCGCGGAGGCGGTCCTGAGGATGAGTGCGAACTTTGTGGCTGACTCACAACCAAGCCGCCCGTTGCGCTGGGACCGTGGCTAGTGCGGGAACGGAGGGGCTGGGAGACACCTTGAGTGTACGTAGGACGAGAGGGTGAGGAGATGAGACTGAAACGCGGAGCAGTAGGCGAGGAGTACGTCGGATTGTAACGACCCCTTTCCCAACCAGGAGCCCGAATGGGGTTTGGCCTGTTCAGTCAGCTGCGTCTGATAGATGGTGGGAACACGTACCGGGGAAGGTGGTGGGTTGGCTCAGGCTGGCCAGTGGCAAAGCTTCCAGTGTCGTCAGGGTCCACATAGGTTGGATCGTCCAAATGGTAGTGGCTGCTGGAGCGCTCATAGCCGCCAGAGACAGGAGAAGGGGGGAGGATGTGAGCTGAAGGGGGCTGGGACGGAGCCCTGCTACGAGCACCGAACCCTCCACGAGTGGCCACAACCCCGCCTCCGGGAAATCCTCCGCCGAAACCACCAGGGCGGGCCGGGGTCTGCGGGGTCTGCCTGTGGGGTGGCTGGGAGGCGAGGTCGAGTTGAGTGGAGGAATGCTGGATGGGATGGCGCGGAGAGGTGAGGTCCTGCTGGTGAGGGAGGGCGCCGGTTTTGCGGGGAGATGGCTTGGGAGCGTCGGACAACATCGTCAGGCGCTTCATCCTCTTACTCGACTCGTCGCTGTCCTGGGCAAAGGAGAAGTTGAAGGAAGGCTGCCGAGCCTGCTTGGGCGCGTTGGAGGGGTTCATTGTGAGCCGCCGTCAGAGCATCAGGAGCTGGCGAGGCTATGGGGATAAGTGAGGGTGATGTGAGTGGAAGGGGCTGATGGGATGCCAGGAGAGGGTTAGTGGAGCGAGATTGACGGGGAGACTGTGGATGGGACTGGGCAGAAGAGGTGGAGATGAGAGAAGATGAGAGGAGATGGGATAGAAAGCAAAGTCAAACGAGATACGGTGGCGAGGAGAATGAAGAATGCGCAAAAGTTGAGGGAGGAAAGGAAGGCTTTGGGTCAGAGTCTGGGGGCGCCGGGTGAGTCACCTTTCGCAACCTGCCCTCTGACCTCTACCCTGTAGCCCCGCATCCCGCGATCCCGCACGGAGCGCAACAACGTACACTCCATGCACGTCCGTGTCCGTGCACACCCGAGGATGAGGGGCCAGAGATGACCGACACTGAGGCCAACGGCGAATGCAAGCGATGTGGAAGCTCGGCGGCGAGATCTGGCGCACCAAACACCGCGCTCGGGCCGCCACAGCTGAATCACCATTCACGACCCCATGATCCACACAAGATTCCCAGGCGCTTCGGGGGCTGCATCCCCGAAGCGCGGATCGAACGACTTTTCGACATTGTACATTCGACGTCTTCAATCCCATTGCCCATTGCCACCTCGACGCACGCGGGCACCCATGGTGGCCCGCCGCCCCCTCAGCCGCCGGCTGGGAGGTCTCAAGGACCGCCTGCTATACCGAGTGAGTAGAGTGTGTGCACTGGGCTGGAGTAGAGTGTGCGCGCTGGGCTGAAGCAGATTTCCCACCGAATCCGGTCTCAGTGGACGGAACCGTTGATTCCGGAGGAGGCGCCTGCGCTTAGAGTTCTCCCTGTCGAGGGGTTACTCGAGCGCATCTCGGAGATCGAGGCGACGTACGCTTTCACGATGAAGCTGTGGGCATATCCCCAGCTCCGGACTCCAAAGTACTGGGATCGGCGTAAGATATGTGAGTTGCGGGGCACAGGCGGAGCTCGCACGGCTCACGCCAGGGAGCATGATCGACGACATGGACCAGGTTGAGGAGGCCATCTCCTGCCACATGCGCAAAGCTGAGGCTGCGTTTAGATCACTTTCAGGACGGCCACCACCGCAGCCCAGGTCTCTATTCGACGAGGGTACTCTCCAGCTTCCCTCCCCCGAGAAACACGACTTCCTCAGCCCCAGCCCATCGAGGGAGTCCGCGACCACATTCCTCACAGGGTACTACCTCTCGCTGAGCGCGATCCGGAACAACCTCAAACAGTGGCGCACAGAGCTCAAGGTATTGGCGGATCAGGTGTGAGCAGTTCGCTGTCCATAGCATTCATTCGAACACAACCACCACTGGACGTGAGAGGCCTTTGTACACAGTAGCTGGGAATAGGCCGTGATGCTGGGTAAACGCTGCCCTACCGCAATGGGCTCCACGACGTCGGGACCATGATTGTCGTCTTCATCGCCTGCGTCAAGCGGGACGTCTGCTGGACCGTGTCTGCCCATCCCCCGATCGTCCACGCCTGGGCGCGCGCAGTCTGGCGAGACGCCATGTCCCTGTCGTCAGTGCGGTTGCACAAAGTGACTCACGGGTATTGCCAGAGGTGATGCACCTCGTGCAGCTGGCCTATCTGGCTGAAGAATCCACCAATAGGTTGCTGTTGTCAGCTCATGCGTGTAGTGGACGCGTCAACTCACCACAAACCGCAGCCGGGCCTCGACACCACGACGCCACGCTGATTCCCACTCGAGCAGCTTGCCCGGCTGGAGCTGGTACGTTCGCATCTCGAAGACGCCTCCATCAGAGAATCCGCTATCACGAGGGGGCGACATGGGAAGGAAGCTGAACTCGGACATGAGCTGGTGCTGGCGGTTCTGGAGATGTGGGGTGATTCTGTTCAGCTGTGCCTGGAGAGTCTGTTGTTAGCGTGGATGCGAACAAACGAGCCCACCTTGTTATTCAACAGAAGGCGCCGCGTCTCATCGTAGCCCTTGTATCCCTCGTGCTCGAGAATATGGGTAAAGTTGCCCACGGCACCGAGGATCGTCTCCCAGCTACCGCAGAGTTTGACATTGGCGAGATTGGGGCTCTCCTTGACCAGGGTGGTGAAGAACTCCTCCACCGCTTCGAGGTACGCGTCCCTGCGATCTGGGATGACGGAGTGTGTGATCTTCTCGTGGATGTACTTGCCGCGGCCGACTGTCTTGGAGTGCTGGGTCTTCTCGAGCTGCTTGATGTCGCCCTCGGCGCGCGCAATGTCGGAGCCGTAAAGGAGGGACTGCGATAAGCGGAAGACAAGACCAGACAGGAGGTTGACTCACGCCGAGTAAACCTTGGCCTGATGCGCCCTTATCACCAAGCATTGGGCGGGTGGCGTGGAGGGCGCGGGCGGTGGCCACCACGCCGCGCGTAGTTGTGAGAGGGCGGCGAGCGATGGCCTGGAGGATCATGTTATTGGTATGTGATGGGAATGGTGGTGAAGCGGGTGGAGATTATTAAAGGGAGGAGACGGGATGGGCAAGAGATGGGAAGGGTGTGGGTGGCTGTGGGGGTATAAGAGGTATACGAGGGTGATGGGTGGTCGATGTGATTGATAGATGATGGGTGTTAGACTACCCCGCGTCAAGTGGCCAGGGGGAGTGGAGGTGGGTGTGGTAGGTGACGATGGGATTGCATCGTGTTGTATGAACCGGATGAAGCCGATCTCGGTACATGCGATATTGATTATTGTTATTTAAAGTATTATCGAATTCCATTGATCGTGGCTTGCCATGGCTTGACCGTGATTTCGATTCGAACCAAAAGAGCAACATGGGGTCTCCAAACCTCCAGGTCTGTCCGCCAAGCAAGAGCAGCCAGGTCGAGCAGCCAGGTCAACCAGGGCCAGGTGACAGGAGATTGCAGATCACCATTAGCCGGCGATGCATACCGAGGTACAGAGAGATGCGGTCATCTGGCCACTCACCCAGTAACCGACTCAACCGACTCAACCGCCACACAAACCAGACCCCGCCGGAATTAAATTACCACGTGCTAAAACAGGTGGATAACATAAATGGAATAGACGTCCACAGTCCACGATCCACAACCCATAATCGCGCGCGACACCACACAACCACGACTAACTCGTTCAAGACCTTGAATTGCACCTTATCATCCCCCATCCCGTGTCTTGTCATCTCAACACGCTGCCAGCGCGTTGCAGCATCGACACCAGCACCACTGTCTAGCAATGTCCGGCTTCTCCGGACTACCACCCCGTCCAGTCGACGCATCCCCCATCCGCTCGCCTGAACGTCCAGTCGACGACCGCCGGGGCTACGACGCACCTCCCCACCGCGACTTTGAGCGCGGGTACGATGGCGATCGAGACCGCCACTACAGCGGGTCCCGTGACTATGACGACCGATGGGGGGACGACTACGGTGTGTGCTCTCCTCGCCCGGCCGCTGACGTTCCAGACCGCAAGCGCCGTCGATCCCCATCTCCGGGTTACTCGCACCAACGGCCGCGCCGCCGTTCCCCTTCTCCACCGGGGAGGTTCTACCATGGAAACCAGCTGCCAGACCCTGCGAGTCTGGAGACGCTCTTGACGTTCAAGCAGTTCGCTGAGTGGTTCCGTGCATCCCACCCGCAAACCGCAAAGGAGGACGACGAGGACCTGCGCCGCATCCGCGCCGACGTCGAGTCGGGAGCATTGCCCAAGTCGGTCCTTATCGAGAAGCACGGCATGGCCAAGCGCTACGAGAGGTACAAAAAGGAATACTACTCGCGCCAGGTGAGTTGACTGCCTCCTTTCAGTCTCTGACGCCCAAGCTCTTCGGGATCTACCTCACACACCGGGACGATGCGTGGTTCCAGGAGAGGTATGGCCAGTCTGAGGAGTTTAGGGCATTGCGCCGACGAGTGAACCGCCAAGGCCGTGTTCCTGCTGTCGAACAATACATCTCAGAGTTGCGGGACGGCAAATGGGACGATGTCAACTTTGATCACACTGAGGAGAACCTGCCAACTCGGGATGAGCCCGAGAATCTCGACCGCTCTCTTGATGACGCCCATGACCCACTCCGCATCGAGGTCCCTCCGCGACCTGGACAGGTGTTCGTGAAGACGGTGCCGCCCAGCACGAGGAGGAAGGACCTGGAAGGCATTTTCGCCAAGCATCCCGGCTTCCAGTGGCTTGCGCTGTCAGAGCCGTCGATGAAGCGCAGTTTCCATCGCGTGGGATGGGCGCAATACGAGGACGGCGTGGATGTAGAGGAGGCTGTCGCGACAATTGACTCGTCCAAGGTATGTCGGTCGTCCGTTCGGTGCTGACTCCAGATTGACAACTTTACGTTCCACATGGGCGTCAATGCGTCGGCCATTGTGGGTCGCATCCGTGTAACACCACCCGTGGCAAGCACCTTGACGAGATTGGAGATCGATGTGGAGCGTGCCCGCGAGCTGGCGCTCAAGCTGGAGGATGAGCTTGTCGAGCAGGAGCCACTGCAGAGCGGAGGCGAGGGCGAAGATGGAGATGGCGAGCAGGAGCAGAAGGGCGACAAGCCACCTCGTGGCCTTTTGGAGCGTGGAACTGATGTTGTCGCCGATGTAGTCACTCGCCTACTCGCCCAGGAGAGTCTTGATGGCGATGAGCTCAACGAGGAGCAGCGCATGCGCAAGGTCAGTGGTTGTTCGCAGTAGATGAACTGACGAGTCAGGCGAAGATCACACTTGACCAGTGCCTCTCGTACCTGCGACACGGCCTCAACACGTGCTACTACTGTGTCGTCCCAACAGCGTTTCCCGAGGAGTTGCAACGCAAGTGTGTCGGTCACTTGCGCACGCCCGAGGAGCCACCTGCTGCAGAGGAGACTGGTGACGGCGAAGACGACGCAAAGGAGGCAGAGGACAGCCGCGACAAGGAGGAGACACCACGTGAAGCGCCGACTAAGCGGTACACCTACCCCTCCAAGAGCTCCGACGAGCGCTGGGTGGAGGGCTTGGACCAAAAGATCCGCGGTGTGGTGGACGACGACCCGGACGTCGTAGAGTTCGGCGGCCGTGACATTGAGGACGAGACCCGCCGCCTCATGGCGCCATACATCAAGCAGGAGGAAGCAGACAAGTACCGCTGCAAGCAGTGCGGCAAGCTCTTCCGCGCTCCTGAGTTTGTGATAAAGCACATAATCAGCAAACACGGCGAGGTCGGGAAGGACAAGCTGGACGAGGTGAGCTCCGTAGTACCCGGCTTCCCTGACACCAGATGGCTGTGTTCAACGCGTTCGCTCTCGACCCGCAACACCTGCAGCCAACGAGCACTACCCTGGCTGCAGTCGACGACCAGCTGCCCAGCAAGCCTATTCTGCCTGCCTTCAACCCGGCCGTCGCGAGCCAGGCCATGTTCAACCCCACTGCGACGAGCCAGCCGGGCTTCAACATGGCGATGCAGCAGCAGATGATGATGATGATGCACATGCAGATGATGATGCATGGTGGGAGCAGCGGCGTGCCGGGCGCTGCGGGAGGAGTAAGTGCCAGTCCGGCCAAGGGGAGGAGCCGCGACTTTGACGCCGCCGAGCTCCCACCCGCCCCTCCAGGTGGAGAGGACCCCCGAGCGCGCAAGGGCCGTGTAAGTTACCACGATCTCGACGAGCCATCTGGTAGCGGCGACGGTGGCCTGCCATATTAGATAAGAGCGCATGCATAGCCTGTCGAACAGTCCGTATCGCGGTCAAGCAGCTCGATCAATTACGTCTGCCAAACAGTGTCGCGGAATCAATTCCACGTGGTACCCCAGCCAACGCTGACGTTTACACAGAACGAGGAACTCAACACCTCGAGATCGTCTGTATCTCTGTTGCTACCACTTCCCAGACACCATGGCCGCCCTCGTCGCAGTTCCCGCAGGCCGCTCAATCCGCCGCTCTGATAACGCGAAGTGGGTCGATCCCCAGCCCGAGAAGGGCACAATCGAGCTCTCCATCGACCAGGGCATCATCAACTTTGGTGGGTTGAGCTCTGCGTCGAATACAAGCTGATGGCAGTCTGGCGCAACAAGGACACGAGCCGAGCCGAGGATGTACGCAGCCCACGACTGGCGGCGCTGACGGCAGGAACTGCTCATTTTCCCCAGCGAGGCTGCGTTTGAGCGCGTCACGGCTGTGCGTTAGCGACGAAGAGAGGAAGAGGGCTGATTGCAGGATTCCACTGGTCGCTCGTTCGCCCTCAAGTTCAACAGCTCGAACCAGGTCCACTTTGTGAGTCTCCCTGCTGTGGCCGCACCCGGGGTCGCATACACACCCTCGCGCACCGTGCCCTCCGCTCACACCAGTTCTGGCTGCAGCGCGGCACGCTGACCGACGCCGATGCTCGCGCCACGACCGACATCGATGAGCTCCTCAAGAACCCCGAGTACCGGTAAGCCTGCGCCACCGCTGCCGCTGACCGCAGTGTGGGCTCTGCGCCCATTCTTGACGCGCATCGCCCGCCCAAACCTAAGGCTGAGCCGGCCGCATCGTCGTCGAAGGCGCCTGCTGCCTCCTCCTCAGCCGGCCCCTCGGCCGGGCCCAGCGCCGCCGCCGCCCCGTCGCAGGACAAGAAAGACACGGACATGGCCCGCCTCCTCTTTCAGTGGGCCGAGAATAACATGCCAATCCCGGACGAAGGTGAGACTGCTGCCCGTGCCAAACTGACAGCCAGAGGAGGCGTCTTTAACCGACATCCTGACGCCCGACACCGTGTCCCGCCTCCTCGCGGAGCGCCCTGAACTGGCGGGCGAGTTGGCGGAGCACATGCCCCCCGATCTCGAGCTGCCGGGCGGCGAGAGCGTTGCGTCCGCGTCCGGTCTCCGACGTGTCGTCGGCACCCCTCAGTTCCGCGACGCAGTCTCCAATCTCGAGATGGCGCTGCGGAACGGTACGCTACCCGACTCGATGATGCCGTGGGTGCGACCGAGCGGGAGCGGGGGGGGCGTGTGGAACCTCCGCAGCTTCCTCGCTGCCCTGCGGGAGGTGCAGGACGGGAAGGAGAAGAAGGACGACGATAAGATGGACACGGACTAGCCGGCCATCTCCGGCGAGATGGGCCATGTGCAAGTGCCGACTCTGTAGAGTGGTTTCGTATGCGATGACGTTGTGGACAGTGTGGCTGTGTTGCTTGTTGCATTGTGCCGACTGCGGTCGGGGCATATGATGAACGCCAAGACGCGGCGAAATTGGAGAAGGAATGTCAGAGTGGAATGCGGCTGCGGTCCGCGAAGCGTGCGAGACAACGATCGTGTGCAGCCGGCATGCGCAGCTGTCCCCGGCTCAATGCAATTTTTGTCGGCGGCCGCGTGTTCGGTACCAGAGCGTGAGTAGACCTTGCAGTGCAGCCCGGCGCGTCACGGACGTACGAATATGGGTACATCCTAGTCAATATCTCGGACGCAACGTCAAGGTGTATCGTGAGGGTTACAAGGCACCTCCGTAGAGTATGCATGCGCTATATAGGCGTGAATGAAAGGCTAAGTGGGATGGATGTGTGTGAGAGAGGGGGGGGCGATTGGTGGAATGATATCGGCTAGATTGTCCGTGCTTAGATGAGCATTGCGGCAGCGGCACCGACGACGGCGAGGACGCCGGCGGCAGCAGCCTGGGGCGAGGCAGCGCTCTTGCCAGTGGCGTTGGCTCCCGCAGCGGTGCCCGAGCTGGAGCCGGAGCCGGAGGCGCCAGGGCTGGAGCCACCGCCAGGGGAAGGGGTGCCGGTGGTGTACTCGGAGAAGTCGGGGTACTTGACGTCGGTCTCCTCGTAAGGGGTGGTCCAGTTCATGCCCGAGGCGATGGGGACAATGTGCTGGAAGTTCTGCTTGATGGTCGGGTACTGGTTGATCATCTCCTGCATGGTGTAGTTGTTGATCTCGTGGTTGAGGACAATGGCACCGTGGGTGCTGTAAGTGCCCGACTTGGCCTTGTCGAAGACCTTCTGGTAGTTGGCCTTGATGGTCTCAGGGGTGACGCCGTTGGTGCCCTGCTGCCAGTCGAAGGTGTCGTCAGACCAGAGGACGTTGGTGAGGTTGAGGCCGGATGCGATGACACGAATACGGTTGTCAACGTCGCCGTAGGGCGGGCGCCAGCACTTAGGGGTAACACCAGTGACAGCCTTGATGGCCATACGAGTGTAGTAGAGCTCGGCGAAGGCCTGCTCGTTGGTCATGGTGGTCATCGGGGGGTGAGACCAGGTGTGGACGCAGAGCTCGTGTCCGTCCTCGTGGGCACGGATAGCCTGGCGGGGCCAGTTCATAACGTTGGAGCCGACGAAGAACATAGAAGCCTTCTGCTTCTCCTTGGCCATGAAGTTGTAGAGGGCGTTGTGAGAGCAGTTGGGTCCGTCGTCAAAGCCAAAGCCCCAAGTGTTGGGCTCGGGGAGGATGGTGATGTCGGCGGGAATCGTCTGGTCCTTGGGCGTGGTGCAGCGGGCCTTGGACCACCAGCAGTCCGGGTCGGCGGCGTTGTCGTACTGGTAGGCAGAGAAGTCGCCCATGGGGCCGACCTTGACCTTGACGTTACCAGCCTTCTCCGCGATGGTCTTGTTAATCGTGGAGAAGAGCTCCTGGGCCTTGGTATCGCCCTGAACGATCGTGGCAGCCGCCCAGTTGGTGGGGAACTGGGTGAGGATGCTAGCGACTGGAGGGTAGTTGTACGGTTGGCACTGAGCCGTAACGTCTGGTCGTGTCAGCAAGGAGTGTCACAGACACCGGGGTTACAGAGGCTGGGGTGTTTCATCGTCGCAAGCGCTGCGTACGGTGTTCTATTCCATGTCCATGTCACATACGCAGACATGGACACAAAACACGTACACACCCACACGTCGGACAGATTGGGCAGATCACAGATCACAGATCACCGAAACTCGAAAACTCACCCTCGGTGGTCGCGTCGTAGTCACGAGTCCAGTGGGGGTTGCCCATGGCAACGTTGCGGGCGCCGATCTCGCCACCTCCGCAGCCACGGAAGGCGGACACGGCAGTGGCCGCAACGAGAAGAGTTGCGGCGGTGAACATGATTAGATGGGAAAAGAAGGAAGAAGGGGGATCGTCGGAAGAAGAGTAAGCCGGGGGGGGGGGAGGGGAGAAGGAAAGTGGGTAGACTCTAAAGTAGTCTTTGCGAGTCCGAGTTGGTAGTGCGTTTGGTCGAGGTAGAGAGTGAGCAGACAAGAAGAGAAATGAAGAAAAGAGGTGCTGTTCGCTCTACGGCACTAAGATGAAATGAGGATGGGGATGGGGATGGGGATGGGGATGGGGATGGGGGGAGTATTAGATAGGAGTAAGGACTCGTTTGATGACGATGAAGAAGAGAGAGGAGGAGAAAGAGATAGTTGCAGAGTACTGTGCGAATGGCAATGAGATGCATCGGGGGGGGGGACGGCAGTGGGTAGTGGGACAGTGGGATGGGATGTATGGTGGGTGTGAGTGGTGTGAGTGGTGGCCGTCGGTGGTGGCTGAGAGCATGTACAGGGAGACTAGCGGGCGGCACAGCGGTCAGTACACTTGGCAAAAGCACCCAAAAGCCCTTTGCGTTGCGCGCGTGCGCGTGTGCGCGTGTGCGGTGTGATCCTAAGGGCCGGGGGGAAGCAAGTTGAGGGGGGCGTTGGATGGGCTGACTAGGGACGACCTGGGTCGACCTGGCGGGTGGCGGCTGACGGCTGACGGTGGGTGACGCGGCTGGACCCGGCTGGACCTTTCCTTTCACGCACGGCATGCACGGCCGGGGTATTTTTCCTCCGGTGGGGAGAGGGGAGAGGGGGGGGGGGAGAGGGGGGAGGGGGGGGGGGAGAGGGGGGAGGGGGGAGGGGGGAGGGGGGAGGGCAGAGGGTGAGAGGGGTCGCGTGTTACCTAGCACTATTCACCGTGCGTAAAAGAGGGGTAAAAGAGGGTAAAAGAGGGTGGCAATTTTCAGGGGTGGGTCACATCACACCTTCCCTCGTTTTCCTCCCAAAAAGCTGTGGTTTCGTTTTTCCCACCGAATTTTAAATAGGGATCTTCTTTTAATACCCTTTTTTGGTTGAGTTCATCCAATTTGTTGTAATAGCGGGTAGAGTAGTAGAGGAGTGAACCCTGAAAAGCACCTCCGTTTCGTTCTAGCACCCTCGCCCCCTCCCCCGGTCACTGCCGTGCCTAAATATGGCTACTGGACGTGCACGCTTCATGGCCTCCAACGCGCACAGTCGCTCATCCCTCGTCCCTCGTCCCTCGTCGTCGACAGCATCGTCGTCGTCAGTCTCAGCCAGCTCATGCAGCTCAGCCTCAGTCTCACGCAGCGACATGGCGACATGGCGACAACTCTAGCCCAACTTGCCACATTGCCACGCTAACTATCTGTACATTGCCGCCACTAGCCATCACTTGCTACTAGCCATCACACTCGCATTCCTCACCATCTGTCTGTCTACTACCTTATGCTCTGCTGTCTTTGGATACCCATTCCCCATTGTCCGCGCCTAATCGCCCGGCGCCCCGTCAACCCATCATGTCATCATCACCCTTTCTACTAGTACCACTTCTGCTTCGCTGCTATTTGCACTGGTCTGAAAGTAGAATTAGATCGGCGGAACTGGTGAGCCGAAATGCTACCACTCAACGCCGCAACGCCGCAACGCCGCATACGCCGATTCCACATGCCTCCAACTGACTGCGCATGCACAGCCCTCCTATCTCGTCTGTCACCCCTCTTCCTTGGCTAAATCCAAATCTCCACTCTTATTCTTGGCACGGCCGTGCAGTTCCTGGACCACGTGGCTGACGTATCCCGATTGTCCGATACTCTCATCCATGCGAGCTGATCTCCAACCATTATCCATCCTTTACGAGCGCCGACCTGACAGACGACAGAGCGCTGATGCACACTCATCGAGCGCAATCGACCAATACCGAGCATATTGTTGCCACGATTGCAGGGTGGGAATGCGGACCCTTTGATCCTTGGAGCTAGTCTGAGCGGGAGTGCAGCACTTGTGCATTTGAAGCGCGCGGGTTGAGACACAACGCGACGCGAGACGCGCTTCGGTCTAATCCGCTACCAACCGTTCACCTATCTCGAAGCCCTACCCTCACACACCTAGGGATTTTGTATCCTGATCGTCCTCCTCCCGACCCTCCAGTGATTTTACTTCTTTGTTGCGCGACGCTCAAACCCTGGTAGCATGCAGCGGATGCAGGTGATAATTTCATTCCCTGGCCGTGCCGCTCCCAGCCGGCATCGGCATAGGACGCCAAAATGCCAATCTGGCTCGAGCGTCACCTCGCCAATCTCGTCTCAAGATAGACATGATCCATGCTCGGACCTCGTAAGCTCGGCCACCTGGGCCAGCTCGGCCGGTCGCGGGTTTGGACTTGGCCAAGAAGATGTTGTCGATGACGGAATAGCCAGCGATGTGCCGTCCGCACGTACATGTGCAACACTCTGATTGTTTGATCGCGCGACCAGCCTAACGGGCGTGATGCGACAGCCCTGCGTGACCACCACTGCCGACTTCCTTCCTCGCTTTCCAGAAATCTGGCTCGTCCCGGTCCCGAGGTTCAGGTTCAGCGCTTCGTTCCCCCGTTCCGGTTTGCTCCCTGCAGAAAATGCCCTGCACGAGAGGCCAATATTGTGTGATGCATGCCGGAGCAATGCCGAGACGGTCGCCGGCATCATCGGCTCTGTCGCCTCGCTAGCGAGGTATGGCCAAGCTGCCGAGGCGGAGGAAGACACGAATAGACGACAGCGAGTTGACTGTGGACAAGAATAGCGCGTTGAATGTTGACAGGAATAGCTGTGGTGGCTTAACCAAACATGATTGTGGGACGACCATTTGTTTACTTCAGTGGCGTCAGGATGCGAAAGGATCAGTATTGAAAGGATCACGCGTATGACCTACTTCATTGGGCAGTCGCAAATAGTAGTAAGGCATACACAGCTACACAGGCCGCGGCCGTATCTCGTCAGCCATGTCGACATACCAGGCACATCAATAACGAGTACTACACAGATACCTCGTCTTGTTCGCAGTGGATCAAAGCCGCTGCTGACCAAACTCCGCGGGAGTGGATGAGTTCTGTAGAGGTGGACAGATCAAAGGGCCTGCTGGCTCTGACGAGTAGCCGAACCATCAAAGTAAAATCAGCGTGTCCTTGGCTGTGTCGAGTACCAACGCTGCTAGTGGTCGAGTACCCAACGCCGCAAACCGGATAGCACTTTCTCGCGCGGTGGAGGACGTGCACAGGCCCACCACCCAGAGCCGGGTAGCATCGCGTCAGCCATGTCGGCGTGCCACCCACAACAATAACGAGTATCACACGTAAGTCGTCGCGTACGCAGTGTATCAAGTCCCTGCTGTCCGACCTCAGTGCCTTGACTTGTGTCGAGTGCCCAGCGCCGCCAGTTGTCGAGCACACCCGGCTCAGGCAGTCGCTGACTTCCCAATGGGTTATGCGCTTAACACTGATTGCCCAATGGCAGTGGTATAAGGTAGACGATGCATCGGTCCTACAGTTCTAATGGCCGGGCCAGACAACGAGAGGTGGATGCGAGCGAACGATACACATCACAGAGTCGTTCGCGAGTTATGGCTATGGGGCCGCGCTTACCGCGACTCAAGCGATCCGAGGAAGTCGGAGAGCTGGTCCATCAGCCATATCCAAGCACTGCACCACAGCTTCAACTCACCCTCAAAGCGCCTGCACGGATCTGGTCGGAGAGGTTCTGCACATTGGGATCGGCCATAACGCGCGACGCCATGTCGCGGACGTTCCGCTCCATGGCCTGGAACGTCTCGTTGCCCTCAAGCCCGAGCATCCCATCCCCGCCGGACCCAGCATACTCGTCTTCCTCGTCGTCCTCCGGACGGCCAAAGTACGCGTTGGAGCTGATGGCCGTTGCGCCCTGGAACTGCTGAAGGCGGCTCTGGGCCTCGTTGCTCGCCTGCGGGTCGTAGGACCCCCGGCCAAAGTACATGTCGCTCGAGATGGCCTTCTGAGTTCCGAAGCGGTCGCGGGCACTGTGCTCCGTGTCCTCCTCCTCCACTGCGCGGGATGATGCCGCCTTCGGCTTGGCAGGTTGGGCCGTGGACGCGACCTGTCCGAACCCAAGCTTGACGGGGACAGGCTTCTCGTCCTTGGCCAGACGGGACGAGCTGAGTGGGGTAGCGGAACGGCTGCTGGAGATGCCTGCCGCCTGGTTCTTGCGCCTCTCCTCCTCCTCGCGGGCCTTGAGTGCTGCAGCTTCCTCCTCCTCCTTCTTCTTGTCATATCCCAGCCGCTTAATGCGCTCCTCCTCCTCACGCGCCTTGCGCTCCGCCTCCTCAAAGTTGATGGCCGTGCCGGCCTTCTTGGCACCCAGCTTCGACGCGCCGAGCTTGGAGCCGCCGAGCTTCATCGCCTTGGCTCCGCCGGTGCGGCTCGCCGACATGGTCCGTCCCGCTGGGTTGGTCCGCAACGATGCGGACGAGACCGTGCGGGGACCAGTTGACGCCGAGGAGACAGAGCCCGTGGCGGGCGAGGGCGTCCGGCCGATAGAGGGAGGAGCGGGAGAAGCAGGCTTGCTGGGACGGGGCGAGGGCGTAGGCGCCGCCTTGTCCCAATTGTCGAAGAAGTCGTTGTTGGTCTCAGCCGCAGGCGTAGACGTCTGCGTCTGCATTGGTGTCAGGTCGAGGCCGTCGATGTGGATCCCGTCGGGATACTGCCTAGCGTCCTCGGCGACGCGGCGCGCAAGTTCCTCCTTGTACAGGGAGGCCGCGCGGGACGTGTACCGGGTGCGCGCATCGCTGTTACCCGGTGGCAGGAGGTTGGAGCCGCCGTGTTTGTTGAAGAAGTCGGTCAGCGACTGGTTGCCGCCGACCTTGAGCGTGCGGAGCTGTTGCAGCTGCCACGAGTCGAGGTTGGTTGAGCTGGGGTTAGCGGACGCCTGAGAAAGTCTGGAAATGTTTGCGATTCGGGCAATCGCCAGGCTCGCCGGCCACATGACAGCACCACCCGCGCTGCCAATGTCGCGCACACGCCGCACTCACCGAACAAAGGAGATGTGGACACCGAGGTTACGGTGCACACTGGAGCAATCGAGGCAGAGATAGATACCAAATGTGACTGATGACCATGTTGGGTTCTTTGCAAGACAGTCAAAGCAGACCTGCGGCGTGAGCGACGCAAACGGAGATGCAGAAGCGAAGCTGGCGCAAGTCGAAGGCATCATGCGAGCGAGTCGACGTGGGCTCTGTTCGGATGACTGTGATCGCTCCTCGGCTGTTCACAACCACGGACTCGGAGGGTCGACCGCACGCTACGTCGGGCACCACTGTCTGCGACGCTGTCCAAGGCGCGCAGCAGCAGCGGAGTTCTGCACACTGTATAGCTCTCCGACCCATATTTCGCAGATGCATGCAGCCTGCGCCAGCCGTGAAGCTCGACATACCTTATTGGGCTTCTGGGCTTTGAGGTGGTTGAAGACGGCAATCGTCTGTTTTTTTGTCGGGTCCGCCATCGCGTGGGGTCGTGGGGTCGTGACGGGGTAGCCTGTGAACGGAAACTCGAAGCGTGAGGTTTAGAACAGAGCGAGAGATGAGATCGTGGTTGTTGTCAGGATGATGGATGATGGATTGCATACGTTTCGGGCTGTCAACCACCGTGTGCCGGCCAGCGCCCGCCAGGCCGCCAGCGCGACGCGGTCAATGGGCCTGGCCCTCCCCTCATTCAATGTTCACAGCCACGCCAGCCTGGCTGGTGGAGACCAGGGCTGACCTCCACCGGGCAATTATCTTTTGGAATTAATTTTCAATTTAATCCCAGAACCAAATCATACCTCAGCATACCTTCCTTGGAACGTTCTCTGCGCAAGGCCAGTGTCGTCACGTCGTCACATGCACCAACGTATCAAAGCGAAATTGAAAATTGGACAACATGACATGCGCAACAGTGTATGGCGGTAGGTTACAATGGCCAAGACTAGTGCAGCGACCGTGATAGATGCACAGGATGTAAGAGGCTGGTCGGAGGGAGACGTAAAAGATGAGGGAGGAGGATTCACGTGGTTAGAGTAGATGGAGAGAGGAGAGGAGAGAGAGAGAGGAGAGAGGGGAGAGAGGAGAGAGAGGAGGGGCGGGGAGAGAATGTCTAAGCGAGGTGGAGCGGTATCCTGTTGGAGAGTAAAGTCCATTTAGATCACTCTGAGATCTCTACCAGTCGGGTGTGCGGCTGAACGACGGACGCAGCTGCTCGTCCTGCGGCCTGAAGCCCAACACTTCGAGCACTGTGCGTCCGTTGCGCTGGCACAGAATCGCGCACTTGTCGTCACGGAAGCACACGCGCCACACCGCGTCGCATGGGCGCGTGAGCTCGCGGATGAACGTTCCTGTGCGAATATCCCACAGCTTGACGCGCCCGTCGTTGCCTCCGGACACGATGAAACGGTCGTCAAACTGCAGGCAGGTGACCGAGTTGTCGTGCGCGCACAGACGGTGCACGCACGTGTAGTCGTTCAGGTCAAAGACTATGACGCGGCCGTCGGAGCCACCGGTTATGAGGCGGTCGCCGCTGAGCTGGAGCTGGCCAACGAGGGAGGTGTGGCCCTGCAAAATGGCCAGACACTCGCCAGTGCCCGCGTCCCATACACGCACTGTCGAGTCTAACGAGCCAGACACAACGCGCTCGCCATCAAATGCGACGGCGTAGATCTGGTGGTAGTGGCCCTCGAACACCTGGAGGCATTCACCGGTGTCGATGTCCCATAGCTGTCTGTCAGCAGAATCCTCTCGAGGAAACTCACCCTGCACGTGTAATCGTAACTGCCACTGACGACTTGATTGCCAGCGACCTCGAGACATCGAACACTCTGCTCGTGTCCCTCGAGCACACGCAGCATGCGCCCGCGGTCAATGTCCCAAACACGGAGTGTGTAGTCACGGGAGCCTGAAATGGCGATGGGACGCCCGTCCAGAACCTTGAGGCAGCGGATTGTGGACGTGTGGCCCTGCAGAGACCATACTGGCTCGCCTGTGGCGATATCCCAAACACGGACTTCGCGGTCACAGCCTCCGGACACCACAAGAGTTCTCTTGATGCCCCAGCTGGTAGCAGCGCCGCAGACGTCACTCGAGTTGACTCGCCGCGTGGAACGACTGCCTGAGGGAGAGCGCTCGTTGCCGTTAGACGAGTTGGAACGGTAAACGGGGACGGTGTCGGAGTTGAACTCAGCCACCCGTGGCGTGCCGCCGGTAAACGAGGCGCGGCGGACGGTCTCCTGTCTTTTGGGCGGCGGTGTGCGGCGACGGCCGTTTGGCGAGACTAAAACCAGAGCCCAGACACCGAGCTCGTGGCCCAGAAGAGACTGGCAGTAGTGGCCAGTCACGGCGTCGAAGACGTGGATCTTGGAGTTGGCCATCCCGATGACGATGTACTCCTCGTTGACGACAAGGGACGTGACAACCGAGTCGCCCATGGACGAGTGCATCGTGAGAAGGCGTCCTCCGCTCAACCAGTTGTTCTCTACGTGGTTAGCAACGTAAACGAGCAGTCAGCTCACCCGTCAAGTATGCGTCGCGGAATTTCTCTCTGTACGAGCGAGACTGCTGCGTAGGTCGGGGGACGCGGGGCACGTAGCTGCGGTTCCACAACGAGCTGGGCACGTGGGGTGTCCCAGAACCGGACTGCTTGCGGAACGGGCTCGGGGCACCACCGGGGCCGGACTGGGTTGTAGTAGCAAACGCAGCGGATGGTGGAGGCTGAGGGGTGTACGACACCCCCAGTTTTGGACGGAACAGCTGCCGGGTGTGCATGTCACGCCAGAGCCGTTCGTCCTGGAGGAGGTCGTACCAGTACTTGCACACGCGCATTGCGCGCACAAGTGTCCGGGGATCATCGATGAAGCTGACACAGTGTAAGGCAAGCTCGACGGGCAGGTCGCTCAGGAAGTCACGCTTGAGCCGGGGTGATATCTTGCTCGACACGACGAGAGCTTCGCCCAATTGGAGCTCGTTGACGAGGGACGAGAGGAACGCATAGCGCTCGCTCTGGGGAAGACCCCGGAATTGTGTCATGAGAGCGGATGCGACTGGAGAGCGAAGCGGGCAAGTCCGATGGCCGCCGACGAAGATCTGTCAGCACAGGATCGATATGTCATTTAGGATGTACTCACGCTTCTTCTCCTCCCTGCCCCTGTCGACGGTGGGCACGACGTCTTCTTCGAGTGCACTGTTCTGACTGCCGACCTGGAGGTTGGCGTACGACCAGCGCTCTGTCGGAGTGGGGCTCGGCGCAGGGGTCGGCGGCGACAGCGCCTGTGCGGGAATATTTACAGGCGCCGCCGTAGCCGAGAGCGGGGAGTGGGGCGTGTGCGGAGCAGTGGAGTGGGGAAGCGAATGAGAGTGGGAGTGCGCGTGCGCATGCGAGTGTGAGAGGGCGGGTGCAGCAGGTCCAGGACCAGGGGCAGGGAGTGGGCCGCTGCCAGCGGCGGCGCCACTGCTGGTAGCCCGGGACGATTCCACCAAGGCGAGGGAGCGGGCGGCGGCCTTGGTGAGGGTCTCGTCTGACGGCGTGGGTCGGTGGCGGCGCGTGGAGGAGGACGCGGACACAGGAGTATGGGTCGCGTGCGCCGATGAGAGGGGGGTAGCGTCTGCGTGTAAGCCCGAGGGAGGGCTTGGAGGGCACGCAGGCCATGGTTGCCGTGTCCTGCCCTGCATGGTTGGATGGTCGATGCTACCGGACGCTGTTGCTGCTGCAGATGGTGGCTGTGGTGAGGTCGCCGAGGGGAGGGGGGATGGAGGCGAACCACCACAAGCGCTGCGAGCGTGTTTAGGAGAAGTGTGGAGGAGGCGGAGGCGGAGGAGTCGGAGGAGGTGCAGTAGGAGTAGGGTGAGGAGTCAAGATGGGATGATGAGATGTGGGGTGTGGTCGAAGTCAGTGGTGGTGGGATTGGATTGGATGTTGGGAGTGGTTAAGCCAGGGGGGTTAAGCCAGGGGGGGAGATGTCAAAGGGTCTGCACGTCTGGCAAGGGAAGTTGAACGTGGGACCTGGCTGGGGGGGGGAGAGGGGTTTGTGGGATCAAGTGGTCGGATGGATTATACCTACCTGTGCAGCGGGAACAAAATACCCAAAGCTCCACTGTACGGTGATGTCGAGTCCTTCGTTGAGTGATCTCCATTAGCAATTCCGAGCTTTCAGACGTAACCGCGAAACAGCTTCAGGCCTCTCCTGCCTCGCCCAATCTAGTCTACCTGCATCCGACCACTCCCCGACCTCTCCACTCTCCTCACCTATTTAACTCATTCTCGGTCTAAGCGGACTTTGAACGGAAGCAAAGGAACAAAAGCAAACTCAGTACAGTCGTAGTAGCCCCACTACGGCCCGTTGCGGCCACCTCCACCGCGCTGGATCCTGCTCGAGCGGGAGCGGCTCCGAACGGCACAACGAGTCAAGAGTTCGCGTTCGTGAATCCAGTTCACCGGGGACTCGAGTCATTGCACGCGCACCGCTACCCAACGACGCAAGGCCCTCCAGGTGCCTCCTGATGCAGATCTGATCTTCTGCGTGATTTCGCTATGACCGCCACTCCGTCGGATGAGCTCACTGTGCATACCGCACGGCCCCGATCCCAAGTTCAGGATGCTTACACGAGCCACACTTCCAATTAACGCAAACTCACGAGCACGTATTAATCTGCCCCGAAAGCTGAGATTCAGGGTGCTCAAGAGATCCAAGAGAGCGGTGCCAGTCCAAGTCCTGATTCACCTGCAAAACGTCCAAGTTTTCACATTGCATCGATTGTCATGTGTCGAGTACAAGCATTGTTGGAGACGGGTACCAACTCCCCTCACGCCTCAGAAACACATCACCAGCGCCTCCCATCGTCTACGCTCATCAATCGCTTTTGTTAGCAGATCAGACTATTCCGTCAGCATACTATCCTGATCATCAGCTACTGACCATGACGACAAGGCGCTCTGGATCGATGAAGGTATACAGATAGTTAAGGTTATCCGGCAATGGAACACGGATCTGTATCTCCCAGTGCGGCAATCGAGTGGTCACGCCGTCTGGAAATATTGGGTCGGGCTTGCAGCTCTCCCCAGTGCGCAGATATCCAATTCGTCCGGGGGCAAGGTCGACCTTTTGCGGCTCCCCTTGGTCTACGCGAATGCAGACCTCGTTGCCCAGCTCGGGATCGACATCGCTGGCCGCGTCCCTACTGTCTTTACTTGGGTGATCGGTCGCGTCTTCGCGATGGCCCGCATTCCAGTGCCGGGAAACAACGGCTGGATTGAAGTCAGCCAGCACGACAACTGCTTCTTTTTCATTGGTGTACCATTCGAGTGCAGCACAGCGATAACCATCCACTGATTCGATGCGTCGAGGCCCCTCCATCCCCCACAATGTTTCAGGTCGCAATATTGACCCCTTCACGCCCCATGCCTCCCATGAGAAGCGTCGGTACACGTGGTTGCCTTTGATGGTGGTGTACGATCGACCACTCTCATCTACGTCTGAGGTCGTCGCGCCGTACCATTGCTTGTTCGCCAGATTGACTCTGAACCCGCCGCCACCGCTGCCGCAGACGCAGTTAGGGACAGGGCAGGACATGGCTGAATCCTTTGACGATGCATTCAAGAGGCTGTCGTGGAACTTGCCAGTCTCAGCAGTAGCCCAGGCGTCGCGTAGACGCGCCTCGCCGGCTATGGCGAGCTCGACAAGCATCTCACGGTGGAGACAGAGCTCATAACTGACCTTTTCCCAGAAGGCGGGCACCTCACTGCCGTCTTGGGCCGTAGTTGCCGGGCGATCAAGGTGGACAGTAATCGTGATGCACATGATGCCCTTTTTATGGGAGCGGATGAATGGTGACCAACGGATTCCCCGGAAGCAATCGCGTATGTAGCGCCTATTGCCTGTATCTCGCGGCATGGGGTGAGTCGCGTTGGGGAGGATATCAGTTTTCTCAACTGCTGCGTACTTTCCGAGGCGGGGAAAGTCTAGTTCGGCAACGCAGCTGGCATTGTGGGATGTCTGGTGGTCGGGACACCCTCCAGAAGGACCAAAGGATGGTGGCTCGGTGTTTTGCATGCTGGGATGCCACCCTCCAGAAGGATCAAAGGATGCTGGCTCGGTGTTTTCCATGCTGGGATGCGGAAGGAACGACCAAATCTGGAGCGACGGCCTTGACTGTGTCGGCGGGCACGGCCCTAAGTCGGTGTCGAGTACTGATGGAGAGGTTTCCGAGGGCCTGGCAACCAGGATTGTAGTTGGCGTGAGGAGCCGTACTGCTGGGAAGTTTTTATTATAGCTGACGACGTGGCTCACGAGTTGCTAGCGATGAGCTTGCTCTCTAATCGCTATTCCTGGTAGTTGAGAACTCACCCCCATCTTCCGACAGGTGACCCAGTTCCACATGGTGATCTGGAAGATGTACACATGCTCCCCTTGTGAGGTGTAGTCAGGCTCTTCTTGTGGGATGCGGTACTGCCACCGAACCATGGCACAAAATGTGCTTCCTAGAACTCCATGCCAAAGGGGCTCCACCGTTGGCACTTCAGGACCAAGTAGGTGGCACATCTGTGGAATATATAGTGGTGGCAGATTCACAGCGCCCAAGCTTGAGAGGACATGCTTTCCGTCCCTCACATGCGGATCGCGGAAGAAGTAGTTTATCGATGAAAACACGACGGTGGACAAATGCTTGCTTTCCTAGTCAGTCTGCTCGTGAGTGTCACTTACGCCGGCTCCGCAACCACATGCAACCACTCTTCGCTATCAATCACACTGTGTGGATAGTTGCTTCCGTAGATGATGGGATCGTCCATGACCATACCCGCTGGCGTGTATGAGTTGATATCCGATCGGTATTTGAGACTGGGATCCGCAGCAGTTGGCAGAGGGAGCTGAAATTGCTGTCACTGTAAGGGTGCATGCAGCCAAATGGAGCAGCTTACTTGAGACGGGTCCTGGTCCCTCATGTGGAACGTATTGCTTGACTGCACTTTACACGAGAACTCGTTAGTTTCAAACTTTATGAGGCGCGTGACGGTGGGGGTGAAGGTCTCCCATCGCTTCTCGCGCTCCTCGAGGATCTTGAGCCTCGCCCGCGTATCCATTTGTTCCACAGGTTGGGGGCTCCGGCTGGCCTCGTCTCCAGCTGGCCATGACAGTGTTCCCGGAGGAGGCACAACTGGGCGCCACACTCGAATGTCAAAATCATCGTATTCGGCCACAATATCCGGGTGCTCGTCAGGTTGATGGATAGGTGTCGGCTCTCCTGTGACATTGACAAGGGCCACCTCGTCAACCTTGCGCTCCAGGCGCACAATGGGTTCGTCTTTCTGAAGGTCATGCAGGCGTCTGCATGTCTAAAGCCTGATAAGCTTCCTGCCACCGTACTTTTTCAAGCACTTGTTCTCACCGACGACAGGGCAATGATATCCCGTAGAGCGAGATTTTGAAAGAGGGCGGACACCACCTCGGACGGGAGGTCTTGAAGCGTTGAGGACGCTGCGTCAGGACGATGCGTAGCGGCGTGCGGTGGCTCCATGGAGGTGTCAGCTGTCATTGAGCGATGAGCACCGTCAGTGGATTAAATGGAAGGAGCAACGAGCAAATGGGTCGCGTTATACGGGAACGTGACACTGGAAGGAGACCCGTGTGCAGTGTGGGCATGCGGGACCAACGGGAACGCCTGCTGATGAGACAACGTGACGACTCTTATCAGCCCAAGCAAGCACACGAAACGTCGGCCTGCTCCGACTCGTCTCAATCGGCGAATCGGCATAGCAACACTACGAGTCCAAGAATGAATGTCCGTCTCTGTCTTAGCAAACCGCCATGGAGCACGACATATGGCCTGCATGGCCTGATTTATCATGGCGTTGGAGGGTTATATGTGCTACTGAGCAGGAAGCAGCTTGCTTGCATGACCAGATTTCCGCTGGGCCGGTGTCTATAACGTAGCGAGAGAGTCACGCCTGTACCGCACGAATCGCACAAATATGCTGTCTCCACTGGCGGCGGCTATGACCCCGGATTTCTCCAGCGCCCGAGCGGTGCAAGGCAGCAGGGGTGCGGCGCCGTTCAGCGCTGTTTCCATCTCTATGGAGTCTACTAGCCGATCCTGTATCTGACCCCCGAGGTAAAGTAGCCGGCCTGGACATGCTGGACAGGTGTTGACAGCGAGAGGGCGAGCGCGGCCACACGGCGGGTAACCTTGCCCCACATCGCATGCGCGTCTTCATCAGACGCGTCGAGCCCGAGGTCTTGCAGCGCCCCCTGCAGGTCCTCGACCGACCCGATCGTCCTTGTCGTCCTGCGCTCGCCCGACCCGTCCAGGACGACCTCGGACCATGCGTTGTTGAAGAGCCCGCGCCGCCGGTTGCCGACGACAAACGTGCAGTTGAGGTCGGTGGTGAACATTGCGCGCGGAGACGTGCTCGACCACCAGTTGGCCATCTCGTAGTCTACGTCCTGGGCGCGGCGCGTCGGCGAGTAGCGGTACACTGGCACCCAGGCGCCGGCACTCGTGCGCGTCTGCATCTCAATGTCCGTGTTCGCCGGGTCGTCCCATCCGTCGTCGGCTGCGTCCGCGTCCGCCGCGTAGCCCTCGGGCGGGATACGGACGAGCCGAAATGTACCCCCAGGGATGTGTTGTACGCCTCGCGCAAGGCGCAGCGGCGCGTCCTGCGTAACGGCGCCAAACCCCACGTCGACAAAGTACGCGTCGTCGAGATCCACACGAACGACCATGTGTGAGCGGCCACTGAGCGGCTGAACGGGCCGATTCCACCCCACGCGCGCGATCAAAGGCGTGACGGCATACCCGAGCGACAATAGGACACCTCTAAGCAGCCCGTTCTGCTCGTAGCAGTACCCTCCGCGGCGGCGAATGACTATCTTGTCGAACACGGCCGGGAGATCGATGTGGACCGCGCGACCAAGGAACGAGGCCGTGTTCTCGAACGGGATGGCGCGGAGGTGTGCCGACACGATTGATGTGAGGAGCTCGTGTGTCGGTGTGGTGGTTGTGGGGACATGCCCGATGCGGGTGAAGTAAGCTGCGAGCTGGGAGGGTGTGAGCTTGGAGGTTTCGGCGGACATTATGGCCGTCGTCGTCGTCGGCGTGGTCGTATTCGTGTGATGGTGTTCATATGAGATGATGTTAGCGGATGGCTACCAGGGTGTCGGTAAGATCCCAGCGCGTTTTTCGTTGGCGTGATAGCGACTGGCCTTCAGAGAACATATCGGTTAAGTCGCCAAACCCCAACATTCCGCGCCTTGCCATTCCAGAAACAGTTGCCATAGCAACATGTGAGAACGATAGTATGACCTTTATACAACGCGAAGAAGCACATGACGATAGACTGCCATTGCTCATAATCCGACCCATTCGCATTTCACCCGGGTCATACTTACTAATCAGTTTACCGAGCATGGGCCTTAACATCTGGACGCCGTGGCAGCCGCCTAAGACAACGCGGCCACTTTCGCAAGACCTATCCACTTTCCAGCCATTGTTGAATGTGTCTTTGATCCAAGTGCCATCGCTTAGAAACACATGACTAAAGCTTCCCAATGATGTCTTTTCGGCTGAAAGGATGACTCCTCGTCCGATTCCTCGCCCAGCCCAACTGGGTGCTGTAGGTTAGCCCTCGACCCTAATGATTGTGGAACTGGAGGCCTCACCAGGACAACAAGGTGCTCCTGATCAATCAGGCTATACCTAACTTTGATACACCATGGTGGCAACTTCGGAAGTGGCACACTTATGTCCACGGAGAGATACCGCAGGAACGTAGTTACGCCGTCGGGAAACACGAGGTCGGGTATAATATGCTGCTCTTGGACCACGGTTGCGATTCGCCCCGCCCCAAGAGCTATACTAGGCGACAAGGTCCGTCGCATATCACCCTTCAGGCTGTAATCACGATCCCAGTCGACATAGTCGTTTACCTTCCATTCGTCATCACAGACATGCATGGCATGACGCTCAACGATCGCCGGGTTAAAGTCGGCTACTGTGACGACATATTCCGTAGGAGAAGCACCGCCATAACCATAATCTGTCAAAATGGACGCCGGCAAGGAAGTGCGGTAACCATCCACTGAGGCTGGTGTACTCATGTACTGCAGTCAGCAACAAAGTCCGTTGCGACTATCAAACATCAGGTTCGACGTACCATTGTCACTCCCATCATTGCCCCCTTCTCTCCCCACGCTTCCCATGCATATCTTCGATACACTCGGTTCCCCGCAATAGCCGTATATTCGCACCCGCTTTCGTCCACAGCGGTGATCGTCACATCGTAGGACTCTCCGCGCGCAAGGTTGACACGTCCACCGCCCGAACCGCCTTCGCACGCACAGTTTGGAATCAGGCAACCTGTCCTGGGATCCGCAGAGGCGTCGGAGACGCGCTGGGGGCATGACGAATCTCCCCAGGACTCGCGTAACTGTGTCTCGCCAGCCTCGGCCAGTTCAACGAGCGTCTCACGGTGCACGACGAGGTCATACCAATTCCTTTTAAAATAGGTAACAGCCTCATCAGTAGTAGTCTCGGGGGGAACACTGGTGCTGCAATAACAAAGCACATGATGCCCTTCTCGTGTGAGCGTAGAAATGGCGTCCATCTGGTGCCCGAGAAGGTCTCCTTGCTGTCAGTCGCTCGAGGCATAGGGGGCGTGCATTCGGGTAGGATGTTGTCAAATTCAAGCGCAGCATTTTCATCAACGCGAGGCATGTCGAGTTCGGCAACGCAGCTGGCGTGATTCATCGACTGAGCCTGCATCTGGTACATTCCGAGCCCAGTCGTTTTCTTTTTCGGATCGGCAAGGAAAGACCAAATCTGAAGTGATGCCTTGGACAGGGTAGGTGGACACCCAGGGATGTCGATGCCGATGCTTGTCATCCAAGTTGTCGTCGGGTTCCCGATGAGGACAGTGGTGGGTGTTAACAGTCGGACCCACGGATGGGGTGACAGGCTGTTATCACGGGAGCTGATCCCGTGGCTCACCAGCTGCTATGTACTGATTAGTGAAGCTTTCGCCCGATTGTACAGCAACGCAGTAACTCACACCCATCGGTCTGCCAGTTATCCAATTCCAGAGGCCGATCTGGTCCACGGAAACCTTTCGCAGCGGGTTTCCGTCCGTACAAGTGAACTCCCACCGAACTACACCACAGAATGTACTGCTCAGGACACAGCTCAAGATCCAGTATGCGTGATAGCCTTTGTCTTGAGGATGTGATGATGGGTGGAGCATCCCCCCAAATATTCGCAGCTGCGTAACGTCGGGGGGACGTAGTCGCACTCCCGGCAGTGCTGCACGGGAATGCGTCCTTTTCACCTGCGGACCAAAGAAATCGTTGTAGCACTGATTCAATCTTGTCGGGTTGACAACGATTGGTTCTTTCATAGTCAACAGTCACTCCCAGCGAAGTGCAAACTTACTCCTTTACCGGAATCGCGACCAGACCTTCCTCGGTCTCAGTGCTCGAGCGTGCCGGAAGGCCGGTTGGCCCGACATCAATACCTCTCATCATTCCAGCTGAGGTGTACATGTCGATCTCGGGTTTGAACCTAAGCTCCGGGTCGGCAGCAGTGGGGAGAGGGAGACAAAACTTCAGTCGTGGTCAGTGCAGGCTGCAAAATGTGAGTCACACCCACCATTTTGCGCCATCCCCATACTTGCATATGATGCAAGGGGGTGGGGTGCCCAATGAATTCATCCCCAATCTCAAAGTTGATCACACGAGTAACAGCAGGATTGAATTTCTCCCACCGCTCCTCGCGGTCCAAGAGGATCTTCAGCTTTGTCACGGCGTTCATGTCTTCCACAGGCTGCGGCCTGCGGATTGGAGACTCGCCTGCTGGCCATGACAGAGACGCCTGGGGAGGCGTAGCTGGAGGCCAGATACGGCAGTAGGGACTACGAGTCCTGGCGAGGAAATGTGCGCGACGCTTTAGCTCCCCAGTCGGCGTCGTCCCTCCGGGAGCACAGTTACGCCCAAGGCGCACTTCAATCTCATCCATATGAAGCTCGTACAGTCGACGACAAGTCTGCAGTCTGTCACCATCTTCACATCCCAATAGTCGCTGAGCACTCACCTTCGCGAGAGCAACCAAATCTCCGAGGCTGAGCCCCCGAAAGATCGCCAATGCCAGCTCGGCTGGGAGGTTTTGGAGCGTCGGTTTGTATTCCTCGGAAGAATCCTCTTCCCACACGCGCGGAGTGCAACGCGACGGCTCCATAGTGGTGTCAGCGATTAATGAGGACATCAGAAGGTCTCCATATACTGAATTGACGTGAGTAAACGAGTAGAAATGGTGCGCGATGCGGAGAGTTGGACGCTGTAACCCTACAGTATATGAAGGCTGCAGATGGCTGTTTTTGTCCGCGTTCAACGGGGTTGATGAGGTTACGTTCGTCTTCACCGTGATAATCCATCGTACTGGAAGTCACAATGCTGTCCACCATGCATGCAGTCTTGTTGGCTCCGTTCGCTCGGCTCCGTGGTGATCAGGGCACGGCACGGACGTCAGAAATATCGCCGAAGCTCCCCGATCTCCGGTTTTCGTTCCAATGAGGATGTGGAAGATCTGGTCCCGAGTCGTCATACTACAGTACAGCCGGGTACTGTCCACCTCGAGGTCAACGCCTTGCATGACGAACGCTACGCGACCACGACGCAGCCACCTTGACGAAGCGCCATCGCCATCGCGTGGATTGTTCGATCGAGGGTTGTGTTGAAGCCTGCATAGCCGTGATTGTACTCACAATTGCACCTTTGTACGGGAAGTTTGGCGGGCCGCTCGTGGGGTGGAACCCAAAGTGATCGGCAAGTGCAATCATGTTACGTCACTCCATCCGCCTGTTCAGGGGGGGGGGTGTCAGGACCTCATTCCTCTTGTTGCTCTTAGCTATCACCCCCATTCAGCCCACCTTATTCAGATTCAGTTGGCACATTCAGTAGTCGCACTCGAGATCCACGGTTATAGTTCAGTGGGCAGTCGGGCAGTCGGCGCGTCTGCTGCGCGTGTCCACTTCAGCCGCGCAGCATCCTCAAGGTGCCCGGGGGTGCCCGGTTGGGAACAGCCGCAGCCGCCCTGTCGTCATACCCATGCCACGCCATCATGCCTCCCAGCAACTGGCCCATTTAAGAACGATAGTGACACGTTTCTTACCACCGCCCACTTCTCTAACTCTCTCTGTCGCTCTAAACACCACCAAAACCACACAGTAAATCATGGACTTCCTCAAGCAGGCTCAGGGTGCTCTCGGCGGCGGTGCCAACCAGCAGCAGCAGCAGCAGGGTGCCCCCGCTCAGCAGGGCGGTGCTGTTCCCCAGCAGGGTGGTGCTGCTCCCCAGCAGGGCGGCGCTGTTCCCCAGCAGGACATGCTTGGTGAGTCACGCCTATCGAAATCCTCCTTGTCCGCTATGGCTTGGGCCTGATCGATCGGCCTCTATCGGCACCAGCCATACCACAGCCTCCTCTCGACAGACGCTAACGCTTGCCAGACAAGGGTGTCTCCATGGCCAGCGGCCGCTTCGGCCACCAGACCGACGCTGCCACCACCGAGAAGATCTCAGACGGCATCCGCTCGGGCTACAAGTCGGTGCGTACTACCGTTGGTTTCGAGATCTCAACTAACCTCAGGCCTTCGGCAAGGACCTCCCCATCCAGGACAAGCAGTAAACCTGTAAAAGTGAATAGGAAGGAGCAGATGCAGTGATATCAGTCGCCGAACGTTGGTTTGACATGCCTGATATGTTAACCCACGTTATCGACGACATGAACAGCACGCGGGGCCGAGGGAGTAGGAACACGCGGTGGACCCCAGTACACGGGATCTGAAAGTACGCTCGGAGCTCGGAGCCTCTGTTGGTGTGTTATCTCACTATGCGCTGGCCTGGAGCACGATCAGGATCGAAGATATGTATCACACGCGCGACGGCCAACCACAGGGAGGAAGGAGAGCTTCGAGCTCTGCTCGACGATTATCGCATCCGAGAACCACCGGTTCACCAGCGAACTGGAGTCCTTCGAGTCTAATGATGATGGACTTGTAATAGAAACCAGGCGGTGTAAGGAGCTAAAATGGAGGTTTCCTTGCACTAATGAGCCTTGTCAAGGCAAGACTATCATGCGTGATCTCAGCTTGAAAGGAGTCGCTGAACGACGGTGTAGGAGACACTCCCCGAATCACCCTCGCTCAAGCGCGACCGGCTAACGGCACCGTAGGGGTCGTCGCGGCATACCCTTCTGCCGCGGCCCACGTTTCTGCATGCGAGAGGCCACGCCGCGTGGACAAACTGCGGTTCGTGCATCAGTGGATCAGTGGCTCGCCTGCCGAAAGTCTCCTGAACCGCGACCTGTGCAACTGCCGTATGTTTAGATTACAATCGCGATACCACTGTAAATAGTTGAGAATCAAATGGAGAATCGGGTTTACTCTGTGTGTTGTGTAAATACCCTGTTGATGGTCATCAATCCGATAGCGAGAGCATTCTTCTTTGCTTTTGAACTACGGGCAGCTCTCCGCATGCTCCCTTGTCGTAGCCGGCTCAAGTGGTGTACATGCATCCTTGTCATAAGTTCACAACTGCCACAATGCATGAACAAATGCATACAGGTTGAGTGGAATGGGAGCTTCATCCTCGTGGAGACGGCTCAACCGCCACACGGGCGGCGTTACCGAATTGCTCCGATTTCCGCCGCTGGCCTCCGGCTTGTCTCGCCTCCTGGCTGGCTGATTGCCTGCCAGCTGCCAAGTCTGCCTCCGCCTCGACCGTCTCCCCCCCACCAGGCTGCTGCCCCGCCCGACCCCATCTCCTTCGTCTCGCTCGTCGACACAAACCACCTCCTCACCAACTATCCCGCAAAAATGTCTGCCTGGCGCGAGTTCATGTCGTGCGTACACCCCCCAGACGACAGGACGTATGCTGACAGTATCCCCGTTGTCGTCTTTGCCAAATTGTCCGCTCTCCTCGCTTCTTGTGGTCGGTCACCGTACTCCGCTATTCTGCCCCTCTTCCGACTCAACCGTTCAACTTGATTCCCCTCGACACATATCGACTCGACCTGCGCCTCGCTCCCCTTGTGATGCCGGACGATGGACCATGTTCACGCCGCCTGCTTGCATTGCACTCCTGCCCGCCCAATCGCACGTTGGCGCCTCGCGATTCGTTGGTACGGCCGACTGCTTCTCCGCACGTACCCCTGCTGCTTCTCACTCGCTCCCAACATTCGCTCTGCAGCTGGAACAAGTACACCCAGATCGCGTCGCGTGCGGTCCGCACCGCTCTCGCCGAGTCGGAGCGCGTCGCTGCCGAGAAGCGTGCTGTCGTCGGCGCGTGAGTGTTCTTTCGAAGGGCAAGGTGGACGCAGGGGAATTGGAGAAGACGGACGAGTGAACCAGCTATGTGAAGCGTCCGAGACGGCGGGGAGAGGGCGTCGCGGCGCCTCCTCCCATGTCCCAGGACTGCCTGTTGTTCATAAGTCGCCAGGCAGTGTGTCTGCGGTTCCCTTTCGTCCACTTCATGCCGGCTGCCGCTGCTCTCCATTCGCTCTCGCTGACCCCGCAGCAAGTACCAGAAGTGGGAGAACGGCCAGCCCAGCGAGTCCGAGTACATCATCCCTCCCAAGGAGAAGGAGAACTAGTGGGACCGCAGTAGACTGAATGCACGGGATCGTAGATGAAGGTCTGGGAGACGCGGGGTAGCGAGGGAATGAGACCCGGCTCCATTGACTGGAAGAAAAAAGAAGCTTGAACTTCTATGCAGGGAATGGGAGACACGGCGACAAAAGCGTCAGCTATCTGAACGAGACTACAGAAGCTGCGGCTCCACCCGGACGTCCCAGAAGGAATGCGCCTCCTGACACAGAGTCTAGACGATCGAAACAGCAGACAAGTCACACTACGGATACACTGTGCATCAAAGGGCATTACGTCCTAGCCCCGTTGCTGCCTCGACGCTTTGAACTCTGTCTACGTCTCATGTCTCACGCCGATTCGACATTGACAGTCCAGAAATGGTGCGCCTCCGCTCTGGACGGTGGAAGTACGTCGACTGCTGTCAGGTTTCATCCAAAACTTCGAACTCACAGGACTGGCTGGCGGCTCGTCACCAGCATCCTCAGGAGTCGAGTCATCGTCGTTATCCTCATTGCCATCCCATACATGCTCGTCCGGGAACGCCATGACTCCCGAGCCCCAGTCGAAGCTCATTCGGCTGGGTGACTGGCGTGCCTGCTCCGGCACGGATGGCGCAGGGCTGGGATCACGCCAGGGGTTGCTGGGTGTGGACCAGGACGAGGGAGCCTCGCCCGGAGTCGTGGTGCTGACCAGTAGGCGGGGGGGCTCGTCCCTGCCTTCCTGCGGCAGCTCTTCTCCTCGTGCCCAGCCCTCTGGCACAGAGCCATCCGTGTAGCTCCTCTTGGGCTTGCCCCGCTTGAACCGATTAGCCACCTTGCGCCGCAGAGAGAGGACTACCCCGCGGCGCTTAGCGGCTTCGTCTCCAAACTCCCGCGGTCGCTCGTGACTAGGTAGCCACGGGCGGGGGAGTTTCCCATTCAGCGCCGGATGGGCATACCGCCTCCTGCCGGTATTCAGGACGCCGTCATAGAAGGTATTCATTGGGGGCTGAGAGTAGTCGGTCCGAGAATCGGCTGGGGCGACGTACAGCGTGTCGTCGTTAACGGCGTACCGGCGCAGATTGAGATGTTGTTGAGATCGCGGGGCGGAAGGGATACCGGCGACGTCGTCGGCCGTCTCCCCATGTTGCACCTCACAGATGTTACACAGGGCGGTGTAGTCGCTCAACGGGGTGAAGTCACGGTTCATGACGTAGCCCCACCACATTGTGTAGATGAGAAGGCCGACCATGAACAAGACGGCGAGGGGTTTCTTGCGGAGCGAGAACAAACCCGTGACAAACAGCTGGAATAGAAGGAGCGCCCAAATGACACGCCGGAAGGTGATGTTCCATGCCTTACCACCGGACTCAAACGGCTTGAAGAAGACGAAAAGAAGCTTATACTTGTAAACGAAGTCTGCATGTCAGTTGCGTCATGTTGGCTTTTACTCACATCCGAGCCCAAAGTAAATGGTTGCAAAAATGAGCATTAACGGCGATTCAACACTGTAGACGAGGGCGATGGTGAACACCAACAGTGGGGGAGACAGTGCCCAGCCATAGTTGATTTCAGGCGGTGCGTTCGCCTCTGCAAAGTCACGGGGCGTCTTGGCGAACATGCGCATCAAGACCAGACTGAACAGCGGTCCGAGGTTGAGGAACTTCACAGGCTCCATGCCGATGCCCTGTAGGATGATGTAGGAGATCATGAAGTTGCGAGCGTTTGGTGATCGCAGCGACTCTGCCAGTTTACGCGGAATCTGGTATTAGTAGGGCCAAACTCCCGTATCTTACCTCAGCGGGCTCGTTGGGCTGAGCAAGCTCCAACCAAGTCGTCGTGACCACGAAGACCAGAAGCACGGAGAGCACGAGGAAGAGATAGTACCTGCTGTGAGATACGCTACATACCGGCAACTTACTTGCGCAAGAGGGAAAACTCAACCGCGCTTCGCGAGCGGAATCCCTGCATGTACGACAGCCACTCCAGGAAGAACGGAATGATGCTGTTGAATCCTACGACGAGAAGCGATGGCAGCGTGGTCTTGATGAAACCCTTGAGAGTAGGATCCTTCTCCATCATGTCTCCAAGCCATGGGGCGTATTTCGCGATATTGTCGGACAGCAGCGTGGCAAATGCGGCGTTAAGAGGCACTGTTATGAGTATCGATGCGATGGTCCACGCTTACAAGTGAAGAAGAAGAGCACGAAAAGCATGATTGCCATGACGACGACATCACGCACATCCCCCTCCCGGCGGGACATGTTTACTCGGTTCCAGATGATGTCCCGAGGCTCGGGCGCAAGGTTTGTTACGTTTTGTGAATGTTCCCGATAATGGACAACCTGTGCAGCACACTGTGTGTCCTTGGCGTCGTCAAAGGTCACGAACGCGGTATGCGATGCAGGAAACTCGCCCGTCTTACGCAGACGCCGTACATCGCCATCAGCGTCCTCGAACTTCTTCTCCCAATAGTTGATAGCGTCGACCTTGGCACCGAACAGGTGGGGCCGGAACATTGGCCGTGGGTTCTTCGTTTGGATGACGCTGAATTCGCGTCGCAGAACCTCGGGGTCCAGCTCCGTGCTGCCGTACGTGCCCGATTCGACACTCTGGATGAGAGCAGAGTTCTCGTTGTATTCATCGTTACCGGCTTGTCGCCTAGTCTCCTCGTTCCGCATCGCCTTGTCGTAAATATCGGGTGTGTAACCGTCCGCCTTGGCCGGGTTTCCCACCCAGTCTACCCACGCACGCTCCAAGTTGACTAGAGCTTTCGTACGCCGGTCAAGAGCGCGGCGGATGGGCTCGACATGGCGGCAGATGCTGACGCTCTCGACCTGCCAGCCACAGCCCTCGAAGTACTCGGCCAGCGCGCGGTCGCCACGGAGGTAGCGCGGCACTTGCGTTACGATGACGGTGCGGGCGCTGACGCTGTGGATAAGGCCTAGGGCGAATGCCTGGCGAGCAGACACAAAGTAGTGGTAGTTGCGATGCAGGAACCACAGGGTGAGCAACGTGAAGGTGTACGCGAAAACGATGTACACTGTCGTAGGGGTGCGCGGGTCGAGTAGGATGTCCTCGAAGGAGCGTTTTATTGTCCCGTTGACGACTGGCCACATTTCGCTATCCAGTGGCGCAAGCGTTAAGTTCTTTGGCTGATCTGGGACACCCTGTGGTTAACTGTGTCCGAAGGTGAACTCACGTCTGGCTCCAGTATCAACGTCGCAAGGACTTCAAACATGGACAGGATGGAGAAGATACCGAACAGGCAGAAAGCCATGAAAAAGAAGCTCAGGAGCTGGGGTCAGTCCAGAAGCCCAGCAGTAACGTACGACAGCAGCGTCGAGTCCAACGGTCTGCAGGACGACATATTCGCTGGTGCGCAGAGTGGGGATGATCCACCCAAACAGCCGTCGCCAGCCGCGCTGCTGGACGTCTGGGATATGCGCGGCTGCGGGCGAGAAGTCTACAGTCAGCCTCGCTGTGGGACGTGTTACCTTTCAACTTGGTGCGTGGCATATACACCAGCTGCCATCTTGTACGCAGGAAGCAGAAGATGAGGAACGAAGTTACGCCAATTCCGAGTGACAGCGTCAGCTGCGTCTGCAGCCACGGGCCTGGGGTGAGCTGGTCTCTGGAGGTGCGTTACGCACCGGAATAGTCGCCCGCCTTCTCGTCCCCTCGCCCTGTGGTGAGCATGATGGGGTACGGTAGACGCGATGGATGATGGAGAAGTCGAGAGGTGTATTGTTGTTGGTTGTGCCGGACCGCGGTTGACCAGGAGGGGCCTGAGCCTGGCCTATGACCGAATCTCGCCGTGAGTGCCTGGGTGGCGACCTCCACCGCAGCGACGACCCACCCCACAAGTCAACATACCCTCCACGTGCACGACAGGTCAATGCGTGTTGCTTAATTGCTCATGCATAAGCTAGTAGAACAACGACAAATCCGAGGGGCAAGACAACGTATGCAACATAGTATATGAAAGTGGCCCTTCAAGCTCGCCGAAACTGGAGGCACTGGGCACTGAGACTGGCGATCGACGAAACAATAATGAGACTGACCACCTTGCTCCTAATAATGAGCACTGCGTCCACTACACATGTGCACTGTATCTGTAAGACTGTAGAATATACAGGTGTGGGCAGGAGTGAGTGCGAGTATTACCGAGATCCTGAAGGGGGGCAACCGTGGCAGGTCAATGCTGAGTCGTGGACATGGACGCGTCAGTAGAGTCCGCATTCCTACTGCAAGGCATCCCCAGTCAGAACAAGCAACTCCAGGACACCAAATTGCTCCTATTATTGCATTTGATGCCTACTGCAGGCGCATACCGTATCGCACAGCCATCAAGAGAGAAAGCACCTGGCGTTAGTTCCCGCTTGGACGTCCACGCGGAACATACAGTGACTTGGGTCAGCTTGTGCGAATATAGCCTCCACAACAACCACACTCACCAAGACCGGCAGGCATAAACTTGCCCGAGGCGATGAAGCGCTTGCCCATGAGCAGCGTAAGAACGACAGCCACGGCTATCCGTCAGCCCGGCGAACCAGCCAACTTGTTAACCTACCGAGCGAAACGCGCACGTCCTTAGGGTTGTACGAAATACGCTATTGTCAGTAATGCTAAATGTGTTACGGACGTAAGCGCCCCATCCCAAGAGGAGGCCTGAGCCGCCGCCAGCGATGAGGGACGCGACGGAGCCCTTCTTGACGTAGCCCATCACGCCGCCCGCTGCCACGAGGGACGCGTAGATGAAGCCTGGGGTAAGCGACATTCACTAGTTACCGACGGTGCGTACCGGGAATGTCGTACTCAGGGGAGCCAGGCATGATTGTTAGTGAGAAGAAATGGAAAACGGAGGACGTGAAGGAGAGATGTTTGCCTGGATGAAGGATGAGTTGCGGCAGTGGCTGGTGGATGACTGGTGGATGCGGTCATGACCGGGTGGGATGATTTCCCCGTGGGGTAAAAGTGCCACATTCATCATTGTCGTCCCCATTTCCCACCGCACGTGCGCGGATCCGACCGAGATTGCTCACCCAACCTCGGACTCCCCCTAGACCGCTCGACCTCGCTCCTCCTTGCGTTGGCTGACGTTCCACAACAACGCGTCTATCACCTCACCCTCTCCTTCCCATTCTACACGCTCTATCCAACATAAGAGCATCCCATCTGGGTCTGCTCTTGAAGCATCTCCCTCTCCGCAAGGAGCAGCCAACCCTGCTCCTCCCCAACCCCGGCCCAGTCTCGGTATTTGCCACCCAAGCCGGACGGTTCGCATCCGCCCTTTAGGCCGTGACCCCGCCCCGTGTGTCCCTGCCCACCAACGCCAGTGGACCCAGTGCCATGCCAGCCCAGCAGATTCATGCACGTCGCACCGCCAACACACAAGGCGCACGCAAGGCCAAAATGGGCGGCCGCAAGCCTGAGCTAGTACTGGACGGAGACCGGGAGGACCCGTCGCGATGGCTCGGGTTCTCACTCCCCCCGCGCGCCCCGCAGACAGGCTTATCTGGCCCACCGCGGCGCAGCCGCCGCGGCGACGCGTGGAAGGGCAGCGCGCTCACACGGGAGAAGTTCGTCAACGCGAGCTTCCGGTTCATGCTCAAGCCAACTGACGTGATCGGGTACGGTGCCCACTTTGCCGACCCGGACATCTCGCTCCACTGGCCTAATATCCTCCAGGTACTGGTGCCGACCTTCTCCGCGTACTCTGTCGCCCAAGGGTTTGTGTCCTCGGATGCTGAAGACGACGACGCGGGCGGAGAAGAGGCTGCGCAGCGCCGCCAGCGCATCGAGGAGGAGAGGCAGGGCCGCTCGTGTCCCATCTGCCTCAGTAAGCCCGTGGCGGGCCGCATGACAAAGTGTGGACACGTACGTCGAGATATGCAGTGCGGAAGGCTGACCGCAGATATTCTGTCTCCCGTGTATTCTGCACTTTATTGCGTTATCGGACGTTCCCAAGGCCACAAGCTGCCCGATCTGCGGCGACACCATCCACGAGGGAATGCTCAAGAGCGTCCGTTACCTCGATGCCGAGACGATGGTGGCTGCAGCTCAAGGCGACAACGGCGGCGCACAGGTCCTCCCGGAGATTAGTCCGATGATGTCGGAAGCGCGAGCCATCGACGAGTCCGAGGCAGCGGCCAACGCGGACGGTGATGAAGCGCAGCGGATTCCGCAGAACGGGAAGCGGGCACACCGCATCCACATGCGTCTTCTCAACCACCCTCAGATGACGACACTCGCATTGCCCTCCAGTGCAACTTGGCCGTCTGACGCTATCCCCCCAATTAGCGCCCCGTGGTACTTCCTCCCGGACGTCCTGACCTACTCGCGTTTTGCCCTCGCTTCGCCCGATTACATGCTCAAAGAGCTGCAGCGTGAACTCGGCGAGCTGAAGCAGGAATGGGACTCTCTGGCGGGCGATGAGCTTGGGCGTGCTTTTGTGCGTGCTGCCCGGGAGAAGGTCGAGAGGCAGATCGTCAAAGTAGAGACGGAGCTCATGACCGACGTTGTGCGTCGGCATGAAGCGGAAGCGAGGAGAGCTTGGGGGGAGGCAGTTGGCGGCGAGCGTCGGGAGAGGGAACGCCAACGCGAGCGTGAACGCATGGCTCAGGAACGCGCGGAGAAGGACAAGCAGGACGAAAACGACCTCAACATCCCTATTGAGTATCTGGCTGCGTCCGCAACAGAGACATACAACACGCCGACCGTTCGCGTTCCCCCGAATATCTCTGTGGAGCCCAATCCGATGCCTCCGCTCGATGCCGAGTCGAGGACCAAGCGCCGCAAGAATCGCGTGGTATCTGCTCCTACGACGCCCTCAACTCCTGCGGCACCTGCTCAGAGTTTCTACCAGTCCTCTCTTGGCGCGCACGTGTACCTTAACGCGCTGGATATGCGGATCCTCCTCACCCACTTTGGAACCTTTGACGCACTTCCGCCCCACATCTCGTTCCCAACTACTGGGTACGACTCCGCCACGGTGACTGAGGAACTGAGGAAACGCACAAAGTACCTCTCTCATTTGCCCATCGGCACGGAGGTGGTTTTTGTGGAAGCCGACCTGTCGGGCATCGTGAGCCCGGAGGTGCTGGCCAAGTTTGATCAGCCACTCAAGACGCGCCGGGACAAGCGCCGCGCGCGCACGCGCCGAGAGGACCGAGACAAGCGGCGTTGGGAGGAGGCTGAGCGGGCCAAGCGCCCCCCAGAGGTCAAGGTCGTGCACTCGGCATTTGCGCCACCAGCTGTCGGTGTCGATGCGGACGCTGATCTGGCTATGGCACTGGAACGGTCGCGACTCGACACGAGCCGCGTCGACCACTTCCCATCTATGGACATGGGATCCAGCCCTCCCCGTCCCGCATCTGTACCAGCCCAACCCCCGTCACCTGTGAGCTCGTTCGCGTCCGCCCTGCGCGGTGCGCCTACCGCCCCGTCGTGGGGCCGGCCGCAACAACAAGAGAGGTTTGACGGAGAGGGTGTAGACGAGGCGTGGGCTTCGCTCAATGCCGAGGACGAGGAGCCGGGGTCGGGAAGGAAGAAGAAAGGCAACAAGAAGGGTAAGAAGTTGGTCTTCGGCGGCGCTGGCCGACAGGCGTAAACTCGACAAGTAGCCACTGCATCAAACACATCATTACATAAAATCCACATTTAGATTGTATGAGCATGGAATGTCTGTATCTAGCTTGCTCGCTGGGACAAGAGTTGAACAGGTAGTGGATCGAGACGAGTGTAGCGCAGAAAGTGGGGCAGACATCAAGTGCGGAGCCCCAGGAAGTGGTGCCCACCGAACTAGGGAGTGGGGCAGGCGGGACTCGGGGGAACCGAAATTTCTGGAAATGACGTCCACAACTTTCTGCGGTCCGCCAAAAGGTATCTGCCATCACAATAACACTCAACGTCCACCATGAGCCACGCGCAACGAGCATGCGCGGCGGCCTCTCGTATTGTACGCGTCAATGGACAGGCTTTGCTTTTTACAAGAAGAGCTCTCGCGTTTTTACCACGCCACCAGCACTCACTGGGACCTCGCCGAGGGCTTGTGACCAACGACGCTGCGGCGCCAGTTGCGCGGACTACGACCGAGGTGGACGACTCAACCAATGCTCCTGAGATTGAGAAGTCCACAAAGCCTCAATTTGGGTTGAGGACGGAAACGGGGCCGTCGTCTTCGACTGCGTCTCCAAAGCCCCAATTTGGGTTGAGAACGGAACCTGGTCCGTCGTCCCCGACTGCGTCTCCGAGGCCGCAATTCGGGTTGAGAAAGGAACCTGATCCGTCGGCCGCGACTGCCTCGCACCCACCTCAACTTTTGGGAGATGCATCAGCCTCTCCCGCGCCAATAGACAGTGTCGAGGCCTGGACGGTGAGCGCAGTGCTGGGCAAGTGGTTGATAAACAGAAAGTTGGACTACCAATCGACGTGATTGAGCGCCTGCTCACCCAGTATCCCGAATGCAGGGCACCAACACCTGCCCAGCTCGCATTTCTCATGGCGATCCAGAAAGGCGATGTCGACATCTTCGTCAAGGACTACATGGGACGGGGCAAGTGAGCGGGGACTCCTGGACACAGCTAATGAGCAGGACTTTTGCCCTCGTTCTTGCGGCTCTCTCCATCGTTAACCCCGAGGGCCCATTCAAACGCGGCCGCGTTGTGATGATGCTCCCTTCGCCACATCTCGTTAACCAGGTGGAGGATCTCCTGAGGGCCCTCGGAGGCGATGTCTCTGTCGACAAGGTGACGTTCGGTGACGAGCGGGTGAACCTTAATGCCCGTATCTTGCTTGGTACGCCAAGGGCTCTTCTCGCAGTTGCGGAACGCAAGCGCAACATGACGCTCGGCGATCGACTCAAGGGTGTGACCCACGTCTTTGTGGATGAGGTCGACACGCAGTTTGGTCCCATCCCGAAGCCCCGCACTCTCGCCCATTTGGCAAAGCGTCCTTCCAGGATCCACACCCCAGACATAGCAAAGGCGCTCAACTCGCTCTTCAACATTTCTGTCGATCGCGAGGGCGCAATGGATTTCACCCACCGGAAGAACATTACGAGCGTGTTCAGCAGTGCCACGCTCGACAACAATACCCGCCGCTGGCTCTACGGACGGGGTTGGATACGGCCGAAGGGAGAGAAAGATTACAAGAGTATCGTCGATCTCGACTTTACCCAGGAGGCCACACCGCGGCAAGTGGCTATGAGAGAGACGATGGGCGAGATTGCGGAGCGTGCGGGCGCGGTGTCTGCGGAGCCGGCACAGCGGAGGCCGAAACACTTCGCCTTCGTGGTCGATCCGCAGGGAAAGCTGGAGCCATTGGATCTCAATCGTCGGTCGCGCGAGGAGCACGGGTTCGCCCCCCCAGCGGTCGACGAGGATGGTAATCCGATCGAACTCGACCAGTTCAAAGGGAAGGGGAAGGATAAAGACAAGGCGAAATCACGGTCAGAATTGCCCGTCACGATGCTCGAGGCCCTCGCGTACCTCCATACGACGGTCCCTCCCCCTCAAGGTACATACTCTCTTGGGGTGCTCCCTGACGGCGCGTCGATCAGCGCGGCAACGAAAGAGCTCGAGGAGCTGGGCATGCCAGTGGTCCCACTCGTGCCCGAGGTCATGGCCGGCGGCGTCGCACCGCCAGATCCGGACGCACCGCATGTCCTGCTCCTGACAACTCGTGCTGCTGTGCCAGGCCTTCACCTGCCCCACCTGCACTCGATCTACTTGCTCAACGGGCTTGACGTGTCCAAGCTATCCAAGGCGGCCAAGATGGCTGGCGGTCGCGAATTACAGAGCACGGCGTACTCGATCGTTACGGGCCGTCTGGGGAGGTTCGCGACGGAGGTATATGACGAGAACAACCCGCAAAGGGTCGTATCTATAGTCCCAGATGACTCGTACGAGGAGTGGGCGCTGCGGCGCCTCTTTGGGGAGCAGCAGCACAAGTGGGGATTCCCTCTGAGCCAATGGCCTGGCCAACTCTGACGTGCTCGTAGTTGATGTACGATATGCTGTAGTCATAACCGCTCTGTATACCTTGCATATGCATTGCTCTGCCATCTCACGGGATCGAAACTGACGTTCAGTCCGAATCAGAGCCTACAAGTTCTACAACACCACAGCCAGCGCTCCCACTACCAGTCCTCCCAGCGCTGTTACGATCGAGAGCCTGGTACGTGAAATTGCCCCGCTCGCAGCGGCGTTGGCGCTGTCACCCGCGCCCGACGTGTTAACCTTGACATAGTCTGGGGCATCCGGTGCGAGTTTCGCGAAACCGACAGAGAGGGGGTTGGAACGGAACACCGTGTAAACGGTTTGCAGGAAGGTTGTACCGACGAACACCTCACCGACACTGCCATTAGCGACTCCATCACAGAAGCTGCGTACTCCTGCTGTACACCAGTAATGCGGAGTAAGCACTGATCCCGGTCGTAGTGTGCGAGGTAGTGGTGGGGCTGCATCTCGTAGTCGACACCACCAATCGTCAGGGAGATGTTGGTTGTTGAGTTGCAAGGCAGCCGCCACAAGACTGTATCGTTTGACCCCGCGAGAGAATTGAGGGCGAACTCCGTGTGGGTGGTGTCGTTGGCAGGCGATGCGCCAGGGATGGCTGCCCAGACCCGCTGCGCCAGCTGCAGTGGAAGTTGTATTGCCCACAGGGTAGTCGGCATCATGGGAAGCGTGGAGGATCCATTGATCGAAAGGTCGACAGCTTGGCCGTTCACCTTGATGCCATCCATAGGGATTATCCACCTCTCCTGGGAGGCGATGTAGTTGATCTCTCCAACATACATGTCCTTGTTGGTACCTCTACACGGGAGGTCAGTTTCATCGCTTAGCTATGCCGCAGCCACAGCAACTCACCCAAACATGATTTGGCCAGCGTTGGGGGCCGGCGGGGCATCCTCGTCATGATACAACGTGCGCTCTTGGAAGTACACTCCGAAGAGGGGCTCAGCCCAGACTTCGTCTGCAAGATACTTCCACAGTGGCCGATTTTCCCCTTCCATGCTATAATCGATGTTGATCTGGCCGGGGCGTGGTTGAAGGGTCCTGCGTTGAAAACCCAGGCCGATGAAGGCACCATTGCGGATATTAGGGGCAATGCCCGCCAGCAGATTACTGGCATTGACTTTGACTATCCGGTCAGCCAGCACTGGCAGCAGAGGGGCTTTTCACATACACATTACTTGGTCAGGACGTGTGCTCTGTGCGATACTGATGGTGTCCGTGAAAAGCGTTCCGTCTGCAAGTTCCCAGCTGCCCAGACCTAGCTGAGACATATTCCTGTATGTCGACGATGCACTCGGCGAGAACACAGGAAAGGGTTTGTCATCTGAGTGCAATGACCGGGTGCAGTCGACTTCGTCGCACCCCGGCATGATCAAGACGTCGGCGGTGTCGAACCTCAAGATAGCGTCAATCGTCTGAGGCGGGGTCCTGAGGTAAGTAACTGCAAGCGCAGAATGGCCCTACCCGACCTCCACAGGATAATGGTAATTTTTGCCTAGCCACGCATCCGTGAGTATCGCTTTTCCGTCTTGCGAACCGCGCTTCTCGAGGCCACCATTATCGCTAGGTTCACTCGCAAGAGTGAGGGGATACGCAACGGGCGCTGTTTGTCGCCGTACAACCCCTCGCTGTTCTGGTCTGGCGTGGGCGGGCGCTACTGCTGCGAGCGCCCCGGAGAGCAGTAATCCGACGTGGACCATGGAGGAAAATGGTGTAGAGAAGTGAGTGGAAGGAACCTCGCTGATGACTGCATACTGCACAGCAGTACAAGGTTGCGATGAGAGGAGGGCACGAGACAGAAAGAGGTCACAGTTCAGCCGACAGGGTGTTAGTGCAGACAGAGGCTGTGCCTCGCCATTCTCGTGGTCCTACCTGTGGTTAAGCATCTCAGAGGAGGTTAGCAAGCAAGACCCGAGCATGCAAGAGTAGCGCCAAGAGCACAGAAAGGAACAGAAAAGGAACGGAGAGAGGCAGGTGGACGGGACATTGAGAGCGGATGAAGGGAGAGTGCGAACAGAGGCGGGACGCGAGAACAGGGTACGAAAGGGGAGATTGTTACGGTAACCCAACTGCCAGGCAAACATTAACTTCCGACGGATTCTTCGACCAAGCCGAGATTTAGCTCGATCACAAACTCCGACTTCCGCATCGCAAGTACGCTCCTCCCGATAGCAGATCATGGTCTGACAGCAGGACATGGACTGCGTCCTCCCGGCGCCGAGCACGAAACACATCGCAACGCTCCGCACCCGCCTGCCCCGCGGGGACGAGGTCGTGCTCCGCCAACAAGCTGTCGATGCGGACGGCGCGCGCCTCGGCACGACCGGCACGACGCTGTGGCTCGGCGCGCAGGTCCTCGCCGCGTATCTCAGTGCGGCTATAAAAAGCGAGCCCGACAGCAGCGGGCGGGACTCGAAAAGACCGCGGGCGCTGGAGCTGGGCGCCGGGGTCGGATACCTCGCCCTCACGGTTGCGAGTCTGGGGTACGATGTCGTCACGACGGACATTGAGCCGGTTCTCTCGCGCGTGCTCGCGCCTAATGTGGCTACTCTTCCTCGGGGGTCGGGCGCAATCGAGGCGCGTGAGCTGGACTGGTGGGACGCCGTCGCGGCGGCCGATGGTGGGGCGAGCCGAGAATCGACTTTGGATTCGCCGTCGCTGGCCATTCTCGACGCGGAATACGATATCGTAGTGACCTCCGACACGATCTATGCGCCGAACATGACACCGGCACTGTGGGCGGCGCTTGAGCGCGTGTGCGAGCCGCGTCCTGGACGTAAGACACCGACTCTGTATATCGGGGTGGAACGACGTGATTCCCGTGTCGTCGACGCCGCGATCGAGATGGGCAAGAGCAGAGGGTGTGCACTGAAGCGAATCGCCCATGGTCGCCTTGTCAAGGCAATTGAGCGGACAGGATGGCACTGGCAACTTGAAGACTGGGAAGGGGTTGACGTGTGGAAGGGGAAATGGCGATAGAGACGATACCCATAGAAGTACATGTGCATCCTCTATAATCATCTATTCATCATCGCTACTTCCGCTGTCCAGCTCGGGAATCTCCTCATCTGAATCGTCCCCATCGTCGGCCGTTGCCGTTGTCGCTGCTGGGGCTGGAGCTGAGGGTGGTGCTACGGGAGCGGGTGGTACAGAGGCAGGCGTGGACGCTGCCCTGCTGGATGGTGTCGACATGAACGGAGTTGCCTCGTCGATTGCAGCAGCACCCGTTGCGGCAACGGCTGGTGTAGGTGCAGGTGGAGCGAGACTCGTAAACGGAGCAGGGACAGGTGCTGTCGCAACCGGCGCAACCTCGCGAACCGGAGCAGCTGCTGCAGCCACAGCCACAGATGCAGCTGCGGCTACGTGTGCAGGTGCAGGTGTCGACGCCGGCACGGCGACCGGCGCCCTACCATTCCTCACTGGCCAGTCGTCGACTGCCATAGCGACGTCTTCGTCCTCGCTCTCGTCCTCATCATCGGCTCCAATGTCATCGCCGCTCGCCCTGAAGCCCAACTCCCGGCGGATCTTCCGCTCCTCCTCACTCTCAGGTGCAAACATGTGCAACTGTGACAGGGGTGGTAGGGGACGCGCCAAAGGCGGCAGGGCTGGGTGGAGAAGGAGATCGAAAATCGCATTCCTGTCTGGTGTCGAGGGGAGGAATGCAATTAGGAGGGTGCGAATGTCACGTGCCGTCCCTCCGCTCTCCAATGTGGCTGCGTGTTCCAATGCCGCCTCAAGGGCCTTCCGTACGCCAACGCCGGACATGGGTTCCACGAACGCGCTGGGCCGAGACGATAGGTAGACGTACAGGGAGAGGTGGAGGCGGATTGAGAAAGTGAGCAGCGCAGGCGGCAGGAGGCGAGCCGAGTGGATCATGGGGCTGAGCTCAAGGGCGACGCTGACGATGTCGGCCTCGATCTTGGACGTTGGGCGTGGTGCTCGCCCCTCGAGACCGCCCACAAGGGCATCCTCTGCGCCCCGGGCACGTTTCTTGCCCTTCCGACCCTGTGTGATTGGAGTTGACGACGACTGGGGTCGCTCAAGTAGGGCGCCCATGATTCCGAGGGAGAGCTTGAGCAGGCGGGTCGTGTACTCAAGGGGAAGGGTTCCCGCCGAATAAATGCTCATCAGGATCTTGTGGAACTGGAATAGCCTGAGCCTCGAGTCAGCCATCGTGGGAGGGACCCGTTCCAGGAGGTAGACCGTATGCTCAAGGATTGCTGTGAGATGGGGCACGAGATGGTCACCACACGAGGTCATTGCTGTTGCGAGAAGCAGAAGCCCCGCTGACCATATCCGCGGGAGGGCTGCGACAAGGGCTGCGTGGTGCTGCGGGGAGATGTGGGCGGCGACGGGGGTATCGAAGGTCAGATTCAGGCAGCGTAGGGACACAGAGACGATCTGGGAGAGCGGGACGGGAACGGGGCGGGCGCTGTTGATGCTCAGCATCGCGAGGGCCACTTCCAAGTAGCCCTCGATGGCGGCAAGGGAGCCGGTTACCCTGTCGACTGGATCGACGGACAACGCTGGTAATGATGACGGAGGCGGTGGAGGGGTTGCCCGAGGAGGTTCTGTTGGTTAGCTGATGCCAGAAGGACAAGTCGCACCTTCTTCCCATGCGTCGGCTGTCAAGGCAGACAGAGACGCGGAAAGCCCGCCGAGAGCCTCGCGCATGTCCGTTCCCCATGCAGCCGGGGCAGCTGCTTTACCAGCAGTCAGATGTACGACGGCCAGCGTCTGCGCTGCTGATCGGCGGACGCTCTCGTCCGAATCGGCCGTGCCGAGAATGATTGCGTTCAACGAGGTCCGCAGCGTCGGCGCTGCTGGGCGGAACGGCGGGGCAGACGCGACAATGAGAGCACGGGTCGCTTCGAGGGCCTCATCCTGCTGTCAGAGAGCGTTAATTTCTTAAACCCACCAAGCCCCCAGTCGAAGCCTCGACCAGCCGTTCCAGCAAGCGGGACATGGACACTGCCAGCTTCCCCATAGCGGGTTGGACGACCTCGCGCTCAAACGCTGGTGCATGTGGCGCAGCAGCAACGAGTGAGCGGGAGAGCTTCAAAAATGCTGGGAGAGATTCGGTCGGGGTCGCAGGGGCCTGATGTAAGCACAATTCACTCAGCTGGCGCACTCACAGCAAGCACGCCGAGGCACGCCCCCATCCATGCCTTCCCGTAGGTGGCCGCCGCGTAGCCCTCCACATCCTGATCAACAATGGCAGAAGCAATTTGAGCAGCCTGCGAGTCACGGGCGGTCACGGCGCTGTTGAGCCGCGTGAGCCACTTGCCCAGTTGACCTTGCGGCAGGGCCGAGGGATTAGTGAATGGTGCGTGGAGGGTCACGAGCTCTTCAGCCGCCGGTGAGGGTACGGAAAGCGAGGAGAGCAGAGCCATGAGCGTCGTGCCCGAGAGGGCGGACGGAGCGGGCGACGACATGGCGGCGTGGTATGCCAGGTTAGGGTTGTTGTGACCAGGTTTCAAGTTGAATCTTCATCTTCAGAAATCTCCAAGAGGCTTGGAGGTGGAGGGAATGGCTATAACCGTGGGAGAGTATAACACGTGGTTTTCACGTGACCCTCACTTGGCCTCCACCTCCAGGTGCAACCAAGGGGAGAACAATAGAACGCCTTCGACATTTTCTACCCTCATGCCCTGTTTATCTTTCCCGTTCCGCTCTTGACTTAACCTTTCGGTTCATCGGTTCATCTTCGGCAGTATGTGTTGCACGGGCAGTATGGGGCAGTACCGGCAGGACGGAATGGGTGCTGTGCAATACCAATACATTCATGGCGTTAACAGGATTCTCGGACGCTTCGACGCCGTCGATCTTACGCCCGCACGGCCCTCAAGGCCGCCTCAAGTTCATCCCGCCGGCTCCTACCCTCTGCACGACGCATAAATAATGCCTGAGCCGTCAGCACGCTCCTTTCTCCCACTCACTCAGTTACTAACGACGCTCGACGAACAGTATGGCCCCCTTCATCCCAGTCAGCGAGTGTTGTCTTAAAGGCGGCCTGCTGCCAGGCAACCCCCGCGGTGCGATGCAGCGTGCGGGTGTCGACGGCGTCCGCGTCGATAGGTACTACACCCGCCCACGCGAGATTAAGCACCCTAAAACGTGTGTCGTTCTGTTCTACGACATTTTCGGCTTCAGTATTGTACGCTGCGTCTCTTGGACGGCACTGATGGTAGCACAACTCCAAAATCCTAGCCGACACTTATGCGGACCACCTCGGAGTCGAGGTGTTCGTGCCAGACTACATTCCCAATGCGCCGGGGCCCGAACTGCTTAGCAGCGCGTACGAACTCTACCCGGGCGAGAAGAAGCGCGGATGGCTTGGTGACATGTTCGCCAAGCTGAGTTTGCTCCGCCTCCTGCCGTATCTCCGCGGCATTCTGGATGGACAAGCGTGCCCGCTCGTCGATAAGGTAGGTGGCGAAGCGGAAGGAGGTTGGAGCGATGACCGCCAAGACGAGGTGATCAGGGGATATGGTAACGAAGAGACGGGCGGCGACGCGCCTCAAACGCTGATCCCAGGCCATGCAGGACATTGTCGACGCGAAGTACACCTCTGTCGGGGGCGTCGGGTTCTGCCGCGGCGGGACGATGATCACCTACCTCCTGGCTAAGGGGGATGAAGCGCCCTTGACCGCAGGCGCAATCTTCCACCCAGAGTACACGCCCCAGCGATGGCCGCTGTTCCGCCGCCCAGCCGTGTTTCTCCTCGCGGATAAAGAGTGCGTTGAGCCTGCGCCCAAGCTGACGCCAGTGACTATCTCTTCGGATCCAGGATCGAGGAGCTCAAGGCTGCCTTCAGCCCACCGAGCAAGATCGTGCAGTACAAGGGTGAGCCACGCAGTACAACCTCACTGACAGGCAGACACGGTGCACGGCTTCGGCGCTCGGCCGGCCTACGAGCACGAGCCAACGATGAAGGCGTTCCACGATGCCAACGGTGAGGCTGAGGCTTTCCTGAGACACGAGATGGGCTTTCAGCAGGAGACGGAGGTGCAGGAGGAGACTGTCCGTGAGTGAGGGGATTGTTGCCAGAAGGGTCGGGAGCTGTCTTGCTTGCCAGATATATTAACTGGGGTGTCATTCATTCATTGAGAGGTGTGCAACCAGAGGTGTCCTTTTGTGGTTCTTATAGAATACTTGGTACATATGCATAGTGACTTGTTCTTGCCTTCCTACGAATTCATAGATCACTAAATCCGGAGCGAGATTCTCGGGGGCTCTCCTCCGGATCATCCCCAGACATGGGCTGTTAGCCACCACGACGCCCTCGGGTTAGATGCTAAGCTCTTTACTCTTCTCCACGGGCCACGCAAACGAAATCTCGGGTCTCATAACTTTGGGGTTCAAGCAGCAATATGAGTACTCGCCTCGGAACCCATGCAGCCCATCAGCCTGGCTCCAGCGTTGTTCTGTTTAGCGAATACATAAACCCTACTACAGAGACCAGCTCCGGTACGGCAAAACGTGAAATGTCGTCCGAATGCACGACTGAACATGAAAGGCATCTGTCTGGTTGTGAAGAGATACGACGACGAGGGGAGGCTTAGACCTTGGGACCGACGTTTTCAGCGAAGGCGCCTCCCATGTTGCCGGCCGGCGAGTACTCGCAGACAAGGTACGTCGAGTCACTGGAGGCGCCTTCGAAGAGGCCCGGCCCGCACGTCTTCCAAGCGCAGCCGACTGCAGTGGTTTCCTTCCAGACAATCTGGGTAAAGTGGCCGGTCTTGCCACTGAACACCGGGTTGCCCGGGTCGTACAGGTTCGCCTCCTCAGCCCACAGCTCGAAGTTCTGAGCGAGGTCGAAGTTAGTGCCTGCGGCAAGGTTCTCGCCAGTGGGGCCATCCGAGTGTTCCCACACGCAGTTATTGGCCCACGCGGCAGCAGCGTCCGCAAGACCCTGGTCCCACTGGAGAGGAGGGGCAGACCACTGCGCGCGGAGGTCGTTGTGCAGGGTGACTAGCTGCTGCTGGTAGTTCTCAGGGCCGGTGACGGCGGGGTCGCCCACAGCGGGCGGGGTAAAGTCACCGTTGGCGGGAGGAGCGGGTGGCTCCCCGGACGGCGTAGGACTCGGCTCCGCAGATGGCGAAGGAGCAGGCTCCCCGGACGGCGAGGGAGAGGGAGACACTGCGGGCGGCTGGGGCGACTCCCCGGGCGGCGAGGGAGCAGCTGGGGACGGCGAGGGCGACTCCCCGGGCGGCGACGGCGCCGGCTCCTGTGGGCTGCCGGGAGTGTTTCCGGGCGGCCTGGGCTTGCACTTGCTGGTACCACCACGGGGGTGGGGACGCGCAGCAGCCGGTGCGGCGAGGACAGCAAGCAGGGTGGCGAGGACGAGGAGACGCATAGTGAGTCGGTATTGAACTTATCGGGGTTTGGCGAAGAAGGGTTGTACTGTTCAAGTGGAATGAGTGTAATGAGTGTGTGTGGTCGGAAGGATGGAGTGGTCGCGACTGTCAAAGCCTACGATTACGATGGTGAGAGGATAGAGATCAAGATGGAGACGATGGGAGGAGAGTTTGGATGTGGGTTGAACAGTAGTAGTAGAAGTACGTCTTTGAGGACGAGAATGTGCAGCACCAGGCTGAGTAGAGTAGAGCGGAGGAGGAGAAGAGGAGAAGTGAGAAGAAGAGAAAGAGGTGGGAGGTGAAAGCAAAAAGGAAGAAGGTGTTTGTTCTTACAACCCCTGCAGAAGGCACAATTTCCCCTCTAGTAAAGTGTCGCTTAGCCGTAGTAGTCATAGTAACCTTTGCTTAGTTCTGGCTCTCTAGCTCCCTGGCTCTCTCTGGCTCTTCTGCATCCCACTCTTCGTCTTCCACCTTGTGCCACCTTGTGCCACCTTGTGCCACCAAAGTGTCCACCACTCCCCTTTTGCATGCTGAACATGCTGTACGATGGACCCATTGGATGAGCAACTCAGGAGAAATGTCTCACCAGAAAGCCATTTGCAAGTCAATTCCATCAACTTTGTTCCCCTTAAAACGCCTTTGTCCCCTTACAGCTCCTTGTGACTCCTACTGACTCCTACTGGCCCCCCCCAATCGTTTTGTTCCAGGTTTACGAAATTACGAGACGCGTCGCGTGACTTGCCCCCTTTGACGCGTTCGCCTCCAATTGCCTGTAACCTGTCTCGGATGCAGTCACTCTGCAGTCACTCTGCAGTCACTCTACGGCACATCCGGTCATCGGGTTCGCCCGGTTCGCCCCGTTAGCCCCTGTTCCCCGGTTGCCCACTGCCACTGCTGGTGTGCCCACGCCTGCCCAGATCTGGGGCCCTACTCCCTGCAGTCCCTGCATGGTCTTCTCGGGTGTCCATTTTCAGGTCTCGACCGCCAGAGGGGGTGAATTTGACTATTCGCCTACAGAGGCACTGCTACTGACACGACACGGAAACCGTTTGAGAAGTAGTTCTGGCTCGTTCTGGACATTTTGGGGCCCGTTCTGGCCATGCCATAAGAACACGACCTTAGCGCGTCGCAGGGCAAGGAGTCACTGACATAACAGGCAGTACAGTACATCGCGACCGCGTCGTCGTACCGCGTTTAGCGATTCAAACCATGCGATTCAAAGCATGAGCTAACCCATGAGCTTCGTGACAACGAAATCGACAAGTTCTCGCTCGAATCCATGTTTGCGCACACACGGTGGTTGAGGCTGCCGAGATACGCTCGGTCAAGGCGCCCTCAGAATCGAGACTCCCCAGCCTCGAGGCGACGCATTGACCTACACGATCTTCACGATCTGCACGACCGACCCCTCCCCCACCTTGGCCAGCACGTCCAGCACGTCCAGGGCAGTCTCACCCATTCACCCATTCGGAAGCTCGCCGATTTTGGGTAGTGGAGTAGTTTCTTCAAGGGGCCGCCGAATTAAGAGGAGAGGACGGACATTAGTAGGGCTGTTGGAAGCATTTGGCCCCGTCTGGTTGACGGACAATGAGACGCACCGGCGCGGCCCCAACTCGGCAGCGACTAACTCGGCAGCGGCTTGCTCCTTGAGGGATGTGCGGATTATGGAGGTTGGGCGCACTTCGTATCCAATAGCCACGGCGGAGATGGGTGCTCGACGCACGACTGTCTGGGCCAGACGACAGCGTCATAGGCGTAGGCATCGGTCGCGGCGTAATACTCGATCTCGTGGCCCTGCTGCGGCCCAGTCATTCACATCGTCTGTTGGCTAGACATGCCCATCGATGGGCCATCGACGGAGGACGGCATGCCTGCAACGGATCATTGATGGCTTCGCAGCCGGAGCCTGTTCAAAATGGGGAGGAACGGCGCTTTCAAGCGAGCTGACAACCGCATGAGCCAACGAGCGGATCTCTCTGGCACTCCGTCATTGTGCATTCATCACCAGCCCCTAAAACATGCTACAGCCCGCCAGCTGTGACACTCCTCATTGCCAGCTCTTGCATTGTCTTGACTCGAGCTCTACTCCGTTGGTACACTTGTGACCCTCTTCTGACTGGTGATCCGCACGATCGCTCGCATGTCTCACCAGTCTTTCCATGCCGCCGAACTTCTGTTCCGTTAATCAAATGTTTGGCAACACGTTTGGTCATTTACGAGCTGCAGAGTGACGGCTGAGCGCGTTATCCCAGCCTTCCATAGTCTGCTCCTTGGGCATCGTAAGGACTTGTCCCGAGTGTGCATTCTTGAACAGCACGAACGGTTCTGCCAACCACAACGCCCACTACCCGTGCAGCCAGCCCAAGCAGGCGGGGCGGTGATGCAAGACGAGCCGGCGCCCAGGGGACTGATCGTATCGCAGCTCCTTCCTGCGCTTCTTCGTCCCACTCCACTGTGAATGATGCCAATGAAATCATCGAGGTCGTCGAGTCCATCGCGCTCATTGCACTCTTCCCGCAGCAGGGCCAGCTGCGTTACAAGTGACGACTGGGGCAACGTCCGCCACGCTCGCAACCGTCGAGCCCTCACTGCCTCCGAAGCGCGCCCCGCACGCCCCTCAACGTCCTCTCAGTCGGCAACTTGAGTCATGGAGCCGCCGGCCGGCTATTCAAATCTCCACGAGGCTTTAAGAGTTGAAGGCATGCCCTCCTCCCACCCCACATCCAACATGCAGCCCACGTCCGTGACCTACAAATCCTCGTTTGAGCCGTTCACCACCGACCGTGCGTGCTCCCCCGCAAACGCTGACCCCAGGGTACATGTTTCCCGAGGCCGATTCGTGGAATCTGACGTGAGTGGCGATGTAATCGGCGTCTGATCATAGGGATCTGGAAAAGTTCCAAGTCGACAACCTCGTCTTTGAGGTGAAGGGGTCCCCGATCTGTACTGATTCAAGGATATCAAAATCGCAGAAAGCATGTGAGGCCACAAACACTGTGCCACAAACATGCCGCTGTGGCCGCTGATACCAGGCTCGGTGTATCTCATGTGCCCTCGTCCCAGCGGTGGTGGTTCTCCGAGTTCATGCCCCGTATCGTCTACGTGCGTGGACCGCCGTCCCCGCTGACCGCAGGAGTGGAGCTTCTGGTTCGATCGGTGCGTAGACGGAGGCCTGGATCACCTTGACAACAGCTCAGTTACCAGCGAGGAGGTGGACATGAGGATGAACAGCCTGGTCACAAACATGCTGCACGCGTTCCACCATGTCGTGGTTGACCCCGCGAGCCGGGTTCGGTACTCTACTTTGGATCTGTTGGAGAGTGTTCGTGCTGTCAGGGATGTAAGTGGATGAGAAGGGGGTGCGAAGCTGATTCTAGCGGCTACATCCCAACTCGCGCGGAAGACCTTGGGACGACGAGTGGCCGTAGACGTTGGAAGAGTGAGATGAATGTGTATTATTGTAAACAACCTCCAGAACTGCGTTCACGTTTGGTGGATGGTGGAACCAAACAAGCGTGTTAGACTCATTTCAATGTCAGGCACAGTACCTCCCTCCACCCTCGCGACCAACACTTTTCTCATTGCGGCCATGGTCCTCACTCCGTCTCGTATGCTTCACCATTCATCTACAAAGTAGCATGGGCGACAACCCCATACAGCCTAAGACAGTGCGGCACAAAACCCTTTCAACGTACTACCCCGTACTCACAACGCTCGCCTCCCACCTGTCCTGCCAAATCTACCTCTCCGACCCACAAGATTACCGCGCCCTCCTAGAGACGACCATTTGCGCGCCCCACGACTCGGCACATCCGTCACATGGTCCCGTAGAATGGACGCAACAAGAGGCCATTGATCGGATCCTGCAGGAGCTGGTCCGCGTGCGCGGGCCGCGGGGCGACGCCCTCGTACTCGGAACAAAGGTAAACCGTCGTCAATCTACCGCTCACAGCAGACGAGCTTTGAGCGGCACTACAATGCTTCTCGGCCAGGCGTAGATGCGAACGTCGCGCAGTCTCCTGCCTCCGTTCTTCGCGGCCGTGTGTGGCAAATCCTGCGGTCTAGGTATGTGTCCGCTGTTGACCCCTCCGCTAGCTGACTCCAGGATCGGCGACGCGGGCTTCCGCCACCTTTTCCTCACAACCTCCCTCTTCCTACCCCTCGGGAACAATTGCTACGTGCAGCTCTGTGGCGCACCTCTATGCGATCTCACCGATTTATCCAAGGGTAGCACCACGGTGGAGAAGGGCGTCAAGAGAAGACGCGAGGGGTCGGCAAGCGAGGAATCGAAACGCACCAGACCCAACGCCAAGGCGAAACGTTCGGGGTGAGCTGAGATCGTTAAGGCAAGCTAACACCAGTCCCGCCGGTATTAACCTTTGTCGCCAGCGCATCTTCTACGGTCGTCCGCCCACTAACGTGCGCGGCAAAGTTACATTCGGCTTGCCGCGTGGTCGTGAGTCACTGCATTGGCGTGGCTGACGGCTCAGATGTTCTGAATGGAGCCAAGTGGGAGGAGGTACCGTCCGACAAGGACTGCGAGGTGGTCTTGCATGCCATATTCCCGTCGATGGCACCGCGAGAGGGCAAGATCCGAGGTAGCACTGTGCGGAGGGCGGCAATGGTGGGAGCCATGCGCGAGATCATGGTGCGGCACGCCAGGACGCCGTACGGGGCTATTCTGTCACGCTGCCTCGAACGAACGGTAGGTTGCCCTCCTTGCCGGCTCTGACGGACAGAAGGATGTGTCACTGGTATGAGTGTTTGCGAAGCATAACTGACCACAGGAATCTCTGGGCCTGAACGGAAGATCGCGCCCATCAGAGCCAGAGTTAGCACCAGTGCCGCAGGCCCAGGTAAGTCCGCTGTCTGACGAACAGTAGGAGCTGACGACAGGTGTGCAGGTATTTGGCTGCTGTTTTGAGACATACATTTCCTCCTCACCTCGTCGGGCATCGCAACTTGAACGTCATCCTGAAAAGTAGGTACATGCCTCTTAATTCCACCTAAACCTCCAGATGTGCGGAAGCTGGTGTCTGCAAAGATGTACGAACCGATCACGCTGCATTCCATTATGCAGGGAGTCCGTGAGAACGAACTCGAGTGGCTCTGTGTCGAACACCACTGCCGGGTCCCAGCGAGCGAAGCGGCCAAACGCCGAGACCTTGCAACGAGGTTCATTCACTGGCTTTTCGACGAATACCTAATACCCTTGCTGCAAGTGAGCTAAAGGGATCTGTTGAGTTAGCTGACACAGCAGGCGACATTCTACGCCACTGAAACCTCCACAACCCGCCTCGAGACCGTGTACTACCCGCACGCCGTGTGGACCAGCGCGACACTCCCGCACCTCGACCGGTTGGCTGACTCACTCCTGGAGGAGCTCGATGTGGTGGGTCCCGCCAGCTGACCCATTTCGCATGGAAGCTGACCTCAGCGCGAAACGGAAGAGGCGTTGAAGAACCCTCTTGGTGTTTCCGCCGTGCGGCTGATCCCCAAGCCGAACGGATTCCGACCCGTTGTCAATCTCGGCAAGCGAATTGTGGGTGATTACAGACAGAGCGCACCATTAACTGTTAGAAAACCCATAACTCGCTCGGGGTGACCAGTGTGGCCGGGAAGCTGAAGTCTGCGAACGAGATGCTGCGGAATGTCCAGCACGTCCTGACGTTCGAGAAGGTTAGATCCCTTCCGTACTGTACATCATCTAACGCCAGAACCGCCAGCGAGACGCGCTAGGTGCATGTCTCTTCGGGACGAACGAGATCTTCGCGCCACTCCAGAGTCTCAAGAAGGAGCTACTCGGGCTTCACGGGGAGATGTGAGCTGCCTCGCTACCTCCCCGAAGCTGACGTCAGGCCGAGACTCTACTTTGCGAAGATGGATATCAAGGCTGCCTTCGACACCATCGACCAGGCCAAGATGATTCAAGTCATGGACCAGCTGCTTGGCAAGGTGTGTGCCAGTTGTACGTGGCTAATAGCAGGAACACGCATACATTTTGGCACAGTACTGTCTCCTCCTCCCTCCTGCGAGCAAAGCGTCGCAAGGTGCACCCCGCAGGCTGTTTCGGAATCGCGCCACAAGCGCAGGTAAGTCGATCCAATGAGCCACTGCTTACAGGATGATGTTGCGCAAGCCGAGTTTGGGCAACACATAAAGAACATGGCCCAGACCATGCGGAACGCGGTCGTCGTGGACCTCGTCCGCCCTCGCGAAATCGACCGCGCTGGGTGCATGGACCTCCTGCGCTCGCATGTCCAGAACAACGTCTGGCAAGTTGGCACAAAGCTGTTCCGCCAAAAGACGGGCATCCCGCAGGGCTCGTGCATCAGCAGCCTCCTCTGCTCGTTCTTCTACTCGTGGCTTGAGGCGGACTATCTGTCGTGGACGCGGCGTCCGGGAACTGTGAGGCCTTCCTTAGTCGCCTTCCACCCATTCTAATGACAGCGTCTGCTCCGGTACATCGACGACTTCCTGCTCGTAACCGACGACTATGACGTTGCGCGCCGTTTCGTGTCCACCATGGCCGCGGGATTCCCAGAGTACGGCGCATTTGTGTCATCCGGCAAGACGCTGCTGTCGTTCGAGCTCGCACATCGGGGTCGGGCGGCGCCCGTGGTGCCCTTCCGGAACGACGGTTCCGCAAGTGGGTAGCGCCATACTTGAAACGAGCTGAAACCAGGCTTCCCGTATTGCGGCTTCCTTCTCGACACCAAGACGCTCGATTTCTCAATCGATCTTGACCGTGCATTGGCAGGACGTCAGTTGGCAAGACCCAGCGAAACTGACTTGCAGCTGCTCGACAGTCCTTTGCCCTCCGCAAGAGCCGAGCGCTCGGCGCCGCGTTCGTGGGATGGCTGAGTCGGTATGTCCGGTCCACCGGTGTTCCTCACTAACATCAGACAACTGGAGAACCGCAATCACGTCGCCTACGTGAGTACACCCACAGGCCTAGCTAACCATAGCTCGACACACAACACAACGCAGCGACCACAGTCTACCTCAACATCTTCACCAACTTCGCACTGACGGCCATGAAGATTCCGCACTACTTCTCCTCCACCCGCAGGCTCGACACCCGCCGCTCAGGTCTGGTGTTCGCGTGGCTCAACATGGCGGCGGGGTATACGTACAGTGCGGGTCGGGCGCGCGTGCGCCACGCCGCACGCGGCGACAGCGCCGATCACTATGCTGTGCGTCGCAGCGCATTCATGTAGTAAGTTATCCTCCGCCTCTGCCGTTGACATCAGCGTGGCTTTGAGTGCGTTCCGCCTCGTACTGGCGCGTAAGGCGTCGCAGTTTCATCTTGTCGTGGATATGCTGGCGCGGGAGTTGGCGGGGAAGAAGTATCGCGCTGAGGCGCGGAGGATGGCGGCTGTTGTTACGAAGGGGTGGGGGATGGTCAAGCACGCCAAGTTTTAGCTGCAGCAGTTAGGTTTATGTATTTAGTTGTACCCTTTGTCGTATCGCGCCCAGATTCACAGCTTCTCCAGGGTTAGTTGTAACACTCCTCTTCCCAACCGCCTGGGATGATACCGCTATAACCTGCAAAGCAGACCCTCCCTTGAATCGGTCTGGGCAACTGCTCTGCACACCGCTCTGTCGCCACAACCCAATCAACCTCCACCGGCTTCGCTCCTCGAGTCCGCAACCACCGTCAGCCGTAGTGCGCTAGAGATCCATCTCTGCATAGTACAAGTGCCCAACACCCCTCTCGTTCCCTTAGATGGTGGTCTCGTAGGGACGAGCGGTGAGGGTCTCGGGGGTGTTGTTCTTGGTCGAAACGTGGCGGGCCTCACGGGGCTGCGCGGGAAGACGCTTCAGGAGGACAGTCTCGCCCTTCTCCTTGGCCTCGTGCTTCTTGACAGCGTTCGACTTGACACGGTCGAGGAACTCCTGGCGACACTTGGAGTGGCGGACGTGCTCGACACGCACGTTGACACGCTTCTCCATGTAGCGGCCGTTGACGATCTTGTAGCAGATGACACCGACGGCACGGGGGGCGATGTTGAAGACGATGCCGGTCTTGCCGTGGTAGAACTTGTGGGGCATGCCCTTCTGCTGCGACGCGTTCGCCTTGATGTCGACAATGTCACCGACCTTGAAGACCTTCAGGAAGGTGGAGACGCTCGGCGCACCGTGCTCTGGAGGTTAGCGCTGCAAACGGTTGGTGGCGAGATGGTTGGGCTTGAGAGCCCGGACTTGTGGACTGTCGCAGGACACTGGGCAGGGCAATCGCGGACTCGACGGCTGACTGTGCGGAGGGGGAGATGGCAAAATGGTGGACCAAATGCGAGTTCGCACAACTTCGAGGGTACCCGCACCAACAAGCACCGTTCTGCTCCAAACCACCAGCCCGCACAAAGGACGGACTCCAGTCCGCTGCCCCGACGCTGCCCCGTCGCTGCCCGCCCCGCGTTGCACATCCATGTCCGCCCAAGATCGCCGCCGAAAATTGTCCAGCCCTGCCGAGTGACCATGTCCAAATTGTCCAAGTCCTCCCAGTACTCTCAAGCCCATCTCTCCTCCATCTCGCAATCGCTACTCACTCCGGTGAGGCTGCGAGAACATGTGGCGCGTGCGCGCACGGGAACCGAACCTGGACGTCAGCTACGACCAACACAGCGCCGAGTCCGAGTCCGTCCATCGGTCTACCCGATCGGGACCATCGTCCGGACAATCGCGATACGCACGAGTGAGGCATGTCGGGCTACTTTTCTGCAGGTCAGCCTTGCTCGATGCTTGCTTCGTCGCCCTCGTTGTTGGCGGCGGCCTCACTCACTTGGTTGCTGGACAGTGAACACACTCTGGCCATCGAAACGCTAACGACCCTTCGCAGGCAAAGCTCAGTGAGGTTAAAGGGGGGTAGCGAATATAGTTTCGGTGATCGAAAGTTGCGATTTGAATTCACGAAAATTCACAGTGAGCGTGCCTGGATCAAGGTGCCACACTTGTCGGAGAAAGCGGAAATTGGGGCTACAGTGACAATTCCAAGTTGGATCCTGGGCGGGGTGGTCGTTTCGACAAAGATTGCTGCGTCCTCATCCTTCAACCCTCAACAGCTGCAATGACCGCCGCGCCACGGTACGTCGACGACACTCGGATACATCGCGCGCTCGGAGACCGCGGACACATGCGCGCACAGCTACGACGCCGCGAACGACTTCGGCGATGGAGAGACCGGGGAGATGGGAGATCGCGGAGAACGGGCAGATGGGATTGAGCGCGCGCGGGCGTGCAGCGGAGCCACAGACCCCAGCGGGACGGTGTGCGCGCCGTCCCCGATGCGCGCCTGTGGCTCTTGGTGTTGCGCCGGTTTGCTGCGGTTGCGCGGTTGTGTAGAGCTGGGCCGCGACAGATCTGCAACGGCACTCGTGCGACTGTGGCCAGCTTGTCCCCATGCGTCTCCCATTCGTGTCTCTCTGCGTCTCCTCGGTCCGTCACCTTCGTGCTGTCGACATGCGTCCCGGTGTCCGAGGTGGTTGGATAGGAGTGCGGTCGGCAGGAATTGCGATCAAGTTCTGAAGCAGCGGACTTGGATTTTCCATGGTCCTGCTTCCGACAACTTGCGTGTCCCTGCCAACTGCGTGCTCCTGTCCTTCCATTTCCCCTGCCAGAGACACGCTGACATGACAGCAAGCAGTCCAAGACCTACAAGGTCCCGAAGCGCCCGTACGAGGCCGCCCGTCTCGACGCCGAGCTCAAGGTGAGCACCTACGGACTCGTGGCGTGACGGCACGCACTAACTCCAGCTCGCTGGCGAGTACGGTCTCCGCAACAAGCGTGAGATCTGGCGCATTCAGCTCACCCTCTCGAAAATCCGTCGTGCTGCCCGTGAGCTCCTGAAGCTGGACGACAAGGACCCCAAGCGTCTCTTCGAGGGCAACGCCCTTATCCGCCGTCTGGTCCGTATCGGTGTGCTCGACGACTCGCGCATGCGTCTCGACTACGTGCTTGCCCTCAAGACCGAGGACTTCCTTGAGCGCCGTCTCCAGACCCAGGTCTTCAAGCTCGGCCTTGCCAAGTCGGTCCACCACGCCCGTGTCCTTATCCGCCAGCGCCACATCCGCGTCGGCAAGCAGGTCGTCAACGTCCCCTCGTTCGTTGTCCGCCTCGACTCGCAGAAGCACATCGACTACTCCCTCAAGTCGCCCTACGGCGGCGGCCGCCCCGGCCGTGTCCAGCGCAAGCGCGCTAAGGCCGCATCTGGTGGTGACGGTGAGGACGCCGAGGAGGACGAGGAGTAGGCCTGCCTCCTCTAAAAGACCCCAGCGGTTTCGTCTCGGCTCCTTTGTACATTGCGGGGTGGTATATGCATATACTGCCAGACCATCTAGAAGAGGAGGGCTTTGGGGCGTTAGACGGCGATCATCTGCATATGGCTGTTGGATACAAACGGGGCTACGGGTGGCGGCGCTTCAGAGATGTGAGGTCGATCACAAGGGCGCCCCGGCGCTTCAGAGATGTGAGGCCGATCACAAGGGCGCCCACGGCAAACGTGCGGCCTCAGTGAACATGGGCGATTATCCAAACCGCTGTCGCGCGAGGGCTTTGAGCCTGTGGTCAGCTACGGATGAAGGCGGAGTTCAGCTGCCCTAGAAGTGCCCCAACTCACATGTCCATAGTCGCTGAGTCCTTCTCGCGGCGCTCTGCCAGTCGCTCTTCATGGGCAGCACGTCGTTCAGCAGCCTCTTCAGCCTTCTTGTCTGCGCGCCGCGACGCAGTGCCTTCACGAGCACGCAGCCTGGCGTCAGCTAAAGCACGGCCCGAACCTCACGCAGCAGCAAACCCCCCGTCGTCGCCCATAAGCGTACTGTCGTCGACCTCGAAGCCGGCAGCGGGATCCTTATCGCGCATGGCGCGGTTCTTCTCGTTCGTGGCCCGCTTCTCGGCCTGCCGGCCCTCCCGCCCGCTCTGGCGCGGAGCCAGGTCCTCAGCACGCTCCAGCACCACTTTACGTTCGGCACGGCGCTCGGCGCTCCGCTCCATTCGCTCAGCCTCGGCCTGCACCTCGCGCCCCATCTGCCGCTCGGCGACGGTCGGGGCTGAGGGGCCGACGTGGGGACCTGGGGACGGCGAGAGGCGCGGGCCAGGCGAGGGAGATGCGGAAGCTTCTGCCCCAGGCTCGACTGGGCCTACATCGTCGTCGCTGCATTGTGGAACCTCATCGCGGAGCTTCGACTTGTGCGTTGCACGATCGACGGACGCGCGCGCATCAGCCAGCTCGACCGAGTTGAACCGCGACCCCTGCGTAAACTTCCACTTACTGTCGTCAGCCACGCCACAGCCCAACGCGTCAACTTACTAGGCCGTGTTGTCGCTCGCGCGAGCACCAGTACTCGCGTGAGGCTCGTAGCATGCGCGCGGGAGCGCGCCGTCATTCCACCGACGCACAAAGCGGCGGAAGTACTTGTGTGCATCGGACGAGGACAGTTCGTCAAGGTACTTCCCCCGCTCCATTTTGAGCCAGAAGCGAAACTCGCCGGCTTTGAGACTGTTTACAGAAGCCGTGCGTCCCGGCTGGCGTCAGCATCCAGAGCGGAAGAATGGTTGGGCAGGGGAGATTGGAACTAGACGCACAAGTAGTCCTCCTCCGTGATCCGGTCCACGCCGAGGTCGTCCAGATCGAGGAGGTCTTCAGAGGACTCGCTGGGTGAGCGCTGGCGCCGTGGCGAGTCTACTCGAGGTAGGCCGCCCTCATGCCCGCTACGGCGGTCTCGGCGCTCCCGATGCCTATCTCCCTCCCTATCTCGACGCTTGCGATCATCGCGGTCGTCGCGGCGCCGTTTTCCCCGCTCACTGTCGCGCGGGCGGTCATCGCGCCGGTCCCGGTCCCGGCGGTCCCGGTCTCGATCTCGTTCGCGATCGGGATCACGGTCTCGATCCCGCTCACGCTCGCGGCGCTCGCGCCGCCGGTCGTCACGCTCACCGCGCTGCCTCTCGTGAGGGGAGCGCGACCTGTCCCGGTACGAGGGCATCGTGGAAGCTTGGAAGCTATGTGCGAGAAAGGAAGTAGTGAACGAAGGAGTGATGCGAAGGGTTGGATTGTGTCGTGCCTGGGAAGTGGGGGGGAATGTGGGCGGAAATGATTCACACGTGCAGTCCACGTGCGGATCACGTGAGGATAAACGAGGTGCGGTCCAAATTCCCATCATGGATTAGACTCGGTCATCTCAATAGCAGTCAAGTGTCCTTTAGCTCTTGGCTCTGTAAAGCATGCTGAGACTGACTTGAGAGTAGTGAGACATCAAAGAACCTAGCGCAGGAAAGGCTCATCAGCATGAGCCTGCGTCCCCGCTGTCGCTACCGGTGGCGACTTATCCTATCTGATGGCCTTCACTCGCTCAAATCGATGCTTCTGCTGCACTTGGACGCACTCCACGAATGGCATTGCTTCAATTGATCGCTTGACTTGGGCGCACTGTTCAGCTTACTCCGCACAGGACGAGGACCGTGGGGATGTATGAGGTCCGTGAGGATCGCTGCCAAGACGCGACGCGAAGCATGCATTCGTAGGCCCCGCTGGTCCCCTCATGCCGTCCATCTGGCGCTCAACTGGCTGGTTGATGGACAGGCTGCCAACCCTCTCAGCCACCGACGTCGTGCAGCCCACTATCCCTAGTCTTCTTGCCGCACCCTGAGCCAGCAGCCGTTAATGGCTGTGGGCAGAGCTCGGCGCATAGAGCACAACGTCGCCGTTTGTTCCGAGCCCAAGGACGGCGAGCAGGGAACGGCGGAAAGGCCTTGCCCTGCCATGGGTTTCGTCCAATGTACAGGTTGCGAGCACGGGCGGTTGCAAGCACGAGCTGTGGTTGGATGAGAAGTTGGAATTTTTTGGGGAAGCGGCTTAGAGTTTCCGCACAGGCAGCCGATAAGTGGTTATCGCTGGGTCTTAGGCCCAAGCGGGTCACATCTCGAAATGTGCCAAGCCGCATCAACGTCCACAATGTGGGTATGTGACGGGCATGACGGGATTCCTATTTGTCAATAGGGATAGGTCAAGACGAGCCCGCGATTTGGGTCTACACAGCATTGAGCCACCATGTATGCAGCACATTCTTGTCGAGGATTAGTTGCGGAACTGTGGCTCTTCTATTCTATTTGGGTGACCCTCGAAAAAAGCGCCGGAGCGCGCTTGGAGATGGAGATGGGTGCCCCGACTTGGCGGGGCTGCTGCTCCACGGCCGTCCACGCCGGCGTACCCGCCATATCGCCGTTCTGTGCCGCCTTGGCCGTGGGGGGGGTAGTTACCAATCTGCCCAGGGTCGGAATCCAGAACAGGGGGGGCAGGGGATGAGGGAGGGAAAAGGATGAGGTCACAAGGTTCAGGTTTCATAGGTCGATGTTTCTCGCACTGTCTCGCACTACTCTCTGAGGAGCTCACGGAGGTACAGAGAGCGCGTCATCAACCCAAAGGTATTCACCACGTTCCACCCAGTCTCGCCGTCTCATGCCTCTTCCTAGCTCTCATCTTCTTCACTTGGCACCCAAGAGTACACCACCCCGAGGACCCCGAGGACCCCGAGGACCTAGAAGACCCCGTGTACCCGAATCACCGAACCAGGACCCACCCACTCTGCCCCATTCGCCCTTCACGCTTCTCCTTCCAACCCCCCCTCTCCCTCCCCTCCCTCCCCTCGCCCCCCTCCAAATGCCTCCTCCTTCCGCTTCCCCCCCAATACCATGATAGTACCGCTACTACTAGTCATGCTACTGCGCTAACAGGGCTGTCATCGGGTCAGGCGCGCAAGTGCAAAGGTGCAAAGGTGCCGGAGGGTGGAGTGACGTGCCGGATGAAATGCCGTTGTACTATGGGATACCTACACACTAGACTTTACAACACACTACATTATTGGAGTTCCAGACTCCGTGCACCAATCTCTTTTCTTCTCTTCTCTCCAAATTGCTTCTCATCTAACTTGACCCACTCGAGTTCCCTTAGCTCACATCACCTACACCCCTACATCTCAGTCGCGCACTCACCACCTCCTTACTCGCTCCCAACAATGACCGAAGTAGAGCCCAGGACCGGCAGGAGGGTCTCAAAGGCTACCGTGAGTCCCATGTTCAGGCCACCTCGCCACGCCCTCCAGGCCTGTTATCAACCCCACTGTCCTCATATCACTTGCTTACACATCTCAGCTCAATCTGGGTCACTTGCCTCCCAGGAAACAGGCTCCCATGCAGGCTGTAAGTCCACATATCGACCCCCCAAGTCGATCAGCACTGGCCGCTTGCTCACACCGCCACAGTCGTTCCCTCGCACTCCGACTCGTGTCAACCCAAGTCAGTGGCTAACGAGATCAAATGCAACGCACAAAGATCCCAGACTGACATGCAGACCAGCCCCCCTGGCCCGCGTACCGTGGCTACCATGAGTACTCGTTCGCCCACGTAAGTGGACTCAAAGATGGCTTTCGCGGTCTGGCTGATGACTAACGATCTCAGGCCGTCATGGGCGTCCGCCTCCCGACCATTCTCCAGAAGGCTATTCAGGACGTCTACCTCACCCTCAACGCGGAGTACGACGAGGAGCGCATCACCGACCTCCTCAAGTGTGTCGAACGCATGGAGAAGCTCATGGACGATCTCCAGGGCAACGCCAAGCTGCGCACCATCATCGACGACGGCGCTGGTGATGTCGCCCTCTGGAACAAGGTGGGTTGCAGAAAGCCTTCAGAACCCGCTCACACGCAGGAAATTGCCAAGTACTTCAAGGGCAAGGACTTTATGAACGCTCCCTGGCTCTTCGCCGAGGCTTACAAGTACCGTCGTCTCCGCGAGTGCTTCTCGCTCTCCAAGTTCTGGGTCGAGTACGATGTCTTCTTCCGCCAGAAGGTGAGTCTACTGAGCCATATCACAGCTGACATCAGTGCGACACTTTCAGCCGCTCGGCCAAGGCCGTCATGGAGCTCGCAGCCCGCTTCGCCGAGCCGACGACCCTTGACGACAAGCTCTCCGCCGATGAGGTTCGGACCAAGAACAAGCTCGTCTTCCACGAGCTCGCCCAGAGTGAGTGGCAGGAGAGAGCCTGAGAAAGTCGACTCCGGAGCTCGAGAGTCATGATATGAACGTGCGAGTGCTGACTCATCAGTCTGTCTGTGGGGCAACTCGACTGACCTTTCCCTCCTCATTGACATGACTGAGGATGACATCAAGGCTCTCCAGTCGACTGGCGGTGACCACCTCGCCGCCACCGAGAAGAACATTCTCGGCAACAATCTCCCTGAGCTTGCGGACCTCGTCACCAGTTTCAAGGGCGGCCGCATCGACTTTGTCCTCGACAACGCCGGTTTCGAGCTCTACACCGACCTTGTCTTTGCTGACTGGCTCATCCAGTCCGGTATCTGCCGTGAGGTCCACTTCCACGGCAAGGTGAGCTACTCGATACTGGTCATGTAGCTGACCTCAGATCCTACCCTGGTTCGTTTCCGACGTCCGTCGCCAGGACTGGAACTGGATCCTCAACCAGTGTGTCTACGGCCACCTCTTCCAGTCCGAGGGGCACCAGGATGTCTCCGAGGACGACATCCTGCACCTCCGCACTCTGGGCAAGCGCTGGAAGCAGTTCGAGGCCGAGGGCAAGTTCCAGTACCACCAGCACCCCTTCTGGTGCACGGGTTTCACCTTCTGGCACCTGCACTCTGAGGCGCCCGACCTCTGGGACACGCTCTGCGAGTCTGACCTCGTCATCTTCAAGGGTGACCTTAACCACCGGTACGATGCCATCCAAAGACCCCACTGACACCGCAGTAAGCTCACATACGACTGTCACGCGCCCCCCTCGACGCCGTTCGCGCAGGCCATCGGACCCCTCGCCAGCGAGCCCGGCGCTCCCCCCATCTGCTCGCTTCGTACCATCAAGTCGGACGTCGTCGTTGGTATTCCGGAGGGTGTGGCCGAGAAGCTCGATCAGACCGAGGAGGAGAACTGGAAGATCTCGGGCAAGTACGCCGTTGTGCTCTTGTCACCTGGCGACAAGGGCGTTACTATCTAAGAAAATCGTTGTGCCCATGGGAAAAGGCGGGCCGCATTGACTCGATGTCTGGCGAGTTTGTAGCATAATCTCATATGCCAAGTGGTATTTGTTCACCTGGTAGCTGGGGTGCAGATGGGAGTACTGGAGCCTGCGGGCTCCAAAAGATCTTTGGGCACCAAGAGGTGATGAACTTCAGCACGTGGCTTTGCTCCCTTTCCAGCCGGATAAAGCCGTTCGCGACCGATACCAACCTCCACCATCAGCTCCACCAAGGTTTCCTCTTAAACCCCCTTTGTCGCGCGATTTCGCGCTTGCCTGTTGAATCTCAGATCACCTCACCTGCATTACCATGCGTTTGCTATCCCCCGCGATTAATCTTTCCCGGTCAGTGCGACTGAATCCCATTCGTCTGATGAGCACCTCCGCCCCGCGCGCACGCGAACGGAAGCTCCCAGCAACGTTTTACCGTGGAGGGACATCCAAGGCGCTCCTCATCCAAAGGGAGGACCTTCCGCCTCACGGACAGGAGCGGGACAGCATCCTGTTGTCAGCAATGGGAAGTCCAGATCCTAATGGGAGGTACGGTTGCGCGAGCGGCAGCTGCTGACGGCAGGCAACTCGACGGCATGGGCGGCGGATACTCCAGCGTCTCGAAGGTCGCCATCATCGGCAAGTCCGCGCAGGAGGGCTGCGACGTCGACTACGAGTTTGCCCAAGTGCTCGTGGACAAGCCCGGCGTCGACTACGGCAGTAACTGCGGGAACATGCTGGCCGTGAGTTGCCTGGCGTACCCAGCTGACGCCAGGCGGTGGGCCCATTCGCGCTGGAGACGGGCCTTGTCGAGCCGCACGACGCGGACGGCCTCAACCTCGTCCGGATTTTCAACACGAACACGAAGAAAGTCATCCACGCTCGGTTTCCGGTGTACCCCGGCACGCGCGAGGCGAACCTCGAGGGCGACTTCGCCATTGACGGCGTGTCCGGCACCCATGCGCGAATCACGCTGGACTTCATCTCGCCGGAGGGCTCGCGCACGGGCAAGCTCCTGCCGACCGGGAATGTGGTGGACGAGCTCCAGACCCCGAGCGAGACGATCTCCGCCACACTCATGGACTGCGGGAATCCCTGTGTCTACGTCCTGGCCTCGGATCTGGGTATCGGGCCCACCCTCCTCCCGTCCGAGTTCACTCCCGACATGCTGAAGCGGCTCGACGATATCCGCAACGCCGCGGCCGTGGCGATGGGCCTCGTGGACTCGCTCGAGGCGGCGCAGGCGAAGAAGTCTGTGCCGAAGGTGTGCATCATGGCCCCAAAGTCCGAGCATACCGTCCTGTCCGGCGCGACAGTGGGGGAGGGCGACATCGACGTCGTGGTGCGCTGCATGAGCTCGGGCGACCCGCACCGCGCTCTCCCCATCACCGCGTCGCTGTGTACTGCCGCCGCGGCGCATGTGCCAGGCACGATCGTGCACCAGGTCCTGTGCGGCGCGCCTGTGTCGGATGGCATCGTGATCGGGCACGCGTCGGGGACGATCGCGGTCGATGCCGACGTCGTCAAGGGCGACGATGGCCTCCTCCATGTTCCAAAGGCCCGTGTCTTCCGCACCGCGCGCAAGCTCTTCGAGGGCAGCGTGCTCTACCGCCAGTGATTGGAAGTGGACATGGATGGCGCTGCGAACACCGGCCCAGACCCGTCCAAACCCGTCTGATGCCCAGTACTCGCCGGTTGGACACGTTGGTCGACGTTGAGTGCTCTGGATCGAACTTGCCCGCCCCATCGATGGTCAAGAACGAAGTTTGACTGCCCCAGAAATCTCTTGATGAGGCCACATCGCTGTCGCGTCCATAACAAAGTCGTTCCCCCACTTCCATCTCCGTAACGGATCTCAGCGGGGAAGGCCGCCCAGCAATCGATGTTCATTAGTTCATCATCGTCCAGACCCCCGTCGGCCTCGTCAAAGTTATTGGTTAATCGGTGGGCAGCGGGCAACATTGTCTCGCCACCGTCGGCTCGAGATGGCTCTGGTGATCAGGGCACATCCTTGAAACTGAAAACAAGACGCATCATTGAACCTGAAAACTACGCGGCAATGGGCGGTAGATATGAACTACTACGGTGTGAAGCTGTTGGGGACCAGATCTCTGGAAGGAGACTTACGCAAGTTGCAGGGTGGAGATCTGCAGCCGGCGGACGGGCCGTTCCTAGATGATCTGCGGTGGCCAGGCTCGTGACGACTTCATGCAGCGCGCGAGCGTTTTGTGGTCCCTTCGTTACAGCCCGTCTCGGGACGCCTCCGAGGACTTACGGTACTCTCATACCTGCCTTTGAATTATCAGCTCCACACGGTGAATTGCAATTGCGCCTGCCGGCTGCAAAAAATGTCCGCCATCAACGCAGATCTGGACGGACATGGCCGTGCGTTCCTCAAACGTGTTTTCCGTAGCCACAAACGAGGTACCCCTGCCATGTCAGGCTGCAGCTGCCCGGTAGCGTTCTCGTCCCTTCTAAGGTTATTTAATCGAGCTCATCTAGTCCTTGCCAGCTTGACGACCCCTGGGGCCGCTAGCCGTCGCGGCCCACCGCCAGTTCGGCACCATCGGCAGTAGCGGCGTGCCTTGCCGCACGCGGAAACGTTATTGACAACATCAGTCTCACTCCATCAGGCCGCCGACGTTGGCATCTGCCCGAATTAGAACGCCGGCGGCACTGGTGGATCTGCTTGGCGCGACTCCTGACGATGGGAAGCGAGCGATGGCTGTGGTGTGGGGCATGTTGGTTTGATTTCGTCTTCCACTCGAACAGATGCCGCTGACTAACCCTTGCACCTGAGCTTGTGCGTGCACTAACCTCCCATGTGATCACGACTGGGGCCACACTGGGGAATCCACCCGCGCTGCATGTCCGCATTGCGCACGACCCGTAGACTGTGGCAAGAAAAAAACAGGCCTTGACTTGATATAACAGTCGCAGGACGGCACGCAGCTGCAGTCCCCTCACTACTAAACTTTTTACTACCGTGTCCATAGCCATCAGCAGTATCATGTCTCGCGTCGAGGACCGCAGCAGCGGGAGCCACACGCCCCTTGAGAAGGACTATGAAGCCCATCACGAGGCCTCGCACATGGAGCGCCAGCGGCGGCACTCCCAGGCCATCAACATGAACGCGAGCGCCAAGTGAGTCGTCCACTGTGGCATATCTAACCCTCAGGATTCAGAACCCGCTCTATGGCATTCCGAAGAAGGAGCTGTTTACTGATGTGGCCCAGTTCTGCAAGGAGCACGGCTTCGAGGATGTCGGCCTCTTCCAGCGGGCAGCGCTCGTCGGCCAGAACCCGACCCGCTTCGAGGATTACGCGGAGCTATCCGACGAAGACAAGCACTGGCTCCGCCGGGAGAAGACGCACAAGTGGTCGCAGCCCAAGGCGCTCATTTTCACCGTCGTGCTCGCGTCGGTCGGTGCCGCCGTGCAGGGGTGGGACCAGACCGGCTCGAACGGCGCCAACCTGTCCTTCCCTATCGAGTTCGGCATCGACGACCGTGACGGCCAGCCGAACGCGTACAACCACTCGTGGATTGTTGGTCTGGTCAACTCGGCTCCGTACTTTGGCTCTGCGTTCATCGGGTGCTGGCTCAACGATCCTGTCAACAACATCCTCGGTCGCCGTGGTACCATCTTCATCTCGGCTGTCTTCTGTCTCCTCACCCCTATTGGCTCCGCTGTCACTCAGAACTGGTATCAACTCTTCATCTGCCGTATCCTCATGGGCATCGGCATGGGCCTGAAGGCCTCGACTGTCGTGAGTAGCTCAGCACGGCCTTGGCAAACAATGCTGACACCGAACCTGAACAACTGTCTGTCTTCATCGCTTTCCCTTCCCTCCCTCCGGCGTGAAACTCTATAGCCCATCTTCAACTCCGAGAACGTCCCAGCCTCCGTCCGCGGCGGCCTCGTAATGAGCTGGCAGCTGTGGACCGCGTTCGGCATCTTCCTCGGCTTCTGCGCCAACCTCGCCGTCTTCAAGGTCGGCAAGATTGCGTGGCGCCTCCAGCTCGGCTCGGCCTTCATCCCCGCCGTTCCCCTCGTGCTGGGTGTCTACCTCTGCCCCGAGTCCCCTCGTTGGCTCATGAAGAAGGGCCGGTACCAGGAGGCGTTCAAATCTCTGCTCCGCCTGCGCAACTCGCCAATCCAGGCGGCGAGGGACCTCTACTACGTCCACGCGCAGCTCGTCGAGGAGTACATTGCGATTGGCGAGTCGAACGTCGTCAAGCGCTTCGTTGAGCTCTTCACCATCCCCCGTGTTCGCCGTGCCACCGTCGCGTCCTTCGTGGTCATGCTCGCCCAGCAGATGTGCGGCATCAACATCATCGGTGAGTCACGTCACAAGCCACCTAGCGTGGCTTGCGTACCGTTGCTGAGAATATTGCTGACATCACAGCCTTCTGTGAGTACGAGAACGGAGTGGTACAGCGATGAACCATCGAGGTTTAGGTGTCGTACCGGGAAGGCATGGCCAAGCATAACTAACCCCAGACTCGTCCTCCGTCTTCTCTCAGGCCGGCTATGACTCCCTGCAGTGCCTCTTCGCATCCTGGGGCTTCGGTCTCCTCAACTTCGTGTTCGCAATCCCCGCCGTGTTCACAATCGACACCTTCGGCCGCCGCAACCTCCTCCTCTCAACCTTCCCCAACATGGCATGGACGCTCCTTGTCACAGGGTGAGTTAGCCTCAACACCACCGTCCCTAACTCCAGTCTCATGTTCCTTCTCCCCGGTCCCACGAAGAACGAGGCTGGCGAGATCATCAGCAAGGGATCCGGCGCCCGCCTGCCCCTCATCGCCCTCTTCATCTACCTCTTCGCCATCTTCTACAGTGTCGGCGAGGGCCCCGTACCGTTCGCGTACTCGGCCGAAGTGTTCCCCATCACCCACCGCGAGGTCGGCATGGGCTGGGCCGTCGCCACCTGCCTCTTCTGGGCCGGCGTCCTCGGCCTCACCTGGCCCGCGATGGTCAAGGCCATGACCCCGACCGGCGCGTTCGGGTTCTACGCAGGCCTCAACGTACTCGCGTGTATCATGATCTTCCTCTTCCTGCCCGAGACCAAGCAGCTCACCCTTGAGGAGCTCGACTACGTCGTGAGTAATCCCATTCTGACGGCGCTGATGCCAGTTCGGCGTCCCTACCGCCAAGCACGCCAGCTACCAGCTCAGCACTTGGCTGCCGTGGTTCATCAAGCGCTACATTTTCCGCAGGAAGGACGCGCACCTGAAGCCGCTGTACAACCTAGAGGAGATTGGTGGTATTGAGAAGGACCCCGAGTACGCTGCGATGACGTCTGGCCCCGCGCACTGAGGTGAGGCTGTCGTTCGAATGTAGGAAGAAGTAATAGCAGAATGAATGAGGTAGAGCAATCTGAGCAGAGGAGCTTATCAGGCTCGGCCAGCTGACGAGGGATACCGTACCAGTAGTGTCTGTCTGTTCTCAAGTGCGACTGACAGATTACTTAACGATGGTTTCCAGTTTCAACTCATCCTCACTAGACCTCACTCCCATGCATCGAGCGCGGACCTATCGAACCTCATCGCATCGCCGTCATTGCCATGACGCACAGCGTGCGTCGTCCGTGGTGTGGTGCTCTTGACGTCACGAGACTTACCGAGCTCGCTACCGCTCCTCGTTACCAAGCCCCGCTCACCTATAAGTACCTGTAAGTATCTCACCAGGCGGCGCCAGCCCCAATCGCCACCAAGCTTACAACAACAATGGGCCGCGAGAACAAGGACACAATGAGCACGGGCAAGTGTGAGTCTCCACGGCGGGTCGAGCTGACAGCAGCCCTCGGCGAGACGCTCCGGGACGGCTGGAAGGGTGGGTATTGTCTTCTGCAGCGCTGACCGCAGAATTCCGCGGCGCCGGCGAGGAGCTGCGCGGGAACGTCAACTCGGGGCTCGACGGGTTCGGCGACGCGGTGGCCGACCGCGACCCGGACCACTACAACCGCGGCGACAGGGAGGCGCGGCACGGCATGTCGGATATGATGCAGGGCGGCCGGGGTCTCGAGCAGCAGGCGCGGCAGGATGATGCGTATGCCGACCGCGCTGCGCGGAGGATGTAGTGCGACGCGTATAAGACATGCAGCGAGATGTGAGATGTGATCAGATGTTCATGTAGCTCGTCAGTGCGACGCCGTTTGTGTGAGGAAGGTGGTTGAGGGATGGGGGTTGGATTGTCGCGTACTGGACAGTCGACATCTCGGACGCGATCCTAGGTCCCAACCGTTTTCTCCTGACTCAAATGGCCCCCGGCCCGAATGGAATGACGAGTTGAGCCATAACTCAACGCGCTCGGCGCCCACCCCAGAGATAGAAGTGGGTCCATGATATGAGCATAGACGAGACGACGCCTGCCCGCATTTGACAAACTTCCTCAGCAGTTGCGGCACGCGAAGCGTGTGGTGGATGGCGGGTGGATGGCGGGAGTGAGCGTCATCATTAGCGTCGCTGGGTTCCATTGGCGTACCCGCTGAGGCATGCGAGAGAGTGGCGAGTGTGGCGAGGTGGGGACACAGATCACATGTGATGCAGGGGCTTGTCATGAGTGCCTGTCCATCCTGGGCCGCATGGGTTACCCGACCTGCCCGGCCTGTGCTCGGGGCGGGGCCGTACAGGTCGTGCAGGACGTTAGAATAATAGGGATGGTGGAGTTGCAAGTGCGGCACAACAGGGACTGTTTGCGCGCTGTTGCGGCGCCGCGCCGAGGAGAGCCGAAAGAGGAGACGGGGCCCGGAGTATGAAGTGGAGCTGTGAGACCTGGGGGACCTGGGGGACCTGTGAGACCCGAGAGACCTGAGAAATCCGTGAGACCCGTGCGACCCAAGATGTGGTGAGTCGCCCAAAAGATACGACGAGCTGAGAATGGGAATGATCAAAAGATCAAAGATGAGCCAAATGACCCGAGGAGATTGCACCGGGTTGCACGGGCTGCCGGGGGTTGACTCAGGTTGACTCAGGTTGCCAGGTTGAATAAAAGAGTTTGAGGGGGGTCATTTACTTTGGTTCAGGTCTTTCAGGTCTAAAAGTCGAAAGTGGTAAAGGACCAGGCCGGGCAAGCTGAGGCCAGGCCGAGTGGAGATGGCGTGACGTATACGTCACAACTATCATATCACAACAATCTCACCTCCTCTCCTTTGCCCTCGTCGTATCTTGTGGCTCCCTCATCGCTTGCTCAGATCACCCTCGAGTTCCAGTGCCGGCCCTACTACTTACTACAGTACTTACTTGCTTGGGTTCCCTTGGGTCCGGCCCCTCCGCACTGCCCCTTGCTTACAACCTGGACGAGTGACTAACACGTCAGTCTGCAGTCTGGCCGCGCGATCGTCAACCCCCGTCAGACCTGAAACGTGAGATCATGGTAACCGCGCGGTATGGACATGACCTGCTCGACGTCCCTGCTGGACGTCAAGAAAAGCCCATGCTTGCTTGCTCGGAGCTCCCTTATCCGGCGAGAAGCCATTCCACTCATACAAGCCATTCCACTCATACTCACCAGCCCGAACCAGCACGCCATTATTGTCGTCTTCACGTCGTCTTCAGGTCCACGTCGTCTTGACATCGTCTTCACACCAAGGTCTGAGCTCGAGTCCCATCGCCGGAAGCCATAAGAAGGCACTCCCCTCACTGCAGCCCATCAGAAAGCACAACACTAGTTGACAATGTCCAGCAACGCCGAGGCAGAGACGATCAGGAGTAGCGAGCACGAAGAAAAAGGCAAGCGGTGGCGCGACGAACACAGCCATGAAGACACTCGGCAGCCGTACGATGTTCCCGTCGTCTATGACGACGATGGCAAGGCAACCATCCCGGCGGGTACATTCGACCCCGTGTACGAGGCAAAGGCGCGCCTGCTGAACACCGCCGTGAGTCGCAGGCTGATTGATGCATGACTGACGTCCAGATCCAGGACATCGGCATGGGATGGTACCAGTGGCAGCTGTTTGTGGTGGTCGGCTTTGGATGGGCTGCAGACAACATGTGGCCGATCGTCACCTCGCTCATCCGTACGTTGTTGACATCAGCGCGCGGTTTGATCCACCAAGCCTGATACTGACGGAGCAGTTCCCCCCATCGCCCTCGAATTCAACGTCTCGCGCCCTCCGCTCCTCACTCTCGCACAGAACATCGGCCTGCTGGCCGGCGCCATGTTCTGGGGCTTCGGGTGCGACCTCTTCGGTCGCAAGTGGGGCTTTAACCTGACTCTAGGCGGTGAGCCAGCCCCGCTATGGGTTTCATTCTAACGCTTCCAGTCACCTCCATTTTCGGCATGATCGCGGCAAGGTGAGTCCAGCTTCCTGGACGCAGCTCATCCCAGTTCACCCAACTTTGCCGCAATCGGTATCTTCGCTGCCCTGTGGTCGTTCGGTGTCGGCGGCAATTTGCCCGTTGACTCGGCTGTCTTCCTTGAATTCCTCCCGGCCGATAAGCAGTGGCTTCTCTCTGTTCTCTCAGTTGACTGGGCACTCGCGCAGGTCCTAGCCGCAGGAGTTGCCTGGCCAGTAAGTTCTTCAACCACTCGCACCGCCGTAACCGCCCCTTACACCAGCTCATTGGCCGAAAGACGTGTTCGGGCGATGGTCCTTGCACGCGTAAGGAAAACATGGGCTGGCGGTACTTTGTCATCACGATGGGCGCCATCGCCCTTCTCATGTTCGTTATCCGCTTTATCGCGTTCACAATCTACGAGTCGCCAAAGTACCTGATGGGCAAGGGCAAGGACGAGGAGGCTGTCCGTGTTGTCCAGGAGGTCGCTCGCCGCAACGGGATGACCACGACGCTCACCCTCGAGGACCTCAAGGCACTCGAGCCGCCCGGCTATGCCGCTCAGACTGATGCGTCGGCGGCGCTCAAGCGCAAGCTCGAGAGCGTGCGCGGCACACACGTGCGCCAGCTGTTCAAGACGAAGAAGCTCGCCTTCTCAACCGGCCTCCTCATCACCATCTGGGCATTCATCGGCCTCGCGTTCCCCCTGTACAACGCTTTCCTCCCGTACATCACGAGGCATACCATGGAGGAGAAGGATCCGAACGCCGACACGGTCTACGAGACGTACCGCAACATGCTCATCATCGGGTCCCTCGGCGTCCCTGGCGCCATCGTCGGCGGTCTCCTCAGCGAGACTCGCATGGGCCGTCGGGGCGTATTGGGCCTCGCCACCGCACTCGTCGGCATCTTCCTGTACGGAAGCACCACAGCAAAGACGTCCAATGTCCAGCTCGCCTGGAACTGTCTCTACAACTTCTTCGCGGTAGGTTGAGTCTCCGTCCCAACTGACCCCAGACCGTCATGTACGCCGTGCTGTATGCGTACACGCCCGAGCTCTTCCCAACAGCCTCCCGCGGCACTGGAAACGCGCTGACAGCGACCGCCAACCGCATCTTCGGTGTCATGGCGCCCATCATCGCTATGTTTGCGGACATCAACACCCCAGTCCCCGTCTACGTGTCTGGCGCACTCTTCATCATCGCCGGGTGTCTCGTCTTCATCCTTCCCTACGAGTCGCGGGGCAAGGCTGCTCTGTAAAATGGACGGCGTCCGTCTCTCCAGTTTCGACCATTCCCGACCGTCACACTCGATCTAATCTCCCCTCGCCATTCACTCTCTAAAATTCACGCTCGGCACTCGACCCTCCGTTTCTGCCCAACACCGTTCTGTACTTGTAGTATCGCTGTGAAAATTTCCGGCGTGGCGCGTTCTTTCCGACTGTTACTGATTCTACTGACGGTTGCACTGACTCCGAGTGTTGGACACACGGTACGTACGCTGTAGGGTGGTATGCACTCATGGTTTTCTGTCAGGTCAGGTCAGGTCAGCGTCTGTCAGCGTAAGGTGAGGTCAGTGTCAATCAGCGGAGTAAAGTGGGAGTCAGTCTCCATTCAGCTGCACCCCGTCAGGTCCAGTACATCTCTAGCTGTCGTTCGTAGTCGCCCATCTCTCAACGGCAGCATACTGTGCGAGTGCAGCTGATGTCCTGCGTGTAGGTTACTTCCGCGGAGGCGACAGCGTGAAGTATTTGTTGGTAACGAACTCGACCTCTGCAAGCGCGAGGAGCACGAGCTCATCGTTCTCGTTTGATTCGGGCTCGTCCATCAAAAAGCGGACACGCCTGAAAGCCTTTCTGGCCAAGCATCACGGTCAATTTCTCTGCCCATAAGGAAACGATAGATTGCAGGATCATAGAGTGATGACTAGTTTGTCACAACAACGCGTCGAGGTTGATGGAAGGTCGGAAGATCCGCACGGGGATCATCGGAATCGCCTGTGCGCGCCTATCAATTAGGGCTCAAGCTTGGACCTCCTAAGCGGCCGTGCGTTGGAGCTATGGAGCCGACCTCACCGTCCCATCTCCTGACGTGTCAATCAAAGTGCTGGTGTGGCGCAGAGGTAGACGCCAGTAGACGCCGTTTGGCCAGCAACTGTACGCTCCGGGGTGTTTCTGGTTCGATTCCCACGCGTCTGCCCCAATCGCAGATCAGAGATGAAATCCGGGGCGAAAAGAAGTCGACTATTCACCCTGTTCTAACTAGACGAGCGCTTCTGTGGGCAACAGGAGACTAACTGTCTTGGGCGTGCGCTGCGCCCTCTCACAGGAAGCTTAGTTGGATGCGCCAAAGTATGGAAGCGTTGAGCATGTCGACGCGTCTAGCGAGCTGGGTGGGGGCTGACTGCTGTTGAATGCTGTTGAATGCAAGGTGAATGCGGGGTCGAGGCCGGGGTTTTGGGAGCCGGTCGGCTGATCGGGTGTGTTAGATTGGATTGTTATTGGACTACTGGGATCGCTGTGATTTGTATTTGGGTGCGGGGCCTCGGTGGGATCAGCAAAGGCCTGGGTGAGCCATTTGGTGACGTATTTGTATGGATGATCACCCAGGGAGGGCAGTTCGGGCAGGCTGGCAGTCTGGCAGGCTGGCATTCACCCAACGCGGCATCACCAGCCCATCACCTGCCCATTGCCGCCGCCGCGTTCAACCAATCCACCGTCGACAGCAAACCCAACCCCACTCGACTCCATTCTCCCTCTCCTTTGCTCCATTCTCAGCTTCTCCCATCGCTTTAACACTCTCTTCCACATCTACATCACTAACCACATACACACATAACAATGGTGAGTCTCATCGCGGTCGGCCATGTCTCCTTTCCACGACCTCACCCCCTCGCCTAACCACTCCGCCTCGTCCGCCAGGTGGCCATCCATACGTGGCAACAAACACTCACCCCAGTCTTCCAACCAGCAGAAGGGACAGGCCGGCCAGTTCGGCCAGCAGGGCCAGTACGGCGCCGTCACCGGCCAGGGCTTTGGCGGCTCGCTCGCCAAGGACCGCGACGGTAACCCCGTCCAGGGCGAGAAGCACTCCGCCTACGAGGGCTACGGTGCCAACGACAGTGAGTGGCTGGCTGTGGGTCGCGCCACCCGACCGTGGACGCCTCGCTCGACCGGCAACCCACGCAGACGGTGGCCCAGGGCGTGATGCTGACGGTTGCAGGCACTGCCAGCGGTGGCTTCGGCCGCAACGCCGGCGGCTCGGCCTTCTCGCGCGCCGTAAGTCGCGATCGCCAAATATACGCTGACGCGTAGAACCAGATGGGTGCCGACAGCCAGGCTGAGGGCGGAAGCGACGACTACAACGACAACGAGGGCGGCAACAAGACTGGCGCCTCGACTCCCGGCTACCGCAAGGAGGGCGAGGAGGAGAGCACCTCCCAGTTCCGTGGCCAGTGAGTACCTCATGTTCCGTTCGGCAGCGCTGACCCCGCAGGAACCTTGCCTTCTCCGTATGTCACTGCCGAGCGCACGGGCCGCTCTTGCCACCGAATCTGCTGACGCATACAGAAGAAGAAGGACGACGACGAGCCGGAGATCTAAGCACGCTTCGTTTCGTTGTGTCCCGCACCGATCAGTCGCATGTCATCATTTGGCCCAGTGTAATAATGAAGGAGATTATGAACAAGTCTTGAAGTTCGCGGCGGGCAGGAGCGCTGGAATAGCATTCTTCTGAGCATGGCCCGTGATCTAATCATACCGTACATGGTGCATTATTCAGGATGGTTGTTCGGACTGTCTCTGGCGAATGGGGCAGCGGCTTGAGAGAGGGAGATGCAGGCTGGTTGCGGGGCCTACCTCGTGGTCAGTCAGTCCTGTCAGGTTGGTGAAGCTGCACGGTCCATGTGCATGTGCAAGGTGCGAATGGTGCACTGACCTGTACAGTGGGTAGGGGGGGAGCTGCGAGTGTGCGATTGCATACTCCGGTAGGGGGCAGCTGCGAGTGTGCGATTGCATACTCCCTCGGCCAACGCGTCTGAGGACGAAGGTTCCAGAGGCAACGGCAAGGGGCAGATGTGGCTGAGAGCTAAAACCTGTGCCCACCCATGGTGGCCAATTGATCGTGGCGTCCAGGGGTTGAATTGATCTTATCTCTCTCATCAAATGTCATAGAATTACCACCATAGTGCACATCAGCTTGAAACTAACCGTGACCACGACTGCTCTCATCAGAAACGCGTCGCGACGAGTTTTATTAATCGACATCGACATCGACACACTCTCTTTCACTACGTTCTCTACCACACCTCATCATGGTCAACCACAACCCCGCCTCCCTAGAACGACCCCTTCTCGAGGCCTTCCCTTCCTCGAACCCCAGCTCGCCAGCGCGCAGGACGTTCCACCATCGACCACCACGCCGGTGGATAAAACCTCTCGTCCTCCTCGCCATACCCCCTCTTCTCCTACTCATCTACTCCCTCGCTCACCCACTCGTCCCCGCGCTACCGCCACTGCCAAACATCCGAATCGAATCTGGCTCGTCCGAATCCCCAGACCGGCAACCAGTCGCGCCCGACCCGTGCTCCTGCGGTTTCACGGAGAGGGGAAAAGAGCTATGCGAGCTGTATCAACCAGCCGGTCTGCGGAGCTCCCGCCTAGTTCCCAGCGGAGGGGCGCGAGTGCGGCGGGTGCTCGCGCACGCCCGAGATGGCGGCGACCTCAAGGTCGGCGTACTCGGCGGTAGTGGTGGGTTCTCCTCAGTTCATCAGCGCTGACGCGCAGTATCCGCCTGTCGAGGCGTTCATCCGTCTCCCCACCACCCCGAGGGCGAGATGAGCGGCCCGGGATGCTACCCGTCCGTCGTGCGCGACTGGCTGCGCCAGACGTTCCCGGACTCGGACGTGCAGCTCTTCAACGGCGCTGTTGGAGGCATGGATAGCGCATACTACGCGTTCTGTGGAGTAAGTCGTGACGTGCCAATCTTGAAGTTGTCCGTGCGCGTTGACACAAGACCCATCACATCCCGACTGATGTTAATCTGATCGTCCTGGAGTTTGACGTCAATGACCAGCCGTAAGTCTACGCAGCGAACGCGCTCACGCAGTGATCCAATTTACCAGACATTCTTTGATCAGCTCCTCCGCGTCCTCCTCGAGTTCAAGTCGCAGCCGGCGGTGGTCATCCTCGGCTCATGGGCTCCCCAGATTGCCCAGGACGTTGGCTACGCCGATCCCCAGCTCGTCCACCTCCCAATCGCGCACTACTACGACATCCCATACATTTCCCTCAAGCGTCTCATCTTCGGACACTATACCCGCTTCCCCCACTCGACGGCGCGCAACTTCTTCCTCCCGGACATGCTGCACCCCAATGCCCGGGGCCACAGGGTCCTTGCGGACCTGCTCATCAGCTACCTCGACTCGGAGCTGTGCATGCTGCACCACCACGGACTGCCCATCTCTCCTCCGCGGGAGGAGACGATCACGACCCTCGAGCCAGCTTCGTCTCTCGTCGACGTCGACTTCCCGTTCCAGGCGAGCCACGGCGCCGCGGTCGACTGGACCCAGGCGCCGGACGATTGGGAGGCCACGTTCGACGACGAGAAGCTCGGTGCAATTGGGATGGAGCGCCGGCGCTTCGCCCTCCCAGCCACACCTTACAGCCTGCCCTTCTTCAGCACCTTCAAGGCTCTCAGTGAGGTGATTGATCCCTCAGGGGAAGATCCGGACGGTCCCGATCAAATCATGAGCCTTCCCAAGCCGACGCTGTACTGCGCCGATGCGAATGACCCAAGCCATCCCATGAAGCCGAGCGAGGCAGACGGGTGGGAGGCATGGGACTGGAAGGGAGAGAAGCACTACTGGGTCGCCTCGACCGTCGGAGCCCGCATTCGCGTCGACATCAAGGTCGCTGCAGGACGGTGAGTTAGCTGTACGTGTCGCAGCTGACGTGCAGAGTTGCGATTTACTACCTCCGCAGTCAGCAGTACAACCTCGGCGACGCGCACTGCTGGGTCGACGACAATGAAGGCGGCGCAGTCCGCCTCGCTGGCTATTGGGAGCGACAGTATAACCAGGCTGTTGTACATTACATCGACCGCAACGTCACCACTGGCAATCACTACGTGACGTGCGAGGTATCGGAACACACTTCCCATCGCACCAACCCCGACGCGCACAACTTCCGCATCGTCGCTGTCATGGCGACTTAGATACATAGAATTCATTGTAGTCGTACTATCCGTGTGCCGGACCCGTATTAGAAATACATGCATAGCCGGTGTAGCTTTACCACCTACCCGTACAACCTCAGTACACACTTGTAGCTACGATCCTTGCGTCGCTTTGCTCAGCTGCTCGAGCTCTTCTTCCGTCCCCACTGCCGCCGTCTCGCGCTCGATAGCGTCCAGACGGTCGGCGGGCACCTCCCCTTCCCGTCCGCCTGACAGGGCCTTTCCTACCGCCCAGGACAAGTACGCCTGGCGTCCTGTCTCCCACGCTTGACCTGGAGGCACGCCTGGCGCCCTTGGCTGCATCTTGACATCGTCGAGGACCGAATGGAGCGACGACAGGGCGTCAACAGCTCCCCTCGCTTTGTCGTCCAGCGGTGCCACTGCTGTCAGCTCAGCCCATGGAGGCCACTCACGCCCGGCTTCAGCAACCGTATCTCGCACGAATCCGACCTCCGCTCGCCGGTGCGCAGCAATCTGCAGCCGCCTATCGAGGACAGCTTCGGCCTGCGCAAGCCTGTGATTCACCAGTCGCGCCTGGCCCACGCGCGAACGCATGCTCTCGAGCCGCTTCTTGAGGATGCCCTCGCCCCCCTCGAGGTCGTTGACAAATTGGGCTCGATACAGATCCATCCCTTTCATGTGGGGCTGGCGTGAGCGAAACAAGGAGAGAACACGCACCATGACCAGCTCGATCCCGTCGGGGATGTGGAACGCGTTGCGCAACGCATAAGCCGTGAACTTGTCGAACGAGCGGTCGATGTGATTTTCAAGCAGCGTCTCGAGCGCATGGCTCCCGCGCTCCACCTCCGCATCGTACTCGCGCCTCCCGGCAGCCATGTGCCGCGTCCACTCCTCTACCGCAGTCACAGCCGGATAGATCTGCTGGCGCGCCTCCTCGGCGATATCCTTGAGCACGATGAACGGGGAGAAGTCGAGCAGCTGCCGTCAGCGAGTGGGGTGCACATACGCACCTCCAGCATGAACGCTTCCTTGTCGTCCTTGGAGAACACGATGGGGTGGTGGGGCTCGGGGTGATAGTCCCACGTTATTGATTCGGGGACGTCGAGGGGCGGCCCGTCGAGCTTGACCTTGGAACTGGAGGCGATGGGCTGTTCCTGCGAGGCAGGTGCGCTGGGCGGTGGGGCGGCGGCAAAAATCATGGGAGTGGAGGGTGCGCCCTCGGCAGCGCGGGATGCTCTGGATGAGCGGGACATCGACTTGCGCGACATGATGGATAGATGTTGAATGGAGATGCAGACTACGTGCCTGCACTTGAGGTCTTGACGAGGGGGTTTGTTTTGATCCCAGATAGTGGTCGGCTATTTATTTGGGCCCCTAATTAAAATCACGTGACCGTTTGTTGATATCGGCTGCGCGTTCCAGCTTGACCAGGAGTGCCCTAGTGCCGATTACCTACGACATCCATCTGCACCTCGATATCTCAACTCCTCTTCTTCCTTCTTCCCTCTAGCGAGCATTATTCTGTTCCATCGCTTCCGCGATTGTGACCCAGCTGCTCTGTAATGAAGGTCACCAAGCCCGCATGGGTCGAGCACGCCGCCGGTACGTATACAACTCACCTCAGTTCCTGACGGACAGGTGAGAAGCAGACCAGGAGTCCTATCTACTCCATCTCTGTGCATCCCGACGGAACGCGCTTGGCCACAGGCGGACAAGGTACGTAACCTCCCCGAGGGGAGCTAACGCCAGACAACAAGGTCAAGATATGGTCCACTCTCCCGATCCTGAGCCCAGAAGCGGCGGACAATGAGGCCAACCACAAGCTCTTATGCACTATGTCCGCACATACTGGTGAGCTCTCCGGTGTGTGACAGCTCACACCAGGCCCCGTCCTCTCTGTGCGCTGGGCGCATCACGGCCGCTTTCTCGCCAGCGGCAGTGACGATCAGATGTTACTGATCTGGGACCTTGACCCGTACGCTGACCTTCCCTGCTGACTGCTGACTCCAGCGCCGGTGGCGGCCGCGTCTTCGGCTCAGAGGACGTCAACGTCGAGAACTGGAAGGCTCTCCGCCGTCTCGTGGGGCATGTGGCGGACGTGGTGGACCTTGCGTGGTCGCGCGATGACACGATGCTGGCCTCTGTCGGCCTCGACTCCCAGATCATCATCTGGGACTGTACTAACAATTTTGGTTAGCTTCCAGATTCGCGTGCTTAGCTAACTACAGAGCGCATGGTCACGCTCGAAGCGCACCAGGGATTCGTTAAGGGCGTAACGTGGGATCCAGTGGGCAACTTCCTTGCCACACAGGTGAGGTGATCTCTTAGCGAATACACCTGACAGCAGTCTGACGACAAAACCGTTCGCATCTGGGACACTGACAAGTGGGAGTGCATTGAGAAGGTGTCCAAGCCGTTTGAGATGTCGCCGCAGTCAACTTTCTTCCGCCGTCTCTCGTGGTCCCCGGATGGAGCGTTCATTGCAGCTTCGAATGCCATGAACGGACCAGTGTTCGTCGCGGCGGTGATCGAGCGCGAGGGGTGGAACTCGGACATCTCCTTTGTGGGGCACGAGAACACGATCCAGGTGGCCGCATTTAACCCTCGCTTATTCTTTAGGCAGGGCGACGAGCCGAGCCGCGTGAACGCGAGCTGCATGGTCGCCTTGGGCGCGGACGACTTCACTATCTCCATCTGGAGAAATACAATGCACAAGCCGCTCGCAATCATTCGAGACATTTTCGCGCGGCAGATCCTCGACCTTTGCTGGTGCGTGCATGTTATAGGTCCCTACTGATGGCAGGTCTAACGACGGGCTCGTGCTGTATGGCTGCTCCGCCGACGGGACGATTTGCGCGATCGCGTTCAAGCCGAACGAATTCCCCGAGCTTGGCACGCCGGACTTGACGCAGAAGATTCTAGACGAGTACGGGTACCGGCCGCAGCGGAAACGCAAGGCGCTCACTCTGGGCCCGTCGACATCGTTTGCGGCCCCAGCGCCAGGCGGAGAGGAGAAGGTCAACATGCTGCAGCCACGCAAGGGCAAGCCCAAGCCACGCAAGATCAACTTGCAGGGTACAATGACGGGCGGTGCCACGGCAAATGGGCGCTCAGCAAGTGGCAGCGGTTCAGGTGGGCGTGCACCTCTCCAGCGTCCGGATGACGGCGGCCGTGCACCCCTCCAGCGTCCTACGCTTGAGCCCAGGCGAGCCAGCCGAGGAAGTATTGAACGTGGCAGTGGTAGTGGTGGCGGTGCGCTCGACGCATTTGCCCGTGCAGCCGATGAACCTTTGAGCATGAGCTCTGGCTCGGCAGCGACGGCGCGTATGCTGGAAGGAGCCCGGGGTGCATTTGAGGAGTCCGAGCGCCCGCGCCTAGGCGACAAGCGCAAGGCTAGCAGTGATGACGACTACGGTCGGCCAGCCAAGGGGCGGAGTCTAGGTGCATCCCGCGCTCTGCGTCCCGTGCAGGAAATCCGCGCCCCACTCCTGGCATTCGGGGGAGGAGGAGGCGGGGAGAGCAAGGCAATCCTCGTGCCCCGTGTTCAGAGCGGTATCCAAACGAACCAGGAGGATGGCAATGGGATGCTCAAGGCGGAGAACGAGGAGTCCGACAAGCACTACTCGGTCACCTTCTCACAAGGTGGTCATGACGTGTGGATGGACTTCCTTCCCTCCCCTGCGATCGTCATTACGTCGACGTCCCTGTTCTCTGCTGTGGGATGTTACGACGGCACTGTTCGGACATACTCTGCCGGAGGGCGACTGTGAGTAAAGCCAACCTCGGTGCGCTGACAAAAGCCTCTCGTCCTTCAAGCTTCCCATTGCAGCCACTGATATCGCGGGAAGCGAAGGCCGCCTCTTCATCCTCACGGCCGACGGTCAGGCGCGCGTAATGTGAGTTCGCTGCAGATCACGGCCTAACTTCAGCGATGTCAAGAGCGGGCGGCAGTTCATCCCTCCCATTTCTGCGAGCCATTTGATCCCCCCACCCGAGGAGGGCAATGAAGTGCCCGTCTCGGCTTACCTCCGCCCGAATGGCACACCGTACCTCCTCACCTCCGAGCCAGCCGCCTACGCCTTCGACAAGGACATGGGGGTGTGGACCCAGATCGCCTCCCCGTGGTGGGGCACCTCCCCGTTGAACGAGAACGAGGGCCGCACGCGGAACGGCCGTTCAGGACCGAACGGGATCCTCGCCGAGATCGAGGCCAAGGTCGTCTCCAAGGTATCCCCGCCAGCGACCAAGCCGAAGTGGTGGGACGAGTCCATGGCGTGCGGGCACTACGAGACGCGCCTGCGCGCGTCCCGCCTCCTGGGCTCGAAGGAAGAGTATCGCCACTGGCTGAAGGAGTACGCCAAGTATCTTGGCGACGAGAATTTCCGCGAGCGCGCCGAGGACCTGCTTGCGGAGCTTATGGGGCCTGTTTATCAGTGAGTTTCGTTCGTGGCGCAGCTGACACCAGTGTGGAGGGCAAGGATGTGGACTGGGTGCCGCGGATGATGGGGACACACAAGCACGACTTTGCGCGGGACATGCTCAGTGTGCTGCGGTACTCTGTTGCGCTGGGAGCTTTGGCGAACGAGAAGCTCGCGCTGCTCAAGAGCATTCAGCACGCGGGCACGCGCTGGGGACGGGACGAGTAGGCATGGCGCATGAAGCGGACTTGGGTGTACTGTGGTATTATGCATTGAATGTTGCTGTACAGGCATGAAGCGGACTCGGGTGTTGTCACGGATCAGCGCCGAACGCAATTGCGACGTTCCCGTTGCCGCTCGTTACGCCGTCCCATCCCTGCTGATCAGAAAACGCGGGCCGAGGATGTCGTCTACGGGGTCGCCGCCGGGCTGGTACTAAGAGGGGCTGCTAGGATGCCTGCTGGCAGCATCGCTGTGTAGCCACCTGAACATCTAGGAACATGGCCAGTATTGCTACGTACATACGACCATGCGCGGAATCAAAGTCATAAGGCGTGAGGTGGCGTGGTTGTGGGCGGTGGAACGGGGGACTTTAGTTGAAATCACGACGCCGGCCGTGACAGTGTGATATCATGCAGGTGTACTTTGGTATTATTCATTGAGTGTCGCTGTACAAGCATGAAGCGGACCTGGGTATACTGTGGTCTTATGCATTGAATGTCGCTGTATACAAGCCCGTGTGGGTTATACCACTCACTACAGCGCAAAAAAGTGTAGTGTGGGAGGTACCCCCTGGAGTGATATGTATGACCTCAAGTCAGAGTCCCTGTGACGCTATGATATGTATGACCTCAAGTCAGAGTCCCTGTGACGCTAGCTCTCGAGATTTCGCCTGCTCTTTCTCCGTCTTTTATCCGTCATCTTCTCCTTTTTTCCGTTATTTTTCCGATATTTCTCCGCCCATATTTCTCCGCCTTTTTCAACCTTTCTCCGCCATTCTTCCCGCATTTCCTCCTTTCTCCGTCTCATTTCCTCCTTTATCCATCTCTTTTCCGCCTTTTTCCCCCCGTCACGTGGTCAGCAATCCCCAGCGTAGTATTCGGGCCAATGGCCATCACATGGACAATTACCCGAGTTACGTCATCCGCAGTTTGTTCCCTTTGGCCTCCAGCCTCAGGGTCGCGGCTCCCAGCGAAATATTCAGCTGGCCGTGTGATTCGAACTGAGGACTCCCGTTCCTGGTGGAACATTCGAAAGCCCTAGATGTACCAAACCGCTGGTCTATGGGGGTACCTCTTGTTATACTCTACTTGCATTCTGGAGCTATAAAAACCAGTCGCCCATGCCCTCGCCAAGCCGGGTCACGTGCATGTGAGTCCCCGCACGTCCCACCATTGTACAGCGGCGCACTGCAAGTACAAGTGCACAACGATTAGAGCGCGATGCATCGTACGGCACCAGGGATCAATGCGCGTACCTTCCCCGACGTTCGGAGCCAGATTGCCCGAAACGTAACGGGCATTCTACTCGCCGTGTCAGGTAGGGTGGTCCATTGCTGCTTGGAGTAGCTGGCCGGAATGGACGACGAGTGACTAAACTCTGATCGATAGCCTAGTTGAATCAAGCCGTTCCGAAGACCGCTAGAGCGACCACGGTGCAGTCCAAGTCCAGTTGCAGAAAATCAAGGCCGACGGACAAAGGTAGACTGAGCGTCAAGGATGTTTTCCGCAGAGCCACAGTCGGCGGTCTACAGCATTCGTCAATCACCGTGAAGCTACCACAGCATGCACACAGTGTATATCCAGAATGAGTCCTGGACTGCATGGCGTAAGTGCCGACATGTTCTCGAGACCTGTGGGAGGTACTGTAGATTACAACGGAAGGCTGCGTCGTCACGCCACCGGCCATGGTCTGTCTCGATTCTCCCCGAACGATGGCACGCAATGCCTATCCTCAACTGCGCCTCCTGACCGCGGGACTCGGAGAGCATGTAAAGAGTGGGTATATATACTCGGAGAGTATGTAAAAAGTGGGTATATATACTCGGAGAGCATGTAAAGAGTGGGTATATATGTACAGCTGATAGCCAAGCTTCCCCCTCCGCCCTTCCTGCAAGGTACTTCGAGAAGCTTAAGCTTACTGTCTGTCGGCGACCTTGGTCAAGCGGACCTGTACAGCACGGTGGTCACTCCACCGGAACTGCTTTCCATCCTTATCGAAGACGTTGTCGATGACCGAGTACCATGTCGCAGCCCAGCCTCCTCGACCGACATGTGTATCGATGCCGCGGGTCCCAGCTTCCTGATCAGAGCCCAGCATGACATAGTCGAGGCGCACCCAGTCGGGGTCATAGTTCGTTCCCTGCTGGAAGTCTGTCCAGGTCCGCGCGGCTGGGAATGGAAGCTTCTTGACCCACTGTGACCCCAAAGCCCAGGATGACCAGAAGGAGTCAATGAAAGTGAAGGAGGGCGCACCGTCGGGTAGTGGCTGTACATCTAGCAAGGATTCCAGTGCCTTGGAGGTCATATCCACGTCTGTAATCAGCAAAGCTACCCCAAACGCGTCATGACAGAGACCAACTCACTGAAGTCTCCCATAAGGATAACGGGCGAATTCCCGGAGGCATTGTGATCGCGCTCGTTCTGGGTAAAGTACTTGTGCGCCTCTCTCCGAATGATGTAGCCGCTCTGTTCACGAGCTTGCTCGCCTTCGTCCGGGAATCTGTCGTTCCACTCATAATGGGTGTTGACGACGTGAACAAGCCCGTGCTCTGGTGATTTGTCCCTCAGAGTGGCCATAGTGGCTATTCGAGGCGATGTGGCCTACAGTCAGTGGGGACAGACTTTCCAAGTTCAGCCTCACGTCCGGGGCCGTTGAAGACACATCGGGTGTGTCTGAGAGCCAGACAGTCCTCCAGGCGACAGAGTCGAAACGGGTTCTGTCATCAACAACACACACTATGCCCTCACTCACTTATTGAAGAAGATGGGACTGTACTCGCCCTCGTTGATCCCGTCATCCCGGGCGGCGCCTACGTGAGCCCAGACGTCCCCCAGTAGCCTTTGAATATCACTGAGCTGGGAGTAGTCTACACCTTTCTGATGCTCGAGCACTTCCTGTCGTCAGTGTGAAGTTCGGCTTCGACCCACCTGAAATCCCAGTATGTGGACCTCGCTGCCTGTGAGAGCCTTGATGAGGGGTCCGGAGCGGTCAGACCATGGAAGCTCGTGGGGGTGGCCTTGGCTTGACCACTGCGCATTTCTCCTGAGGGTGAGCTGAATGGTACCGGGTCACGAAGAGAGTTCCCATAGGACGGGGCGTCTCACTACAAGGACCTTGGCCGGTCTGGTGAGAGACTCACACATTGGCTGTAGCAACGTATAGGGAAGGACCGAACTGGCTTTCGGCCTCTGCAATGTGGGAGAAGATGGCACCCATGATGGCTGATGTGAGGTGAGTGGCGCGGTGGGGCCTTTCAGAGGGATGCTAACGCGTTCTGCGACTGGAACTGTACCGATCTGGATTGAGCAGGCTGCCTCTTATATCCCAGGCATCGTGCGCCGCTATGCATATTCTCGTGTTCTCAGGTTGTGCAGTGCTGGGAGCTTAACAACACAGCTGTGTCCAAATGTGTAACGGGTGTGCCTGCCAGTTGCTGTGCCCACGCCGGTTTGTTCGGACCCAATTGTCTATCCCCGTCTGAAATGCCCGTCTGGAAAAGGGAGGATGCTTGTGCGTGTATGCGTTGAGGGCATGCAAGCACACCCCGACTAACCGACAGGACAATGCGGGACTGGCGTGCAGAGGACGCCACCGAGGTCAACCTCGTACAACGCCAACCATGTTTACCTTGTACAGCGTATTTTTCGATACACATGGAGTCGTGCCCTGACTCAAGAGGCACCCGTTCGCTTATCACATCGACATGCCCGCCATCCAGGCTCACCGACACGGGCATTCGCTTGCTCCAGATCCAATGTACGTGCTCTGGCTGATGAAACAGATATTCGCAGTGTGCTCCTTGCAGTGCAGACGTATTGCCGTTCTGGCCGACGACAGGAAACGTGAGTGTGGCCTGGATACAGGAGAGTAGCCACGGGGCAACGCGTCAGAACTCACTCCATTACCACATCAAGGGAGACGGGAAGGGGAAGCCCATCGCGTTCAACTGCGTACGGCTCTTAAGCCTCGCTCACAGCAGGAAATCTGCCGTGTTCAGCTTGTGGATTTGAAGGCGCTGTCGGGAACCGTCAGAGAACTGGTGGGAGAAGAGACGGAGGAGAGGCTGGCGAGCACAGCCCAGTCCTCCAAGGCACGAATGCCACTTGCCACGCTGTAACCAACGACAGCAACCACTTCGGATGCGTGGATGATGAGACAATTTGGCTTCAGAGACATCGAAAGACGCATATGCGAGAGAGCATTCCCAGAGCAGTTCCTATCCGCAGGCCTCAGGCACCGACCGCGCTCCTGTCATTCCTCAGCGACACGAGTACGTCTTAACTTCGCTTCTGACCGAAGTCTCTGATCCGGATAGATCGGTATGCAGCTGGCTGGCGCCCTGGCCGATTGACACTTATCCAAGTGCTTTTCTTTATCGATTCGTCCAGCTGTAGCTATGGTGACGACGTTTCCGCTCGTCAGCCGCGGAGCTGGACTACTTTTGAAGGGGAATCGTATTGAGACGAGGATTCGCATTGACTATGTTATGGTCGGGGTAGATTGGCTTGCGAACGAGACTCTCAGCTTCGAGGAATGGGGCAGATCTACCCAAGAGTAGTATGCAGTAGGTCGGGGGCAACAGACCATGGCTCAGTCTTCAACTGAGTGGAAGAGTCAAATATGTCTGGTTTCGCTGGATATTGGAGTGACCACCGTGCTGTTCGTATCAAGCTTGAGAGAGTTGAATAGAGGCTTGACGAGTGGGAATACTAGTCTGGGTCGAAAAGGATGGAGATGATGGATAGAACGGTTAGCTGCTCAATGCGGTGCGCAAGTCTGGTCGATCATTCCTCTCGACATCCCCTCGTCCTCCCTACCTCCTACCAGCATGAACAGCCTCTTATCTTTGACACATCGTCCTTTCTACTCCTTTCCAACTCACCATGCACTGCCGTCCTGGCGTCCTGTCCGCCCTGCAGTTCGCTCGCATGCTCAAGAGTCGTCTCGTACACACCAAGACGGCCTCCAGCCCCAACCGCCACACATTCGAAGGTTTCGACGGCTTCGCCGAGCGTACCGAGGACTGCCTCATTAACTTCCAACGCAGCGGCTATTCCGAGTGAGCCACCTACCGTCATCCTTCCATACTGACTCGCAGCCAGCCCGACGTCGCCGCCTACTTCTCCCTCTTTGGTCGTCCCGCCGGGCTCCATCCTGATAGCCCCTCGACACCAGAACACATCGAGACGGGCCGCAAGTACCTCCTTGACGCGTTCAAGCGGCGGGAGGGGTGAGCCCTCCATGTACCATAGTTGACCACAGCCTCTTCATCGACCCTGCCCTTCTCCCACGCCTGACGGAGGATCTCCCCCTCGCCCACGCCACCATCCCACATGTGGGAATGCAGGGCTGCCGCATGGCCTACGACCGCGCATACGCCCCTTGGGCGAGTATTGTGCCCCTCATTCCGACCGCTGCGAACCAGGCAGGCGGGGCGCTGGCTGGGCGCTGGGCGGCCAACATGGAAAGCGGGGGCTGGAAGCTGTCCGGACTCACGCCCTTTCTCCTTGGGTGGAACGAGAACGAGTGGAGCGACAAGAGCCTCGTCGTCAAGGTGAGCCCTTCCGGTGAGGGGCGACACGACGCGGGCCTCATCGTGAAGGTAAGTTTGGACGGATTGCAGGGCACAGGAGTACCGCGGGGACGGAGCCAGTAGGCTCAGGACAGGGACGAAGGCTGTGGAAGGAGAGACCTTTGACACCAGACCAACATCCGCGCGCCGATCCCTGCGTCCATCTACCTCAACTGGCTTAGTGCGCGCGACCACATCGGGCTCGTCCGCGAGCTCTACTCGGACCTCTTCAACGTCGTCTACCAGGCGTTCCACAGCCCGCATTCGAGCTACTTCAAGCTCGTCCACCGCTCGCTCACTGGCATTCCGGACGAGATCGAGTGGGATTCGGGCACCTTTGACGCGTTCGCAGCCACCAACGAGTGGGACCGTCAGAAGGACCAAAGCCTGCGCTATCTCGTTGGCGACTGGGCCCGTCCGACCGAGGCGTAGCTTTGTGGAGTTGGCTCTGTGGCATTGTCGGGTGTGAACGTGTACAAAGAACGTGTGCAAAGTTGATCGGAGGTGGACCGTGGGTCGGTGAAAGACGGCCGTCATATCAGAAGCCATCAGTCCTGCACAGTACTCCATTCATTTCGCTCTTTTCCATTCCTCATCTGCCGTCAGCTTTGGCGTAGTTGCGCTGCCCATTGCCAGAAACCCTTTCCCGCCTAAGCCCTCTGCTTCGCACACTGCTGCATGACTGACTCGTGGTTTTCCAGTCGAGGGATCACGTGTACCCGCCCGAGTTCCCGTGAGCGTGGGCCGTTACAGCTCCATCTGGTTGTGTGGAATACGTTCACGGCTCAACAGCAACTCCGCTCACTCACGCCTATGGAATCTCCGTTCTGCAGCTTAAACTTGATCCCTGGTCGGCATTCATCCCTCCTGGCAGGGGTGCATCGGGGCAGACTCAAGCGCTTATGTAGCACCGGAGAACAGCAGACCGCAACCCCGACGTTTCTCGGTCAATTCTCTTGGTGGAGCTCGGGCGGCCCGGCCCGGTACCCGGACCGACGAGCTTGTGCGCCGGGGAAGAACAGAGGAAACCAAGCAGTCAGTCAACTGTAGTCGGACTCGACCGACTGGTCTTTCTCCCCGCAGCATGAAGGCCGTTCATAACACCGCCCAAGGTCATCTCCGGGGCCGGGTCACTCACCCTCTCACATCTTGCGGCTCATACTTAACAACCTGACGTCGAGGCGCGCGACCAGCAGCCCACCGCACCCAAACGTGACGCCGAACGACGGCAATGAAGGGAGCTGATCCGCCACGCGCCTCCCAGAACACCCACAGTGGCCCCTACAGCCAGTACGGGCACGACCACCCCCTTGCGCCAATACAGAGCCATCTCAGCGTCGAGGCCGCGCCATATGTCCGCAACCCCAGCCCCGCGGAGGTGGAGGCGGCTGAAATAGAGGAAGAAGGGGGAAAACGGGAGTTGGAAGAGTACGAGAAGAGGGACAGGCGGGATACGAGCTCGAGTGGGACCGTGGCGGCAGACGTCGAGGCGGCGAAGGATGAATTCGTCGAGCCGGGATGGAGGGGTTGGTTGAACGTCGCAGGGTCGGTCGTCATTAACATGATCTGCTGTGAGTGGGAGGTCGCTACGCAGTCACGAACCTTGTTCCGCTCACGCCAGATGGCATGACCCAGTCGTTTGGGGTCTTCCAGCAATACTATGAGGCCGAGCTCCTCCGCGGCTCGTCAGCTATGGCGATCAGCTGGGTCGGCAGCATCAACTCAGCCCTCGTCCTTATGCTCGGGTGTATCTCCGGTCCTCTTTTCGACGCAGGATACCTGAAACACCTGACCATCGCAGGTGGGGCGATGTACATTCTCGGCCTTACTATGGCGAGCATCTCAAAAGAGTACTACCAGATCCTCCTCGCGCACGGGATATGCGTCGGCATCGGAATGGGCACGATGTTTGTGAGTCGCGGACGTGCAAGCTTCCCGACCTAACAGCCAGAGCCCCTCCGTGGCGACCTTGAGCCACCACTTCGCCCGCTCCCGCCATCGGAACCTTGTCTTTGGATTCCAGGCATGCGGCAGCGCCGTGGCCGGCATCTACCTCCCCATCATGCTCAACTACATGATGCCCGCAATAGGTTTCGCATGGAGCATGCGTGTGTGTGCGTACTCTACCCATGTTACCTAAAGCCCGCTGACGCCCAGTGGCTCTCCTCGTTCTCGTCTTCACGACGTTTGGCCTGTTCGCGCTTTCTACCACGGTGCCCCCGAGGAAGAAACTCGCCATCCTGTCCCCCGCGGTATACCGCAACCCCGCCTATTCGATGTACGTGGCCGGCGCGTGCTTCGCCGCAATGGCAATCTACTCGCCCTTCTCGTTCGGCGTGACGTATGCTACAAGCAAGGGCGTGCCCGTCGAAATAGCGAACTATGCGTGGGTGTCCCTGTCATCTCCCCGCTCACACCAGCCCCGCAATTTCTAACGGCGTCTCCATTATCGGCCGCATCGTTCCTCTCGTCTTCGCGGCGCGGACGGGCCCCATCAACGTGCTGACGACCTTCGCCCTCGCATCCGGCTTCATGCAGATGTTCTGGACGCTGACCCACACGACACCAGGCATCCTGGTCTACATGGGGATCTACGGAGTAGCGAGCGGCGGCTACGGTGCATCGCTGAATCCCGGCGCTGCGAGTTTTGCCCCACATACCAACCAGGCTGGGCTGTACCTCGGCATGTGTTTCTTCACCACGTCGTTTTCGTGGCTCGCCGGCGCCCCGATTATCGCAGCCTTGATTGATCACTATCCGAGTTATCTGCCTGCGTCCCTGTTCGGCGGGTCTGTGCTTATTGTTGGGGGAACGATGATTGGGACGAGCCGGTACATGCGTGCCAAGCAGGTGGGATGCCCATGGGTATAGGCAGGTAGTACCATGACTAGACTGTTTGTAATCTATGCATTGCATTGGCATTGGAAGGGCCGCGCTTGGCTCACCATCCAGATCTCCTCGCCTCCCTGAACGCCCCAGCTACTCTTTACACTTCTCCACGGCTGTGATGATCCCTCGTCCCAACCGCGCAATCTCAGCCACAACCGCACGCTTATTGGCACTAACCAGCGCAGCCTCTCCACCTGCCGGCGCAGTGTTGTACCCCAAGAACGGCTTAAACGCCCTTGGCACGCTCCGCGCAGGGTTCCACACCAATGCAAGCGTCTGGCCACCATGCGCGTCGTGGAACACGCGCAGCGTGTCACCGTAGAGCCGCTGGATGTCTTCCACAAGCAGGCCTGCCGGGTCGAAACCCAGGCGTACTTCCCGCCCTTCGCCGAGATTACGGAATGCCAGACTGCTCTCCCACTGTGCACTGTCTGGGTTGAGTGCCTCGGCCGCGCGTGTTCCCGGTGCCAGGGAGAGGACGGCGTCGTAGTGTTCGAGCGGCGTTGCAAAGAGATTCTTGGGGTCAGCAATTTGGCCGTAGGTGTCTGTCAAATGTGGGGATGGTATCGACTCACAAGAACGTCGAGTTCGCCGCTTTCGCTCTCAGCCGCATCGGTAACAAGCGCGAGCGTGGCCTGCGCGAGGGCCGCGACGCGCGACGCGAACAGCGGACCAGTCCTTGCAGTCCAGCGCGTGCCCGCAAGATCAGCCTCAGTAACCACTGCCCACGCCACATGAGCCTCATTGTCCCGGCCACGGGTCCTCGTAAACACCTCCATCGCCTCGGCTCGCTTTCCAGCGTCAAACCGAGGGCGACCTGATGCACTTGCGGCGTCCCGAGTAACAGCTTGTAAGGGTACGAACGCGGGCGTGGAGCGCCAGTCCCACGCGGCCAAGAACTGCAATGTACGCAGGAATCCAGCGGTGGCAGAGGCAGGTGGCCCTAGCGGGCCCGGATCGAGATACGTTCGTGCGGTAAGGAGCTCGAGGGCTTCGGGACGCACATCGGCGCTTGTGAGCATATGTGCAGCCGCCCAGCGTTTGAGAAGGCGCGCCGCAGTCGAGAAGGAAGGGAAGCGGTGGTGCATAGGGGCAAGCGAGGCGTGGTGGGTGGGTGCGTGCACGAAGCGGGTGGTCCACTTCGCCAACGCTGGGATGACAAGACGACGGGGGGGCTGGGGATGTTGGCTCGGCAGGCCGGGGGGTGGTGGCTCTAGCGCCCGCTGAAGGAGCAGCGCTTCGCGTTCGTGGTTGATCCGCACGCGGAAAGCCACGCCCTGTGGCATGAGCACTTCCAAGGCTGCCTGGTCTTCAATGTCACTCGCATCGGCGTCGAACGCAATGCTTGCGCGCACCCCGCGTACCCGGCTCTCAATGATGCGGGCTAGCTTCTCGAAGAGCGCCAGTTTGAGTTTCTGGATGGCGGCCAGATCGTCCGGCCACCTTGGGGAGGACTCAAACTGGAGCGTCACCTCGGCGACGGGGACGTAGCCAAGGCATTCGGGCGCCGAGGCTGCCCTGGACGCATCAACGGGGTGCGGGACGAACGTGGAGGAGTATCGCAGCAGGTCGGATGCAGGGGCGACGTGCAGCACCGCGAGGGGCAGCTCGCTGTCGACACTCTTGAGGAGGTTGTACAGCGCATCGTACCCCTCCATCATCGGACGGAAGCCGAGTTTCTCGCTCCCCTCAGTGTTGACCGCGTCGCGCGCCGACTCGGGAACCTGTAGCACCGACAGCCACTGCGCATTCGTAGAAAGGGACGTCACGTCTGCTCCGAAGTGGTGCCTCAGCAGCCACTGGACCGCGCGGAATGGGATAAGCGCCGCGTCCTCAGGCCGGTCGACGGACCATACCACAGACTCGGCGATCGTGCCGTCCTTGAATCGTCGCAGTTCGGCACGCTCGCCCCACAGCTCGCGGAATGTCGCACACTCCGCCTCCTTGTCCGATGCTGGTCCCATGTCAAGCACGCGTGTCGCTTGCGCACCGTCGAGAATGAGTCCAACGGCGAAGGTGCTGTCAGAGAGCACACGAGTGTGGACGATCCGCGCGCGGTCAGTGAGTCCGCGGCGCACAAGTTCGGCCGCGCGGCGCGCAACCCGGTCGATGGGGCTGGGATCCTCAGCACTCTGTATGGTATCGGTTTCGAATTTGGCATTCGAAGCGTCGACGCTGTTTGTCAGTTCGACTGGTAAGGCGGGAGCGGCTCACATCATGTACTCGTCGAATGAGGCTGGACCTAGCGTCTGTTTGTGCAAGAAGATGTCGGCAAAGTGATCAACTGTCGAGTCCTCGAGCATCGCAAGGGTCTCACGCGCATAGTAGCGTAACTGGCATCAGAGAGTCAAGCGTTCACGACTTACCAGCTCCACATCTCCCTTCTCCCAGCCAACAAAGACATTGATCGACCCAGTGGGGTCGACGAGGATATCACTGAAGGAGTTGACAAACTCTGATCTTGGTACAGCTTGCTCGCCGGCAATAAAGACGGGAGTTGACGTGAAATCGGTGTTGGCGATCATCTCCCACGCAGCGCGGAGGGCGCCCCACGCGCCGAGCCCGCGTCCCAGTCCCCGCGTGCGCTTCGTCTGCGCGCGGCTGCCGCCCTTCCCTCCGACATCGGCTCCGTCGACAACCCAGCTGAGGAGCATGGAACCGAACCATCCACTGGCGCCCCGGCTGCGGTCGAGACCGCGGTGCGCTGCCCAGAAGCGCCACAAGGCAAGGAACCTGTCAACGGTACGGTCTCCGTTGAGGGCCTGCGACAAGTGGTGGAGGTTGAGGAGAGTACGCTTCTGCAGCGTATCGTGCAGAATGGACGAGGTTAGCTGTGGCGTCGAGCCCGGGTCATCGCCGCGGATGAGCGATTTTGACGGATACAGCGTTGCGAGAGGGAACACCTCGGCAGGTACAGAGGCGTGAATCCGCACCTCGACCGCCTGCTTCAACCCCTGGTCCTTGCCTGCCTCAATCACAACGATAGGTCGTTGCGGGTCGACAGAGCCCCAGCGCACAGTAACGCCAGCCAGCGGGCCCTTCTTTGCAGCCGCCTTCTGAATCCCCTCTGCAATGACGGCGAGGTAGTGAGCCCTCTTGTGGAAGTAGCGGTACGCCGTTCGGTCCTTGGCCGAAAACATTTCCTGCTGTCAGCTGTTGCAGAGGGCGAGGTAGCTCACTTGGGGCATCATGACGACGATATCGATGTTGCCAGCGCGGCGCTTGGCCGTCTTGTATCCCCCACACACAGCCCAGGAGCCGCCAACGACGACTTCTTCGGGCGGCGTAAAGCCTAGCGTCCACTTCGGCTCCCCCTTGAGCGGGGAGAGTTCAGGCGGCCCGGGAAACGGAATGGATCCCTTGAGGCGAGCGACGGCTTTCCGTGGCGATACGGCCGAAAGGGATGGGAGGGCGTGCACGAGGTCATGGATGGCGCCGAGGAGGTCCTTGAGAGCCGGGGCTGGGACAGGGGAGAGCAGAGTCGACGAAAGGAGTGTCTCAAGCTGGAGGGCGAAGGTCGTCCCACCCGCTGATTCGGCGGCGCGGAGCTCGTCAAGCTCAGCAAGCGTTGGAGGCTTGTATAGCCCGCGCGAACGCGATGGACCTGCCGCCGGCGCTGCATCCCCTTCTCCATTTTCACCATCTTCGCCGTCAAACTCCTCCACTCCATCATCCTCATCCTCGTCCATGAGTTCCGCGTCATCGTCGCTGTCGTCGCTGTCGTCGCTGTCGCTAAGCTGCGGGTCGATCATGGGATCCACGAGCGTAGAGTTGGCCGCATAAGCCTCAATTTCCTCGTCTGTATCTGGCGATGCCTTGCGCTACTGTCAGCCCAGTCTGCAGCGTTCACAACTCACCTTCTTAGACTGCGGCGTCTCGCCCAGTGACTTGCGTTTACCCATGGTCCCCATGGTGAATGTTGTAATGTGACTGAGTGTCCGATCGCGATTTCAGTGGACCAGAAATTTCAACGACATAAATGTGGCCCCGCAAAAATCACCAAACCCGGCATTCTGTCCACCTCCGAGTCCGAGCCCGACTTTTCCGTCCACACCATCACTATGAGCGAGAAAGCACCACCAGCACCGGCTCCGCCAGTAGAGATTGACGACGATGGGCCGCCGCCAGAGTACAAACCGAATCCCAAGGTCGCGGTCGTCGTCGCCGGCGCGGCGGTACGTCACACCTCCACAATTCATGATTTTTCTAACTCCCCCAGCTCGCGGTAACGGTCGGCCTGACCCTGCTCGTCGTGCCCTACGTGCGCCAGGCGGCAAAGATGCAGACACCCCCCGAGTTCCTCTCGAACGCGCACAAGGCGAAGCCGGGGCGCCTTCCATCGCTATCGAAGGCCAGTTCCGCACTTTCAGAACAGGCGCCGGCAGCCTCGCAAGCTGTCTCACCCGACCTCGCCAAGGCGCGAGCCTTCAACGAGCAGGAGGAGGCGACGCTCTACGGCCCCGCGACGGACGAAGCGGGCGAACCTCTCGAACCTGTATCCCCGTGGCTGGGCTTCCAGGCGCTGGGCATTGCGACGGCGTTGGTCGGCCTCAGCGCTGGTCTCGGCGTGTTTGCCGCTGCCAAGTACCTCGGTGTCAGCAGTGTGAGTGTCGCGCGTCTCTCCTCTTCAATCAAAGAGCTGGTGGGACGGAGCTGACTTCAGATGGAAGAATTCGCGTCCAAGATGCGCGGATCGCTGGAGGGCAGTATGCCGGACCTCGTTGCGCAGGTACGGCGCGAAAGCGACGAGCCTCCAGTCGAGGCGCCGGCCCTATTGACGCGGTGGGGCGAGCTCGACGAGACCAAGTTTGACAACTGGATCGGAAGCATTGAGAAGGAGGAGGCAGAGGCAGCCGGTGCGCACGCGACTGTGCCGCCGGCAACTGTTGAAACTCGATCGTCAGAAAAACAAGGTGTGCTCGCCGCGCTTGGCGCCGCGCAGCGAGAACGCGAGCTCGCCAGCTGGCGGCAAAGGGCGGAAGCCAAGAGTGGCCCGCGCCTAGTGTAGCCCACCATTCCAAACCCGTGCCGACCTGGTGCCCGACTGGTGCCCGACTCGGAATGCAGGTCATGTGGCCCTTACGACCCCCCACTCCAAATTCCATGACGACCCGATAGGAGTGCGTCGAAATTCGATAATCCCATCTAGGATCATCTTGATGGGCGAGTGCCGGCCGGTGCGGAGTCACCGCGGTCTCACAGCCCACTCTCTCGAGTCGTCGATCGTCGGCGTCCTCATCGCCACCGTCGGGATGTCCATAGACTGTAGCTCACCACATCACTCATCATCTAATGGCTTGTTGGCAGACATAGAACTGCATGACATATCATACTGGCCGCGCCGTGTGGACTTAGTGTCCAGCGCCCTGTGGCGGCTTTTGGCTTCTGAGTGACTTCTGACCGGGTACCGAAATATTCCCTATCTACAACTTCGGGCTAGGCCTCTGCTAGTCTAATATTACTCGACAATGACGATCGGCTCAGTCGCGGCCGTCCTGAGTGTTAGCAGGGTTCCGCCGTGCAAGTTGGGCTGGGTTCTGCTCACCTGGTGCAGACGCTTCAGCTCAGCGAAGGAGTGTCCGCCCTGGACTTTGTGAGCCTTAGTCTCCGGCCTCTTGGCTGCCTCCTTGTTCTCAGACAGAGTCCGCGCCTTGTCGCCCCCTCCCTTAGGCTTGTGGATGGGCACGCCGTGCTGGGTCGAGAAGAGCGGGCCGGCGGTGTCTGGGGTGGTGCCGGGGCCGCTGCTTCCCCCCATGGCGCGGGCGAAGTAAGCAGCGGGGACGCGGGGTGCGAGAACGGCGCGGCGGGCGAGCTGGAACATGGCTAGACTGTTGACGTGGGGTGATAAGGCGGCGAGGAGTGCTTAATGTGCGGGGGACGGGGTTGGCGGTGCCTAATGCGGGGTGCTGGGTGGGAATGAGTTGCTTGCTGGTTGCTTGCTGGATGCTTGCTGGATGCTTGCTGCTTGCTGGATGCTTGCTGGATGCTTGCTGGTTGCTTGCTGTTGCTAACGAGTTACAGTAGTGCTTGTGCTTGCTTGCTTAGTTGCAGTGGTGATTGCGCGGTGCGGTGGCGAGAAGACCCAAGATTGGCTGTATATCTATGCGGGGATAGTAGAGACTGAGAGAGGCTGGGGTAGGAAGCATTCCCCCACTTGCCAGACGGTTATATACATATGCCTGGCGGCCAACAAGACGTGATGAGCAACCAACTGTCCAATTGCCCGACCTCGGCAGAGTACGCCATTACTCCTGCGCAGGCGGCCGAGCGAACAGCGCGCATCGATCAGCTGCTGGCATGCTGCCTCCGCCGCTACCAGCGCTGACAGGCATACCCTGCCGCTGTTGGCCAGCTGGTCAGCCGGTCTCGGTTGTGGGCAGGATCCGGCGGTTGATTCTTGCTTCTTGCTTATTACTCCTGGGTGGATAACCTCGGCGCGGGGCAGAGTGGGAGCCATGTCGGCTGCCACCTCCATTCCCCTGTCGTCTGTTCGTCTCTTGCGCCAATCGACCTGCTGAAGCGGTAGTGACGTACCTTGGTGCCGTGGTGCCTGCCTCCCCTTGCGGGGTTGTTGCGGTCATCGTTGCGGTCATCAACCTGATGATGTGACCCTTTGCCTCCTCCGCCTCACCCACTTTCGCTGAGGTCAGCTGCTCCTTGCAGGCACGGTATGTCTGAAGCTCGATCTTTTGCAATTCGTCTTGCGACGCTACACCAACCAAACACCCTTCACAGGGGACAGCCAACCAGATCCAAGATCCCCAACGTCTCGGTGGAGCGTCAAGCGGTATGCGATAAGGAGATAAGTGCATTTGAACGAATACGAGGACCGATGTCAGATGTTTGGAATCAAGGTGGATGTGGCCATAGCCGGATTGCCTCACCGCACAACAGCTACAACCGATTCACGCACACGTGGTAGACAGCGCCGGCGGTACGACGACGTGCAGCAGAGCATATCATATCTCACTGTTCTAGATCTTCTAGCATTCGTATGGTGGTTATCGATATCCATTCTAGCATGCTGTTCCCGCGGTGGCTTGATTGTTCGTTGGTCACACAACGTGCACTTCTTGCGGTGGCTTAATTGTCCGGTCTGCGACAGGCTGATGGAGCGTGACCAGTCGCTTGGCGGAATGGACTTAGGTCGCTACGTGCCGCCGCTTGATGTCAATAGACTACAGCGGTCTCACTCCGGCACTCTGCCCCACGGCATCGCTGTAGCCGGCGTCATAAACGAGGTTTCACCGACGACTGCGTCTCCACTACGCCGAGCTCGACGCTACGAGACGGAAAATCTCACAAATCTCACCGTCGAACGTCAGCATCGGCAACACTCCTCTTCCCCAGACGTTCTCCAGCTCCCTGCCTCACTACCCGATCTTGACACTGCCCATATATGCATGCTCTACTGTACACTTCCCCGCGGCCGCGGACTGTCGGCGGCCAGCCGCTACGACATGCCAATCTACGACTTGTCCTTTTCGTCGGCGTTCTCCTCCTTGGCGCGCTTGACGTCCTCGGCCTTGACACCAGCAGCCTCGGCAGCAGCCTCGTTCTTCTTCTCCTCTGGCGACTTGGAGTCGTCGATCTCCTGCTGCGCGTTGGCGATACGGTTGTCGACTGATGTCAGCTCGGCTTCTCATACGGTCAGCGACGTACTGAGGTTATGCAGGGCGAGGACGGTCCGGATAATGAGGCCGAGGTAGACCATGACGTTCTGGTCGTTGACAGAGACGCGGAACGCCTTGCCCAGCTCCACATCGCCCCCCAGCTGCGGGAGTAGCCCCACAATCTCCTGCACCTGGTAAATGATCTGGTGGTTGACGGGCATCTTGCCCTTGCGCACGTCGTTGAGGTATTCGGAAATCTCGCGCAGGCGGGCGTGCAGGCCGCGGAGGGATTCGAGCTGCGAGGCCACGCGGTTCGAGAGGCTCTGCGTCGTCAGGAGGGAGGAGGAGGCTGCCCCAGACGTGCTGGAGACGTCGCGCAGGAGGTGTTCCACGCCAATCTCCTCGGCCTCCTCGGCGTCAATGGTTGTCGGGACGTGCGTGAATGTCCGCTGGGTCGCTGTGCCGTCGTCGCGGATCTCCTCTACTGCGAAGTATGCGTCGGTGGGGATGCCTGTGTCGCCGCGGCCGCCGTGGGCTCGCACATCGACGATCACCATGATGGGGCGCGGGCAGAACCGCTTGAAGAGTTCTGTGATCTCCAGGTCGGAGGAGCGCAGGCGTGGACCTGTGTGGTAGAAGCCTATTGGGCGCTCCTTTGCTGGGCGTCAGCGCTGTCGGCGAGAACGGGAGACGCCAGCACGCAGGCGGTTGAGAGTTGGCTGGCATCCCGTCTTCAACCCCGAGCGGAGTATCTCCGCGATACTCACCATTGACCTTCCGGAACATGCGCCACATCTCCTCCACATAGTCAAGGTCGAGGAAGAACGTCTTCGGATCCCTCTCATCCTCCTCGAATGGCACTGCGAAACTGCTCATTAGCTCCTACTTCCCTCCCGAACTAACGAGTTTGCGACGTTGATGGTGTTCCCATCATCCTGGCCGAGCAGCACGCCGAGCACACGCTTCTTGTTCGACAGGGGAACGCGTGCCGCGTGATCGACAACTGAAAGGAGGACTAGGGGGTGGATAACGCTGTGGTCAGCTCAGTGACGAACGACACAGCGGTGCTTGCTGGGCAGACGACATCGGCCTTCCACCTGAACACCAGCAACTCACACGTTGGTCGCTGAGAGCTCGTTGACCTGCTGTCAGCTGAGACGGATCGAAAACATACTTGAGCAGTTGTGAGGCCCGGCATTGTCGAGCTTGTTGAGTTTGAGCGTTGTTGACAAGAGGATAGAAGTCGGTAGATGTCTTGTGCATCATTGCCCAACATTCAACGCGTCACCGTCCAGTCTGCCACCGACCACGTGGCTCTATCACCGAAACACCGTCCATCAACGTACATCTTGCTATTTCATACTTCTCTATGCATACGCCTTTACTTCTCTGTTCTACGAGTACAATATGGCCCGGCTGTTGCCGCCGTTGCAGAATTCTTTGTTGCTCAGCTGCTTGTGGTATCAACTGTCGTGCCCCGGAGCCGACTGGAGCCGGGCAAGGTCGCCCGTTGTGGCCTCCACCTGTCAACATCTCACGCAGTCATCATGTTGCCGGGCGATTGATTCTGAACACACGACCTCAGCAACTAAGTAAAGGAGATTCCAAACAGTCGCAAATCTGACCAAGCCTGGCCTGATAGCCAGCGTCACTCTTAGGCTTTCTCACGGCTCTCCACACTCCTGTGTTGCGATAGTCGCATCCCTGGTAATACAATCTGCTGGCATCTACAAGTTACGTGAACTGCGGTCAGCAACGCTCCCTCCCGACCCAACTCACGGTAGCGAGGTAGCTCTCGGCGACGATACGCGCTCGGGCATTGAGCGAGAGCTTCATCTCGCTGATCTCCTTGTCCACGTCCTCCATGAACTGGATCACAAAGTCCACCAGCTTGTACTTGAGCATCGACTCCGCATGGAAGTTGGTAATCAGGAAAGAGATGTCGTAGCCCTGTTGCAGTGTCAGCACGTGTTCCCAGCCCGCTGGCTCAACTCACGGGAATCGGCTTGCGGCGCAGAATCACAAAGTTCTCCGCTCGCATCATCATGAACCTTGTAAACTTGTGACAGAGGATCTTCTCGATCTCGTCCGCCTGCTTGATGGAGATGGACACACGGACGGAGTTGATAGAAGGCTCAATGAGCACCTTCTCGGCTTCATTGCGCGCGACCACCAATGGCTGGAGGAGGACCTCGGGCGTCTTCCTGCGGAGTTAGTTCCATCCTCCTGCGACCGATGCCGCTCAGGCTCGCGAGGCCCAGAGGCCGCTGTGGACGTACCCAGCTTCGATCTCCGGCTTGTTATGCCGCTCGACGACTTGGGAGGAGAAGTTCTCGAGCGTAAGAGCCGCTGTGAGACTCGCGCGCACGGCGTTGAGGTAGGGTCGGAGTGTGTTGGACTGGGGTCAGCGCACAGCCGCAGTCGACGGGCTCACCATGGTGAGATGGTGGTGGTTTGGATATATGGGCGCGTCTCGCCCGCAGGTAGCTCGATAGACTGGGTCCTGTGAAAGAGTGTTGGCGGTGCCGCTGTGGATGAAATCGTAGCAAGTAAGGTCGTGATTCCGAGTTGGAGGTCGTCGTCGTCGCGATGATCGAAGGTGGACACGACGTTGTGGTGGAGGTGTCGTCACTACTGCCATGCTGCTTCCTCTTGCCCTGACGAGGAACGCCACAACTGCCAAATGCCGAATCGCCGATGGGAGGGAGTTGACCGGAGGTGACCCGATTTGGACTTTGCCGTGGAATGCAGAATCCAGAGACTTGGTCCTATATCCTACACTTGTGCTCTTCACCACCACCACTTATCTCTTCATCGTCATCTCGCATTTATTCGTCGTCATCCCTTCACCTCTCCATCTCTTCATCTCTTCATTTCTCATCTTCAATTTAAGCAAAGAAAAACAATCATCCATCCGCTCTTGTCTCACTCTCCTTTCTACCCTTATCCTCTACTCTTATCCTCTCCTCTACTCTCATCTACTCACTCACGACTGCAACCCTTGATTTACAGCACCTGCTCTATTTTACCTTGATTGACGCGCCCAAAACCGCAGACCACACTTCACGCACGTCCTCTCCTCATCGAAAGCAGCAGTAAGCATCGCAGTGACACTGAGCAATTCTAACCCATGCTGACATGATAGACGCCAGCCGTCGCCTACTCATATCCCAGAATGAGTGGTGGATTTAACCGTCCGGGGGTTCCCCCTCCCACAACCCCACGTTACCCCCCACCAACGAACTACAGCCCGGACAACAACACCAGATATCGCCCTTCGTTACCTCCCGCAGGCTTCCCGCCATTCCCTCCGCGCAACTTCCCCCCTCCCCCCATACCACCTTCGTCTTATCGTTCCCCATATGATGAGTACACCCCAAGCCCGTCTTTTCCGACGCCTCCCAGCAAGGGTTATGGCAGCCAGGCCAGCCAGGACGTCTACGACCCCTACCAGCCTGCAGCCGCGTACGACCCCGGAGCACCCCAGTTACGCGCACCCCAGTCAGTGTCGTACACGCCTCCAACGCCGACAACCATGACTACGGCCCCGCATCGACTACCTCCCCGCCCAGGAGATGCGCAGGATCTACCACTCCTCACGTCACCCACGCCAGTCACTGTTGGAAATTACACTACGACAGTGTACTCTCTGCCACCAAGCCACCTGCCTATTACGAAATACGTGACCGTCGATCCGGCGGACGCAATCGACCTCCACCGCGCCATCTGCCAGACTGGGATGACACAGGCAGTGTGGTACGCGGACGGCCAGACACGCGCCGGGGAAGGGTGGGGTGCAGCCGTCGAGTGGGTGCTCGACACTGGCATGTCGGGCGCCAAAATGCGTACCTGCGTTGGCCAGACGACCTCGCTTGGCACAGAGCTGGGTGCGATCAACAAGGCCGTGGAAGGATTCAGGGACCATCTCAACCAATCCATCAAGTCTCAGAAACCCATGTCGCACGAGTTTGTGCTGTTCACAAGCAGCGCTGCGGCAATTGTCGCGCTCGACACGTCATCCAGACCCGAAAGCATCCAGTTTGAACGAATGTGGCGCGAGATCTGTACCGACTTCCTCAAAGCGCATCTCACCCTCATCCATCTGCCAAAGGGGAGTGATGTGGACGGGTTTGTACTCGCTGCGAAGATAGCCAATGTGGCTGCGACGAACAGCTACATGAAACGCAAGAAGGAGCGTCTGTTGGACGATATCTACAACCGACCGGGGGGTGGCGAGCCTGCGCCTGGAGGAAGCACCGAGGCAGGAGCGTGGCAGCGCGGAGACGCTGATCCGTCACGTCGCAAGTCGCCGTTTGAGCGACCATTGCCATTGCCTCTGTCGCCAGAGGTGCACAGCCACTCGCCGCCTCCTCGCTCGGCGTCGGCTCATGCCTCGGAAGGCGGCTTCCCTGCGCGTGCGCCCTCACCCCCAGCGCCAGCGCAGCCATACGTCAGCCCTCCACTTCAGGCGTCTCGTCCGGCTGAGTCAAGACCCGCCGAGTCAAGACCAGCAGAGCCTGAGGATGAGGGTATCCAACCGCGTGCTGACGCGCTGTTCGTCACAAGGTGGGTGGTGGCTACGCAACACCTGCTAACCATAGATTCCCCGAAAGTGCATGCGCCAAGGACATTGGCATTTTGTTTGCCCAATTTGGCGACATGTGAGTGGCGAATCGCGCTTACGCTGACCTCAGTGTGTCTGTGGATATTTTCTCCTTACCCCCCGTCAAGCCAAGATTTGCTTTCGTGGCGTACGCGGACCCCGCCGACCGGGTCAAGGCGATCGAGCACCTCCACCAACGCCCAATTGATCTCAGCACAGAGTTTGCTCGTGAGAATGCCGAGGACCTTGAGATCTGGAGGGGCTGGGCGGGCACCCTCACAGTCGTCGAGTCGGACGGGGACAGGCTCGTCCCGCTAAGCGTTGCGAAGGACTTTCCCGAGCTCCCCTTTTACGCAACGCAGAGTAAGGTGCCTCCAAATGTTCCTCAAAAGCGTCTGCGCAGCGATGACGGTAAATCGTGAGTTGACGTGTGTCTGTTCTTATCTCACGCCAGCCCGGCTACATCCGAGTCGCCGTCTAAGAGGGCACGTGGTTCTGACACTCCTGAAGTTAAGACGGAGCCGGCTGAACATTCTCAATCCTCCTCACTGCCCTCGCGCGCTGTCGGCCAGTCATCTCGGCCCGCGGGCGCGTTTGACAATCCTGACGGGGGGCTCGCAACCCCGACGCCAACCCCTGCGAGTAACGGCTCTGGAACTCACCCTACCCACCTGACTGCTGGCGACAGCATATCACCCGCCGACGATGCCAGCCTCAAACCGGCACTGACTTCTGATCCTGAAGTGCCAGTCAAGCTGAGCGGCAAGACGCTGCAAGCGCAGATCGACCTCGTGCAGAAGGTGTTTGTCAAGCACGACCGAGACAACTGGATCGCACATACTTGTCTCATCGCGACGGACCTCGACCAGGCGCGGCGCCAGCTCCAGGCAGACTTATACGCAACGGATGAGGCGGCGCTGACTGCGCGTGATCTCGAGTCAAAACTCTCCGCACGGGGGTTCACCGTTGCACGAATGAACACGTTCGTGTCCAAGGTCCTGAAAGTGCTTGACGGGATCGCGGCGGAGGACGAGGCGGAGAGCGGCGGACCATCACCGTCAAAGGACGTTGATGTGACCTCACTTGAGGCAGAGTTGGCCCGGGTGCTCAAGGACTATCCTCCGCAGACACGTGAGGCCATGACCTCGGCAGCTAGGGTACTCGAGTATCTGAATCTTGGCAAGGAGGTGCAGGAGGCCAAACGGCTTGAAGTGGAGCGCCGGGTCGGTGTGCTCGAGGGCATGGTGCAGAAGGGGGAGCAGGTGACTGGGGTTGTGCGGTTCCTGCTTGCAGGTTAGTTGATACCGAACAAGAGATTATATCATGTAGTGTGGGCGAGTATGCCATGTAGAGTAGCGCTAGTGCAATGGGTCTGCGTGGAGCAGTTGCACGCCGACAGGCTGTAGGGTACATATTTGACATGTCATATCGAAAACATCTATCGCTGTGTCCCTGCCTCTATGCACATTCGGAGACGGTGCCACACGTGCCATGGAACTAGTAGAGCCAGTTGGCGATCCAGAGCACGACGAGCACAAGGCCGAGCTTGATGCTGTCGTGCGTCTGGGCCAGCACGCCAATATTGCCCAGGACGGACATGGCCGTCGTGTCGCGCCACCGCCCTGGGGCGGCGTACGCGTCGGTGTTGGCAGCCTCTGCCCCGTTCGTCTCCTCGTCCTTGTTCGTCGCGGTGAGCGGGATGCTCTCCTGGTTGGCATCGAAGATCGGCTGCCCCTCAGCCGTGACCGGGGGCGGGAGCGCCTTCTTCTTCTTCCCCACGGCCCAGTCTGTGATGACGCCCGTCGCGCCGGACACCTTGTAGCTGAGCCACCCGAAGGCGATGGACGAGATGACGAGGTTGACCGGCCGCCACCGTGTGGCAGGCAGCACGAGGAGGATGGCCTTGGTGTCCGCGGCCAGCCAGCCGTGGAACTGGAGGATGAAGGTCTCGAGCGAGATCTGCCCGACGAAGCAGAACAGCTGCGACGTACATGTGCGCAGGAGAGCGGACGCGTTGCGCAGCACCACGAACGACAGGATTGGGATGACAGCCACGGCAGCGTGGTAGTTGTTGTACTCGAACTTGTCCTTCCGGCTGAGCTCGAACCACATGTACCACGCCATGCCGAGGATGGAGGCGATGATGGCACCGGTGCGGAGCTGGTTGAAGAAGGGGCGCTCGGCGAGGCCGAGTTCCTTGAACTTGATGTAGGCGTAGGCGGCGAGCATGCCGCCCCAGACGATGTAGAGGTCGAGCGTGACGCGGAAGGACCATTCGGAGGCGCTCCACTGGATCGCGAAGACGGTGTTGAGGAAGCGGAAGATGGCCGCCATCATCCACTTCTGGTGCATGAAGGCAGTGACGAGGCCCGCGCAGACAAAGAGCTTGGTGAGCAGGAACGCGGGCTTGTCGTTGTACCGGCTGCCCAGGGCCATCGTGGCGTAGATGATCATGTACCACCAGCTGACGAGCGGCGCAAAGTAGTAGAACGCATAGTCCGTGTTCATGGTGTATGGGAGCACGACGGACAGGAGGTTGAGGCGGACCAGGACCTGCGCGATGCGGTTAAATCCGTAGTCGCCCTTCTTGAAGTAGAAGAAGAAGTGTCCGTACCCCGTCATGAAGAGGTAGGCGGCCACCATGACGCGGATGGGGTTGTAGATGCCCGAGATCTTGGACGCGCCGAAGAAGTGGTAGATGAGAATCGCGACTGTGAGTTAGTCTTGTCCCCGCGCCGACTCACTCTGCATCCAGCCCTTCCACTCGTCGGTGATGTCGCGGTTGAGGAAGCCCAGGTCCTTGCCCTTGTTCTTGACGGTAGCCAGTCCCGCAACGAGCGCAGCGAGCATCAGCGCGCCGAAGATCTTGGCGTCGTAGTCCTTGTTCTCCTTGAAGAAGATGGTCGTGCGATCCGCGAGGAAGAGGTATGCCATGGCCAGGCCGAACTGGCTGATCGCCGTTGCGACCTTCTCCGCTGGGATGAAAGCAAGCACCGGATGGCCCTTCGGCAACCGCGGGGCGAGGTAGCAGCTGAGCGGGGCCCACACACCAAGGTAGAGGAGGAGGAGGGCCTGCAGCGGCCGGATGGCCGAGTACCGCCTGCAGCAGGTGCCCTCGGCCGCCTCGTCCCTCAAGGCGTCGTTACACCGCCATCCGAGCATGAGCTCCGCCTGCTTGTCCATGATCCGGTCGGAGAAGTGCAGCCCGTCACTCGTCTCGCTGTCGACAAGGAGCTCGTTGAATACCTGCGGAATGATGACGGGCGGAGGGTTGGGATGTGCGAGTCTTGCCGCGAGGTCGGCGTTGAGCGCCTCAACGTCGGAGGGGACGATGGTAGCCGCGCGCTCGCTGCTCAGCTTCTCCTCGACGGGATTGGCGAGCGGGATGAAGAACACAGCGTCGGCAAGCGCGAAGTCGTGCGCTCCCGCCTCCGCCGCGCTCCCGCTGCCGTCGGGGAGTAGCCCCGGCAGCCAGTTAGTCCCTGTGGCAGTCATGCTGTCCCACGGCGTGAGGAGCGGCACGATCGGCGAGCCCTGCCGCTCGCGCAGCGTGTCAAACGTCTCCTGGATCGTCTTGGTCCATGCCTCGGTACCTCCCGAGGACGGGTTGCGGAGGAACCACAGCCCAGCACCAAGGACGAGGAGGGAGGCCGAGTTCTCAGGCCGCGAGCGGAGGTAGGTGCTAGTCTGGGTGGTGTTGAGATATGGGTCCCACCAGAATTCGAGCGTGAGCTTCTCGCCGCCCTTGGTAACGACGACCGCCGTCCGGTCGGTATGCTTGTCCCCGTCGCTCTCCCATTTCTTGGGGTAGTTGCCCTCGCCCTTGTCGACCTGTCGCACGGCAGCGAAGTAGAGCTGGCGCACCACGCTGTCGCCGATAAACAGGGCGCGGCGGTTCGACGGGCCCGCCCCCGACGAAGTCGCGGGCGTAACTGACGTTGGCGACGTAAGGCATTTCGCCAGCGCGGGCCCCTTCAACGCGGTCTGGTAACAGCCTGGAGTCAGCGCCGCCGTTCGGCGCGTCCGCTGGCGCTACCTACCCTCCGGCTGCCAGTTCTTGTATACCCCCGGATCGAGCCATTTGCCGGTACTCATGAGCGCGCCGCAGTGGTACGTGTCGGGAAAGTCGAGCCACGCCCAGCGGAGCGTATTGCCGAGCACGACGGCGGCGACCACGGTCGCACACGCATAGTGCCACCATAGGGGGTTTAAGCGCGCCGCCGACGCGCTGTTGCGCGCGGCCTGGCCGCTCTTTGCGGCTGGGGCCATTGCTTGGCTGGAGATGGGGCCGACGTGCGATGAGGGGTAGGAGAAGGGTGGGACGAGGTTGGTAGTGGTGGAGGGGGTAGAGAGGCGAGCACGAGCTCACGCCGTCGTGAGTGACAAGTCGATGGGAGATCGAGAGAGAGATGAAGAGAAAGACGAAACAGTAAATTGTAGTTGTCGTGGTCGTGGCGTGCGTGTCTGGCTTGTCGGGGGTCGATCTAACCTTGAATCGTGCCTGAATGTCCATCTCCACGGCTGGAACGCGTTCGTCCTAATCCTGACCGTCGCCCGGGGTCCGTTGAGCGCCTTCCGCGCGGCGCCACTCTCGAAGGGTGCCAGACGGCGGAACGGAGGCGGAACCATGCACAGACTTGACAGGCGCACCTGGTGGTTGCAGCCTGAATATGACGGGACGGGAACAATGCCGACATTACAGCCGCCCTGCTTGGAAATGGACACAAACTCGATGAGGCACACTTTACCTCGAGACCTAATTCATGATCCGAGTTACAATCTCACCTCGGTGTGCCTACGTGCAGTTGTTTATCAATGCGTAGGGCTGCAGAGACGTATGGCAAGACGATGAATTGCAGGCGCATGGCCGGCCCTGCAGCATTCAACAAACTCCATTCGTCGCGCGCCGCCGCGTGCTATCGCTCATGCTGTGTACATCCAATGCCAATGCTATAACCACAAGAGGTGACTGGGTGTCCAGGCAACCATGCACTATGAAGAAGGAGAGTCGTCCCCGGGTGTCTCGGTGTTTGCTGCGTGTTCAGCCGCCGGTGTCCTGCTCGGCGCTCGGCATGTCCTCCGCTGTCGCTGCACTCCCTGCCTAATCTTCAGCCTCCTCGAGACGGTCCGCCGCCTCCGCGGCTTCGTCGTTCCCGCCGTCCACTTCCTCGCTCTCCATCTCCTCCTCGCCCTCCATGTCCTCGTCCTCACTCCCCTCGACCTCCGAGTCCTGTTCCGGCTCCTCGTCCGCAGAAAGCACAAACAGGTGCTGTTTGGTCGCGCTGCTCGGCGTGCTGGGCGGCGGCGACGAGTAGAGCTGCGGGTCGTCCATGCAGCGCCCGCATTCGGCGTCCTTGCTGTGCTTCTTGGTGCATGGCCGGCACACCTTGGTCGGGAGGCACATGATGGGGTTGGGCGGGCGCTGGAGACAGTGCAGCATGTCGTCGAGGTCGGAGAAGTTTTTGGGGTTCTGCGCAAATCGGCGGTGTTTGCGCGATGCCATATGCTGGGGTTTAGCAGCTGCACTAGGAATGCCCGAAGGTACTCACCACAGACAGATCAGTGTATCGAATGCGGCAATTCTCGCAGTATCCGCTCGCCGTATCCTGCTCCTTACGCTTATGCCCCGTATCCACCATCTCGCGGTTCTTCGCGCGCTCCTCGAAACTCGGCTTCGTCAAGTTCGTCGGTGCTCTGATCTGCCGCAGCATGGCAACGACCTGCGGCTGCGAGAGGAACTCTTTCGGCGCAGGCGACGCATCTGTTCCTGTCGACTTGCGCCGTGAGAGCGGCATGCGCGCGAGCGACTCCTTTTCGACCTTGCTCGCGGGCATGTTGCGCTTGAGCACCTCGACGCGCTTGCTCATTTGCAACGGCCCGCGCTTAGCGGGATGGGCAAGCAGGCCGCCTGCCGGGGTGGCGTTGTTGGCCGTGGACGTCGACGCAATGTTGGACGTCAGGACGACAGAGTTGCCCGACGCCTTCACGTAGGGTAGCTCCTCGGGGATGGGGGTGGCAGGGAAGTCACGGAGGGAATTTGATCTCTTCAGAGTTGGCGCAGGTGGCTCTTCGCCATTGTACGGCTCTTGGTTTACGTAGAGCGCCATGGCGCGGTCGCGGAGGTCGCGGTGGAGATTGCTCGTACTGCGAATCGACCGTGGGAGGGAGCAACTGCTCGTAAGACGCAGGAACTGGTCGTGCACGACAGGCCAGTCCTGTTCCTTCCCGTACTCCTTGACCATGACAGTCTTGTTGCGCCCCGTCCCATCCTCGACCAGGAGGTACTTGCTCCCCGGGCGAAAGTAGTAGAAGTCAGGTCGTGGGGCGGACAGATCACGCTCCCGCGTCCCGTGCAGCTTCTCGTCCGCGAGCATGTTACTCAGCGTGTCGCGCTCAACATCGACGGGGTCGAGCGCATCAAGCATTTCTGTGAGTTCTGATGTCAGCTCCGTCTCCTCTTCTCGGCGCACTCTTGATTGTCCACACTTTGATACCGAGCTTTTCGGCTTTCTGGACCAGGTCCGTCGGTCCACTCTGGTCGAGGAAGGGGTTATCGCTCTGGCCCCTACGTACGGGCCGCGGCTTCTGCGGCGACGCAGTCGTCTTGACAATAAGGTGCGACACACGCTGCGAGAAGAACTGGTCAATCCGCGCACCGAGCTTGGCCACACGGTGGCGGAGCCCGCGCGCAGCCCCATCCTCGGCGCCAATCTCGAAATGGAACGTCAGAGTTGGAAACGCCTTCTGCCACTTGGCGAGCCACTGCTCCTGCTCCGCACGCAGGGCCTTAACGGCCGAGTCTGCGCGAGACCGCTTGGCCGGCGGCTGGGACTGCGATTCAAACCGCGTGCGTTTACCAAGTTTGGCAGATTGGGCGGATTGAGAGGGAGTTGGGGAGGGTGCAAACACATCAGGGGTCGGGGAGGGGCGGGGGATCTGGGTCTTGACCTTGTTCAAGGCCGAGAGGGGGCGTGAAGACAGAGCGGAGCGTTTGAGGTCGCGATGGTCGCGCGCTGAGACTGTGACGGTCGCGTTGACATTGACGCGGCCGAGGACTGTGCGAGACCCCAGCGGGTCGCGCTCTCGGTCACGTTCGCGATCCCTTTCGCGGTCCCTCTGCTCTCGGGCAAGTTTTGTGGCCATCTCGAGGCGTCGTGTGCTCATGTCTGCTGGGGATGGGGGTGGTCGGGGCATAGCGGAGGGCTGGAGACTGCCGTGGCCGTACTCATGCAGGCGGGCGGTGGCTGTCTGCGACATCGCCCTTTGTTAGAAGGTTTGGACACCCGCGCTGGGGGGAGGCGCGGGTGTAGATGGGAAGAAGGTGATGGGGTGGCGGCGGGGATGTTTCTCACTCTGCAATGCTGCGATGCTACTGTAGAGCTGCAGCAATGCTTGAGGGCGGTGAGGGGGGGAGAGATGTTGAGAGTTGAGCAAGAGCAAGAGATGATTGTCAATGTTGGTTGATGATGAGGATGAGGCTGGTGGTGGTCTCAACAGGGAGCGAGCCCTGGGTGAGTGGATCCGTGTGCTTGTGGTGGCTCTGTCTGGTGTGTGTTGACGCGCCTGGCTTTTGGATGAGCCCTGACCCAACCTCACCCAACACCATTCACGACCACGTGGTTGGGGCGGAGCGGAATCAAATTTGGCTTCAGCCATCGTACATAACACGCAACCGATGACCGTCCATACGAACATGAGGCTTACCACATCCATGCCAGATTAAATGATGCCCTCTCAATTAAATGATCAATTCTGCAGGCATGCAAACACCACACCTCTCGGCCGTCACAACGCTTCCGAAAAACTATGCATGAACAATCTACGCCATGCAACTCTGAGTCTTTATGCAAATGCTGAATGCTCCTACAGCTCGTCGTGGGAGAACGGCTGCTGGTCGTCGTCGTAGCTGCCACCAGCGCCGCCCTCGTAGAGCTTGGAAGTGATGGGAGCCACAGTTGCCTGGAGCTCGGACAGCTGCTCCTCGTTGTCCTCGGCGTCGGCCATGGGGTGGTCGTCGAGCCACTCCTGCTTCTCCTTGATCGCGTCCTCGATGGTCTGCTTGTCCTCCTCGTCTAGCTTACCACCAAGCCCCTCCTTGTCCTTGATCTGGCCCTTGAGCGAGTAGATAAAGTTCTCGAGCTGGTTCTTGGTCTCGATGCGCTTCTTGATGGCCGCGTCCTCGTCGGCGAACTCCTCAGCCTCGGCGACCATGCGCTCAATGTCCTCGGGGGAGAGACGACGCTGGTCGTTCGTGATGGTGATGGACTGGGCGTTGCCAGTGCCCTTGTCGGCGGCGCTGACCTTGAGGATACCGTTGGCGTCGATCTCAAAGGTGACCTCGACCTGGGGAACGCCGCGGGGCGCAGGGGGAATGTTGGTAAGGTCAAACTCGCCGAGGAGGTTGTTGTCCTTGGTCATGGAGCGCTCGCCCTCGTACACCTGGATACGGACAGTGGGCTGGTTGTCGACGGCAGTCGAGAAGATCTGCGACTTCTTGGTCGGGACAACAGTGTTACGGCCGATAAGCTTGGTCATGACACCACCAGTGGTCTCAATACCGAGAGTAAGGGGGCAGACGTCGATGAGGAGGACACCATCCGAGCCCTTCTCGCCAGAAAGAATACCACCCTGGACGGCAGCGCCGTAGGCAACAGCCTCATCGGGGTTGATGCCCTTGGAGGGCTCCTTGCCGTTGAAGTGCTCCTTGAGGAGCTGCTGGATCTTGGGGATACGGGTCGAGCCACCAACGAGAACGACGTCGTCAATCTCCTCCTTCTTGACACCGGCGTCCTTGAGAACCTGCTCGACGGGCTTCATAGTCTTGCGGAAGAGGTCCATGTTGAGCTCCTCAAACTTGGCGCGGGTAAGGGTCTGCAGGCGTCAGGACGTGTACATCGCTTCCTCGCCTCGTCGTCGGGACCTACCTCCGAGAAGTCGTTGCCACCCTCAATGGACTCAATCTCAATCTTGGTGCTCATCTGGTTCGAAAGAGTGCGCTTGGCCTTCTCAACCTCGCGGCGGAGCTTGCCCATGGCCTTCTTGTTCTTGGAGAGATCGACGTCGTTCTTGCGCTTGTACTGCTTGACAAGGTAGTCGATGACACGGTTGTCAAAGTCCTCACCACCAAGGTGGGTGTCACCAGCAGTTGCCTTGACCTCAAAGACACCGTCCTCGATCGAAAGGAGCGAGACATCGAAAGTACCGCCACCAAGGTCGTAGACGATGATGAGGCTCTCAGGCTTGTCGGTACGGTCAAGGCCGTAGGCGATAGCTGCGGCGGTGGGCTCGTTGACGATACGGAGGACGGTGAGGCCGGCGATCGTGCCCGCGTCCTTGGTCGCCGCGCGCTGCGCGTCGTTGAAGTCTGAATGTCAGCGGCAATTCTAACCTTCCTCCACGCGACCTGACTTACATGCTGGAACAGTGACGACGGCGTGGGTGACCTTCTCGCCCAGGTAGGCCTCGGCAGTCTCCTTCATCTTGGTGAGGATCATGGCCGAGATCTCCTCGGGGGTGTAGTCCTTCAGCTCGCCCTTGTTCTCAACGTGAATCATGGGCTTTCCGCCCTTGTTGACAATCTTGAATGGCCAGTGCTTCATGTCCTTCTGGACATCGCGGTCAGCGTATGACCGCCCAATCAGGCGCTTGGCGTCAAAGACAGTGTTCTCGGGGTTTTGTGGGGCCTGGTTCTTGGCCGCCTCGCCGGTGAGACGCTCCTCGTCGGTGAATGCGACCCAGGATGGCGTGATACGGTTTCCCTACGAGTCAGCGGGGTCATGACGCGCCAGCAGACAGCTGTCGAATTTCGGTGACACGTACGAGAGAGTTTGCGATGATTTCCACACGGCCGTTCTTCTGAACAGCAACACACGAGTAGGTAGTACCAAGGTCAATACCGATAACAGCGCCCATCTCCTCCTTGCTCTCCGCTGCGCGGACCATGTTGCCTGCGGGGAGGAAGCAGATGACGGCGAGGAGGACGAATGCGCATAGGGCAATTTTGGACATGAATGATGAGGAGGAGGAAGCCTTCCGCTTGGAGGCGCGCGGCCTAATGCTTGCGCGAGGGTATGCCATGGTGGCAAGGAGTGTGGTGGGTTGTTAGTAAAGTTGAGAAAAGTGAAGAAAGTTGGGGGGGTGGATGTGGAGTATATGAGGGAGAGAGGGGGGGGTTGACTTGGATGACTACTGTCTGTTCGGTGTCCGTGCTGCCAGCGTGGCGGTTTTCGGCGCGTCGCGTTTGGAGCGAGGCGAGGAAGGGTGAAGGCGCGAGGCCCGCGAGGGCGAGGCCGGGAGCTGATCATCTCGGGTCGATTCGTCGACGTGGAAGGTGCCTAGGCAAGCGAACAAGCGTGCAGCCAGTCAGGCAGCTTAGCCAGCTCGGCGTTCTAGGTGCCTATTAGAAATTCTCAATTATCAATTATCAATTCGCTACGTCAATTAACGAAACACGATGCTAATCTGGAAAGTACCAGAAATTACCCCCCGCTGGAAAGAAAAAATAAACCACAGCGACACGTGACCTAGACACGTGGAGCTGCCTAAGCCAACCTCCACCCTCCACCACACGTCGACAACAGCCTAACATTCGCTAATCGCTCCCAGCCGCAGCTCGCACTCCGCTAGCGCCGCTGACTCGGCCGCCATCAACACCACACCTCGTTCATCGTCATCTCCGCAAGGCCCAGCTGCCACCTCCGTCCTGGCCACTCGCGCCACTCACCCTCCTTGGCCCCTCTTGCCACCATGTACTCGACGTTCCAGCGCCTCAACCACTATGCGTCCATTTCCACGACCTTCGTCATGGTCCTTCTAGGCCTCATCTCCCTCGCCTCCTTCTTCACCCTTCCCCCCGTCGAGCTCGGGTCCGTGACAGTAAACGATCTCATCATGTGCGTCGGAACGGGCGGGAAGGACGCTTTGATGACGAGTCGCTGACAGCAGCCAACGCGGTCGTGTCCAGCGATGGGGTGCGAAACCCGAGGAAATTGCCTCGATGCGCTTCGCCCTCAAGACGGACGTCACGCCCCTCCTGAATAGCTACAACACGAAACAGCTCTTCCTGTACCTCACCGCCGCGTACAAGGACGACAGGAGCGGGGAAGAACACGAGGTCGTGCTGTGGGACCGCATCATCACGAGGAGCGACATGCGCGACTTCCGTACCGTCGGCAACGCAGTGGCGAGGAAGAACCGAAGCCACAGGAGCAAGATTCGCATCGACGACGTGAAGAACCGGTACATCTGGCGGAATCCGAGCCGGTCGTTCAAGTGAGTCGCGTGCGCGGGAACGCGCGGCGTGGGAGAGGAAGGTCGAGTGACGTGGCTGCCAGCTGGCCACAGTCCGAGTCGGACGGTGTCTAAGCCTCACGCGACGCGACGACTTGGCATCGCATTATCCCATGCCTCGGGGCGCGGGACGTGGCAAGTCTCCGTGCAAGTTTGTAAGGTGTGCCGTGTGCCGAGGTGCCGGCGCGATCGGTGACACACCCTATTTCCTCTAACCCGTCCATTCTGCCGCTAACTTGCGTCACAGGGACATCCACAATGCCAACATTACGCTCTCGTACCATCTCATGCCATATGTCGGGCTGCTGACCTCCGGCGTCGCCGCCACAGCAGAGGGCATGGTCACCATCCCGGAGTTGAAGAAGTAGAGAAGTTTGCCACTCGTTAGCACACGTTAGCATGTAAACCAGTTTAGACAGTCTTGCATTCTATCCCCAGTATTAAGCAGTCTCGCGAGGGAGGTGTAGGGACGCGTGGGGTGTCATGAAGAAAGTTATGCTGAGAAAATATCTCGTATGTGCGCATGTTATGTTGCTACAGGATGAAGGACGCGCCCGACTCCGATGGAGCCTGGCCGCGGGGCACACATGAGGGGGGTCACCGAAGATCGTGGGTTCGGCGGGGGTATCTGTGCAGGTGTGTATTGTCGCCGGTCGCAGAGTCGGGTATGGAAGTGTGAAACGGTGGTGCCGACGGGTTGATCAGAACCCTTCGGTACCTCGCGACATTCGGGCTTCGAGATCGCGACGGTCGCTTTCGGACCATGTCGTCGAGGGAGAGCTGAAGCTGCGCTCGTGGTGTCCAAGAGTTCCAGTGAGACTTGGAGCTGCGCGCGAGGATGCGGTGCGCATGGTAACGTTGGAGCGCATGGAGAGGTTGCTTGGTGCGAGCTTCGGAGTGCGGGCGACTGATTGTTAGCAAGATCGAGTGACCCGCAGCTCACCTGTGATCTTCAGCTCCGCTCCCGAGAATGTTGCACGGACGGTGTTCATCGCGGCGTCGTCACCGAGACGGATTTCCCATTGGGCATGGTCTGTTGTTAGTTACGAGAAGCGCGCAGGATGCGTGTACATACCATTCTCATCCCATTGGTCGGCAACAATGTGCAGGACGTGGTTTTTGCGTGTAACGATGGTGATGTCGTTTATGCTGAAAGTTTTAGCCTTGTCAAGAGCTGTGTGTCGACTCACGAAAAGCCCGGCAACCAGACGAGCACTTCGTGTTGAGATGGAGTGCTCTTGATTGCGATACGGCCCTGCTCGCCGCGCAGGAGCTCAGCCCACTCGCCGGCGGGACCACGAACATGTTCGGGGTTGTGCTCGGGATGGCTAAAGAGGTTGGAACGCTCGATGTTACTGCGATCGAGGCCCGAGTCGAACGACGCCGCACGCGTGCTGGGCGTTTTCTTGGGTGGCTGTGCCCACTGCGGAGGGGGCGGTCGCTGTCCAGTAGGCTGGACACTGCCTTTGACGGAGCCGCCGTGCGAGGAACCTGAGGATGAGGAGGAGATGACGGAGGCGCGGTTGTCATCGTTGGTGCGGAGTTGTTGTGTACCCGGCATAGGGTACCCAACAGGTGGAGATAGAGGCGCTGAAATGTACAATCCGGCTGCGGCAGCCTTGGAGGCTTTGATTTCGGAAGAAGCAGATTCCGCCGAGTCGCCACTCGAGTGGTCAACGCTCGAGACGGGACTGTCATTGTTGTAGGAAGCGTTGGCGCCGATGAGGCTACGATGTCGAGACCAAAAGAAGTGGGAGGAGGGCATTGGAGTGAGATGGGTGGCAAGATAGCGATGGTTATTGTTGATGGCAATTTAATAAAACAACGACGATTCAAGTGTGTTTCCGGAAATGGTAGTTGTGTCAGCCTAGGTTGTTTGCGCACGTGACGTCACGGCCTTAATGTCACTCCAACTATGGCACATCGGTACACCCAATGCACACCTAGTGCATATCGCCGGCATCGACGGATCGGTGATGGATCAGTCGATGCGGAGCGGATGGCACGCGGAACGGAGATGCACGCGAGCGTCTCCACGCCGGTCGCATGAGCGACGACAGGGTCAAACGCCGGCAAAGGGGGGATATTCGTGTGGAGGGATGTGCCGCACCGGGGACCCAAAACTCGGACTCACCTTGCATACTTCTTTCGCCAGCTTCCACGCTTGTGCAGGACATTGCGCTTTTGCACAGAGCCATTGGACGATCTACGCTCGGTCTGTGTATGGGGGGAATGGGATGCGGCGGTGCGAGGAGGCGAAGCAGGGTCCTTGCCACCCGCGTCAGAGCGCGCGGGCACAGCGGCCGAGTCTTGGACGTCGCCAGTGAGGTGGTCAAAGTTGACGCCAAAGGCAGTGAACTCTGGTGTGCGGAGGATGTGCGAGCTCGGCGCGAGCGCGTCTAATGACGGCGACTTCTCGGGCACCGGCAGACGTGGGGCCTGATCGCCGTAGCTCGTCGGTAACGTCGAGATCATGGCGGGGGGGGGGGGGCTAACAGTGGTGGGGAGATCCGGAGAAACAAGGATTCAGCACTCGTTTTGGCCGGAGTTGGAGGGCGCGTCGATTGTCGATTGTGGTTCTCGTGTGCGTTACGGCCCGACGGGAAGAGGAGAGTCCCGATTGCACTCTCTTTCAAGGGCACGGCTTTCGGGTGGACGCGATTGTAAGCGCGCGAAAAGACGAGTGAGCTATGGAAAGGAGGTGCCGTCGTGAGGAGTGAAGAGCTAAGATGGTATGCGCAGGAGAGGCTGGCAGGTGGCCGGGAATCGCACCCGGCCAGGGGCAGGACGCTCAGAGCGCGGCGATGGGTGCGAGGGGGGTAACGATGAAGCGCGGGGAGCGACCGGAGCGGCGGCTGCACGACAACAGTGATCGGCAGTCCTAGATGTAGCGTCCGGACGAAAGTAGGGGGGTTTGAAGGCGTAGAGTGAGGGAGTCGAGAGAACAGGAGATAAGAATGGGTTGAGGAGTAAGCAACAAGAGAAGTGCTGAGAGGAGAATGTACTTGTGCTGCGAGTGGCGGTGGTGGGGGCCAAGGACAAGGACCGGGGTTCTGGGTGGGGGGGCGGAAGCAGCAGCAGGAGGGGGGGGGGAGGGCGGCGTTGAAGGGAGAGGGGGTTGAAGGGTGAACAGGTGAACAGGGGTGTACAAGGTGTGGTGGCCGGGGAGGATCTCTGAGTAAACCTGAGGAGGAGGAGGAGGCTGAGGGGGGGTGAATTATGGATGAACGAATAATTGGGTTGAGCTTAACGAGAGAAATCGCCATGGAATGCCGGCCTGGTTTGTACCCGCCAGTAACATAGTTCATTCTTCATTATGTATTAGGATTGTACATACCGGCAACTCGAATACCAGATGTCAACTGGCGAATGCCAAATGCCAAGACAAGACGCCAAAATCCAACAGTAATAGTGAGTGAGAAGACAAGAAGAAGACAAAAAGGCACTACAGAGTGAGAGGCACCGTCCACTGCCTCTTGGTTCCCCCGCTCCCTTGGCCCCTGTCTCCCTCTCCTCTTTCCTCCCTCTTCTTCAGAACGTTGTGGTCCCGTGCAGGTGCGGCGTTTAACTGTACTTGTAACAACAGGTTTAACTGTGCGCACCATTCTCGGGACAACTCTCGAGTACTGTGAAAGCCTTAATGCCTTGACGGGGTTCACGAACAGGAGCTCACTTTACGATACCCAAGGCTTCCATTTGCACTTCTGCTAAACTCCTCAAGCTGCAAAGCACTGGCTACTGCCTCTGCTCTTAATGTGCATCCTTGTTCGTCCTCCTTCATGTTGTCTCAGTCCTACCCTCGACTAAGCAGCTTAACCAGCTTGACAAATTGCCCAACTGAGCCCTCAAGACTCAAACTCGGGAACGAAGCTCATTGCTTGGGTCGACCTAACCCGCTAATTCTTTCAGGGTAACCAACTATAAACCCTTATGACATAACATACGTACGTCAAGAAAATGACCCTGAGCATCACACCAACAGGCTTCAAGGCGGAATGCGCAGCACCCAGAGTTGCAAAGGAGAACACAATTCCACATGCGCTGTCCCCGTTTACAGCATCATCTCCCCCCACTGGGAGCTCGGCAAAGACGCCAGTATGGCCGCTGGCCGAGCAGTGCTTCAGTGCAAAGCCTGAGATAACGACGCCGACTGACAACTCCCACATACCTTGTCAGAGCATGCTCCCCCAGCCTCGTGATCACGACCATCGTGTTCGTGCAGTCGAGTGCATACAACGCGTCGTCGCAAGGTGACGGTCTCGTTTAATCAAAGCACATACAGCACATGATATCACTAGTCGTCGCAGGCACACCGGGCGTACTAGTCGTCGCGAGTCGTCGCGAGCACCCTGGGCACACTAGCACCCAGTGGCACGGTGCCTTCACAGTCTCCACAAGTATACACCTCACTCCCACGTCCGGGCGTAATTAGTACTCAGTCACCGCCTGCCCCTCTTTCGCAATTTCACTCGGTTCGGTCCCGGGAATATTACACCCTCATGAGCTTCGTACGTTCATCCTGCGATTAGCCAAGACGTGCACAAGACATGGCGGAGCATCGTCAGCGTTACGCTCGGAACACATGGCACCGGAAAGCAGTTCACGTTATAATGTACCGACAATTCCGGCGCGCCATGAGTCTGGGGGCGACATTAGAACGGGAAAGCGTGAGTCCTGGCTGCTGCTCAGCGCGTCACCGCCGCTCGGCTCAATTGGATACCCAACCAGCTCCTCGGCGCTTCCTCTAGGCATTGCAAGAGCCGAACACAGATGCACACTCGCCCTAACGGCGCATCTGCACGTGCATGGAGTATTGGCTCCACCTGGTATTGGCTCCACCTGTCGCCAACGCTGCCCTAGCTTTTAGCCTCACCCCATAAAGCATTGACGTCATGCCGGAGATAGCACGCGCGGCGCAGTCAGCGCCGGAGCCGTCCCAGCGGAGGTCATTCCGTGGCGTGCAGGGGTCGCGTAAGTAACTCTGTAGCCTGGTGTAACCTGTCTACACATGTGCCAATGTTGGAGAGTAGGCGGGTTTGTTATCGTTCGAGTGCGGAACGAAATGCCTTCCTCTCGGCATACGTATGTTACTGGCACGGTCGGTAGTAGCAATCGGGTCCATTCCGTGCGTCGGACGGGCCTTGAGTGTGCATGTGATGTGGTCAGGAGAGGCGACGGAGACACAAAGAACCGCGCTTTAACTCGAGGCATATTCTCCTCTTCTCAGTTGACGTTTCCACTCGATATTTACTTCCGCTTCAACTGAGGGGAAGGTCGTCTAAGCGAGGTATCCATGCCGCCTTCAATATCTCAATATTCCTCTTGCCTGCATTCCTGCTTGACACAGTCTGTGTCTCACCTTGTCGGCAGTTCCTCACCGCGGTTACTGGCTGCGCCGGTTGCCCGCTTGTTCCCCCCTGTTAACTTACTGTCGCTACCGGATATAGAAAGACTGGCGGCCTCAGCTGCGTACTCACCTCTTACTGTGAACCACGCGGACACAAATAAGCGGAGGTCCAGCTTTTGCGGCCATGCCTCCGACCAGAGAAGACGCGTCCTTGTTCGGTCTGTATCTATTGAGAGCCAAAATCAGGCCACCAGCTATTGTATGTTATCATGCTGGAGTTCCAAGGGCAAGAGTCTCAGATTTCCAGGCGCTTGAAGGCAGCTCACCGGGAATGCATGGTTCGAATATCCTGAAGGTGGTGCTTGATCTCTGTAATCTTCTCGCCAGGTATCCGTAAGCAGTTGTGTATGGCCGTGGACGCGACGCGCTGTGCAAAGAACAGTATGGCACGCATGCACAAGGTGTACGTGTGTGCCCCAACTGGAAGTCACTTTGCCCAATTCCAGTAGAACCAAACAAATTACATCAGCCGGATATCTCTTAAACCGAATTGAGACCATGCCGAGCCCAATATGCATGGCCCAATATGCATGCAGGGCACGCTGCTGCAGCGTGCATGGCCGATAACGGTTAGGCCGAGCATGTTCGGAGCCGCAGGAGCCGCAGCCACAGAATGGCGATCCGAACCAGCCGGAATGCCGCATGGTGGTGGTATTTTGATCATCTGCCAGCCAGCTGCCAGGCCTGCCAGGGCACCCGCCACTGACAATGACGCATTCCGCCCACCAAGTCAACACGCCACTAACTCCAGATCTCGTGTTCATCCACTCATCCCCACACCCCGTCACACGCCGTCATCCGTGGAGCCGACGACAACAATGATCCCGGTACGTGTGGCAGCATACCGACGACTAACGCCAGGTCCGGCTTCGACACCCACGTGGAGTCACCACGATCGAGGTGGATCCCGAGACGCAGGGCGTCCACGACCTCAAGGTGCTCATCTTCAGCTCGACCGAGATCCCTCCATCCGAGCAAGAAAGTAAGCTCCACCCTCTCACCTCCACCAACGTGTCCTGACCAAAGTCAAATTCGGGTACCCGCCCAAGCCGCTCCCGGACACAAGTGGCCGACTGGCGTCCATCCCCATCACGCGTGGGGAGCAGCTGATCGTCACCGCTGCGCCGAACCGCAGTCCGCGGCGGCAGCGCCGGCCGTCCGTGAAAGAGCTCGATGCGGAGCTGAGCGCCCCGCGTCCCCCTCGTGATCCAGAGCCGCGGGCGCCGGCGCCGGTGACCGAGTCGCCGGCGGAGGAGGGCGTCAAGGCGGGCGAGAGCGTCAAGTTGCCCGGCGATGCTGGGTACCTCCAGCTCCGGATTGTGCCGGACGACAATTCGTGCCTCTTCTCAGCGGTGGGCGTCGTGTTCGAGGGTGGCATCGCTGCAGCGCCGAAGCTGCGACGAGGTGAGTCCGCCGGCGGTCCGCGCTGACAGCAGTCGTCGCGGACGCAATCAGGGCCGATCCGGACGAGTATTCCGACGTGATGCTCGGGTACGCTTGGGAGTGTAGTGGGAAATTGACGCCAGGCGTCCACGGGCCGAGTACATCGCCAAGATCCTCGAGCCAAATACGTGGGGCGGGGCGATTGAGCTGGCCATCTTGTCCAAGCAGTGAGTCGGGCAGTGGGAGCGCACTGACCCCAGCTACAAAACTGAGATCTCGTCCTTCGACGTCGCGTCCGGCCGCGCGGACAAGTTCGGCGAGGGTTCCTATGACTCTCGGTACGTCGCCCCCGTAGCGCTTCTGACCGCAGGTGTCTGCTAGTTTATTCCGGTATCCGTGAGTCCGGCCTCTACAGTGACAACCTAATGGCAGACTACGACGCTATGTCCCTCTCGCCGATGGAGGCAGCTCCGGCGTCCTTCCACACCACCGTCTTCCCAGTCTCCGACACGGCCGTGCTGAACGCGGCCGGGAAGTTGGTCGAGAGGCTGAAGTCGAAGAAGTACTATACGGACACGGCGAATTTCGACCTCCGCTGCGGGGTGTGTGGGATTGGGTTGAAGGGCGAGAAGGGGGCACGCGAACATGCCATGGCGACTGGGCGTGAGTGGCCGCGTGTCGCCGGGTAACGTGTAGAGGAGCTAACGGTAGATGTCGAGTTTGGGGAGTACTAATGAAGGTCGAGATGTCGAGAGTGAGGCTGGGAGGTGTTCCTTGGTATTCCTTGGTAATGGCAGACACGGGCTGGCTTTTTGGTGGTAATCTGCAGTGAAATGATTTCTTCCTTCCTTGAGAACCTCATCACCCACCTTTTCGTCTTTTCATCTCTTCTCTTTCGTTCAATCCATTTCCTTCCTTTCTATCCCTCACCACCATCGCTCACTACTCTCCACTCATCGCTCACTCCTCTCCACTCACCGCTCAACTCTCACTGCTCATCAGTCCGACACCCACACCCATTCATCCACTCATCACGCAGCACCCGGATGGACCGCAACTCATCCAGCAGTCGCGCCTCGGCGCTGACAGCTCGTCCAGGCTCCAGCCACCGGGCGTCGGTCATGCAGCTCCCAAACCCCGTATACCGCGCTGCAAACCCTCCATCTCCAGAGTACCACCCTCCGTCCCCTGGCTCCAGTTCAGTAGACTCGATCTCTTCGATCCACATCCACCTCTCCGCTGAGACACCTTCCCTCCTAACACCACCCCTTGTTCAAATCTCGACTACGCCAACCACAAGCAGCACGCCACACACATCGCGCTCACTCCCCCCGCCCCCGGCAGCGCTGCCCCCTCTTTTCTACTTCAGCGATACCTCCACCGCTCTCGGCGACAGAGTCACATCCACCACGCAGCTGACATCTCCCCCGCCTCATTCTCTTACGTCCACCGTGGTCGGCACTGCCACGCCCTCCGTCGCCGACGGGGAGGAGACGGGTGAGCAGCCATTTGCAACCGACGACGAGTCAAGCGAGTCTGATCTGCTTGTGTTTGATGATTCCATCGACCTCCGCTCAGACGGTGGTCTCCCTCCGAATCCACCTTCCTCGCCGGAGCCTAGCCCGGAGCTCGCCCCCGAACTCCCTCCGCCGCCGATTCAAACCTTCCTTCGTTCATCCACGCCCGTCACTACCGCCCTTGCGCAGCATGCGCCGCAGCCACCGTCGCCTCCCTCGGCGCCTGTGAATTGCCTCTCGCCCGTAGAGCAGATCAGCGATCTCGAGGCTCTGCAGTCTCTCCAGCTTGCCGCAGAGCTAGAGCGTGGCGACAGCCTGCAGAATACGCTGGGTGACGTGCACGACCTCGTTAATGGGTTTGCCTTCCTCCGCAACCAGATATCGAACTTCTCTGGAGCGTTCGAGGAGACGACTGAGCGAATCACGGCCGGGATACGCAGGTAAGTACCATCCACAGTGTTTATCCAGTAAACCACCTGCCGACAGCAGCCACCAATGCTACCCCTCCCATGCCGGCTCGGCGCCAGCCTCGGCAGATCCCACCAATGCCAAGGCCCACATTGCCCGCTTGACGCGGGAAGTCCAGTCCCTTCGTACGCGTGTCGGGCACGCGGACGCGAAGTCGCACGAGGAGGCTGCAGCCGCCAGCCAATCCGCAGCTGAGGTCGATCGCCTGACCAAACTATGCGAGACAGAGCGCCAGGCCATGGACGACAATCTCAAGTTGTCACGGGAGCGTGAATCGGTGTTGAGGCGCGGCCTGAAGCGGGCAGCGAAGACTCTCGTCGAAGAGCAGATCGAGAATGAGGTCCTGAGGGAGCACGTGAAGAAAATGCAGGCAGAGCAAAGTAACCAGGCGGGGCAAAGTGTGAGTTGGCTCTCAGTCATTTTTAGCTCACAACAGGAAGCTAGCTTCGTTCTCGTCCTCCTCGAGGGGGACGGGCGAATGGTGAGCTGACGTCGTATCTCCACCCAGCTCACGACAGTTCGACCCTAGTCTACTCGCCATGGGCGGTCAGGGCGGTGGGCTGTCGATTGAAGCACAGCTGACCGCAGGCGAGCGTTTCGTTTTCCTTCTCAAGAGTGAGGTCGAGCGCCTGTTCAACATGATGAGCCGCGGAACTCTGGGCACGATCCACATCCACTTGTATATGGATCTTGTGAGCTGTCCGACCCTTGCTCGCAGCTGACATCAGTCGACGACGTTCAACAGCCTCCTCAAGGTGTGTGAGAAGCCCCATCACCTGCTGATGGCAGGCAAAATACATCACCAGCGACGCCCAGTTCGAGGCCTTCCTTGAGAGCATGGCCCAGGCAGACGAGCATCTCATCATCTCTGACGTCGTAGGGTTTGGTGCCTCCATTAAGATCAAAGGTGAGCTATTGCTCGGAAACGCCACCAGCTGACCGCAGGCCAGATGAGCAGTCTCGGGGCGCTCAACAGTTGCGGGATGATTTTCCTCGCTGCTGGTGTAAGTGTTCATTCCCAGACTGAGCTAACGCAAGCAAAACCGCAAGTATCTCCAGGCGCTCGATGAGTGGACTGCCGCCGGCTCAGGGATTACCGACAAACTCTGGGCCGCTCGCTCGACACCGCGGATAGAGGATGATGCCTTCCGGCCCCTCGGAGACGCCAGGCTGCATGCCGTGGGGTGGCTCTTCCCGACGTGCCCGGAGAAGTGGGCCCGTCTCACAGCCACCCCGCGCGCACCCGTGCCGGCGCACTCCCCGGCTCCTCCTGGCATGCCCGCCCAGGTCCATCGTGTGATAATGGAGAAGACTGGGCAGAGTCTTGCACCCCCGGCAAATCTCCCGCCGGCCATTCAGCCCAAACCAGACCTTGTGTCCACCTACTACCTCTCCTCGCGCTCGCCCCCCAACCACATCGAGACGCATGCAGGACTGGGCCCTCCCATCCCCTTCACCCCCATGCCGAAAGGCATGCGCTACGATGCTCCTCCTCGCCCGGTCAACCCCTGGCGCGCTTCCTCAGCACCCGGTGCCGCACGTCCTCCTCCTCCGCTGCTCCAGTCACCACCGCAAGCCATCCCCGCCACCCACGCTCATGCAATCCCTGCCAACCCCGTTCATGCAGTCTCTGCCAACTCCGCTGAGTCCCCCATTCCTGCACCCCCCTGGGCCCAACACCGCGCAAAGATCGAACCCGGGATGCCCGAGATGCTGCGCCGCTCCGTCGTCGCCGGTACTGTCGGGACGCCCCAGGCCTCGCGTATCGCGTTCCGCAAGTCTGCGCGCAGCGCTTCACTTGGTGGCTCTCCGCCCAGCACGGACGAGGACAACCCGCTCGATCCGACCATTCCGCCCGCGGCGAGGATGCACGTCCGGCGCCCCCCACGCTTTGACGGAGGCAGCAGCGGTGCGGGGTCGAGCTCAATGGGCGCACCCAAGCCCCCGAGCGGGTTCCGGGTTAGTAAGGAGTATGTGCAGGCTGAGCACAGTCGTCAGCCACGCTACTAGTACATGCTGAGCGAAGCTAGACGTGGTTGGCTGCTGATCTGGGTTTCTGACAGGAAACCCAGGCCTGTCTCACACCGCCAAAGCAAAACCGCAACATTCCCACCTACATCCCATCAACATCCAGAACATCTCGACTCATGAGTTCATCCCTGTATATACGTATCGCCATCAGCATGTATGAGAGTCCATTTATCGTCATTCCACCTAGCCTGCGGGGAGATACCGGAATGCGAAGTCATTACCGCCGGCAACTCATCCCATGACGTCAGCGATGTCAGCGACAATAGACCTGTGCGCGGCAAGGACGTCCGCCACTGACGCGACGGACGCCTCCTTAAGAAGGGCTCAACCTCGCCATCCTCCCACGTTTCTCAGTTCGTCTTTTCACCACTACCTCCAGACTGCAGCAACGTACCACACAATGCATCTCCTCACGCTCAACTGCGGCTCGTCCTCGATCAAGGGCAAGTTGTTCGACCTCCCGAACCCGAACTGCGAGCTCGAGGCGGCCGCCAAAATATCCGTGACGAACATCGGGGCCAAGGGCGACAAGGTGCGCATCAAGATTGACTGGCTCGACGCGCACCCCGGGGACGGGAAGGAGAATGTGGACGACGAGCTGGACGACGGGGGCGAGGTCGAGCGTGAGTCGCCGGTGCCGGCCGGGCTGACCGCAGACAGAGCCGTTTTCCCGGTTATCATGAAGTACATCGCGCGCTCGGGCGTGCCGAAGGACGACATCCAGTACATCACCCACCGGATGTACGTGCTGCGTATTCGCGACTTTGCTGACTGTAGCGTGCATGGGGGCATGAACAAGAAGGGCTTGACGGTCACGAGCAAGCACAGCGAGGCGCTGGAGGAGATGGACGCGCTGAGCGAGTTCGCGCCGCTTCACGTACGATAGTCGATCGGACAGACTGACGGCAGAACCACCACGCCGTGCTCTGCGTGCGTGCCTGCCTCGAGGCTCTGCCCGAGAGCACGCAGCTGCTCTACTTCGACACCCTGTTCCACGTACGTGACCAGCTCGCCCACGCTGACGACAGCAAACCCTCCCGCCAGCTGTGTACACCTACTCCCTGCCGCCGACGAAGGCGGACCTCGCAATCCCGCTGCGCAAGTACGGCTTCCACGGCCTCTCGTACGCGTCGATCCTGCACCAGCTCTCAGAGCACCTCAAGGTCAAGCCCAGGCTGAACATGGTCGTCGCGCACCTCGGCTCCGGCGCCTCCGCATGCTGCATCAAGGACGGTATCTCTATCGACACGTCGATGGGACTGACGCCGCTCGAGGGCCTGGTCGGGGGCACGCGGACGGGCGACATCGACCCGACGGCCATCATGCACCATTCGCCCGACTACGCGCAGAACGCGGGTCTGGACGGCCTGGACGTGTCCGTCGGGGAGTGGGTTATGAACAAGAAGTCGGGGCTGGCTGCGCTGGCGGGGACGCAGAACTTCGGCACCATCACAGCCAAGGCGTTCGAGGGCAAAGCCAAGGACGAGGAGGAGCGGGAGCGCATGGTGCTCGCGTACGACGTCTTCGTGAACCGCCTTATGAGCTACGTGACGCAATACCTCGCCAAGCTGCTCGAGAGCGTGCCGCTCGAGGATATCCACCTCGTCTTCGCGGGCGGGATCGGGGAGCACTCGCTCCGCCTGCGCCGGGACGTGTTGGGCCGGCTGAAGTGGCTCGGCGCTGAGAGCAGGGCCGAGGAGCAGAAGGAGGGCGATGTGCGGCTGGTCTCGAGCGAGAAGAGTAAGCTCAAGGCGTGGGTGGTTGAGACAGACGAGGAGGGCTGGTGTGCCCGCTTGGCGAGGGAGGATCTGGGGCTCATCGATTACGCGTAGCGAGCGTCGAGTCCACATTAGATAGAGCGGAGCCATCGTAGCAAGTGATTGTAGTCTCGGAGGGAGCGGAAAACATAGATGGGATGAGTGCGCTGTGTACCAGCAGGAGTCTCCAGCGCCGCTTGGCAAGGAATCGTAAGGGGGGCACGTCAGGCCGTTAGTGTTTACAACTCCACCTCCTCTTCTCCTGTCAACGGTTCGCCTCTCGCTCGTCGCACAAATGCCATGCAGCTGGATATCGATACAACAGTTCGCCTCGAGAGCGCTTGTTACACGTCCCTACACTCTTCGAACGCGGTGTCTACTTGGCCACGCGCTCCACGCCCTCGGTCGCGTTCACCGCAGCGCGGCGGCAGCTCTTGAAGTGGCCAGCCTGGCACGCCTTGCACGTGCTGGCGTTACTGATGTCAGCAGAGTTCGTTCTGGCGCGGCTGCAAGTCAATGCGCGTACTTACCCAGTGCACTCGGTCGCGAGGCATCCAGCGCCCTTGCATGCCGTGCAGTGGGAGGGGTCGGCAGCGCAGCCGCGCACCTCGTCCTTGGCGCAGTGGTGGTGGGCGGCGGGCGCGTCGGAGCAGAAGCCACACGAGGCGGGGTTACCAGTGCACTGGGGTCAGCGGCGCGCAGCTCGACGGCTCACCTCAGACATTGTTGAAGTTGGGCAGAGAGGGGTTGGGGGAGGTTGGGGGAAGTTTGGGGAGTTGGGTGGCGATGTGAGTATGCTGTGCTAAGCCTGTCCGCGTTATATACGGTGTGGACTGATCAAGTTGTCGATTGTTCACTGAGGTATTGTTTGGCTTCCATGACGTCGCACGACTGGGATGGGCCAATCAACCCGCGCGGAATACTCAGCCTTACGCGTCTCTGTCCATTGTTCATGTCAGCACGCGTGCCGCTGTCAGCGCTCGCAGTCAGTTTGAGTCAGTCATGGTCAGGGAGAAGGCTGTACATGAGCGTGAACAATGTCAGGACGTGTCCGCAAGCCAATCAACACCTTGGTAATTGTCACCCCGCCGACCTGCACCGGCCAAGCCCGAAGCTCGGGGCTGGCCGGGGGAACAAGATGGCCATCTTGGCCATTTGGCCATTTACGGGCAGAATCAAATGACCACGTGGCATTTTACCAACCAGAGATTTGTGGAGTGGGGCAGGCCCTAATGTTTGAGAGTGGGGCAGGCTCCCTCCTCTGTCACATGCTGTCTGGTATTCATGGTGATTGACAATCCCTTTTGTGTATCTGATAGGGGGAGGGTGGAACGGACCAAGTTCGAAAAAGGCACCATCCCGAGATTCGATATTTCAACGTAGGCTTTCCTGATCAAATTACCGAAGAAGGCCAAGCCATGGCGCACTGCCGTCGCTGCAGGCCGGGGCAGCAGGTGGGATGGGTCAACGATGATAGCGAAGGAGGAGGGGCCAGGTTGGGCTTGCTGAGATAAAGCGGGGCAGACGCGGGCTCCGGGTTGCGTCCGTCATGGTCCGTCTTACACCCGTGGGCCGTTTCGTCGGCATATTAGGCGGAGAATAATCACGTGGGGTGCACGTGAGCTACGGCCGCTCTCTCGCCGCGAGTGTGGGGTAACTGGGTGGAGGAGGTTGGGAGGGAGTTTGTGGGAGGGCCGTGGGATGACAGATTGGGCCGGGGGTTGGTCGTTCTGTTCGGCGTTGGTAGTCGTGAGGAGTAGGAACCGGTGGGACCTGAGGACTCTGGCATCGTGATTGGCTGAGAGGTGGATATCGAACCCGTCGAACCCGTAGTCTGAACCGTAGTCCCACGGGGTAGAAGATTGGCTCCGACCGTTGTTAGTGGACTGGCAGTGGTAGTGGCCGAGCGCCGGCGTGGTTAGGCAATTGGGCGGCATGGGCGGTGGGCGGTGGCTGCCATTAAGCCATTCAAAGGCCAAGGTCCGGCTCTTTTCATTGCCGGGACTACCGAAGAGAGGTTGCCATTTGCCTTGGTGCTCCGTGATTTCTATTGTGCTTGGACTTGGTGGCACTGGCGACGTGGTAGACACCTGGCAGAACACCTGGACACCACCTGGGCACCTAGCCACGCTGCTTCAGACTGGCCAGACTACCCAGACTACCCAGACTACCCAGACTACCCAGACTACCCCAGCTACATCCCCGTGACCTTTTGAGTGACCGAAAAGTCACGAAGCGACGTGCCTCGGCCTGTCTCCGTACCCACCCCCATCACCTCCCCCCTAACCCCCCCACACTTCGCCTAAGTCTCACTCCTGGCCGACACCAACTGCCGAACTTTGCCTATATATCATCACATCAGCCTTGCGCCCACGTCTTTTTCTCCTCTGTCTCTCTGCTCACTACTCTCCGCTCACTCCCACCCAACCCAAAAAAAAAAGACAATGCTCTCCCGTCTCGCTCCCCAGGCCGCCCGTGCCGCTCCCCGTGTCGCCGCGCGCGCCTTCTCCGTCTCGGCTGCTCGCGCCTACAACACCGAGTACCGCACCACCGAGACCCCCCAGTCGCTCCACAACTTCAGCGACGAGGAGATCATGCTCCGTGACACTGGTAAGTGGTCCCGCTACTCCGCGTCCCCGCGACGTGCTTGGAGCGGTTGGGGAGGGAGCGGTTAGGGTGAGACTGCCAAGTCGCGAGCTTCCGCTGGCCGGAGCTCGCTCCGGAGCTTTGCCGGATCCCTGCCCTTCCCACCATGCGGCCATGCTGGAATCCTACTGACACGCAGTCCGCAAGTACGCCGAGGAGGTCATCGCCCCCAAGGTCTACGAGATGGACGAGTCCGAGGTCATGGACAAGGCTGTCATCGACGGCCTCTTCGAGAACGGCGTAAGTTCAGGCCGCAGGCCATTTTTCTCTCGACACGCTAACGCCTAGCTCATGGGCATTGAGATCCCCGAGGAGTACTCTGGCGCCGGCATGTCGTTCACCGGTGCCATTCTCGCCGTTGAGGAGATTGCCCGTGTCGACCCCTCGGTCGCCGTCCTCGTCGACGTCCACAACACCCTCGTCAACACCGTCCTCCGTCACCACGGCTCGGACGCTATCAAGGAGAAGTGGCTCCCGCCCCTCGCTACCGACACCGTCGGCTCCTTCTGCCTTACTGAGCCCGGAGCCGGCTCGGACGCCTTCGGCCTCCAGACTACCGCCAAGGAGGACGGCGACCACTACATCCTGAACGGCACCAAGATGTGGATCTCCAACTCGGGTGAGGCCGACACCTTCCTCGTCTTCGCCAACGTCGACCCCTCCAAGGGCTACAAGGGCATCACCTGCTTCGCCGTCTCCAAGGACATGGGCGTCGAGATCGCCAAGAAGGAGAAGAAGCTCGGTATCCGTGCCTCCTCGACCTGTGTCCTCAACTTTGACAACATCAAGGTCCCCAAGGAGAACGTTGTCGGCGAGGTCGGCAAGGGCTACAAGATCGCCATCGAGATCCTCAACGAGGGCCGTATCGGTATCGCCGCCCAGATGATCGGTCTCGCCCAGGGCGCCTTCGAGAAGGCCCTCCCCTACACCTACCAGCGCAAGCAGTTCGGCAAGGCTGTCGGTGACTTCCAGGGCATGGGCTTCCAGTTCGCCGACATTGCTACCCAGATCGAGGCCGCCAAGCTCATGACCTACAACGCCGCCCGTCTCAAGGAGGAGGGCCGTGTCTTCACCAAGGAGGCTGCCATGGCCAAGTACTTCGCGTCCGTGGTCGCCCAGCGCGCCGCCGGTGCCGCCATCGAGTGGTGCGGTGGTGTCGGCTTCACCCGTGACACCGGTGTCGAGAAGTTCTGGCGTGACTCCAAGATCGGCGCCATCTACGAGGGCACCTCGAACATCCAGCTCGAGACCATTGCCAAGTTCCTCAAGAAGCAGTACGCATAAGCATTGCATGGGGCGCCGCGACCGCGCCGCGCCGCGAACACGGCATAGCCGATATCGCGTCGCTGTCGAGGTCCCGCAGGGTTGGAGCGCGCCGCTGGCTGGTGCCGGCGTCGCGGCTCAATAGCAGTCGCATTGGGCAGTAGCAGAGTTTAGACCGCGCATATGCGCTCGTTGTGTGAGATATGAAGGCATTACTATAAACCGAGAGCACGCTGCGAGCGAGAGGGAACAGTGCATTCGCGGAACGGCAGTAAGCGAGGTCAGAGCGACAGAAGACAGATGAGCGAACAGAAGCCCGTGCTTGCTTTTGCCGTAACCAGGGAACAGCGCGCACACCCACCGGGACGCAAACACGGACGCAACACGGCCCCAAGATAAACAACTCACTGACCACGCAGCATTGCTCGACGTATTCACCGTCGAGCTCAACGCGCTCAACGCCGCTCAAAGCCTACTCATCGGCGCGGCTCTCGCTCGCTCACACACCACTCCCGGTTTTTTCACCTCGTCGGCATCAGCTAGCATACCTCGGCTACGTGTCATGTGCCTTCAATTACCGTTTTCGCCCGATGGCGCCCGAGCGTACTGAGCCGACTGCCGATTTCGCCACGTCTGTGCGCCCCAGAATGCCGAGATACAGCCGATGCGCGCCTGATTTCTAACGCGACGACACACAACCGCGCCAAATGCTGTATGCTCATGATGTATGCTTAGTAATACAGTGGATGCAATGCACCGACACCTTCGGCTCACTCCGGCTCACTCCCAGCTCCGCTCACGCCACTGCCGTCCGCCGCTCCGCTCGCGCCTACCGTGCCCAAGAAATCTCCTTCAGCCCCGGCACATCCTTCGTGACATCCTCCCCGATCAGGCGGCGGAGGGAGCGCACCACGTCGCCGCAGAAGTCGCGATATCCCGCGCGGCGGAGGACGCCGGCGTCACCCATCGCGCTGTCGTGCAGCGCCATGCTGCCCACAAGGAGATTGAGGCAGCGGTAGATCAGCGCCTTGAGCTCGGCGGGTGTGAAGCGCGAGCCGAGCAGGTGGGGGATGTTGGCGAATATGGCTGCAGTCAGCAACGATTAACATTGACCTACCGTCCATGATTGCCTTGCGTTTCTCCAGAAACCCCGTCCGCGTTAGATCGTCCTCGCTCACGCCGATTGCGCGCACGCCGGCGAGGAGCGCATGGTCCAGCGCGCCCGGGAGCGCGAACACCGCCGCAGCGTATTTGTGCTCCACTGTCAGCCGGTCCGTGACGATGCTCTGGAACAGGAGGCAGAGGAACTCCTCCTCATGTGCGCGCCATGCGCCTGGATCGATGTGTGCTACACTGAGCATGAACTGCAGTCCGACGCGGATACGGCCGACCTCGTTCCCGATCCGGCTCCATGATTGCTGCCCATACTGCCCGAGGTAGGTCGACCAGTCCTGTAGTCTGTGCTCAACGACGACGATCGCGGCGCAGTCGGACCAGCACTGCGTGAGCTTGTTGATGAAGATGAGTTTTTCGGCTCCCTTGGGCTCCGAGCCGATGGGCAGCATGTCCGACAGCAGGCGGTAGATCTTGGGGCAGATGACGTTGAGGATTGTCTGCGGTCAGGGTGGAATATGAGAGGGCTCACCTCTGCAAACGCCTTGTCCTTGGTCTCGATGGGATCCTCAGGCGCCTCGTCGCCGCCCAGCGCTGCCAAGTCGACATCGTCAAAGTCAAACCCGAGACTCGGGTAGTCGTCGAGACTCTCCTGCTGCCGCGATGACCGGGCAGCCTTGGCGCGGTTCGGCAGCGCCGCAGCCCGCGCGTCGAGAAACGTCTGGATCGTAGCCACGATCTCGAGCCCGGATTTGACGTCCTTGACGAGATCGAGGTTGAAGATGTGTGCGGTCCAGCCTGGGATCAGCGCTGCGACTCATACTTGATACCTACTCTCGTGGAGGAGGACTGGATCAGGGTACACAGCCTCCGTACGGGGTATGTACCCCGAATGGAGGATAATCTGGCGAAAACAAGATACGACAAGCACCATAGTCCGCTCGATCTCCAAGCGGGTGGGCAAGGCACTCGACATGCTCCCGCGAGCCGCCTGGTCCAGCTCGGCCTGCAACGTCGCCAGAATGTCAGTCAGGCGGCCCACAACAGCGTCCAGAGGATGGGAGTGATGTCGACAAGCGACGGCGAGGTACATCAGCCCGCGAATGACGATTTGGCGCGACTCAAAGTCAGCCTTGTCGAAAGCGATCCAGCGGGAATTGGACAACAGCCACGGCAGCAGAGAGGGTGAGAAGTAGCACGCTACCACCATGGTCGAGTACCGGTTCACAAGGGCGCAGAGCTGGCGCGGCGTGGGCGGGTTAAGCCGGCTAAAGGGGACAGGGGAGAGGGGGAATATGGACATGATGAGGCGCTGGACGTCCCTTTCGGCGCGGTGGGCGGCGCTCAGTTCCTCTGCGGCCCCGATGAGGTCGGAGGCGGCGACACACGCAAGACGGAGCCAGAGCTCGAAGGCTGATGCGCGCCGTGTCTCGTCTGACGCAGTTAGGGTGATGTCGAAATCGGCGATGAAGCGGGGAAAGTCCACTGGTCCCTCCGTGGGCAGATTGCGATGCTGCCGCTCCTTGAAGATCATGCCCAAGTCTCGGGTGGCGACGGAGAAGGACTTGGCGTCAAACCACCATCGCCAGGTGCTCGATAGGCGGAGGCAGCGCGCAACGACGGTCTTGATGTACCTGTCGCGGCCCTGCAGCTGATCGCGTTGCGCCGCCTCCTCGACTTCCAGAGAGTGGGTGATCCGAATATGGCCCAGGGCGCGCTTGACCAGCGGCCACCGCGGAAGGGGTGTGTATTCAGCAACCACGGACCCATCGACACCGAACTGAGACAGAGCACATAGGCCGAAGACGAGAAACCAGATCCGTTCGGCAGCCAGTGGACCGATTTCGCCGCGGTAGCGCTGGTCCAGCGCATTCGCAAGGGCGGAGGCGAAGGTGTCCTCTGCCGAACTTGTCGGTGGGGGATGCAGATGGTCGTACGAGATAAGCAAGTGGAGAAGAGACACCCACATCGACACAGAGACGTCTGCCACTTCGGGCGTATCAGCCTGCCCGCGCAGGATACGCCGCAATGGGCGCACAGTGCGGTCAAAGCCGTACACGAGAAGCAGGCTGATCAACCGAGTAGCGGCCGCTGCGACGGCCTCGCCGTCCCCTGCGATTGCAGCCATCTCGAGCAAGTCGTACCGTATTTCCAAGAGCTGTGATACAAGGGCCCGGTGAGCCCGACTACCGGAGAGAACGATGTCGTCGAGGCGCTCCGAGAGCGCATTGAGCGCTGGGAACACGCTCCCAACCGTCTCTCCACTCGCAAGAGCCATGTAGTCGCGAAAGAACTTCAATGGCCGCAGGTCGGGTTTCGCGCCATCACTGGTCGCATCCACAAAGTCCCGAATGGAGGCGTACATCCCATCGACAAGGATAGGGAGAATGCCAGTGAGTTCCCCCACCCCCATCGCGGAATCCAGCGACACACCGTACGCGGTGACGGCCTTTGGCTCCTCTACGCCCTCGCCTTCCAGGATGCCGAGGAACGAGCCCAGTCGCCCGCTGCCGGGAATGGTGTCCACCGAGCAGAAGACCCCAGTGGGGAGGGGCGTGATCTCGAAGTCGATGGGGAAGCGGTCAAAGTTGGCCCATGACCGAGCCTTGCCCACGCCCTCGTCGACGTGTCGTTGCGGCGCTTGACGCCGTGGCGAAGCCAGAGAAGCAGCCGAGGCCGGCGCCGACGCTGGGGCCGGCGAACTTGCGGAACGGGCATGCAACCGCCCATTCTTTGCCACAACCTGCCGCAGTCTCGCAGGCGTTTCGCCCACAACCTCGACCTCCGAGTCGCTCGAAAACGCGAAATCCCCCGTGGCGAAAATGACATTGTCATCGAGGCGAATGGCAGGGCGCGCACCCTGCCGCCCTCCTTTCTGACCAGGGGCACGCGGTCGTCCGCTCTTCCCCTTCGTCTTCCGTTTCGTGGGTGACCTGTTCGCCTTGTCCGCGACCGGAAAGTCGAGCCGGGTCTGGTATAGCTGGCTCTCATTCAGTACCCGGGGCTCTTTCAGGGGCTCTCGCTCTCCCCGCGGCTTAGGGACGAGTTTCGCAATCGCCAGCGCCGGCCGACGAGGGCGGTGACGCTGAAATTCGCCCCTTGGCCGCGGTTCCGCACTGCGTCTCCCATGAACAATTGCCTCAAAGTCTCCGCGCTGCAGCCGCGCCAGCCCTGGTCGCCCGTCATGCTCCTCTGCCTCCGATCCCGAGCTGCTGTCGCTCTGAATGGCAAGGACCAGCTGCCGGCCAAGGTCGTCATCCGTCTCCGACGCCCCCTCGTCAGCCTCGGCTTCGATCAGCACGCCTGGTTCAGAGTCGGACCGGTCGAACAGGTCGTCGAGATCCTCCATTCCTCGGTCCCCGCGGCGGCGGACGACGGCGTGTCCAGGACGAACAGGGGAGTCGTCGATGGGCACAGCGCGGCGCCTCATCTCCTTCCTCCGTCTCTGCTGCGCCGCCTCGTGTTCGAGCCGCTTGAGCATCGCGCGGGGCAGCATGCGTTCCGCGATACGCCGCCGTTTGTCGTAATGCTCGTCATTCGAATCTTGGGAGTCTGTGTCGGATGGGCTCGAGGAGGCGATGCGGCGGCGTCTGCGGGACGTAGGGGCGGCGGGCGAACGCGTGATGGGTTGCGGTGTGGCAATAGAACGAGAGCGGCGGTGATTTGGGGTCGCGATACCGCGAAATCTGTGGGTGCTGGGGGTGGCGATGAGGACAGCGTCGTCGTCGCTGGGGACGGAGCCGCCAAAGTGGTCAGGCGGTCCGAAGTCGTCTGTGCCCAAGTCTGCAGGCCCAAATGAGGGAGGTGCGCCGAAGTCGTCTAACGCTGCGACAAAGTCCGATGTGTCCACCATCGAGGGGTTGGAACGGCGGATAGGCGATGTCGACATGGGCAGTGGCAGTTCGTTCGGTGGCAAGATTTCCTGCCGCTGGGAAGTTGATGGGGACGGCGGTGGTGAAGACAGTGGGGACGAGTCGTCGAAGTCAGCTGGCGGCGGCGGGGCTCGTGGCCGTCGGCGGTACGTGGTGACACGCCGACCTCCTTGTGTGAGCACAGTCGCACCGCGCTCCCGGACAGCGTTCGTCTTCGGCCTGTTTGTCGATGGGATGCTGGGTGCCTTCGGTGCATCATCCTTCGGTCTGCTCGTTGACATGTTACCCGGTCCTTTTCGTGCGTCCTCCTTTGGCCTTCTCGGTGGCGTACCCTTACGCGGCCGGTCTTCCTTCTGCACCACCCTCCCTCCAGTCACTCTCGCCCGTGCCTTCTCCTTCTCCGTCCGCGACTCAGCAACCCGCTCCGCCTCAACCTCCTTCATAAGCGCCTCCATCCCCCGCCGTGTCCGCTCAGCCGCCCGCTCCTTCCGCCGCGCCTCCCTAGCCAAACGCAGCCGCGCCCGGGCAATAGCCTGCAAGCGGCGCGCACACTCCTCGTCCTCCTCGTCCGGGATCTCGCCAAACTGCAGAAAATACTCGTCGAAATCCGCATCGACTAAGGGTTTTGGCTCCTTCTTCCGCTGCAGCCGTTCCGGCTGGCCCTCCTGGGTGGCGCCGATGACAATCGCGTCGGGCGGCGTTGCGTCACTGTCGCTGCTGCTCTCGTCGCCTTCCTGACTCCTGTCGACATCGTTGTTCGCCCGCACCTCGGCGGAGGGGGCCACCGCGCGCCGCCCTTTCTGTAGGCCGCCGCGCCGCAGTGCAGACTCGTATGCTTGCTTCTCCTTGGTGTACGGCTGGAGTTGGAGGGCTGTGCGTGTGCGGAAGGTGCGTGCGAAGCGGAACTGGAGAAGGGCTGAGTCGGCGGAGATAGCAGCAGTCGGTGCTGCAGGGGCATTGGCGGCTGCCGCTGCGGGCTCGGACCGTTGGGGAGGAGGTTGGCCAAGGGCGCCTCCGCGCGCTAGTAGATCCACAGCGTCGGGTGTTGATGGCGGACCGTTCCTTGAGGGAGCGGGAGATGGTGAAGGTCGATGCGGCGAACTCCTGGAAAATGGTGAAGGTGAGGATGGCGGTAGCATGCGTGTTGTAGCACTTGGACGCGGAGTTGGTACAGCAGTCTGTGATGAAGGTTGGGGTGGAGACGAGGAGAGGGGAGCGCGCAGCGGTTGCGCTTCGGATGCCGCGTCCAGCTCCTCCATGCCCGGTGCGAGCGGTGGTGACGCAGGTTGTTCAGAGGTCGGCTCGGGGCCATCGTCCATAGCGTCAAGGTCCAAGCCCCATGGCTCGTCGTCCGCAACCTCTCGCGGAGGGATCTGGCTCTCTTCCTGGAAGCGTGCAGGCTCGGCGTGGACGCTCTCCTCGACAGTAGCCGTCGGCGATGCAGACCTCGCTTCCACTAGTGGAGTCAGCGATCGTTGACGTGGAAGTCCGACATCTGGAATTGTTTCCGAGGCCACAATAGCGGAGCTTGGAGCAGTGGGTGGAGAATGCTGCGCCCGAGAGAACGGCACAGGCGAGGCCATGGCCAGTCCCGTTGGACTTGGGCCCGTATTTGGACTTGAGCCCCTATTTGGACTTGGGCCTGGACCAGCATCCCTCGAGGCGGCCGGAGGTTGCCTCGGCGAGATAATCACTTCCAGCTCGGCTGTCTCCGCCGGTGCATGTTGCAGGTCCTCTTCATCTCCGCATGCTGGTCGATCTGGTCCCGAAGCAAGTTGTATCAGACTTGGTGGAGGATGCGGCGGAACCAGCATCGCAGGTGCACTCCGTGCGGGGGACAACGGCGGCGAGGCAGAGGGTAAATGGTCTCGCCCTTTCCCCACTGGCATCGTAAGCGTAAACGGCTTTGGAGAGGAGAGGGAAAGCGTGATCCGCTCAGGCGTTGGCGTTGGTGGCGTTGGCGGAGTTGGCGGTGTCGGCCGCGACGGGGATGGTGGCGACGTGGGTTTCGTGCTCGACGACAAAGTAGACCCAGGCGAGGATGTGGACTCTGCGCGCGCCTTGCCCTTCCATGGGCTGATCGGGGGGGCGTGGCGTCGTGCCGAGTTACCTCCGTTGTGCAAGGGTGGAGTGGATGTGGGAGTGGGTACAGGCGAGGCCGGGGAGGGAGATCGTGAGGGCAGCGGGGAGAAGAGGGACACGAACACCCGTGAAGAGCTCGCCAGCGGAGGGCTCATACCTCGAAAGGCTTTTGGCGTCTGTAGAGTGCTCGGCGTCGACGGGCCTGCCTGACAGTCAGCTCGCCGGCTGCCCACTACCTGGGCCTTACCTCATCACATACTTGGGCTCGCCCAACCTCTCCAGCCCGCTCGGCCCTCTCCACAGCCCGTACAGCTCTCCATTCGTCGTACTCCTCGTCATCGCTTGGCGGGACGAGGTCCTCCTGGCCACCCTCCGCGTCGGCCAGCTCTGGTCCCCTCACATCACGCCGATGCCTCGTTCGATACCGGCTCCCTGTGGTTGTCGTTGGCGTTCGCGCAGCCCGTTGGGTCCGTGGTGGAGTCGGATCTGGATCCTCCCCGCGGCGTGCGCGCTTACGGGGAGGCATGGCGGGGAAATAATGGTACAATTGCAAGAGGTGGTGAAATCAATCAAATCGAGTGTTGTTGTCGTTCCTTGCCTTGGAATTGGGCGGCAATGTTAAGGGTTGACTGGACGCGACGCGTCGGAATTGATCCCGCCTCGCACCCCTTCCTTCCTTCCCTCGCAGAAACACTGATACCTTCAAACCATGCATCACTACTATTACCGATTATCGTACAATACATGACTAGCTAACTTTACGCGTTGCGTCGACCCATAGTCCATTAACAGATTGGTGGAGTCCACCGCGACCAGGGTCCAGACAGAGAGACAGAGAGAGACGGTGGCATCGAGCCGGGTATTCGCGGGAGCAATGTTTTGGGTTGCCGACGAGTACTACACATCGGAGGTCTCGGTGCGGCGTGTGAGCATACCGAGGTTTTGGCCGGCCTTGCGGCGAATTCTGCTGTCAGCTGGGCGAGGAAGGGTGGAACTCACCGAGTTGCAAAGTTCTTGTGAGGGAGCTCATCGAGCGAGCCCGGCGGACCGTGGGGCTGGCGGGTGACATAGCTGACAGGGTGTGCGTGGTGTGCGTTGTGTGCGTTGCGTGCGTGGTGGGTGTTGTGTGCGTGGTGTGCGTGGGTCGGAGGCGCCGCGTGGTGCACACGCCGGTGGACGTGATCATCAGTAGAGCGTGAGACAGAGAACGACTGGGAGCGAGGAGCCGGGGCCCGGTAGCCCCACTCCATGTATGTTGCTGGTTCGACGTGCCCGAGATCGGAGGATACCTTGCGCCCACTCTCGACCGACCACTTGCGACTGCCCGATGCCCATGGGTTCGGGGCTGTCTCGGAGAGGGGCGAAGCGGCAAATGTCTCGGGGTACGAGCTGGTGTTCGAGACGGCGTCATCATCGGTCTGGCGCCGACGCGACAGGAGGGCAGCCAGGGGCGGAGCGCCAGGCGCCGCAGCCTGTGCGGCTGCCAGCTCCTGACGGGCACGGGCGAAGCGACCGAGTGGCTGGGCAGCCGGAGCCGGCGGTGGGGGTGTCACACTCGGCGGCGAGGGGCCACGCGTGCTCGACTCGGTCGACGACGATGCCGGAGGCGGTGTGCGCGTGCTGTTCCAGCCAAAGGGCCACTCGGGCATGCCAGGCGCCGGCTTCCCGGAGCCGGTCGAGTTCCAGCCGACGCCCATGGCCGAGTCAATTGGGGGCGAGATGGCGGGCATGTATCCCGAAGGTGCGCCCTCGAATGCGGCGCGGAGGTGCGAGTCGACAGGGCTGAGCGGACGAGCGCGCTCGCGCTCGCGTTCGCGTTCACGACGCAGTGTACCGGCCTCGATCTGGGCTGCGAGGGCTTGGCGGTGACCAGCTGCCTGCTGCGCGTGCTGTGCTTGCTGAGCTTGCTGCGCTTGGAGGAACAGCATCTGTTGCTGCAAGGCGCGCTGGTTCAGAAGCTGCTGTGCAGCCAGCTGCTGGGTGTAGGCGTTCTGCGGTGTCGTAGCTGCGAGCTGTGCACGCTGGAGTTCGAGGAGAGCGGTGGCCTCGCGCAGCTGCTTGGGGTCGTTGGCCTGAAGGAAGAGGTTGTGCAGTGCAGCGGTTTGCTGCTGGTACTGCTGCTGCTGGCGAAGCATTTGGAGCTGCAAAAGCTGCTGCTGGGCTTGGACACGGCGCTGGAACTCGGCTGAAGCGGCCGCGCCCTGCATGTTAAGGTCCTGCCTTGAGCTGTAGTGCGAGGGTGTCCGTTCCGTACGCTGGCCCTCGAGCCCGAGGAAGGCAAGTTTTGCAGCAATGTAGTCCGAGTCGTCCTCGTCTTCCTCGTCACTAAAGGTCGGGCCTAGGGTGTGGTCGACGCCGGCATATGGCACACTTCGCGTGTGAGGCTGGGAAGAGGACAGGTGGATCGGAGGCGGGGGAGGCGGAGCAAGAGGTGTAGCAAGAGGCGTGGAAAGAGGCGTCGTCAGTGTGGGTGCAAGGCGGGGAGGGACGTCCAGCGTCTGTGGAGGGGCGAGGGACATGGGCATTGGGGGAGGAGCAATCTGAGACCGGAAGCGTGGAGCAGTGTGGTTGAGAGCGCTCATGGTTGGTTTCGGGGAAAATTGTTTTTAAGTTGCTGTAGACAAGTGTGAGCTGCGGGATGTCGGGGGGTGAGAAGATCGACGCGTAGAAGAGGGTGAACAGAGTTAAGTGAGAAGAAGATTATCGTGCGAGTGCGAGAATGATTATAGGCAGTAGGTCGACGCAGGGGAAGTGCGAGTTTTCGAGTGCGCTGTTGTTGGTTGCTGGGTATAACGAGGATGAATGCTAGGAGTGCTAGTTTGAGCTGAATTGAGACCGAAACTTGAAAAGGGCTTTGATTGATTGAATGATGATTGAAGAATGGAAAGAGAGGAGGAGAGGTAAGGTTGATGAGAAAAGAGTAGAAGTAGAAGAGAGTGGGTTGCAAGGCGTATCCGACGCGGTCGGCGATGTTGCGAAGGACAGCGAAGCGGAGGAGGGGCGTTGAGGAGTTTGGTACCCGCGATGGTGGATAGGGCGAGGGGCGGCGAGGGGAGGCGAGGCTAGGAAGGGAGAGAGTGTGTGTGTAGAGTGAAGAGTGTGCGTTGCTTTGGTTTATAGCCACGAAATACTAGTTTTGCCTAGCTTGACACAGGGGAGCTGAAGACGAACCAGAAGTAGGGAACCAGCCGCAAGCCGAACGAGCCAAAGGATACAGGGCGGACCGATGGGTTGCGGTGTGCTGTAAGGTATCTATTGCGAATTGTAGGCTGAGGAGAGAGGGGCCGGAGACGACGGGCGACGGGCGACGGGCGACGGGCGACGGGCGACGGGCGACGGGCGACGGGCGACGGGCGACGGGCGACGGGCGACAGGGCAATGACGAGAGGGAGAGAGATCCAGTCTCGAGAGAGGGAGAGAGGGGAGGGGAAAGGGGGAGGGGGGCGGAGTGAACGGAGATGAGACGAGAGAGAGAGAGAGAGAGATTGCAAGAGAGATGGGACCAACGAGAGATAGGAGGAGGGAGGACTCAGAGCGAGGGAATGGATGGGAATGGATGGGAATGGATGAGGGGATGAGAGAAGGGGTGAGAGAAGAGTTTGGTTTTGCTACTATGAGCCAAGGTCGAGCAGGTCGAGCAGTAGTGCCGCGAAGCCTTTTTTGCACCCTACCGGCCCTACCAAAAGAGGAACCAAAGAAGGGAAACAAGACCAGGGGTAAGTTTAAAAGGAGAATGAGCCGAGGCCAGATTCTGAATCCATTTTGGGTCCATACATTCCGGGGACAACCCATTACTACTTTTGTATAATATATAATGATCCATATACACATAGTTGTATTCAGCAAAATACCAAATTCTAATTAGGAGAGATCTGAGTCAGTCTGTCCCCCGATGGTAACGGAATACAACGAGGTCCGCATGCTTGGCGTGCTTCTGGACCGCAGCTTACCAAACTCTGAAAGCTCTTTGTAAACTCTCTTTCAATGCTTACCCTCCTCTCAACCTCTACTTTTGGCTCTCTTGGGCTGGTCTCGACCTCCAATCGACCAGGTGAACCCCGTACGTTTCACTCAATCACTCTCCGGATGAACCTCTGCCTCCTCCCCTGTGCTTGGCCCGCTCTGACTAAGCGGCACAAAGGATCTGCACATTGCATGCGTTGCACTCACCGTCGCACTCGCGGCCACTCCCCCCAACACACCTCCCACCTCGCACCCCTCCGCCCCCAATGCCGCCAGCCCACCGTCCACCCTTAAACCGGCCCAACCAACGTGTCGTCCCATCCCTCAGTCAACATTGGTGGTCATCTTCAGTTATCCGGGCTTGTCGGGCCTGGTCCCATTGTCCGAGTAAGTAGTGTCTCATCTGACTGTCGTATGCCTCCCCGCATATCGTAACGAACATTGGTACAGCTTGCGGCGCAGTCACGAGCTGGCCCGAGATGGCCGGGACTGGATCGTCGAGCTAACCAATCTGACCGGATCGACCGGTAAATATAATGTGGCGTAAGGCGGGACAACCGGAAGTCAGGCACGGAACAAACTTCACGCAAGTACACAAGATACACACACAACATTCCTAAAACGCCATGCCACGCGAACTCCACGCGTGATAAAATGGGACTCCCCAACAGCGCCAGAAGATTGGAGACCCCACATGCCCCCACACAGGCCCTGTTTACGTCATCGAAGGTCCCGGTACATGCATGGCAATGTCACAACGGGAGGTGTAAACAATGCACTTCCGACCGACCCACTCCTTTACTACTCAGTCATCCTCTACACTCACCTCAACACTGATACTCCCTCTTTGACTCTAACCATGTCCATGTCGAATCATCCCCGCTGGAATCCGGATAACCCTTCAGCTTCTACCACTCCCTTCACACCCACACACAGCATGAGAGGTAGAAACGACTCGTCTACTCTCACAACACCCTCCCGACGGACCACAAGCGTCCACATGCCCACAACAGTCTACGCAGCACCCCCAACCACCCGGCAAGCCCTCAACTCCACCCAGGGCGTACGAGCACCCCACACCGTGGAGGGCGCATGCGAAACCAAGCAGACCTCGTTCGAGTGGCCAATCCGCAATGTCCGCGAACTCAAGGCCCAACTCGAGCGCGAAGCGGAACGCGGGCTTCTCGGTGGAGACTCGCCCGATGACGACGAAAGGCACGAGGTGCTGGCCGGCGACGGGGCCTTCTTCGACGATCTCGCATACAAGCTTCACCTTGGTGCGTACATTCAATGCCTTGCTGACCGCAGAGCGGGCTCCGGACGAGATGGGTGACGACGGGGAACAGGGGGAGCATAAAGAACCCTGCATCATACTGGCCATCATCGCCCTCTGGGCCAAGTACTCTGACATACCCGTCGACGCTCCGTTTGATCGAGAAGTGTTCGTTGGTCTAAAGCAGTACGAAACGGAAGGCGAAAGGACTCTAGGCGAGCCCGCGTGGCTGTGGAGCACGAGCAGCGTGGCCACATTCTCCAAACGCCAGGAATACTGGGAAGTCGTCATGCCTCCTTTGAGTACTTTGCTCGACGACCCAGGAGTTGCTGCCAAAGACGCATTCTCGATCCGCATCGTCGTCAAGCATGCTTCAGAGGTTGGACTCCCGCCCCTGGTGCACTCGGACCAGCAGTTCGTCTCGCGCCGCATTACACGCATGAACGCAGCCTTGCTCGACAGTCAAAGGACGGGCGACGTGCGTTTTGTGTGTCTCGAGCACCAGCCAGAGAACGGGACTCCGGCGGACAATGGCCCACGGACGCTTGCTCGGCGTCGGGTGGTGTATGCCCACTGGGAGCTGCTCCTGCATGCCGAGTACTTCAAGGCAACGCTGACCGGCGGGTTCTCAGAAGCTTCAGCGGAGGGGGTCACCACCCTCATTGTGGATGACGCGGCGTTCAACACCGTGTATTGGGTCCTCCGCTGGCTGTACACTGACGAGATCCTCTTCTCCTCCAGTGACAGCGTGAGAGCGGTCATGCGGCATGTCCGTGTCGACCGCGATGCAGCGCGGCATGTCCTGGCCACTGAAAGCTGGGAGTACTCCCCGCTGGAGGAGGACGATGACCTCGACAACCGCACGGTCCGCAGCACCTCGAGTGTGGGCACTACCCCTTCAGCGGCTTCAGCAGGCAGGCGCTCGCCCTCCCGTCTGACGGGTACGACCTCAGCCACAACTTCCGAGCCGGCGAACTCCCGCCGCCCATCTACCAATTCTGTCCCGAGCGCTGCTGCAACCACAACACCCCGACCGACCTTCAGCCGGACCAAGTCGTCCTCGCCCATATCGACGATCCCACGAGTTGCCTCCGCCTCCACGCGAAAGCCACCCCCAACCGCGGTGTCAGTTAAGCCAAAGGTGTCGCCTTCCACAGCACCGACCTCGCCAGCGGCGGTAGGGCGGTCGCCGTACCCTGCCAACGCTCCCCGCCGGTCTGCCCCCCCGCCCGAACCGCATAAGCACCCGACCGCCCCTCCACCCCCGCCGTCCCCGCTGGCCGTCTTCTTCCTCGCGCACCGGTATGGTCTGGACGAGCTGCAGGTGTTGGCCCGCGACGCTCTTCTGCGGCAGCTCACGCCCGACTCGTGTGTCGCGGCCCTCCTTGCGACGTATGCGTTTACAGATTTACATCAAGCTGTGATGGACTATGTGGTGAGTCACAAGCCCGCGTCGTGTGACGCAGCTCACGCCAGATCAACCACTGGACCGAAGTCTCCGCCTCGGCCGAGCTTGACCGGTCCTTCCAGGAAGTGTCTGCTGGAGTGTAAGTGGCATGGCTGGGCACGCTGACGCCAAGATGGGGCGAGGCCGATGGCGGGCAGGTCCTGCTAGGCCTGACCCGCCGTTTGACTGGTATGGTACTGTAGCATGTGTGGGTAATATTGTGTCTCATTCCATGGAGATACCGACACGTGTATCTTGTCGCCCCGTTGTCATTTGGGACCGCTCCAGACTGACGATCGGCGGGGGCCGCATGCCCTATGCTGCGTACGCTCGCCTTCGTATCCGCTCATGATCGACTCACCCGTGACTGCTGCGACTGCAGGACAGCTACTGAGTGCTGCAACTGCAGGGCAGCCACTGACTGCCATACCGGTCGATTGAATCACATATTGACTTTATCGACCTGATCGACAACTATTGACAGGCAATTTACAGTAGACCCTCAACGCTTTCCTGTGCGTCGAATCTGCTAAGTGCTCAAGGACTATCTTCTTGAAGTAATAATAGAGCGCGCAGTGGCTGAAGTCACAGCCACTTCCGCATTCTCGTTCTTCGCTTAGATCACGCAGACCAATCCCGCTCCCTCGCCTGATTCCGCTCTGCTCCACTCCCGCAGCCCACAAGCTAGCATTTGCTCTTCATTTTGAAACGGTCAATCCCTCACAGAGGACGTCGTCTTCCTTTGCACCTGGGTCATGAATCAGAATCAAACGTCGCGGAGCAGTCCAGACGCCAACGTGCCCATGATCAAGTGACATGTCGAGGGCGAAACATGACAAATAATATCCAAAGGCTTAGGCGTCCAATCCATGTCGTCGGCCGAAACTGAGTACCGTGCGATTTTCTGCGACCAGACGATGGTGCACACGTTGAGATCCAGACAGCGACAGCATCTGCGCAACTCGTGCTGCGACAGAAGGTGCTGGACTGTATTTCTAGGCCTCATCCTCGTGGACAGGCACTATCGTTCATTCATTGTGGTTTGTGGCGTGACTTCGACTGGAGCCAAGGGCGCCATCAGCACCTAGCCGATCCACATTGCGGCTCCACATGTCCGCTGTTCATACCAGCTAGAGGTAGTTAGATCTCGGAACGCACCTCTGCCGTAGCCTCTCCTGGAACACAGAACAGACCTTCCCGATCTAAGGGGTGACCCACTCCGGATCGCTCATGACTTCATGTGTTACAAGACCGACAAACGACATGACTGCATGTGGTACGAGACCGACATGAACGACATGACTTGAATCAAGCCTGCATCGCCTGCAAAGGATGACCAACATGGCTGACATTACCTGCGGCAACGTTTATCGTCGAACCCAGCCCGGGCCGCAAGAGGCAAGAGACAAGACGGCACGAGATGGAGTGACGTTTGGTGCCAGGGTCGTCTCGGCATGGTGGCGGAGTTGTGGCGGACTGGTCATGTTCCGCTGTGTTTTTCGCCGGAGACAACGAGGCTAACGTAGGGCGGGAGGGCGACTGAAACAACTCGACCTCGTGGCTGTCGGTGCCTTGGGCCGTGCAATCGTTCTTGCTAGGTGGTTTGGAGTTGAGAAGTCGAGGGTGACTCATGCATGACTTGGACGTCAGAGAGTGACGCACTCCAAGCTGGGTCTACAGTGGCAGCTCGAAATAGTGTGCCATCTAGGGGGTTGTGCTGAGGCGGGGGACTGTCTCCATCGCTTCAGCCATGGTACAGAGCTTGAAGCTACGAGTCAGCTGCAGGAGGTATAGAGGTCAGAGCGGTGCAATTGCAAAGCAGTAAGCTGACACGCAATGTCAACGGAAGGGTCAGGGCCTGATGAGATTAGCGTTGCATAGACTTTGTTGATGCACCACGATACACCACGCAGCACTGTGGCGCCACGGCGACACTGACTGACAATGGAGCTGCACGAGGACGAGAGATAGGACCAGCAAGCCTTAAACTCTATCACGCTGCGCACACTGCCAGACACGGTTGCCGTACAATGCCATCTAGCGTCGAGGATGCAGCTCCAAAGGGCGAGGAATACCCTTTCGCGGTACAGTATGGGAGGTCCATACGGCCTAAATGGGTGTGACGATGCTAACCGGATTCTCTTGGCACGCGCTGTCATTGTTCGCAAAGGACTCTATCAGCCGCGATTGACTGCGTTGAAATCGCTGCAAAAGAGGAGGCTGAGGACTCCACTTACCAGCAACCCCCGCAGCCACGTTCCCCCCTCCACGCCCAAACCAGCCCTTGTGGCTCGTAGCTCCGCATCGGTGTGTGCCTTAACGTTTGAGTGTGCGACGAGGAGCCTGGCCGTTCATGGCTCGTTGTTTGGTTTCCGGCACCAGCTAAACCTTGTTTGCTCATCGGCTCATACCCAGTGGCACCCATGAGCAAGCGTTTCGCCACTCTCGCCCCATCACCGTTCGCCTATCTGGGCATGTTCTCACGCTCCTCATTCCAGGCGAGGTATTCACAGCAGTACTAGTTACATACACGTTTCTTCAATGTTCTATTCTAGCTGCGAGTAGCAGGTGCTATTAAGTGACGAGAGGGTTTGAGGCATGGCACGCTGTGGCGTCCCTCCTCGGGCCTATGCGGCTGACCGTATTCCGTCCGGGGTGTTCCAGACAACGATCGCTCTTGGAGTACAAGTACCGCGGCGTCCTGTGGAGCAGATGCCAAAGGGGTGCAGCCGGAGACTGGGCCTGGCGCTGCCCGAGCGTCGCTGCACCGAGTGCACCACGCTATCAGAGTGGTCTACTGCGGCGGTGGCGTGAGTGCTGTGGCTGCGGGGTCTTCGGCACGGCGCTCTCGCCCGACATTGCCAAGGACCTCGAGGAGGACCTTGACTTGTCTTTCCAGGGCCGACTTCTCCGCTCGTAGGGCGACAACTTCATCCTCGAGGTGTTCTGATGTCAGCTGGAAAAAAATCACGATAGCTCAACTCACTTGCATGCGACTCGAGCTCGTTTTCGCGCTGTTTCTTGCGCAAACGGAACCGGGCGCTGGCCTCGGTGTTGCGCTGGCGCTTGAGCTCACGGCGTTGCGGATTGGCCTCTGTCTCTTTGCCCATTTCTGGCGATTGGGCAGTGTAGAATGGCATAGTTGGGGCTGGGGTAAAGGGCGTCGGCGCAAATGTCGCGACCGTCGGGAGAGTAGGAGTGATCTGCGGCGTGATGTCGGTGCCGACGGTCGAGGGAGCCGGCGTGGCGTACGCAGCGAGGAAAGCTTCGATGGTCCGCGGACCGTTGGACATGGAGTTGGACGTTGTCGAGGTCGCGGAGGACATGTCGTCCGTGAGCCCCGAAATGTCGGCGCGAGACGATGTGCCCGACACGGGGTCGCACTTGGGAATATAGTCTGCCGGAGCGACGCCGCCGACGCCGTCGAAGAGAGACCAGAAGGCTTCCTCCTCGTCCGGGGCGAAGGGGGCCGTTAGCGGCGACGCAGAGTCGTACGAGTTGACCGGGGGACTGATCATTTTGTAGATAACGGCGAATGGGTGATGCGAAAGGGGAAGATAATGCTGGGTGGGATATGTAGAGACTGGCGAGCTGTGGGCAGTCGGCGGTGGCACTCGTCCAAACTTTGTTGAAAGCTTGGTTTCGGGCAATGGCGAGCAGACACGAGACACGGTAGTCAAGCTGGGAAAGCGAGCTAGCAGCAGCGGCGGCGCAGCAGGCGGTGACGGGGGCGGCGAATGGTCAATGCGAATGAAGGTACGAATTGAACAGAGATATGGAGTGTTGTCAAGGTAGAGTCGGCCAGATGGTACCAGCAATGTACTATCTGCTAGATGAGCTCGTCTCATTCAGTTGAGACCTCAAGGAATGAATGTACTCGATGCGCCCCCGTGGGCTGTGGACGGAAAGGGCTAATAGCCACTCTCGATAAGGCCTGGGTACGGCATGATTACAGCGGGAATCACAGCTGACTCGCCTCAAGCCAAACGGGCTCGGCACCCGACCAGGTCCATCCGGATCGTGGGAACGGCACGGCCTCTCCGCAGCTCGCCTCGACGTCATGGCCCGGCGGAAGGGGGACGGATGGGGCTGGTTCGATGGCTCCATGTTGTTTTGGTGTCTCGAGGTGAGGTGTGCTGCTTAGGAGTTTCGACTGAGCCCAGTGGGTTGCGGGGCAGCCGGTCGGGAGCCAGGGTAGAGTACCCAGGAAAATCAGAGTTGCAATGTAGTTGATCGCGTCCAAGGGTGCACGGAAGTGAGGGACAGTGTCAGAGCATCCGCTACAGCCACTCGCGGGTGTATGCATGAGTGGTGTGAGGTGAGCGGTGATGTAGTGCATGAACATTATCGTCCCAGCGTTTCAGACTTGAATTGCGTCAGATCCTCGTGCCGTGAGCTTGTTTTGACTCCCGTTCCGTGGTTTCACTGCTAAATGCCCCGGCACATTCTGCACCCAAGGGCACGACTGGAATCAGATCATGCAGTCATGCCATAACTCTGCCGTTCCTCCCCGTGCCGTGTATCCGAGCTGCCCGCAACCTGCACCCCTGTACCAACACCCCTCCATGCCATCTACCCCTGCTCCACATCGCCGTGACTCGCAACGCCGACGCCGAGAAACGCCACCAAACAAACAAAACACGTCCGTCTCACCTCCTTGCACTCACTGTGGTTTCCATTACTGCGGGGACTAAACCGTGGCGGGAAAAGTGATTAAGGGCAGAGGAGCAGCTCGACGCAGCCCACGGCCATCTTGACAGAAGCTGGTCGAAGCCGCCGCCCATACCTAACCCAAACCCGTTTTGGAAAGGCCCTCCCACCGCTGCCGGCACAGGTCCCACTATGCAATGGGCCCAAACTCTGAAATGGCTTACTCACGCCGACGCGCACGCGCACAGCGTAATCGGATACCAATCCATCGTACCACTTTTTATTTTCCTAGGTTGAGGTTCCCGAGTCAGCAGGAACAAGCCCCACCGACGGATGCCGGCAACTATGTGTCAGCCGCTGCGACGGGAATTCAGTACGCCCCGTTGTTGAACAAAACTGTTATCGTTATGAGACAGGGCCGACCTACGACAATGCCATTCATGCACGTCGCATGCGGTATGTGAGTGTTCCTACATTACCTCGCTACCGAACCGCCGGCAACTTGCGTTCATCGCGAGGCCATTTCTGATGTCTTCGGGGCTTTGAGGCGTCGTGGCTTGGCGGATATCGCACCAGCGGGCGGTCGATGGGAGGTCTGGCCTGCACGAGTCGTCATTATTGAACCACTAGTCACTGCTTCTCGGATACCACCTGTACGGTGACAACGCTACATGTGATCGTCGCCTCGGCTGTCGGGAAGAAATTGGCATCGTTATCGGCCGACAGCTTCGCGTGGCAACTTCGCATGGCATCGTGAACCGCTTACTCCAGATTCCGCCGGCTGCTCTGCAGATCCGAGATCTCTGCATTCAGAGCTCACATGCCTGTGGGAGCACCCCAGTTCTGCCATTTCCACGCCCATCCGCGATCACACGCCTCGTGTCACAGCGTCACAGTGTCTTCGGTCGCTAAACGTTCGCCTTCCGTCCTGTCATTCGCTCTGCCATTGTCCTGCCATTCTCAGATTCGCGTGACCTACACATTGGCTCTCCCGCAAGTCCGTATAGCGATGAGACAGGCGGGGACGTCCCGGAACGGATCGACGTAAGCGAAGAAGAAATGTCCGTAAAGATTGTAGTTCCGGGCTACTGAGGCTGTCGGTACCGGGCGTGGCTGTGCCTTGACGAGCGCGCGCCGAAGTGAATCAGTGAGGGTGCAAAGGGTACGAGGTGAATCCGCGACCCCCAGTCGTCCCACTAGCGGCTTGAGATGGGGAGCGAGTGGTGTGCGAGGGGATTGACGCCATCGACGGCATCGACGGCATCGACCCCGACCTGCCATTTTGAGCCGGGATGCATAAGTTTGGCGGTCGAACAATGCTCCGATTGCAGTCATCTGTGACACGGAAGGGGGATCGCATTGCGCGCAGAGGCTGAAGAGCGGCAACGAGGTTGAGAGAGCCACAGAGTGGTGAGGGGCATGAGGCGATGATGTTGATGTTACATACTTGAGACGGGAATAGTAGAGGGCTGGGAGCGGACTAACAATCAAGTTCCTGAAAGGCAAATAAAGCAACACCCGCCCAGAGGCCCCCTCAAAGTGAAAGCTTAAACAGGTTCCCCTGTAAGCCTCATCTTCAAGACCACGTGATGGCCATGTGGTGAGCACGCTCTATTACGTTGAGCGAAAACCAGCGGTCAGCGGATATGGCAGTCCGCTCTACGGTGCCGTATGGTGAGCTGCGGCGAGCCGGCGGCAACCGGCCGGTGATTCCGTCAAGTTGTCACCCCCAAATGCTGAAAACAAATCTTGGCAAGGCCGTGCAAGATCCTCGGTTAATCTACCCCACACTGCTCTCACCGTATACCCCGCACTCTTTGTCGGCCTTTAAACGTTTCAAAGCCCCACATGCGCAAAATGGATGATGTTCAGGGGTTACACAGACGGGCAACGGCTTGAAGCGAGCAGAATGACGATCACAAATCAACGATCCAATGAGTAACTGCAACAGTGGGGGGTCAGTCGCGACCCGGGACATGTCACAACAAATCTGCGATCCAGCGTCCCTCACTACTCTAGCTATCCATCACTTACCTACTGACCTCCTCACCACTCCCCGACGCCATGCTACACTCTCTACGCGTAGCTCCAGCCGTAACGCGCTGCGCGTGCACATCCTCCCATCCCATCGCATCCATCTCCTCCATCGCCCCCATCGCATCCATCTCCGCCGCCAGGTCACGACGCCCAGTCCACAGCGCCCCCTCTCCATCATCGACGCTGAGACAGCAACGATTTGTGCATGACTATGTGCGCGGGTACACGCCAGATGGCAGTGAGTAGGACTCACGGCAGGTGGTGCAAAAGCTGGGGAGACTGACGGCAGCGCCGTTCAAGATCAACCTCAAGAGTCCGAAGGTTGTCGGGGTCCACACATCGCGCGGGGAGAGGTCGTAAGTGTCCCAACTTGGCCGCGACACCAGGTAATGCCCATTTGGGCAACGGCGCGTTGGCCGTATGCTCGCTGCATTTTGCTTCGCGTCGCCACTAAGCCTGCCGCGAGCACGTGCTGTGGTCGGGCCTAACACCAGACACCTCGAGGACGCGACAGCGGTCTGCTCAATCAATGTCGACCGAGAAGAACTCAAGGACTCGCTCCCGTACAAGACGAAGTGGAAGGGCAGCGCCGAAGCGGGCACCGACGAGCTCACCTTCGTCGGCATCTTCGACGGGTAAGTCCAAGCGGCTCTATCACAGGCTACAAGAGCTTTGGGGAGTCCATTCGGCGTGTTGGGGAGCGGGGGCGCAAGCACATGGAAGCGCAATGTGTAACCGAAGGGCGATCACAGGAAGCGAAGCGAGACCCGCGCTGTACCGCTGTTCGTTAAGCAATTCGTGCTGACCGCAGTCACGGAGGTACCGCTGTGTCCGCATTTCTGCGGGACAATCTCGCGAGCGTAGTCGAGTCGGTGACGCCGGAGGATATTCCCGATGTGGTGGATGCTACGGAGGAGCTTGGAGGATACTTCCGGCGTTGGAGAGGCGGGGCGTTGCAGCGGTGGACGAAGTGGGCCGAGGGGGAAACGGCGGAGATTGGGAGGGACCGGTTGAACCTCGATGAGAGGTTGACATTGGCGTTCTTGAAGGTGAGTTGGTTGTGAGAGGGTGCAGATGAAACGATTGCCACGGGGGCGGAGGCCAGACGGTGGCCGAGCATTGCCGAGCGGAGCTCTGCCTGCATCTTGACGTCGGCCACATTACTGACAACAGGCCGACCAAGAAATCAGGACCAAGACTGAAGGCGGGGCAGAACATTGTGGCTCTACGGCGTCAGTCGTTCTTATTGAGAGCTTAGACAACCCACCGCAACCCCATTACGCCAGCAAACGGATGCACCTCACCGTCGCCCATGTCGGGTGAGTCTCCTTTATCCCCACCCGTTCTGACTTCAGTGACACCCGCGTTCTCCTCTGCGACACAGCTCTCGGGGAGGTCTGGCCCCTCACTGACCGGCACCACGCTGAAGCTCGTGTCGAAGCCGACCGGCTCCGCCGTATGGGAACGGACAGGCTCATATCCGACTCCTTCGGCGAGACGCGCTGGATGGGCGCCATTGAGAATACCCGAGTGTAAGCCTGCTCCCGCGGCTACAGCTACTGACAGCAGCTTCGGCGATTTCCAGTGGAAATCGTCTGGCGTAACCGTCGAGCCAGAGGTTACGCATCGTGTAATCGAGGGATCCGAGTTCGCGTACCTCGTCTTCGTCACTGATGGCCTCACATCCCTGCTGTCCGACCAGGAGATTGTGGATCTGGCCCGCCGATCAGTGGATCCCACGCGGGCGGCTAAGACGATCGTCTATTTCGGCGAAGACCTTGGCGCGCGGGATAACTGTACCTGCATCGTGGTCCCGTTGCCGGGGTGGGGCAAGATCGGGGGGGAGGATACGACGGAATCGCGTAGGGAGTACCGCAGGAATCAAGCCAGCGCTCTCAACACGCGCATGCAGAGGATGTGAGGATTCATGGCAGCCCGTCCTCCAGCTTTACCCTCCTCCACTTAGCACTCAGTGTTGGCTCTCGCCCATGGCTGGGTCCTCATGCATCTCATACAACCTGTGATCCCAACATGCTCTACCATTCCCCTCCGTATTATCCTTTGCATAAATAATGCATGTCTTGCTGAAGCGAGAGATCGCTTGATCTGCTGTCTCACTGTGTAAGATGGTGTCCAACCAGGCACGCTTTGGTGGAGGTCCCAAAGAGCACGCGGAGGCTGATTGTGAGTTGTCGGTGTCTGTGCTCAACGTCACAACCGTGGCTGCGGTGGCGGTCCATTCCCTATCCATCACGTCGTTTCGACTCTCGACTTGTCGAGTTCATCCCATCTTCCATCCTTCGAATCTATCATCACGACTCATCATGGACGAGGAGGAGAACTTTGCTCGCCTTCTCTCCGAGTCCAACCCTGCCCCCCGCCCAACCCTCTTCTCAAGCGACTCGGACCCATGGGCCAATCCCTTTGGCCGCGACGACATCTCTGGCGGCTGGGGCGCGCCCACGGCGACCCGTGCGCCCAGCACGCCACCACCGACGTCGATGTACGACGGCGGCTTTGGCAGCGGGCTTGGAACGGTGCCCGACCCGCCGAGCGTGATCCATGCGCGCGAGCGTGAGGAGCTGGCAGCGTTTGGAGGCGGGTTCGCCTCCGATGACCCCACGAGCAATCCGTTCTCGTCCTCTCCGCCCCGCTTTGCTCAGACGACTAGTCCCAGAAGCCCGAGGAGATCGTCCCAGTCGCCGTCGTCGCCTTCCACCGCGCGGCGGTCTGGGCCGTCCGGGCCATCGTCCCCGACTGATGCGAGGCAGAGGACGCTGCCCGCGGGCCTTATTGACGAGGACCTGCTGGCGGAGCACGACCCCGAGGCGAGCCTGAAGCGCGCGTTTGTGAAGTCTGCAGCACCGAAGGAGGAGGGCAAGCAGGTGACGGTCGTGCCGCCCACACCGGAGAAGAAGGCTCCGTACGTATTCACTCCACATGCGAAGGAGTCTCCAGCGGCCAAGCCCAAGGACAAGCTGGCGGTCGCTGCGGCCGCTGCGGCGGGATCGCTGCCGTTGCCAGAAAGCTCGATGCCGACACCAACGCAATCGCGACCGGACACACCGGCTGCTGCGCTTCCGACGCCAGGGGACCGTGTGTCCGTCTCCCCCCTCGACACACCCGGCGCTGAGCCCGACTTCGGATTCCGTTCCCTCGCAATCGGCGCTGCCAGTGCCAACGGGACTGCAAACTCCCCGACATCGCGGTTTGGTGGGCGGGGGTGGGGTGCAGTCGACGACGAGCCGCTTTCTACGAGTGGAGATCCGTGGAACGAAGGAGGGGGCGGTTGGGGCGAGCCAGGACCGCTGGCCACGCAGTCGTCCACAGCTTCTATCAATGATGTCGAGGAGCCGGAGGCACCAGCGCTGTCACCCACATCGGCGCGCGACAGCCGTGACGGAGCAGCGTCACCACGCAGGTCCAAGCTCCTCTCCACGCCTATGTTCCAGATCACCGTGAGCGACCCGACCAAGGTCGGCGACCCTGTGCGCGGGCACGTCGTGTACACGGTCCGCACGAAGACCACGTCCCCGCACTATCGGCGGGGCGAGTTCAGCGTGCTGCGCCGCTTCTCTGACTTCTTATGGTTGTACGAGCAGCTCACTGCCAACAATCCCGGCGTGATCGTGCCCCCGGTTCCTGACAAGCACGCGTTTGGGCGGTTCCAGGAGCAGTTTATCGAGACGCGACGTGCCGCACTGCAGCGGTGTCTGGCGAAAATTACGTCCCACCCTGTCCTACAGCTGGATCCCGACTTGCGGCTGTTCCTCGAGAGTGACAGTTTCGCGCTCGACGTGAAGAACCGCCGTGGCGCCGGCGTCGAGACGCCGTCGACGCCCTCAGGCGGCCTGCTTTCCTCCTGGACTGGCCCTCGATACGTGGAGCAGGACGAGTGGTTCGACCAGCGCAAAGCATATCTTGACCACTTGGAGGGCCATCTCAAGTCTCTCTCCAAGAGTCTCGACACCGCGTCCAAAGCTCGCCTGGACATGGCGACGGCAATGGGCGATTTGGCTGAGGCGGCGCAGACGCTCGCGGACAGCGAGCTCGGAGCTGCCATGTGCGCGGCTCTCGGGCGGTTGGCTGATCTGGCCAGGCGGGAGAAGAGCGCGGGAGAGGCGCAGGCCACGGCCGACGTGAGCCAGCTCCTCAACCTCGCAGACGAGTATGTGCGCTTCATCGGCAGCGTGCGCCTCGCTTTTGCGAGCCGCGTGCGAGCGTACCATGCCTGGCAGGCGGCTTTGAAAGAGGTCACGCGACTACGTCAACTGCGCGACAAGGCGCGGCTTCAGGGCAAGCCGGCGGGACCGGGCGGCATTTCCATGGCCGAGCAGGCTGAGGTGAGTGGCGCTAAGCCCTAAGCGGCACCATGGCGCTCTGCTCGGTCTCGCACAACTGACACCAGGCTGAACGCCGCATGCGTGACGCCAGTACAGACTTTGAGGCTCAGAGCAAGCTCGTCAAGGCCGAGTTTGCGCGGTTCGAACGCGAGCGTGTCGACGAGTTCCGGCGCACACTGACGTCCAACCTCGACGGGCAGATTTTGCGACAGCGCGAGCTCGTCACCGCCTGGGAGGACTACCACGCCATGCTGCTCAAGATGGTGCAGCGGGCCCAGGCGCAGCAGCAGGCGCAGATGCAGGCAGCGTCCACATGAGGAAGCTCGGGCTTGTGTCAGACTCCTCTTAGACGGGAGTGGGGTGTATTGTATTTCACCTGCATTCCATCGGGAGGGAGGTGAGGTAGAGACGAGCTCGGAGGCAGTAATGTTCATGACATGAGATATGAATACTCAACGGGGTGCAGGCCTGCAGGCCGCCGTGTAGTGTTGTTTGATCACGGGGTGGTCAAGTTGTGGCATGACGTTGATCGTCACGTCAAGGCACCGGCCCAACGGTCGGTGGCAAATCCCGATCAACCAGCCATCAATTGCCTCCATTTCAGCTCACAGAATGCAAAGCATTTTACTCTTACGTGCCAATGCGAGCCCGAATGCGTCCTCCTCCTCTTCAAATGAGGTCGCCAGCTATGCTACAAACTCGAAGTTGTACTTTTTATCTGCAATTTTGATCTGCAAAACGTTGGCAGGTGGGGGTCTCAAATGGAACGAGGCGTTTTTCGTGGCTTGGGAGGCGGTGGAGGTGGGTTGATGATGGTGGGGACTGGATGGACGTCACGCACGTGCACAGACGCTGCTCGACCGCCGATACCGAGATTACTGCTTTGGACCTACAAACCAGCCTACGCATTCTTCACCGCACTTTCCATCTGCCATTCATCCATTGCATTCGTTCAATCCTCAATTCATTCTGCTTTTGTAACCTACTACTCCGTCTCTCTCTGTTGTACTCTCACATTACCTAGTGTTGGCAACATGGCCGACGAGGTGAGTCCAGCTCCGAAAGGTCGCGGCGAGAGGGACGGGGCCCTTCCCCATGCCGACGGCTCGCCCGCGCTGCGGAGCCCACCATCGGAGGCTGCACATCATGGGGGCCAGCGACCTGCCTTCCATACTGGCTGCTCAACGCTCCGCGCAGCTCACGGCCGGCTTGCTGTCGCCTCTCGTTGCGGCCGCCCGACCCAGCGCCACTCGCTTCGCTCCGCCGACGTCATGCTGACCCCAGACCACCCCTCTCAACCAGTCCGCGGAGCGCACCCAGGCCGGAGGTTCGCAGCAGCGGGGCGAGTCGTCGATGGCGCGCGTGCTCAACGATGTCTCTGAAAACTTCTTCCAGCCGTGCGTACCATGTGTTCTTGGGAGGCGGGGGAGAGAGTGCGTTTAAGGGTTGGCTACTGTGGAGAGGGTCATGGAGCTGCGACTGTGTCTGGCATGGCAGATGCCTCACTTTCGTGCAGGAATGCCATCGTTGGGGAGAGGAGCAGCTGAATTGGCTCTCTCCGTTCGGCGTCCCAACCTCTCACCAGTTCCCTTTTGATATGTGTTCGTGGTTATGTGCCGTGGTGGGCTGGAGCATCTCCCGCTGACACACAGGTTCTCGCAGGGTGCACTGAAGCTTCTACCTGCGCGCGGGGAGGGCATGCGGGCAAAGTCGAAGCGTGGAGATCATCTTCCTGATTCGTGAGTGTCGTGTGACGGAGGGTTGGAGGTAGGCATTCGAGAGTTGCGACACGCCGCTGTGCAGCTGTAATGGGCGTGAGGCGTACCTGCTCAAGGAGCTTGAGCGTTTCATGCGCCTTGGAAGCACCACCTCTGATCTCTATCTAAGCTCCAGCAACGGAGGGTAGGCGATGGATGCTGGCAGACCGAGGGGGCGTCGAGTCGTGATTTTCGTTTGTTCGAGCTGACCACAGTGATTCCCGCCCCCTCCTCACCGATTACCAGTCTATCAACGACCCGAACCTCCGAATCCGCGTTCCCAGTATGTTTTTGGCACCCTCCGAGCCCAGCTGACCTGCAGAGAAGAAGCCCACCCCCGTCAAGGTTGAGGCAAAGGTCTGGTTCGCCAACGAGCGGACATACATCTCCTACCTGTCTATGGGAGTTCTTCTCTCCACCATCTCCACCGGCCTCCTCTTCGGAGCCAAGGACCACCCCGCCCGCTGGTTCGCCCTCGCGTACGCGATGATCGCAGCCGCAACTCTCATCTACGGCTACGTTCTATACCAGAAGCGCCTGACTATGATTGCAGCCCGCTACCCCGGCAGCTTTGACCAGCTCGTCGGACCTCTGCTTATCTGCGCGTCGCTCTTTGTCGTCATCCTCGCCAACTTCATCTTCCGTCTTGTGGACGCGCGCAAGGCCCACAGCGATATGCCGGGGGCTAACCCGCTCTCGATCCAGTACGCATGGCGCGTTGCCGGCGAGAAGAGCACGTGGCTCAACTAGGCTTGCCTCGTCGTTCGGAGGTCTACCGGAGGAGTGGAGGAATGGGGACGTGAGAGGGGGATAAGGAGCGCAGGCGTGCGACTTTGAGGGGGAATCTGCAGGCGCAGGAGACAGCCTGGAGGACGGCAGCTGGCGGCTGCCCGTCAGAGTTCGGCGTGATACCTATGCATTCGGTGACCGCGAGTCCCAATGCCAGCGAAATGTGGTTCGCACATCCAGTCACGTTTCATGGTGAACTGCTACTGGCTGTTGGAGCGAGTATCGCGTGCAGCTTCATATGTGCATTGTTCTTAAGCAACACTATCTACGTTCTCCTCGCGCCTACGTCACTGGTTCGCGCGTGTCATGTTCCGCATACTTCGATTTCATCCAACTAAACACACTTGCAATTTACACAATTCTTTCCGGTCGCGCACTGCCGTTAGCTTTCGCCTTTCTCTGAATCACCGTCAAATCGCAGGTCCCGCAATGCCTGTTGTCGTTGAGGGGATTGACACAAATCCCAGAGCAGCCAAGCTGGTCCGCTGGGCAACCAGAGTTTCCAACGCACTCTCCGGCCACACAATTATCTGCGGGGGGGCACTGTCATCAGCTTAAACGTCGACGAGGCCAATCCTTATCTCATTTATCACCACCTGACCCTATCGGCCACTCCAGTATCATCTCGTCGCCCTGATGCAGTGTTCACTTACTTGGCTCCGGCACGATCCACAGTTGAGGTTGTCATCCTGGAGGTTGCGGCAAACGCCGAAACAGCCGGTTAGTCCTGGGGGACAGTCGACGCACTTCCCTCCCTCGCATTTGTAGTCACACTGGTGTAAGTCTTAACAAGTAGACCAGACATACAGCATGGGCGCACTCCCCGCAGTGTTCCCGGTCTGTCAGAAGATCGACGCACCGCTCTGGGAGAGCGTTGGGGCATTGTACCGTGCTTTCTGGGCACCCACACCGGCCGTTCACGCATTGGGCATTCGGGATGCACTTGTCTCAGCATCAGAAGCAGGGCGTATAGACACGTGGACACGGCTTAGTGTTGCTAATGGAGGAGGGAGGGCGAACCCACCCATGTAGAACAGTCACCACAGAACGAGGTGTTGGTTTTGAGCTCCGCGCACACCGACATGAGTCCATTATAGCAGGCCGTCTGTCCTCCCGCACACGTGCAAACTCCTCCAATGCACTAACTTGGAGATTGGCACCAGGAAAAGCAGCCACCACAATGAACATTGGAGGTGTTCAGATCGGACGCCTCACAAGGAGGACATCCCTCCCAGGGGGGAACGCAGAGGGTGTCGTTCTCATTGGCTCGTGTCAGGACTGAGCTCTGGGCTGAGAGTGAGTACAGCGAGAATCACACAGAGTAGGATGGGGTCATTACGATCAGTTTTAACAGTCTTGACTCACCAAATGTCACCCACGATAAGGCCAACAAGGTCAGGATGGGCATTGCAGTCCTGTGAAGGAAGAGTAAGCCGGGATTGGGTCTGGGGCTGAGGTGAAGGCGCAGGAGGGATCAGGTACTACTGATGGCTCTATTTGTAGATGAGCAGTTCCTCACAACAGCCGATACAGGAGACTCAGAGCGAGGGAAGTTCTGCGCGGTCGACAAGTCATCATGACCGAGCGGGAGAGGAAGAGTTCAGAGCTAATGTGTTCCAACGGAGACCGAAAGTCAGCTGGTCGCGGTATGTTGTCATGCTTCACGGCTGATGCTGGCGCTCTAGAAAGGAACGCACGCTAGCGCGTTCTACTCCATCGTTCAGCATGAGCCGTGTCTATGGTTCGATGCCATTGAGAAAGCGGCGAACGGTCTATCATTGCGGTCTGACACGACACGTTCTCAACACTAACTAGCTGTCCATACCACCTGCTCCGCTGGGCCGCGAGTCTAACTTAAAGCTCGCCGTTGGAAGAACAAGGTCCAGAGACGGATGTGGGTTTACAATTGCATGGAATTCTTCTCTTCCACCTTACTGAGGCTTGTTTCCCCATGACTTTGAAACTCTCTCCCTCCTGTCGTTTGCGACTCTTAGACACATTTGCCTCCCACGCAGTTCTTACCACTCGTACACTGAGGTTAGATTCGTCCTCGCCGCATTCAGTAGCACTTGCCCTTGAATCGCACTTCCCGCAATGACGATTATCGTTAGCCAAGCTGACGCAGCCGTCGTAGCCGCATATATTCTGGCCTGACGCGCATCCTGAAGAGTCGCCTGTGCAGGTTCCGTTCTTGCAGTTCTGTCCCTCCGCGCACTGCCATCAGAAGTTGCCATTGTGGAGCGACCAAGCTCCCTATATCGAGCGGCTCACATGGTTGAAGCAACTTCCGCAGTTAAGATTATCGTTCTGCAGATTTACGCAGTCGCGGGGTTCATATGTGCAGACGTCGAAGCCTGGAGGGCATACGATGTCGACGCATTTACCGCCCTCACACCTTTGTTTTTTGTCTTTACACTGCAGGCGTGTCAGATGGTACAGGAGGTCCAGCTTGCCCGCGACAGCACGGGGCCTTTCAAGGTCAACTCACCCAGTTGAAGCACTCGCCGCAGTGGTAATTATCGTTCTGGAGATTTTTGCAATCGTCACCAGGGAAATTTGCGCAGATTTTGAAGTTCGGCGGGCATATAATGTCGACGCATTTACCACCCTCACACTTTTGGTTGAGTTCACACTGCAGTGTTGTCAGCCAGGGAGCAGGTGGTCCAGCTTACACGATGACCACACTCCCCGCAATGGTTTGGGAACGTTTGAAGGTCCCGGCAATTCCACATGGTGGTAACGGGGAAGCCGTCAAACTCGTTGCATGCAACCTCGCCGTCCGGGCACCCATCCACGCATTGGCCGTTCACACAAGTGCCGCCCGGGCACTGGTTTCAGCTGATAACCTCTCGCGTTGACACTTACTTGGGTATGACAGATCCCACAATTCGATGAGTCTGACACGATATCGTTGCACCACGCACTTCCATCCCCCCGCGGCTTACACCCTTCAACTTCGACACATCCTTTGTCTGCGGTGCACTACTGGTGTCACCATTGGCCCCATGCGACCCATCCGTTCAGCTTACCTCCTCGCCACAGTTCCCGCACTCTATGCGATTGTTGTTGTGCCGGCACCAATAAGGAATATGATTAATCTCCCCAGACCAATGAGTGCAGGTTGCTAGACCCCCCGGACATGTGCAGTTGTCTCCAACACACACGGGTTCAGGTAAAGCCCGGACAGACGGTATGTAGGGAGAACCTCGGACTCATGGTTCAGCGGTGAAACTAAGCAGTATGAAGCAACAGTATGGAAGGTGGAAGTCAATTTGAAGACAAGAACCAGAGCAGGCTTACCCAACACCGCCGTTGCCAATATTGCAAGCGTCCCGAACACCAACATTGTGACTGATGAACCTAAGCGGGAAGAATGTGAGGTTGTGTAGGATACAGGTTGCGCTAGCTGCCGGGGCGTGTGGTGGAGGACCACCACTGCTTCTTTATACCTTTTGGAGATGCAGCGGATGCATTACTCGCCGGAAGGAGATGGATGTTGGCCAAAGCAAGCAGGATACTCTTAACTAACGGGACAAGACACCGGGAGCACCAAAGTTCAGAGTCTAACGGATTCCATCGGATGTCTCTGAACTATCTATGAATTCCAACGGATCTGCATCTGGGGATGAGCACGGAGGTTATCAAGCTTGTCTTGGGTCAGACCGTTAGAGCCGGGGGTCCAGAACTGAGGCAATTGACGAGTACGAATGGACGGGAAGCGTGAAACCATCGTGCATCGGTTCCTTACCACTCCGATCTAAGCAACCGTTCCTATGCTTATACGTTCAGGTGCTACGTGCGTGCCGCGACATTCCTGCGCTGTCCTTGTATGACGCCAACCACACCGGAAGCTGACTGCATGTCACGACAGACAGCGGAGGAGGTTGCTCTCTCTCTGAGATGCAGCGTCTCGGTTCTCCTTCTCTTCTATGCTCCGCCTTGTTCGCCTGAAGCAATGCCCGTCCACAGATTGTGGCATATTCAAGCACATCAATCAACGATGCGACCCACACACAAGCCCCTACGGCAGACCTGGCCTTTGGCACACTGTGAGTACATACCCGTCCCAAGGGCGTGGTCGCAGAACACTCACTTGGTTGTAGCACGTGCCGCAGTGGTCGAACTCAGTCTGGAAATCGATACAGTCTCGGTTGCAACGATAGTAACCCTCGCGACACACGCAGACGCCACCTGAACATGAGGTGTTGATCGGGCACAGGAGTCAGGCCGCAATACACGAGTGAGACTCACGCAGCCCGTTTCATCATCAATGAAACAAAAGGCCTCCCCTGGCTTGTCACAGCCGCCAACACACTTTCCGTCGACACACTTTGCCCCATCTCCGGTGCACAGGAAGTCAATGCAACTCCAAAGCCGTACTCACGGTGCGACCACAGTATCCACAGTTATATGGGTCGATATCGTGATTCTTGCAGAAGTAGCCCTTGTCCTCGTAGGTAATGCAGGCGGGCTTGCCGTTAGGACACATGCAGACCCCATCGATGCATGTGCTGCCTTTGTAGCAGGGCAGCCTGCAGTCGCCGTCTTGGGAGGCAAGGGCGACTTGACCTGGTGTGAGATTGGAAACAAGACGTAGAGGGGTTGTCGTCATATCGTGGAAAGGGTTGGATAGCGTTGGGGTTAGCTCACCAAATGCAGCCGCACACAATACAGCAAGACGGGCGGACAGCTTCATGACAGAGTGTGGTTAGCTGGATAGGGAGAAAGCACAAGCGAGCAACAGTACAGTCCGGGGTTGATGAGGTTCGCAAAGTGAGCTTTATGTATCCATGTCGTCCAGAGGCAACAGCAGCCACCAGAGGCGAGAGTCACTGGGCGTTGTAAAGAGACGTTAGGCGAGGAAGGTCCGGGTCCTGATAAGAATCGAAGAGCAATAGCCCAGATCAAGCAACTTTCAACGGAGCATTGGGCGGACCGCCGTGGTTGTCATGGTTGCTAGTGAGGCCCATGGAGGTGCACACAACTGTTACGACAGTAGACTTCGAGAGAGGAGGGTTTCGCGCGGGCGGTACCAGGGGGCATGCGTTCAAGGCCGGTCTACAACTCCCAACTGTGTCTCTGCGTCTAGGTGCTGCATGTGCCTCAAAGTAATGGCGCAGGACATCCAGCTGCTGATCATATAAATGGACAAGCTACGGCACCCTCCTCCTTTCAGTCGCTTCTCGGGGCCTTGTTCACTGTCTTATGCGGCTCATAAACATCCTAAACCCGTACACAGGCGCCATTGACACAGTTGTAACCCGTCTCACACTGTTGTCAGACGTATCCCAGTGGTTTTCAATGCACTCACTTTCGTGTCGCAAGACCCACAAGACCTGTTATCGTTTTGAAGATTCCTGCATACGCGGTAGCCGGTGTTAGGACAATGCACCTGGCCGTGGGGACACGCGTCAATACATTTTCCGTCCACGCAGTGTTCGGGCTGGAAGCACTGGGATGAGTCGGGGGGCATCCGCGTGCGTCCTCCACTCTGCGATGCGCTACTTACAGTATTGAAGCAGCTCCCACAGTTCCTATTATCGTTTAGGAGGTTGTGGCACCCCCCTCCAGGACAGGCAGTAAGGCTTGAGGGACAAGTGCCGCCACACTTGCCGCTGTAGCCGCCCAAATCTCCACACTTTCATTAGGATACCAAAGGCAGAATGGTCGGAGGCGCAACTCACATTATTGTAGCATCTACCACAGTGTTCATGGTTTTCCCATAAGTCTGGGCAAAAGTAGTAGGTAGGAACGTCGAGGCAAGCTTCGTAGCCGCCCGGACAGATGCAAACCCCTCCAATGCACTTTGCACCTTCGGCGATACATTGCACGCCGCATGCACCACAGTGCCACTTGGATGTCATCAGATCCGCCGTCTCGCACGGGCACAACGGATCATTTTCACTGGTGCAGATGTCGTCGTTATTGTTCTGGCGCGGCACAAGTGCACCCGACACTAGTGATGAGCGGGATGTTGGAAGTAGGCCAACGGAGGCAGTTCAAGGAAGCGGTTGTAAGGCTCAGACTCACCGAGAGCAAGGGTTAATAAGGTGGACACAACTGTGATGAGCAGCATTGTAGTTGGGGAGTGAGTGGGAAATCAGGGGCGTGAGCAGTGGAAGTCATTAAAGAGCGTGTCGTACTGAGGGTTTGACAGCGGTAGACGCTTCGACCCGAGTGTACCGATGGTAATGGAGAAACAGACCGTCGGGTGGAGCCATCATGAGAAATGCGAATGGAATATGGTTAGAAGTTAAATACATTCCAACGGAGTGGTGGGTCAAGTCAGCTGAGCGTCATCAAATAGCGGTTGTCAAAGGTTCTTGTTGTGAGGGACGAACGCCGGTTGGGGGAAGACTGAATGGAGTGTGGTTGAGAGTGATAACAATCTTACACTGGCAAGTGCGCTTCGATATCGGCCTCCCCACCGTACCTGCCCGCGTCGGTGGGGGGGCGACCTGCAGAAGAAGTGTAAACGCAGCAACGGCCCTGGAATCCCATGTCGCCGAGCTAGCATGGCCTGGAACATCTGGAACCAAATAGACCAACTCTGCACAGATGAGGGTTCAACAGCTGAACCATATCATTCGTGCATTCACCTCTGTGGATGTTACCATGTCCTTCTGATGCTATTTCGACGATTGAGCTCAATGCTTCTCTTTTGTCACCAGTACCGGCGCACAGGCGCATTACACACACTTGCCGTCGATGCAGTTCTTCCCAGCCTCGCACTGCTGTCAGCTACGCCGTCGCTTCCCCCTGGGCCTTGACTGCCACAGAATCACATACCTTCACCTGGCACTGGCCACAGTTCTGATTATCGTTGTTCTGGTTGACACAGCCGGTGTCGTAGCCGCAGTAAAGCTGACCAGGCCCACAGAGACTCCCCTTGCACACCCCGTCGATGCAGTTCTCGCCCTGATTGCACTATCGTAAGCCTCAACCTGCTCCTGGCCCCTCGACCACACTCACGTAGTTGTAGCAGCCGCCGCAGTTGGAGTTGTCGTTCTGGAAGTTGTAGCACGATCCGGAGCACGCGCTCAAGCCCGGCGGGCAGTCGACACACTTGCCGCCCTCGCACTTATAATCGCACGCGTTGAGGCAGCCCCCACAGTTGTAGGTGTCGGTCATGGGGTCCTTGCAGCTTGTCTCAAGGATGCCGCACGAGATCAGGCCGGCTGGGCATGTGCAGTCGCCGTTCACACACTGGCCCCCTTTGGCCGTATCGCACTGGGTTCAGCTGGGCCAGAAGGCGGACTTACGCTCTTGGCGCATTCGCCGCAGTTGTCGGGGTCACTCGTCGGGTTCACGCAGTGAATCCCGTCGGTCTTATAGCACGCGAGCTGGCCGGCCGGACAAGCCGTGCATGCGCCGTCGACGCACTGCTCATTCTTCTGGCACTGGGGCGTTAGTCCGTTCTTAGAACTGCCTTTTGTTACAGCTGCCTAGACCGTGGTACTGACATTGTGGTAGCACGACCCACAGTGCCCCTGGTCCGTCTTGAAGTCGGGGCAGAACGTGCCGTAGCCGAAGGAGCAAGCGGATTGCCCACCTGCACAAAAGCATTTCCCCCCTTGGCAGTACGCGCCGTTGGCCTCGCAGCTCCAGTCGCAGTTACCGCAGTGCCACTTGTCCGTGTTCAGGTCCGTGCAGCCGCCGCGGCACTCGTACTGCCCCTCGGGACAGGGGTTCAGAGTGCTATTCTGTCGCGGGAGGAGCGTAGCATGCGCTGCGAGTAATTAGTCGATGTCGAGGGGCTTGGACGAAGACGAAGGCTTACCCAGCGCGAACGCCGATAACGCTACAAGCTTAATAGCCACCATTTTAGCAGAGACGGTCGGTTGAAACTTGGTTCTTGAGGACGAAGTGTAGTTGAGGATGCACAGGTCGGACTCCAGTTGTAAGTTGGTTGGTTTAAGTAGCCCAGCACCCCCGTCCTCGAGCTAGGACGGTTTCGGCGAGACGGATGCGTCTTGACGGACCCCGCGAGAGGAAGAGGAATGGGATGTGGGCAGTACTAGCGCCGGTTGTCATCATGAGAATGCGGGAGATCAGAGTTCGGAGTCAGGATGCTCTAACGAGTTGCTCCCTGTTGTAAGTGAGCGCCGAGGTGTTCCGTAGGAGCGGTTGACATGCTTGATCTCGGAGGAACGGTCGTCAATGCGACAGCCGTGTATGAAAGGGATGTCGGCGAGCTATCCAAGTGGATGATTGGCGTGCCGTGTTGAGATTAACTGGACGTTGTGCCTGAGCGTCATGCCAGGATGCTCGGTAACCTTGCTGATACCTCGGTCACGTCGGAATTGCTACCCTGGTATCTTCGTACCACGGATCTGCTGACTGTCAGTTGTCTGGAACCGTCGCCTAGCGCGCGAGACTAATGTATGCTCGTCAGTAACTTTGGAGCGCTTCTCAAATGCGAGATTAACCGCACGAACAGAACAGGCTACATCCATCTCGAACCAGAGAAATAGTTTTCAACATATCTACGCCGCGGTCGTCTTGTATGCCTGCTTGTTAGGAATGCCCAGCGATTGCGCAGATACTCACGGCCATCTCAGCGTCCAGCTCCTCGGCGGTCTTCTTCGCGGGACGGGGCGCACGAGGGCGGGCCGCGCGGCGAGGCGCAGCCGGCTTGCGGGTGTCCTTAGCGGCCGGGGTGGGGGCGACGCGCGAAGCGAGGGACGAGGCGACGGAGTTGGGGTCGATGGCGATCTCGACCTTCATGGGGCGTTCTGTTGGCGGAATTGAGTTCGATGACAGAAAGAAGTTCGTGGTATGGGGAGGATGGTGTGTGGAAGATTGATGGGTGCGAATGCGAGGACGATATAGGGATAAAAGGTACAGGTAGGTTGTCGATACATGTGTGGAGTTGGAACAGTCGTATAGTCGATACAATGATGGTTGTCGATACAATTGAATGAGACGCGTTGTTGATATTGGAAAATAGAGTCGTTAAATCGTTGAGATGAAGATGAGGTGCGAAGCATGCGATGGCGCACATCAGCGCCTATTCCTTGCGGTTGAGTCCGAGAAAGGGAAGCCGCCGCTGCCGCCGGGTCCTAGTCGAAGCATAGCCACTCCCCCGGAGGGCATCATAGCCAGCGACCATCTTACACCACCCATTCGGAGATCTTGCCGTGATCGTCCACACGGCCCTGCTAACAAGCGCGCTCCGGATCGCCCGGCGCCACAGGAGACAGAAAGCTGCCCGAAGATGGAGACCAGCTCGACATCAGTTACCGCAGCGGAGTGGCTTGCACTCGACGCCACCCTGTGCCCGTAGGACTTTGGTGTGTTGTGCCGTTGGGCAGTCAACTACACTTTGCGTACTTAGCCCGTCACGTGCGCTCGTTGGCGTTGCAACGGGTTCGCCGCCGCCTCTTGGCATGCCCACGGGACTTGCTGCAGGATGGGTACCCGAACCCCAATCAAAGGAACCTTCCTTGCGGCGTCCTTGCAGTTACGCAATCACGCGCAATCACAACTTGCGTCGCAGCTGGCTCGTTATACGCCTCGGCGCATCTGTCCGGAACATGAGGCTCGCCAAGCGAGCAGCGGCAGGGAAATCAGCAGAGGAAAACACTAACGGTTGTCGATCATCCGGTTGTGGTCTTCCATCAGTCCTCTCCACCTTGCTGGGACGTACACGACGAGTGCGCCTTGTTGGCGTCTCCGCGGTTCTTGAAGATGACGGTGGCCGTTCCCGTCGACTTGCCCGTGCTGGTGTAGCTCATCTGAAGGGAGCGGACGGGTCCGACGGTGCTCTGCATAAGGTCGCGAACCTGCGCCTCGGTCACGTCCATGGGGAGGTTAGAAATGATAATCTTGACCGCGTCGGCCGTGATGGGCTTAGCAGGGTTCGCGGGGGGACGCTGGGTCTGCGACGCGCTGCGGGGCGCGGAGCCAGAGTAGCGCGCACGCGCGCCAGCCGCGCCAGCGGGACCCGTACGAGCGGCACCGCTCTCCGATCCACGAGCACCAGCACCACGGCGGCCACCGCGACGACCACCACGGGGCTTCGCGGCGATCATCTGCAAGGCGAAACGCAACAACCGACGGGAGAGTGCGAGGTTAAGGCAAGATGGGCGAAGGCAATCCACAACAAAAGTGTATGGGTGGCGAAATTGAAGGAAGGCGTCAGCTCGCGTCGATGGGGCGGAGTGGTGGTGAAAAGCGCGAACGACGCCATGCAGGGATACGGACCTCGTCGAGGGGCTTGTCAATGTCCATGGACGCCATGTTGCTGGTGGATTAGTGTGGATTGGGGATGTAAAGGTGTTCGTGAAGTGAAAGATATGGATGAAAGAGCAAGAGATAGCGAACCCGAGTGAACAATAAGCGCGACGGTGGTAAGCAGTGATGGGGGGCCGATCCCTGTTCCACCGCCTTTCTCCGCCGCCACCGTGTTGACTCACGGAACCAAATCGGTATTACAACAATGTGGCACTCGGCGACTCACCCCATTTATCTTCCCCAGCGGAGGTCTCCACTATTCTCAGCTATGGTACACAATGCATGCACAAGAACAATCCCTAAGGTAATGTGATGGTGTTATGGCATTAGGCAGAGGGGGAGGGCCCGAGACCGCGAAGAGTGAGGTCATACACAACGTCCTCGCACCGCTTCAGATCGTACTTCAGCGAATCGAACTTGCGGCGCAGCTGGTCGTTACGCAGATTGAGCTGGAATCAGCAACCTGTATGATAATGTAGGGGGCGCGAGGAAGATCATACAACAGGCCGCGAATCCATGCATGCATGCACTCGGCAGCACTGATGGACACGTGGTTGGTTGCAGACCACACAGGTCGCTGAACTCACCATCGAGTAGCTCGCGAAGATGTCATTTACAAACGCAGCTATCCGCCCGGGCAGGGCAAAGTTCTGCGCAGTCACAGAGTTGACAGACAAGCGGGGCTGGAGTCAGCGGAGCAAACAAGGCCGCGAGGGCTGCGATGGTTCCATGGACGTCCTCAGGACGCACAAGCTCGTTAACCATCCCAATAACACCCTGGAGGTAGTCGTCGGACGATACCTGGAGCTCGCCGACGTTCTCGCCCTGAACTGTCCATCAGTCACGGCTCCAATTTACCAGACGTACGGCCCATGAGAGACGCTGCAGTGAACTGGGGAACGAGCTCGTCCTGGAGCACAAAGCGAGCGAGCGCGATCGACGTCACGAGGGAGCGGAAGAGCGGGGCGACGGCAAACTGGTATCTGACGTTAGTTACAAGTCTCACTGCCTCCGAGAGTCGTCTATTCGCTCGCCGCCTAACGCACCGGTAGAACTCGCCCTTGGGGATGAGGTTGGCGATGGTGACCCAGTGTGGGTGCGCTCCAGCGACTGTCTCGAGGGCCTTGGCCGCGATAGCCTCGTCTGCCATAAGTATCTCACACTATCCAGATTTAGGACCACGCACGCTGAGAAGCCGAGGACGAATGCAGACGGTTCAGCTCCGCCGTCGCCTGGCGTACAATATCATCGACCGGCTCTGTCGCCTCTCTAATCGCCTGAAGTCAGCCACGCCTACAAATAGGAAAGCTACCTTCTTGGTGTTGGCCTCCGTCTCGAGCTGCGCAATGGCGGCGGTGAGAGTCGCCTCCACGGAAGTTGGGGCTGCCATCTTGGGTTGCTGGAGTTGATAAACGCCGGTGTTGCGCATAAACAATCATCGTGGAGAGGTGAGGTCACATTTCAGAAATGTGGACGGAGATGGCATGATGTCCGTTTACGGTTCCGCTTCCGGTGGTGGAGGTGTGCTTGTTCGTGAACCGCCACCCAAAGCGATGCCCCATCCATCCATCCGCATGCGGCGTGGGACAACTCTCCGTCTCGAGTGTCTTGGCGACAACAACACGACAAGGAGCTAGGCGCATCTAGCTACATTGTCCATCCGGCATACAGTTAAAACTCCAGGCACTCGAGAACGTGAAGAAGCAACTTCTGCACTGCCCACTTCCCCTCTCGCACCCAGGGAACCACGCGACTCGTACAGCTGGCCTCAGCGTCTGACAACCATCGCCGACATCCAACGCGTGCACTACGACAATGGGTAATTGCTTCTCCGATCCGTCCAAGGACAAGGGGCAGCGTCTGGGCTCCGCTCCGAGCTCCTCCCCTGCTGGCCAGCAGACGCCATCGAACGCCGCAACCGCAGCGAAAGCGGGACGAGGGCGAACACTTTCCGGCTCGGGGCCGCAGTCTACTGGTGGTGGCGAGTCTGGAGGAGATCCGCGGTCGGCGGCTGCCGCTGCAGCCGAGGCCCGCGCACAGGCGGTGAGTCGCGGGCGGGCACGAGTAGCAAGCTGGTTGGGTGCGAGGAGAGGCAGATCTGGTTGGGTGCGAGGTGCTGCGGCCTGCATATGCAGGTGGGAGATGATCTGTGCCCCGGCTGTCCCGAAGTGGGGCGAAACCGTCCGGCTGGCGATCAATCGTCTCTGTCACCCCATCGCACCCGAACTGTCCAGCTGTCAACCTTGGGACTTTGAGCGATACGCGGTTGCTGACTGCAGGCAAACAAGCGTGGTGTTACAAACACAAACCCCAACTCGGGCCGTCTAAGCAACAAGCTCCAAGAAGAGCGGCGCAACCCCCAACAGCAGAAGCAGGGTAATGAGCGCATGATGGTACGTGCAGTCCAAGCGTCGGCAGGGGACGACGTGCCGCGAAAGCGATGGGACCTGGCTGACAGCAGGACGCCGGGCAGTGGAACTGAGATCTGGGTGATGTGCATCTGTTGTAGAAGCCTCGAATCTGGTGTGCGGAATCGTCAACGGTTACATTTATGTTTGTCTTTGGATGATTAGAATAGGCTATGCTTTAGCTTCCGCCGATCCACAGGTGTTGCAGATTGCTGAGCTGATTAGATGATTAGGCCCTCGGAGCTGGGAGAGAGAGGCGGCGTGCCGTTTTCCGATGTTTGAATTGCCGGCGGTCCGAGTTCGATAACAAAGTGAGGGGAAACAGCGGGGTATGATGTGGCATTGGTTTGAGGATGTGGTACGAGGGTGAGCGCGGGCAAACTCGTCACAACGCGTTGGCCTAGCTGCTAGCAGAGGATTGGATCATGGTCCGTGCCGACATCGGGGACAGAGGAACAGGACATAGCCTGAGACTGGTGTGAACCAAGCGACTGGGAGACGCTGAGCATTGTCCCTCGCCAAGGACATGGATATGGCTTATTGCATTACACGTCTCTGACCTCAACTTTCATCCTCCATCTTTTCAACATCAACAGTTCGTTCTAAAAAATAGGTAGGTAATCGAGATATGGGGTTCCAGTCTATTCAGTTCGGCGATCTGGTGTAGCTCCGGAATGCGGGCCGGAGCGGCTACTTGATGACGTTGAGCTGGAATTGGCCAGCAGTCGCCTGACACGGCGACAACAAGTGGCGTCAAAGAGAGTCGGTGTCGCAAACAACGTCGTATGAGCAGTACCTGTACCTCTCGAGTGGGCAACAGGCTACTATTGTGAATGGAGACACTGCGAGCTCCATTTCGAGTCGAGACCGAGGCTGTTGGGCCTGGCGCGACGAGAACAAGGAGAACAAGGAGCTCTGGCATTACATTATCGTCATATTCACCCCCCCACGTTTCCCAAGCCCATTACGTCCAAGCTGACCACACCCTTCTCAACCAACCACCTCGACGCCCACCTTGCTTGCTGTCCGGCCCGAACGTCGATCCGCATTCCCTCACCGAACGACGCCTCGTACGTCTCGCCGCGCCACGCCCTCCCCACTCGCACCTATCACCCGTATCTCGTTGTCTCCTAAATACAATGTCTTTGCGTGCACTTCGTGGCCCCATCTCCACTTCGTTGCGCCAACTATCTGTTTCCTCCCCCTACCGTCTGCAGCTCCGCGCCATGTCGTCTCGCTCGCCAGTCCTTACCCTTGACACGATCAACCCGGCCGTCCTCGACGTGCAGTATGCCGTCCGTGGTGAGCTCGCCCTCAAGGCCGACAAGTACATGCAGGAACTCGACGCAGGAGGAGGCAAGAACCTCCCCTTCGACAAGGTCGTCACTGCCAACATCGGTAACCCCCAGCAGAAAGGTCTGAACCAGCGCCCGATCACTTTCTGGCGCCAGGTTATCTCTCTGCTCGAGTACCCCGCGCTCATGGAGGAGCACCTCGAGGTTGCTAAGAAGATCTACCCCGCCGACGCAATTGCTCGTGCCAAGTCTCTCCACAAAGAGATCGGCTCCGTCGGTGCCTACACCCCGTCCAAAGGTATTCTCGCTATCCGCAAGCGCGTTGCCAAGTTTATCGAGGGTGAGTTTTCGTTCGGCTGGTCCCGGCGAATGGGACACGGCAAATCGTGTCCGGCAGTGGGCATGAGCACACGGGCCGTGCTCGCGATCAAGGAGCCCCAGGGATTCGGTCGATGACGGCCTTCACTCGCTGCTGTCCCCGACCCAGCCAATTGGGATTCCGAATGTATGACTAACTGTAGACCGTGACGGCTACCCCTCTGATCCCGAGCTCATCTTCTTGACCGCCGGCGCGTCGGCCGGTGTCTCGCAAATCCTCGACATCTCGCTTCGCGAGGGCGAGGGCTGCATGATCCCTATCCCCCAGTACCCTCTCTACACCGCCACGCTTGCTCACATTGGTGCCAAGCCCGTTCCCTACTACCTCAGCGAGGATGCGCAGTGGTCGATGAACATGAAGTCCCTCAAGGAGAGTGTTGAGAAGGCCAAGGCCGACGGCATCAAGCTCAAGTGCTTGGCTGTTATCAACCCCGGCAACCCCACAGGCGCGTGCCTCAGCCGCGAGGCCATGCGGGATGTGGTTCAGCTGTGCTACGACGAGGGCATGGTTCTCCTCGCCGACGAGGTGTACCAGCGCAACATCTTCGACCCCGAGCACCGCCCCTTCATCTCGTTCAAGGAGGTTGTCAAGTCCATGCCCAAGGAGATCGCCGACAGCGTCGAGCTCGTCTCCTTCCACTCGATTTCCAAGGGCGTGTCCGGCGAGTGTGGACGCCGTGGTGGATACTTCGAGCTCACCAACATCCAGCCGGATGTCGTTGAGCAGATCTACAAGATGGCTTCGGTCACACTCTGCCCTCCCGTTACTGGCCAGGTTGGCGTTGACCTCCTCGTCAACCCTCCCAAGCCCGGAGATGAGTCTTACGACCAGTGGCTCGCCGAGACCACCCTCACTCACGACAACCTTGCCCAGCGCTCATCCCTCATGTGCGAGCGCTTCAACCAGCTTGAGGGAATGAGCTGCCAGCCCGCGGAGGGCGCCATGTACCTCTTCCCCAAGATCGACATGCCCGAGAAGGCCATCGCCGCTGCCAAGGAGATTGGCAAGCCCGCCGACGTCATGTACACCTTGGACCTTCTTGGTGAGTACGACTTTGGGGACGCTGGCCCCTAACAACGCGCAAGCGAGGTCGACCGCCGTCGCCTCCATAGTTTCGTGACTGCCCAGCTAACGCACAGACGCCGCAGGTATCTGCGCCGTCGCCGGCTCCGGCTTCGGTCAGGAGGATGGCACCTACCACATGCGCGTCACTGCCTTGTGCCCTGGTGTCGAGGACTACGTCGGCAAGATTGAGAAGTTCCACAACGACTTCATGGCCAAGTACAAGTAGGCAGTGTCCTACCCATGTTCGCGTTTAGCATTGCAATTAGGTAGTCTTCATCATGTAACAAGATAGAACGGTCGAGGTTGCGAAAATGGTTGCTTGGTACATTTCAGAAGAAAAGAATGGAACGATGTCAAGCACTCGTGCATTAGTTTCTCTCTGCAGGATGTTGACCGCCTCTCATTCTACATTGGACCGGCTGCACGCCTCCTCGAGTGGATGAAAAATGCATACATGACTGCTCCGAATGACTCTAGTCGACCTTCTCAACCTCCGACAGCGGCTCGTACGCGTACAGCTGCGTCACTTTCTGGGGATGACGGCCCAGCGCGCCGCGCGCTAATCCCAGACCGGTGGTTGTGATCGGCGTGCCCGTCAGACGCTCGCCCGCACGTAGGCGCTTGCCGTGGATCGGCACCGTACCGGACTGTGGGCGGAACTTGAGCTTCGCGGGTGGTCCAGGACGGGGACGGCCGATGTACTTGTCCGTGGGTTGTCCTTCGGCACGGAGACGCGCCTGCATGTTAGCAAGGTCTAGCGCATGCATGACTGGAGTCCTTTCGACCATCAGGGCAGACTACCGATAGCCACACTCACCATGTGGTTAGCCTGCATCTTAACGAAGTCCTCCTTTCCCTTCTCGCCGCGATACTTGAGGACGCGCGAGACATTCCGCTGGGTACGGGGGTGCAGTCCCGCCATATTGTCCAGACTCGGGATCTTGTTCGTGTCCTTGTGCAGCACAAGCGACTCTCGCGACACAGCCCTAACCGCCATCTCGAACTTGAGATCGCGCGGCCCATCAACAAGACTCAGAACAGCCATAGGTGCGTTGTCTCCAGGACGTTTTCCGAACTTCTGGATCCGTGTGTATCCTCCCGGCCTTTCGGCGTACCGTTCAGCCAGGGTCCCGAAGACCTTGGGGAGGAGGTTGGTTTTGGTGCTGAAACCATCGGGATCGTTGCCTGGCGCGGGGGGCTTTGTGGGTGCCACAGGACCGTTGAACGACTCGGCGGTGTAGTGGTGTGCGGGCATGAGGAAGGCCTGGGCGTTGGAACGGGCAATGTTTGTGCCCTTCTTGCCCATGGTGATGATTTTCTCGGCCATCCGGGCGGCCTCCTTGGCCTTGGGAACTGTCGTCTTGATCATCTCATGGTGGAGGAGAGCCGTGACGAGGTTGCTTGCTGTCAGCCAGTAGAGGGGATGTGGACATACCGCAGGAGCGCATATCGGTGCGAGCTCGTCCGCTGCAGTTTCCTCAGCTTGATGCCGTGCTTCATGGTGCCCGGGCTATCGTCGGGGTCGAAGTCGGGGTTGAGGTCGTGGTGGTCGTGGTGGTCGTGGTGTTGGTCCTGGTCACGTCCGAGTTGCGACTTTGTGTGGACTTTTGAGAGTTGGTCGTGCCCTCTTCCGCCGCCCTCCGGTCATGCCGAACCCAACTCCGGAGGAGTCGGAAAGTGCCACAGAGACGGAATCAAAAATAACGCCGTTGGGTGATGAGTTGGGTGAGTGATCATTCGGTGGGCTCTAACTGGCCTGCATTAGCCTGAGCCATTCTCCCTCTCTCTAGGTCACTGGGCCATCTCTCTCAAAGGCTAACTGCTCCTCCTCGCTACTCGCTCCTCCTTGCTCACCACCTACTCCCCCTCCCTTCCCACTTCCAAAACGCCATGTACCGCCTCGCTCTTCGTGCCGCGCCCCGCGCTTCCTTCGCAGTCCGCCCCACCGTCGTCCCCCGCGCGACCGCATTCCCCGCCTTCCGCGCTTACTCGGCCGCCTCTCTCACCAAGGAGGACATCACCAGCCGCGTCCTTGACGTGCTCAAGTCGTTCGAGAAGGTCGACGAAGCCAAGGTGTGTCTTACAGAACTGGGCTTGGGGGTCTAGGGACGGAGATGCAGTCGGAGGAGGCAGGTTGGGGAGAACTGTTGAGCAGAGAGTCTGCCCACTGCCGTGCATGCACGACGTCAGCGCCGAGCTTCCGAGAGAGGAAGAACGTTCCTCGGACGTCACCGGTATCGGCACTTGACCACTTGGTCATGCCCACTCGCGCTTCCACAAACCAAATGCATAGCTCACACACAGCTTTCCCCCTCCGCGTCGTTCACCTCCGACCTCGGCCTCGACTCCCTCGACGCTGTTGAGGTTGTCATGGCCATCGAGGAGGAGTTCGCCATTGAGATCCCCGACGCTGAGGCCGACGCCATCGACTCTGTCGGAAAGGGTGAGTGCAGCTGGGCATACCTGGGCGCAGCTGATAGACAGCGATCGAGTACGTTGTCAAGGTTAGTACAATGGTATCGGCGCTCGCGACGAATGCTGACCACGACCCGTTCAACAGACCCCGGAGGGTGAGTTGTTTGTTGCGTCATTGCAGAGCTGACATGCAGCACATTAATTACAGCACCGGCGAGAGATGGCATGCAGACTTGACATAGGTTGCTACTCTGACTCCGCGTACTAACAAGGGCTACAAATGTATGCTCACCTGTCGACATCCATGTCGTCATCAAGGCTTCCTCCGTTCGCGATACCGTTCCCGTTGGCCAGTGGCGGCGACGACATAGGCTCCTCGATCCAGGCGTACCCCTTCACCCGCTTCTTGCCCTCGGGAAACACCTCGACCGGGCGGGGAGGCGGTGTTGGGACCGGCGACTCAGTCCGACTGGGCGCGCCAGATGCGGTGACACTATTTTCGTCGTACGAGTCGTCGTCGAGCTCGACACGAGCCTGGAGGCGTCCTGAACGGCGTTCACCCGGAATGAGTGGACGCCGTGGTGGGTCGCTGTTGTTGTTGACTGTACCTCTCCGACCCCGACGGGGTGTATCATCGTCCTGAGCAATCAGCAAGGCCATGGGAAATAACGTGGAGGCAGAAAACGCACCTCCTCCACCGAGTCATACGTGTAGTCGACCTTCCTCGTGGAACGGCGGGTACGCGTCGTACGGAGCTCTGCGGCCTGGAGAATTCGCAGGTTGTCGATGACCTTCTTGCGTGCGCGGCTCACACGCGCCTCCTCCTTCTCCACCTCTGGAAGGAACTGCTCGACCCACCCCGCCAGCTGCTTCTCGTCCTCAACGCCCTTGAGCTGCCGCCGGTACGCCATGGACTCTTTCTGAGTCGGCTTGCCCTTGGGACCAGTGCCTATGGGCTTGTGGACGGTGGACTCGCCGTGCGCCTTAAAATCCTCCATTTGTTTCTGCAGCTCGGCTCTTGTCGCGGTCATGGTGATGAGCGGACAGGGACGCTTGAACGGGTTGCCTGATCTGTACAGACGGGCGGATTCTGATGTCAACTAACCACAGGTACGAACAACTCACTGTCGATACTCCAAATGCGGTTCTTGTTGCGATCCAGGCCAATCGGCTCAATCCAAATGTCTGCGCTCCGGTCGGCCTGCTCCTCAGAAGCTTCTTCTGAGACCTTGCGCTTCTTCTTCTTGGCCTCGTCCTTCCTCACTTGCGCGTCCTTAATCTTCTCCCGAATCACGTCAGAGTGCGATACTGGCGTTAGCACGAGAATTGCGCACATGTCTCACGCTGCCAGTCGACGAGCTGCCGGAGGAGGCGAGCGCGCTCGTACCAATCTAGCTCGAATAATCCTCCCCCTTTGCGCTCCATTTGAACCAGCGGGTTCTTCTTAGCGCGCGCAGACTTCTCCTCGTGTGGCCCCCGCAGGCGCCCCAGCTCCTGGCGGTCCTCCGATGTATTGCAGCATGGCCCCCGCGCTTCCTCGTTAGGCGCCCAGGGACGGTCCCAAACAGTGAACTCGTTCGAATTGAGGAGCATGTCTGAGATGTAATTGGACAAATGAGACTGGATATTGGTGCAGCTTAGATTAGCGGGCAGCTGTTGGTGGCACAGTGGCACTCACTCGACGTTGCGTAACCCTGGCTTGAGGTTCTTGATAAATGCAATTAGGACGCCCTCAAGCACATCTTCTGGCCGATTGGCAACGGGTTCACATAGGCTCCGTTCAAAGCTGGTGTCAGCGCATCCCCGATTATCGAATGTGGCACATCTGCGGCACGGCACGAGGGCAGGGTGCCGAGATAACTCTGGCACGCTCGGCTCCATCCAACCCAAGCCCGACCTACTCTTCCAAACTCAGCAGACTGCCGATCTTGCCCAGCAGCCCAAACTTGACGATAAACGCCCACACATAAGCAACCTGCCAGCTGGGAGTCAGCATAAACAACGAAACACGCTGAATGTGGCACTGCATGCGAGCGGAACTTCGTCTCACAGGAACGACGGTCGTTCCGTACGCCTCCGCAGCCACAAAGGACTTTCGCCGCACACCACACTCACTCGTCCTGCACTCGCTCCGGTCGTGGGGGCTCGTACGCGTGCTTCTCGAGGTCCGCCTCGTGCCGGCTCTGTGCTTGTTTGCGGGAGATGTAGCTCTGATCGTCCATCATGGCCACCTCCTGCTCAGCCTTGATGGTGCTGAACGCGTAATTTGGAGTGCTCGTCCCCTTGGGCGCGTCTGAACGCGCTGTTGAGCTTCCGGAAGCCTGCGCAACTGCTGTAGAGCTGTTATGGGTGGATGAGGAAGGCATTAAGAGAGGGGTTGGCGCGTGAGGTTGTATGTATTGCTGTACTTGCTCTCCTCGGGATATGCTGTATGGCCTGTGCAGTTGAGAGGGGGTCGACTACGAGATGATAAGACTTGAAAGTGTTGGATGAATGGATGAACGACAACAGATGATAGTTGACTGGATGGGAGACTGACCCGTACAAGGGGCAGGGGAAACACTAACACACTCCCCTCACCTTACCACCAACAGCCAACAGTCACCACCACCCGGGCTCAGAGACGTGACCTTGATAACAAAGCACACGTCAGACTTTACCCCGTGGGGTATCATCCACTCACCGTCGCGTGAGTGGAGCCGAATCTCCGTGTCAGATCTCCCGATAATCTTCCGCACTTCCGCTCAACCCAGACAACGTCGTCATCATCATTCTCATTCCACACTCTCGCCACCACCCAACCACCCATTAATTCTATCAACAATGGCAGCAAACACAATCGCGTGGGGAGGTAGGCAACGCGGGCCACATCACAGCCGCTAATGAACAGAGGACCGAGCGCCCATTCACCGCGGCGAAAAGCTCCTCACACCGGGGTACGCGACGGATCTCGAACTCAAGATTCCCGCCACCATCGAGGGACCAAAGCGAACCGAAGTTGCCTGGGGTCGCATATGGCTCACGGACCAGCGGGTGAGCCGGAAGAGTGCTGAGCCGGAAGAGTGCTGAGCCGGAAGAGTGCTGAGCCGGAAGAGTGCTGAATGACCTCGCTTCCGTATGGAACCAGAAGCTGATCTCAGATTATCTTCATCGCGCTCAAGCGGCCCGGGGGCGAAGATTTGAACGCGCCAAATCGTAACCGCGGTCCCCCGGCTATCCACTCCCTCATTATTCCATATGTGCGTCGTTTCTCTCATTCCCTCAGCCGTTCGCGTCGTGGTCGGCAGGGACACTCGGTCCAATACTGCAGAGCTCAATGGCCAGCTCAAGGACCAGCACAAGGCCCAACGCCGCCCGCGCTACGCATTCCGCTCCATTCCGCACGTAGCTGACGTACAGGAAGCGATCAAGGACAACACATTCCACCTACCCATCTTCAGCTCAAATCACCAGCTCATCTCCTTCCTCCCTGATCCGACGCACCCGAACCCACAGCTACCCAACCCGGGCGCCGACTCCGCGCTGGTGTGCAAGCTGGCCGTTGCCGACGGTTTGGGTCACAACCTGTATAAGCGTGTCGAGAAAGAGAGGGAGGCATGGCTCCAGCGGCTGCGCGACGCGGAGACGCTCCGTAAGTCTCAGCTTCCAGAAGTTCGCGCTGACACTCAGCGGCATACACGGCGATCGAGGCTCCTCCACCACCCTTAGCAACGGACTAGCGTGGCAGATGACGTTGTAGCCCTGTAGCTTGCCCAACTGTAGCATGACACATACATAATCTAGAGAAACCAACGTGCGAATTGGAGACGTAGCCCGAGAGCCAGGGGCTCAAGTCGTTCACTACTATCCACTGCGGCGAGGGTACCACCATGTGCCGTTCTTCTCCTTGACCACGCGAACATATTTAGTGATAAGCTTGTCGCGCGCTTTCGTGTCGCCCTCAGGATACAGGCCGCGGAGAAAAGGGGTCATCTCCTCTGGCCGCCAGCGTTGTCGCGTGAGGAAGAGGTCAGCGAAGCGCGTTGGCGTGTGTGCAGGGAGATTGTGAACTGGGAAGTACTCGATGAGGGGACACGGTTGGGCGAAAGCCGATGGAGGCGGATCGCGGAGGAGGTAGTCGCCAACGAGGAGGTCCAAGGAGACGTGAGGAGCCCACATATCACCTGCCTGAGTTCGCCAATCGTCCAGGAAGGCGTCGGAAGGGCGCGGGGTGCCCTGCTGTCAGCTGCAGCCGGGAGAGGACACTTACGCCCAATGACGAGAGGAGGCTGCGGCCTAGCTCACGCACGACAGGAACAGGATCGCACACCCAGTCATCTCCCGTCATGTCCCCAAAGAGGCTCATAACGCTCCCCGAAAGCTGCTTCGGCACATCATGGTCGTTGGCCAGGGCGTCTAGCACCGCTCGCGCCGGCGTCGTTACGCGTTTCGGCCCCTCCTCTCCCTCACCGTGCACAGTGAGGAGGGCTAGCAACAGCGATAGCAGAGGCCCCAACTCGGTAGGTCTCAGATGGAGCATATATCCGTCGACCTCGACGATGTTGTTGGCTCGCAACGCAGCCTCCAGCTCCTCCTCGCTCGACTGGACGACACTGCTAAGCTGGGCGCGCGTATACCGCTTCCCTTCTCTCTTCCTCTTACTCCCCGCCTTAGCCGGTGTCGACCACAGGTCTGTACCAAGCCCCCGCCAAGATGAGTCTCGCAGAACGGTGTGGAGTCGTTCAACCCGCCCAGCAGCCGGCACACACTCCAGTATCTCGTGTCGAATGTCGCGGATGTGGAGTTCATCCCGCCCAGTGGCTGAAGAAGTACCAGGACGGAGCACGAGAAGGGAGTTGGAAATCGATACGCCGCGGAGTGCGTACGTCTTGTTGTGTGTGCACAAGACTGCATCGTCTGACGGCCGGCCCTTGATCGTGAGCCTGGAGTCAGTATCGCCATCCGCCTGAGACTCACGGGACGGAAGCTCCGCCCTCGACGGCCTTGAGTATTTCGGCAGGAAGCTCGAGGAGCTGGTACATCTCGTCCTGTAACGTCGGAGGAAACCGTACAGTGACGTTCTTTTTGGGCAAGGCCATGACGGGCGAGGTTGTCGTGGAGATGTCGTCGAAATGGATGGGACGTCAATGTCAACAAAGCTTGAATGGACGCGTCTGGGACGCGCTCACTCAAATGACAGTCGTGCCTGGTCACGTGGATTTCGCGTGAGTGTTTGGTGCCTTAATGTCACAGAATCCAACATCACCAACTGGTAATGGTCGACTGATTTGTGTTTTCGCCCAAATACCACATCATGTGCTCATGAGGTCCATCAAATCAGCAAGGTGAGCTTTGCGGGCTGATGGAGCTGACCAAAGGGGACAGTTACATCCTCTTAACGCATTGGCGAGGAGGCCGCAGTGCAGCAGCGTCCTTTGCTGGCCGGTGTGCCGCGAGGCCAGCAGCAGCAGTGCAGCGGCCGAGTTGGCTTTTGACGAACCAGGCCCATCGAGGATACGAACAGTGGGCTTTAGAGATGCCAGGGCAGACCATTCTCCTCCTTTACGGCGAAGCGAGAAATCTGGGCCATCAGTTGCGGCTGCAGCTGCCACACCACCATCCACCAACCGACCACCACAACCCAACCGGCCATGGGTACGCAATGCGCTCCGGCATCGCACTCTCGATGCGGCGCTGGACAGCTTCCCTGCGGCGTCCTTCAACCGCCCATGGCCCAATACGGGCCGCAATGGGCTCCGCGCACTCCTCCTCCTTCCGGCAACGACTAGCTCGTTAGGACGCCTCCTCGGTCCCCTCACTGCGCCAATGGAAGCCACTGCAACAAGTTACGATACCCGCCTCCGCGCGTTGGGGTGGTACGTTCAGGCCTGTGTGCGGGCTCACGCACTTACCTATGTGCGTCCTGCCGTCACGGAGGCTCTGCGGATACTGGCAGCTGCGACGCGGTTGGACCTTGACAAACCGGACAAGAAGGGCGGGGTGAGGACAACTGCAGTGCGACTTATTGCGCGGTACCACCGGTTCATGCGCGCCCTGGCGTGCTGTGACTTTCGGGAATGGAGAACGGCGCTTTCCCTGCCGATGGCGGTGCAAGGAGAGCTAGCAAGCGTCATGGCTGCACTGATTGCCGAGTTGGAGAGCCTGCCTTCGAGCTCGTCCATGAGTACTAGCAGCCTGGCGCTTCGACCGGTCTCGTTGAATGCGTTTCTCTCGCCATCTCTCCTGACGCCCACGACAGTGGGGATGATCATCAAGCATGCAAACCGAACCGGCATCACGCTAACACCATCTCATTGGCTCGCAGCTGCGACTGTCAATCTTGAGTCCGACAGAGAGGAGGACGCCATCAAATGTCTGGCCCACGCGGCACGCGGCGTTGATATCGACTTCAGTCACCGCCTCATGGCTGCACAGGGGGCCAGCACTCTAGCTGAGACCGTCCAGATGCTCGAACCTATCGTCGCTGGCTTGCCCTCATCCACGGAAGTCGGAGACACAGAGACTGCCGTAGCGGTCATCACAGAGGCTGAAGCATGTAACCCCGCCAAGGCAGACTGGTCTACTACGATGCGTGCATGGTCCATCCTTCTGGCACGCGCAGCGACAGACGACGCTGTGACAGCCGAGCAGCTTAATTCGCTCGCATCCTCCCTGCCGGACGACATGGCCGTCTCATACACCCTGACGCCAGTTATGCACGGCCTGATGAAGCGCGGCGACTTGCTTAACGCCCGGCGGGTCTGGCGTGCCATGCAGAACAGGTACACCTCCGCAGCTCCATCCAAACGGGAGCAGCTGCTGGACGCAGCGGCCCTTTCTGTTGGTGCCGAGCTCCAATTCGAGCGCGGCGTGGCGAACAACCCCGACCCACTTTATCATCCACTCAAGGCTGTCGATTACTACGCCGCCCGTCCACGGCGGCGATATCATCGGGAGAAGGAACGGACCGCCGGTGGCAGGGGCATCCAGCTCGACACGCAAGCCGTTAACGTGCTTTTGAGTCAGGCATTGCGGAATGGGCGCCCGGGCGTTGCCTTTCGGCTGTGGGAAGCAGCTCTTCCACGCTGGGGTGTGTGGCACGACGACATTAGCCTGACTCTCCTCCTGGATACGGCGCGGACTTGCGTCGACCGGGGCTTTGACCCCGGACTGGACAGTTTCCGTGGCCGCCTCCGCGCGCTCGCGAGTGCACTCCATTCTACCACTCCCTCGCGGTACACTCCTCCATCTACTACCGACTGGCGCACAGCTCCCCTCAAATCTCTCCTCGATCCACCGCGCTACTCGTGGCATGAAGAACACGGCTCCCAGATGCCATGGACGCGCGCCCGTTCACTCTTCCGCTCTGTCGTGCTGGGGAACTGGCCCGCGCTATCCTCAGTACAAAGCCCCCTAGGCGCCCGCTCTTTCCTCGGCATAGCGGACCTCATCTCACCGCGCACTCTCCCAGGCGGAGCAGGAGTGCCTCCACCAGCCCCTGATGCGGCTTACGCCCATGTCATCCCGTCAGCGGCGACTTGGCAAGCCTACATGTCGCTGCTAGGCCGGTACGGCGCTGAGTGGGGTGATGATGATGCTGCGGAGGCTGAGGTTGCCCGTGCCCTCGGTTGGATGCGGGCCTTGGGTACCAAGCCGACGTGGCGGACCAGCCTGGAGGCATTGGTGCATGTTGGCGAACATGAGGGCCCACGCCGGCGGGTGCGGATCGGTGGGCGGACAGTGCTTGCTCGCGATGAGGATATCCTCCGCGCGTGGCTCAAGGAGTGGCTGCATAACGTGCCGTCCGAGGACGAGGTGGCGGCATTCCGCCGTAAACAGATGAGCACGGGCGTTGAGCATTGATCTTGGCTACGACGCGGTGTACGCCGCAGGCGGGACATCCGGAAGATGAACGTTGCGTGCTGCATGCATCTGTCTACCCAGGGCTGTATTCAGGCTTGGCTGCTCCGAGAGTTTGACTTATGCTCGCTCCCGCTGCCGACTAGCCTGAAACGCCGCTCCGCAGTGGCTGGCAGGCGCTGGCCAATCCTCTTCGCCACTCGTCGCCACTCACCATGCATAACGCTGAAGTCTAACATTAAACTAACAGCGATTCCGCGGTCGCAGCCTCAGCGCTCCACTGACACTACATCACGCTCCCGACAGGTAAGGAAGGGACGGGCTCGAGGTGACGGCCAATTTCAGCTTCCGAAGGTGGACTCGTCGTTGATATTTGATCCCTGTTGCCACTTCACAAACGAATTCATTACTCTGAATTGTTCAATTCCTCTCCCCCATCTCTATCTCTCTCGATTAGCTTGACTGGCCGGGTCGCAGCGCAGCGTCATGCTTCGAGGATGGGAGGACCTCACCGGTCATCACCGCCGGCACCACCGCTGCCTCCACCGTCACAACCTCCACCGCCAACGTCCACCCAGGTCCCCCTGGCATACCACGCGCCGTGTTCTGGGGATATAGAAATCGGGGTGCTTCTCGCATCGCTAGGTATTCAACCCGTCGCCTCGAGTACATCATCTGCCTCGACTTCAACCTCACTCATACCACGGTTTCCACAGCCATCATCCTCCTTCGCAGTTGCTCCGGTACCGCTACCGCCACAACAACCATTGCCGCTGTCGTTGGAAGCTCATCTACAGCCAGATTCTACATTCCCACAGACGCTTTCCCTCTGGCCGGACATGCAGTCTCTCCCTTCTCGGCTCTCTCTCCCCACTGCGCCTTACCACCAATCCATGCCGCCTAGTCAATACGCCATCCCCCCGCCCACATATGCCTCGGGTTCCCCATTGCCCCCGCTTTCATCACTGCCGTCACTGCCATCTTTACCCTCTGTACCCCGTCGTTCCAACAGCGCTTCCGAAGCAGAGACTAGTCCAACCAGAGACTTCGCGGCGACCCACGAAGCTCGACGTCAGCTCAAGCGCCAGCGCAACACCGATGCGTCGCGGCGATTCCGGATCAACAAGAAAGCCCGGGAGGAGACACTTGTGGCCCATGCCAGTGAGTCGGAGGCACGTCTTGCGCTCGTCATTTTGTGGTCCATCTCGGACTGCTTTTCCTACCCAGATTGAGCTAACGGCAGAACGGCTCGAGGGCGAAGTAGCAACTCTGCGCGCAGACAAAGCGGCCCTCGAGACGCAGGTCCGTGTTCTCCTTCTCGCCTTACGCGGGGTGGCTAGTGGTGGCTTAGGCCTTGCAGGAACGGCGAATATCGAGATGTTGAGTGGTCACTCCAGCGGACGAAGCTCCACCGCGAGCGCAAGCCCTCGCTCTGAAGGCCATTAGTGAATGGAATGATGTGGAGCTGTGTCGTAAAGTAGAGAGAATTTGTCGTCAGTAGTCATAGGTTGTAAGTCATGGTTTTGCTGCAATGCTAATTATGCGTTGTGTCGCCATTCGGGTTGACTGTGACGTGCCGGCTGTAGGCACTCGAGGGTTGCATGTTGGACACGTGCTGGAGCTGAGCATCACTTGCCAATTGCTCCGGTGCACCTCTTGTGCAACTCTTGGGCTCAATTCTGCTGCACTCAGTTAACTCCTTGTACTGGGAACTCAAGTTAAGTAAGCAGCTGTCGGGGATTGCGACTGGCATGACTGGTCAGGACCTCACCGAACCACGCTAGCCGAGTGTGTGTGGAAGCGCAGCGTAATTCCGTTCCCCAACTCTGCCCAAATTCAAAGTCAGTCGCGCTGGCGGTCGGTATAACCAGAGCTTCCAGCCTGACCCTTGTGACCAACGATGTGCTGGAGGACGGGCGCCAACGCAAGTTTCGAGGAGACGGACGTGGCGCAACGGATGAGGCGTGGAAGCTGACAGCAGGACAGCATCGCAGAACTTACGTTCGGCGAATTCTTAGGCAGGCCCACTAACCTACAGCCGGCGCACGATGCACCAGCTCTCTGTTACAATCAACTCCGGCCAAGCTCTCAACACCCCTACGACGAATGATCACGAGAAACATGCACAAGAGACTATTCAAATGGTGGTTCCGCATTGGCTCCGCCGTGCTCGTGGCTGGTTAATTATCGGAAGGCTGTGTAGCAATCGCGACGAGCCGAGGATGGCCCGAACGGAAAGCTTGGCCGAGATTGTCCTCCACCCTGATGATCGCGCCGCCATCACCTCGACTTCAACACCTGACACAGCCGCTTCAATTCTCTCTCAGCAATACTTAAAGGGCCGCTGGGAACCGCACTGGTGTCCAAATGTCAATCTCCTTATCGCCTTGGCTGCTCCATCCCCGGCCTCACCAAGTGCAGCACCATGCCCCCCGCTCCCGTTCCCCTCCGCAATGGCACAATGTGGCCATTCTACGGCTCGTCCGACCATGTTGTCATAACCGATCTGGAGGAGAAGAGATCGGTCCGTCGGCACTACCTGAAGAAGCCCTTCGACCTGCCCGTCCTCGCTGCGTCACCTTTCATCCCTGTCCCAATGATCGAGCAGCTCATGCGTGCGAAGAAAGACTCAGCCCTCGGGGTCAAGTACATCCCTGGCGACACGATTACGGACATGGAAGGGGCTGCACACACCTTCCTAACACCTCTGGTTCGAGCACGGATGCACGGCGACTACGCGTACAAGGCAAGCCACACCGTACTGCCCTTCAACCTGAACATGCCAGGTTTTCAGCAGCCCCTGCTTCAACAGGCGCGGGAAGTCGTCGTCAGCGCAGCGATACAGCCCGACTTTGAAGATCGGAAGGTGATGCTCCGTCTCGCTAAGATCGGCCCTGCCCCCTTCTACGGTGCCGACTGGCCGGAATGGGCCAGTTCCATCCCCAGCCGCGAGGCCAAGAAACAGCCATCCATAAGGAACAGCTACGACGAGCGTCTCCGCGCACACCTCGTGTACCATCTCGTCGGGTCTCTACCTGGGCTCGCGCAGACTCACCCCATGTCAATCAGCCAGGCCATTGCTCACCTCCAAGCGGGAGGCTCTGCCCGTGGGGCATTCGCGACGCTCCAAAGCGGCAGCGTTGTGAGTCTTGACCTCCTCTGGCGCGTATATTGCGAGATGTGGTCCAACGAGCTTGGCGCTCTCGAGGCCCTCTGTCCTCAGGGATATGTGTACACGTCGGACCCGCCAGCAATCTTCGCGCGTGAGGCAGACGCGACGCTCCTAAACCGCCTCCAGGCATCGGCCTTGCGGTTCCTCGTCGAGGCCAACCCGGGGAGGTTCAAGAATATGCGCGTGTTCGCATTCAATGATTATGCGGATCCTGGAGCCTTGCAGACCTTCCGGCGAGCACTGGACGGGACGGGCGTCCGAGTGATGCGCAAAGCCGATCTGTTCTGGAAGGCAGGGGCCTACTACGCGCCGCCAGCCGAGGGGAAGGGCGCGTTGCTGGTGCTCCATAACAACAGCGATGCGTTTGGGCAGAACATCGAGACGGAGGGGCCTAACTCGAGCATGGACGGGGCCATTGGGTGTGCGTCGTCCGCTGCTGGCAGTCTTCAGCGCCACCTCCCAGGTCTCGTGAGCCGCATCGTCGGGCGTGAGGCTCGGTTGATGGTTCGGAAACACTGAGTGGTTGACATCTCAAAGAAGTGTCTGGGGTCTGCGTTCATGTATCATACACTACTTTGTTGTATTGCACTTTGCGCTTTGCTTCGTTGATGTTACCGGGTGCGCGCGATGATGGACTGCGCCTTGGCATAACCAATCTGTTCCGCACGTCTCAGCCCTATCAAGGGCGGCCCTCTGAACCGCGCCGTAGAGTCCCTCCGAAAATTGCCCCCTCACACTCACGGACATCGGACATCTCCACCACCTACCGAATTCCGGCTACCACAAACGGAATAAGCGGCAAGATACCGTGCACCATCACCACAACCACCATTTCCACAACCGCGTTCGATCTCGCTGTGCTCAAAGTGAACGCTCTCAACGCTTCATAACTCACTACCCTGGCACCGCTGACCGTCTATCAAATCCGAGGCGAGGATCACCGCTTCAGAACCGCTGTCCGACAGACTTCTGACGGCCATTACCACACGACTGCACCTGACCTCCCCAGCCCTCCATCTAATCGCCCACGATGATCCCAGCGACGAAAGACGACGCAGAGGAGCTGAGGAAGCTGCTTTCCCGGTCCAAATTTGGACGTGGTATGGCAGAGCACATCACCGCGTACGCGTCCGACCCGATCCCCGAACCGAATGACCGCGGAGGCCGGAACGGCAACAACTGGCGCATGGTCTGCAGCGCTGTCGTGCAGGATGGTGAGTGTGCCTGGCGATCTGGTGGCGCACTGGGGCCCTCGTCGGAGGAAGAGGTCCTTCTCGAACGTTCTCCGAGGCGGCTGGCGCGTCTACTCACGTTACTGACCCACTCGAAATCTGACGGAAGAATGGACCAACGGCCTTGGAAACCTCCACGGGGCGGCGTCAGCGTGGCTCGTAGACATGTAAGTGTTGGCTGGTGATCAAACGTCGTGAAGGGCTATGGAGCGTGCAACGATGGACGATGCTGTAAAGAGTGGCTACCATTATGGGTATTTCTAAGAGCCGGAGGTCCTGAGCAGGACAGTACAGCGGTGCCAGTGCCGGACGAGGTGTCGCCTACGCTGGCTCCAGCTCATGGTGGCTGGTAGCCTCTGGTTCAGCTGTCCTAAAGCACCGTGCCCAGTGTCCAGTGTTCGGTGTGCGTGCGTCGCACTGATGGCTGGTAGCCCCGGGTTCAGAGCCCAGTGTGCCGTGTCCAGTGTTCTGTGCCAGGCGTACGTGCGTCGCACTGAGTTCGCACTGAGTTCATGGTGGCTGGTAGCCCTGGCTCAGCAGTACTAGTCTGTCCAGTGTCCCGTGTTCGGTGTACGTGCGTCGCTAGGATCTCATGTGGCGAGTAGCCTCCGGCTCCCAAGCGCGCCGTTCTGTGTCCAGTGCTCGGAGCGCGGTTCGCACTCTGAACACTGACCACTGGCTTCTCCTGAACTGGATAATGCTGCTCGGCGGGAAAGGAGTCCATGCAATTTCGAGGCTCCCTTTCAGCCTCCAGGCTGAATCCTTTCCGTGGATTCGTCGTGGATGGCATATCACGTACCGGAGTACAAGGGGTCAAGCTGAACAGCGGCGGGAGAGTCGCAATTCTCCTTCGCCCCGATCGGGGCTGCAGTTTCCGGAAAGAACGTTGAAATTCCTCTTCTTGGTCCATTGCGTGACGCGGGGCCGACGGGATGCAATCCGCCTAGTTTGGTCGAGGTCCGTCACAGACTAGGATATGTCCTGTGAAGCTCGGGGCTTCTCGCTGTGACCGTGACGCCCACATGCTACTCACATTGTTGCATTGTGAAGTAGGGATGGCTGTAGCCGAATCTGAAACGACCTAGTGATCAATAGACTTTCTCGACGATGAAGACGAGGCTCACACCAGGGTCACGTCGGCGGCGCTGGCACGGCTCGCGACGCCTACTTTCTGGGGTCCTCCGATGTGGGGCGGCGTTACCATCCAGCTCGATATGACCTACTACAACCCAGCACCTCTGTGAGTTCAATTTCATCGATCCAAGGCTGGTGGAGTCGATGTCGAGAGTGCCAACGCGGGACGCGGGGTTGGTGATTGTGTATGATCTGGAGCGTATAGGTTCAAGTGGACCGGCGATTGTCGACGGTGAGAGTAATTAGGAGGTTACGTTGGCGAGGGGAATCATCTGCTATCTCCTATTTCCTTCCCCCCCCCCCCCCCCTTTCTCAGCTTTACGCCTATCCCATTACCTTTTATCCGTGTCTTCCCGCCGACTTCACCTTCCGGCGCTTCTCGCCACTTCTCGTGCGCACCGTCGCCGACCGTCAATTCATGTATGGCAGCGACAGGCCCACCTGCGAGAGGAACTTTAATCTTGCCTAGGCGATCGGTCTGGTCAGTCCATTTTGAATATTTCCTTGACCTTGTCAAATGCCGCGTTGTGCTGTGGCTCCATCCTCCACTGCGCTCACAATGGCTCCTGACTGTTGCTGCTATCGCTGTATTCGTCCATGCCCGCGAGGCTTTTTCAGGATATGCCCTTATCTCTTCGCACTGGCTCCTCATTGCTTGACTCTCTATCGGTCCTTGATTCGTAACGGCTTCGCCCCTGTCTCTTTTTCCTTCTTGCCTCACTGACCACTCCTACTCTCTCCCCGGCGCATTTCTCTTCCACACTTCACCTTCCTCTCACTACCGCATCTCACTTTTCCCTCTCCCTAAACCTCTCTGGCTCTGAATTGCTTCTCCTCTTTCGGCTCCGGTGCTTGCCTGACTGTTCATTTTATTGCTCTCCCGATGTAGTTTCTCCTGCGTGGGCCACACATCCACAGTGGCTGTCTCTGTTCAGGGTCGCGTGGTGTGGAGATCAATTTGTTACTGACACCAGTGGCACCAAGATTCGGATCGTAACCACGGTTGAACGTATGGCCGGTACGCTGGCCAACACACGATGCGACGTGAGTGCTGGTAATATTGCTTCCACCATACTCCTTAACGGGAACTCACATGAGCGAAATGAGCTGCAGAGCTTGTTGGGCATCGTGCTGCGATTCAAGCTTGATGAAAGCATTGTCCAGCGCACCGCCGAGGCGTCGTGGTGGCCTTTGCCGCATGGCTGCCTACTTTCGAAGGGGGGTAGCGACATGTCTGATTCATCCCTAATCAGACCCTCCTCCTGGGTCATCCCAGTTTGAAGCTGTGGTCACATCCCAGACAGCACCAAGCTCACGGTGCTATTTGCTCTAAGTCGCCTTTTTTCTTTCCCTCCGTCGCGAAGGTTGTCGAAAGGATAGGAGTTTTCACCCTTGATGCGCTGCGTCGGGTGTATAGCCTCTGGGCAGTTGGCATGATCGTTGATGGGCCTGTGTTCATCGCATGATTTCTGATCCTAGTGCGAAATGTACTGACACACATAAGATTCTTGAGTGGGACACGGGCAAACGTTTCGCTTCCGGTACACACGCTAAGGCGTGGCGCTCGGCCAAGATGTAGATAATGCTCTGTAGCAATTTTAGTTACTGTTAGCGGTACGAGTCCAATATCAGTTCCATTTCCTTGGAGGCCTGATCTTATGTTGCACTCATCTAGGCAGAATATTAGAGTAGAGCGCCCAACTGCTCGTTCCCAACGATCCTCGGTGACGACGTCCGGCTCCTTTAACCGTCCAGCCCGAGGCACACCTGCCATTGTTCTAAAACGCAAACGTCATCTGTCGAGGACATCCATATTACGCTGACGGGGCCGTAGTGAGTAAGCATTTGTGTGCCGAACAGAATGGGCATGAGAATGCATGCCACGGGCAAATAAAACACCGCAGCGAAGCCGAGCAGTAGGTGTATACTGGCCGAAAGGAAACAACAGTGGCGATTACTTTAGCGTCCACACGGAAGTGGGCAGACACTCGCTAAACACAGGCGTCGACTCTCGTCTCAGGTCTAACGACGGTTGTGGGCAAATTGGAGCTTTGAGCTCGATACAACAAGCCCACAACGTGACGGATAACGGGGATAACGACTCTCATTGTTGACAGTGGGGAGCGCCCGAGAGGCATGTGCCACAAACGAAGGCGATGCCGGCATTGTCCTGTGCTCATGTGCTTCTGTCTTTCTGAAAGTACCTGTTTATGCTAAGGAAGCACCTCCCTCTGTACCTACCTTTGTCCGTTGTGACGGTGGTGGCGCACCAGGACCAGGCAATGACGACGCTTCACGTAGCAACAGCTCCACGCGGGCTATTGCTGGTGATTCTCGATCTCCTGCCACCCGATGCCAACAGACAGCGTGGCGGAACATCTTAGAAGCCCGCCTCTCCAAAGGCATGCGGGTGAACACTCATGCTGTGCCACTTTGTTGATCTTGGTGGACATGCTCTGATGCGTTGAGGCAATTTCTGAATCGACCGCTCTGCCTGTCAGTCTCAAACCCACCATCTTATGCTGAACCCTTATTGTGAGACTCCCAATCAATTCACTTCCTGTTTGAACTACACACCTCCAATAACGTATCTGCCACATCTTGGATTCAAGTCAAGAAGAGCTGGCATCGGTCACATCTGACAAACCCGAAGTTGGGGGTCCCGCTACTAATCCTGGGTGGGACCTGTGGCGTTTGTGCCTAGTGGCTTGGCTCAACTACGGCCTTGTTTAAGTCTACGTACAGGTTTCGTAGGTAGATCGCGGGGCCTGGTATAGAAGTGCGCCTCCTCGTCACGTTTACTTGTTTCATTCTTGTCCTACTCTCAGCCCATCATACCTATCAGACGTCTGCTGCGCACAGACGTCGTCGGGTCGATCGATGTTGTCTCGTCTGACCTAAGTTTTGCCTCAACCAGGGATCTCGGATGCATCTGGTAAAGGGTCCGGGGCTTTGGGAGGCAAGGCACCACGCGAAACAGCTGTTTACGGTGAGGCGGGTTTGGTGCGGTCCAATCGCCCCAATTCCGTCCCGCCGGCAGCCGCAGGGTCACTTTGATCGACACGCTACTTTTGTCTTTTGTTCTTGATAATCTGGGGTCCGGCTAGTCCCATCAATTTGGGGACGAGGATTCGGAAGCTGCAACAATTTTTCCATGTGAGCGTGTACTGATTCTTGGCATGAACGATGTTGGCAGCGGTTGATGCATAGTGTGCCTCATTCTTATGACTGTCGGTGATGGACGAAGTGGAGCTGACACTTGCGACGACATCGCGGTACGACTCCCGCTGCGCTTTCACAATCGGCCCAGCTACCGCCCCTGCAGTCTAGCTACTTTACCAAATACGGACGAGTTTCGGGAAATAGTGTTTGGTTAGATGCAAAAAGTCCTTTTCCCGTATGCATCGGAGCACCTGCTCCTTTGCGGTACCAATCCATCTCTCCAGGGGCGCGGAAGAACCACGCATGCTCACTCTCCATGCGCCTCCCGCGTGCTCGGCAAGACAGGACTGTCCGACAAACAATACGCACTGCAGAAGAGTCATGCGGGCTTAATTAGTCGCGGCGAGTGAACATGCCCGCTCAGGCCCCAACATCAGCACCGCCTGTGATAGTTGTCGCGATCGAGGTGGTGATTCCAGAATGCCGAACCGCACCAGTACGAATATTGAGGCACAGCGGCGGGCAGTAAGCGAAAGAGGAAGTTGCTGGTCCCCTGAGTCGGAGGTCACTTGTCACGAGCATGGAGCGTTGGTACTGTGTGGAGCCGTACTCCGATGGACCGCCTCCTCGCGATGGAGTGCGGGGCCGCTCGAATGGTTGACCGTTCGGGTCGATGGGTCTGAACCGAAGGCTAGAAAAAGCGCCGGGGCGTGGCAGAGGCCCGTGGGTCGGTACACTTGGACCGCGTTTGAACACGTTGATGTTTGAAGTTAGGGAACCAATGACGGACGTTACATTGTGCCTGTCAGTGCCGAGCAGCCTTCTAAGCGTTACGGGCTGACGTTTCTATCGACCTTTGCCTTGAACGTCTCCTTGTGCAAGCCAGGTCGGCCAGATGAGTCCAGGTAAGGCCAGAACCACAACGCTCTGCCAGTCTCAACAAGGGTGAAACGACGTGAATGCGGTACACGGTTCTAAGTAACCTCATACGCAAAGTCAACGATGAAACGGTGCCAGTCCCGAGAGCCGAGAGCGGCCGTTTACTGTGGCACCCTGCCGAACGAAGTACGCCGGTGAGGCTTTTTTCTGCTCGTGCGCGTCCTCAACCGGTCCTAACTGGATGCGGATTTATGTTCCTCCAACGGTAGTTTATGGCAAACCGACTTGGCGTCAGAGGGCTGGCTTATGGGCACCAGAGGCGCTGTTTTTCGTGCTGCCGTTAGTACGTGGGAGTAAATCTCCACGAGTGCCACAGATAGGATGTAAGAATTGCGTACAACAAATGTGTTTGCCAAATACCCCGGTTCTGCTCAGACTTGACAATCCATTGTCAGCATCGCCCCCTTCGACTTAGGTGCGGAACCCCGTCCCTCTTGTTGGCAGGAGATAGACTTTATTCCACTTTGTTCGCGCGACGCGCCACCTTCTCAGGAGAGACTCTCACGGTACGAGAACGCTGCATCAGCACTTCGGTGTCGTTCGCGCTGTTCCTGACACGGGAGTCCCTACCACACACCCAGTCCTCTAACGCTGTCTCGCCGGTCTCCTCCTCTCCTGACGGAGTTCCGACGTTACGGTCTGTAACTGGAGCCTACGTACTAGTAACATACATGGTATCCGGTGCACTAATACCAGGGTAATAATGGTGAGCGAAATTATGTATGCCCGTAGAATTACTATCGAACGACGCCACTCGACGTGCGCTGAAGAGTACAGCACCCCAGGGATCTCAAGAGTCATGGTGATGTGTGTTAGAGTGTGGGGTGGTTAGATGAGGGGTCTCCTTGAAACGGGTATCTGAAGCGCGCGGCTCGCCACATCGTCGCGTTGTCGCGTACCGTGAAAACGAAGGCTGGCGCGCGGGGGTCAGATCTAAGTCTCGACCTGCCCAATAATAAAATATACTTCTCCTGCTGTTGATGCTGAGTACAGGTGCTCGAGCTCCCGTGATGCCGATATGCTGCCTTTCCAAGTTGTTCAACTTCTTGCCTAATCCAACCTCCTTGGATCTCTTCCTCCAACGCTTCCCTGATACTGCTGTCTTTGAGGGTCAGCGTCCATAACAATTCTTCACGCGTATCGAAACAACTACTCACTCTCCGCTTTCCATTTCCAAGCCCAAGCCAGTCTCAACAGGCGGGGGCAAAGGAATAGGCGGCAAATGGAGACGGGCACGTAAGTCATTGATGGTGTGGCGCGAGGCAGTAAGATCTGCCTGCAGTTGCTTGATGGTGAGCTCGTGCTCCTTTTTGGCGTTCTCGAGAGTTGAGACGTAATCTGAGTATAGTTAGCCTATAATTATTCAGAAAATCCCATGGAAGCATGAAACAACAATCAATGCGCCTCGTTTGAGCCATGGGAGTCCGATGGCTGGCCACAGAGCTCTCCTCAATTAACTCACCCTTGCGCTTTGCCCTAAACCTCCTCGCGCCTATGCGATTGCGGACTTGCTTTTTGTCTCGAGGATTTAGAGCCTTATACTGCTCTTGAGGCATACCCCAAGGCTGGTTCTCATCTGTCCTCTCTTTGGGATCTGTTGTCGCCGTGGTGCTGGCTGACATTGGGCCACTCCCCTCCCAACTCGACCCAGCGGAATTTGTACGCCGCTTCTTCTCCATAGGGATCTCCATCTTCGCATGAGGAGGATGAAGACTTGGAGGAAATGATGATCCCGAGGAGCTGGGACCTGGGTACGCGAGATGGTTGGATGGCGACAGCGGAGACAGCGTCGTCATCCCCGGCGATGCTGTGGGATAACCCCCTGGGATTCGTGGCGAATACCCGTGGGGTTGGGTCGTTGGACGGGAGACGGGAGGCAGAGAAGACATAGTTGCTGGTGGTGGTTGTACGGGATAGTGATACCCTCCCATCGGTTGAGACGCCGGTACATGCCCAGAGTAGCTCATCGCTGGCGTCATGTGCATCGGCGCTCCGCTAGCCCCCTGGCCTGGTGATGGGCCGGCAGTGCTCGTCGGCGGCATCCCCACTCCAGATGGCGATGATCCATGATACCCCGAGCCGTAGGTACTGGACACCGGCGGAAGGTTATGTGGCGATGGCGACTGCCCTGGAGGTAATGGTGGAAGAAAGGTACCCTGGTTGATTGACCGCCGGTGGGTCGCCGATATGTCCTCCCGGCTCTGATGAGGGGATATCGGATGCGTACGGTCACCACCGTAGTAGCTGTTGTTGTAGAGCCCCTTTTATCTGTCAGCGCTTTGCGAATTCAACGGCATGGACAAGCAAGCTCAAGACGTGGTGAACATGCCGGCAATGACGGCAACGCCTTGTCCCCGCGGGGGTGGCTCAAAGTCGTCGATCGCTTGGTCCTGTACTCACCCAGTTCGTCGGCTCCATCGGATGGGTAGCAATGTGGGCGGACACGATGGGCAGGTCGACGCCTTGAGCGTCGCGAGGTGAAAACGCTTGCGTGCGAGTTTTTTAAAAAGACGAAAGAAGAGGAGGGCGATGAAGCGGATGATGAAGAGTGTGGTGTATGAAGAGGAGGGCAGCCGAGAGGAAAATGTGGAAGTGCGGTTTGTGGTGGTGCCAACAAAGGGTTTCAAAAGGCACTGATCCCGAAATGTCCACCGACCCGCCAAGTGCGTATGCTACTGCGTCAGAACTCAAAGAGTCTCTTCCAAAGGATTCCGAAATATTAGCGATAACAGATACCAAGACGACGGGATGCATGCGCGCTGTGCTTGCCATGCCAAGCGCTCATTGTCTCGTCCGTAATGTGCTGTGCGGCCTCATTGCGGAGCTGGAGAGATCCAGTGAATGGATCTCCATCTGCTTGCGTGTGTTGGGTAACGACCACCACCACATCACCGTCATCGACCGACAGTCACACAGCAGTCCGGCTTCTCAGCGGCGGGCCACGATTCCGCGCAGATCTGATTCGCACCCAAATGCAGACGCTTACTGTCGGCCGCGGCAAAGACGAGAATGGGTAGAAGTGTTTTGTTCACTCACCAAGCAGTGTCGAACAACAATGCAGATGTAACCGATGACGAGATGAACGGTGGAGATCAGGCGGCCGCTAGGTGCGCCACACGCTAGACGGCCTTGATGCACTCTGGCTGTGAAACGGCCGACTCGCTTGTTGATGTGCTAGCGGGCCGATATGTAATGACGGCAATGACGCCGAGGCCGCAGCGAACAATAGATTGCCGATGCGGACGCAGTCGATGCGGCGATGCGCGTGAGACAGATCGTTTCGCTAGTTGTATGTATGTGTGTGTGTTGTGTATGGATGTGTATATCTCAGTTGCGCGCGAGTGTGGCGGTGTTGCAGAGAGCGCGATGGATAGGGGTAGGAGATGAGTGGGGAGGTCGGATATGTATGTAATGGATTCAGGCGGACACGGCGAATCGGAAGTGAAGTGTCGATTCTTGGCCAGTCCAACCGATGCACGGAGAGAAGGAAACGGAGAGAAAGCAACAGTCGACGGCGAACGCGAGCTGGGAACGTTCGGTCGAAGACGCTGTCGGAGTGGAAAGAGAAGGGAAGAGAGATTAAGAATGAGGGAAGATTGTCGTGAGCGACAATTACACTTGTGCGAAGGGTCGTGTTGCGTTGGGATGCCGAGGGGCGGACAGATGAGCTGCGTCTATCCGCGTCTGGATCGAAAGCATGCGTCGTGAGCCTCTGCAGCGGCTTTGGTTTGCCTAGACAGGCCTTCAAGTTCTGGTCTTGCGGAGGGCACACAGGTGATGTAGCCAGGACCAGGACCGCCGCCGTCAGGCCTTTTGTTTTGACCTCCAGAGCGGTCCTTGTGTGGTCTGCCCAGTCGGCCACTCTTTGCGCCTTCGATGGACCTTGGCTGGAACTATGTGGGCCCTGGTGGATTGGCCGCAGGAATACGAACCGAGCCTGCGCGTGTGAGATCGTTCGGGGCGTTCTCAATCTGCAGACAAGGAGAGCGTTAGTATGTCGTCGTCGTCGCGGTCGTCTAGCGACCGCCAGGGACCGGGCAGTTGAGGAGAGGATGACGTTTGGTATGGTAGGAGAGGGAGGTAAAGAGGGGAGGTGAGGGTAATCAGACTGCAGGTTCAAAGCGCTACTCTCGTATGCTGGGTATGACGGCGGTGGGAAGTAGGGCTGGGCTGGACAGAACGGCTTAAGTCCTCCGACACGCGCGTCACGGGAAAACAACAAGGTACAGCGCAGGAAAAAGTATGGAGTGGCTCAAAGAGTTGTATGCAGAGTCGCAAGCTGTGCTGCCTGGCAGGATGGAGGCTGAGCTGGTTGGAGGTTACCGCAACCCAACTGACCTGACTGATGACCCCCGCATCAAGGGTTCAGCGACATGCCTGTCGGGCACGGGAACTTTACTAAGGAACAAGGGGTGGGAGGAGAGCGCGGGACAGTACCCAATGCACGGCTAAGGGAGGCAAATGCATGCTTTGTTTTTACGCTCTCAGTCCCAACAGCTGCTGGCGGGCTTAGGCACAAGACCGTTGCCCCAGACTCAACGGGAGGTTAAGGGCACCATGTGGGAGGGCCTTTAAGTGGAGGAGGGAGCAGCGAAGGGAGTTAATGCATAGGGGAGCTTGGTATTTGAGCACCTCAACCATGATCAAGTCAGCAAGCATGCAGTTGATCATGAATTGCGGATCTTAGTGTTCCCGGCATGATGGTCGCGGTTCCACTATTGGTGTGATGCACGTTGCACAGATCGGCAACGGGTGATCTTCATGCCAGCAGATCAGGTGTGGTTTGTTCATCATGAGTGGTTAGAAGCCCGTGTGTCACCTCATCAATTTCGTTGGCAGTTGTGAGCCAACATTATATTGCCGAGAAGGCTTCCAGTTTCAACTACAATGATAAGGATTACCTGCTCTGGACCCCAGATGCAGTTAAGGCGAGGTCGAATGACACAGAATCACAATGGCTGCATGGAGTTGGAGCGTTACACTCAACTACCCCGACACAGAAGGGCTATACCTTTTGTCCTTGTTCACTTACTATTCCGAGCCATACAGCCAACCATGCTGCACCCATTACCCCCCGCAGTCGCAAGCTCGCGAGGCGAGTGTTACAGATGTCGCCCACAGCTTCTCCCGTACCTCACCCCTTCACCCCACTCCCCAGCAATGGAAGGGTGTTCACGTGCCCCAGGTGTGGGCTCTGAACGTCTCCTCCGCCTGGCTGCAGCCACAACTCCCCACCGACGACCCCGACGCCGTCCACGGACGCCAAACAAAGGCCAACCCGCAATTCTCGCTCTCCTTTTCCTGTTAGCAGCTTAAGCATCCAGGCTGTCTCACTTCCCTACCCAGGCTGTTGCAGGTGTTACGACGCCGCCGTCCAGGGTGGGCCTCAAGGTTTCCTTGGGGATCTTCCACACAGCCACACAGCCAAGGTCGCAACGTCTGGAGACGGTTCACGTGAAGCAAACGAACTGAACGAGTAAGGCAGTCGGATGAGCCCACTACTTTGCGGAGCCCAGTCGCTGCCGATCATGAACCGTTCCGAAGGCATGTTGGAGCAGACTTGGGGCTCACGGGTTGTGTGCAATTCTTGGGGCACGGAGAGAGGAGTGTTGGTCGGTAGGGGACACAGGGAAGCCACAGACTGGTAGCAGTAGGGTTCGGGATGAGATGAGACAGGTGGCGGTGGGCAAGCCTCAAACACACGCCACGCCTATCCTGCCTCATTTACTGCTTGCCTACATTGCCAGCCTCACATCCAGAACGCGTATACGACACCCAACCTGTCGATATGTCCTGAGGTGATCTGCAGGCCAGGGTTGCTTGTCTACAACCATCCAGGGGTTGTTGCTTGCAACACATGGAACACACGGGTTGAGCTTGTATGTGGCTGTACAACACGCGACGTCATCTCTAGACCGGGCAGTCAGTTGGTCTCGGACCCGCCAGTCGCGAAGCATGTCTTACACTCCGCCTTCAGCGTCGCTCCGTAATCCCCGGATGGACTGCGAGTTGAGTTATGTTGTGTAGCACAACTGCTGTTTTTCTCCGTCGGTTGCGGAACCCCTTACCGCGGTATGAGCCAAACTCTTGAAAGCTCGTGTAAAGGGGGCCATTAACGCTTGTAAAACGCTTGTAACATGTAAACTCCCTCGCTCCCATGCCGGTATCGGAGCGAAAAGGCTCTTTTGTTCTCAACTGAAGATTGGTCCCAGGCCCGAGGTTGAATTGAGTATGGCAGCAATTGCTGCCAGACCGTCTCGACCCGAGTCTCCTGACTGTCCCGTTTCCGCTCCGCCACAACTTCCTACCCCTGGTACTTCGCATTCTCAGAGCCTGCCGAACTCGGAGCCGAGTGTGCACCCGACTGATGCTGGGTGCCTCATACCAACCTTCGAGAACAGGGGCCGAGCCATGTTACTTACACTAACCTCTTCCCACAACGGTGCCGGCAACCCTTCAACTATGGAAACATCCTCTGCGATGTTGGGTTGTACTGTAAGAGCCGTCGGACCTGGAGAACTACGAAATCCTTTTATTACTGCAGGTTCCAATCCTTTGGGTGTGACCCGTAGCCTTTATGCAAACTTTGTCTACTCACCGTACAGAGCACCTCCTTTCACAGGGGAAAGCGGTCCATACAAGCCTATGTACATAACTCGCCCGATTGGTGCCGCTGCATACAGTATGTCTGCGACTGGCAACTGCTGGTCATAGCAAACGCAATCCTGTACAACCCCGAACGACTTGGGCGGCACAGCTCTGTATAGCGTCGTGTCTAAGCGATCTAGACTGCCGTCGGACGGGAGTGAAGCTGGCCCGAAGAGTTCGGAGGGCGTCAGGTGTCAGCTTGGTGAAAGGGTCGCATGGGATGCAGAGCGCCAAACACTACTGTCGTCATGCACAAGGCCTATCAAACGTAGAGGCACTTCCCGGAGAGCTCCAGAGGGTCCAGGTGTATGACACAGGGAAACCCTGGGAACAAATGTCAGCTGCTCTAACCTCCGTCATGGTAGCGCCAGGGGATCACTACAGTGTAGTCCGAGGGCACTGGATAGAACATCTCGGAGCTGCCGAACCCAGGCTACAATTTGCTCCTACACTTGACCGCATCAGGAGGTTTGACCAGTAGTGGCAGGCTGGCTGCACCCTAGCGTGAGACCCTCCAGCTGACCTTCAACTTTGCTCAACTATTCGAGGGCTGGACCTGAGTTTGTCTCACCCCAGAAGCACCTTCACCTGACCGGGATCCTGAATATGTGCGCCTGGCCTCATTTCTGAATCTTGCTTGTTTGGACTCAGCAAACCTTGCACGAGGGGGCGGAACAGATTGCTTTGAGCTTGATGTCAGCTGTACCTTCCGCAGGCAACGTGGCGTCAACGTGGCGCCCAGTAAAGACGAGAGGCTCTGGCCTCCTCCAATGGATGACGACGCTTGGAGGCGCAACCCCGCCTGCAGTATGTGCACTACTGGGAAGCAGTGGCTGGTTGCAAGGTTTGCATGCGAGTTGTGGCGTTCACTAGCTGGCTGCAGGTATTGCGGCTGGAACAAGCGGTGTCGCTGCCGGGGTTCCGTTGCGTGGGACAGTGTGGTGTAGGGCTCCAACGCTTCGGCGTGGGGATCCCTCCCTAGGCAGAGACAGTTGCCATCTAACCTTAAGGGAAAAGTAGTGGGGCTCCTGGTGTCCTAGTTTTCGGACCGTGACGTGTTAGAAAGTTTAGGACATCTCGCATGAATTGGATTGGCCCAAGAGCTGTGGTTACGAGGTATGCCGTTTGCCAAGGTGAGGTAGGGAGCCACCTGGGGTGTTTAGCATGGGACATGGGACAACCAGCCGTTCTTTGCCGTACTCGGTCGTCGTTCCTCCGTGCTTGCGTTCCTCGACGTGTGGCCTAAGAATGGTAACGGCAGGCGTTCATTATCAGTCACGCCACCCTGCCCAATCCCATTTCGGCTGTCGAAGGTCCAACATCAGACCCAGCAAAAGCTTCAATCCGCCGATCCCTCTCTTTCGCACGTGCTAATATCCGGTGGCCCAGCCTCTTCGGAGCTGCGAATTACCGATGGACACGCCCGAGAATCGAAAGAAACTGCATACATCGCCTCTCTCTCGCCAGCACCTCACTTCATGCATGGCACTATTAGAATAGCCAGTACATAAAATTTTAGCAAATGGAAACGGGGGTTGCCTCGAAAGCTGCGGCGAGAAATGGTGGGCTCGGTGGCAAAACCAGAGCCGCGGCCGGCCGCACGGCCGAGCTTGGCATGAATTAGGACGGTTCCGAGTGTGTCTCGGATATTGTGGTCGGCTTGCCTACTGTCGTTGGAATCTGGAGCACCTGGTATGCTCCCAACATCATGGCTCTGGGGGTGATTAAACCTCGGCACTGGAGCTGAGACGCGCAGAAGTATCCGCCTGAACCTTCCCAAAGCCGCTCTCCCTTAACTTTGCGGATTACAGCATGACCCTTCAATCAGGCACACAGAACAATGGACACTTGTTGAGTTTGTACGACGCCTAAACCCTACCGCCGTCACTCATTTTTTAAGACACCGATATTTTGACCGCAATCTCGCTCTCCTCTCCGACATCGACGTGTTCGGACTCGACGGCGACTTCACTATCCCGCCGGCCCTTTCTTCCACGCCATCAGCTACCCTTCTCTTGTGATATTTTCACTGCTGTCTTCAGCGCTCACCTTAGAGCCTGTGCCTAGGCCTTTCCCGCGATGATCGTTCCCCCCACGTACCAGCGCTCTCGACCTGCGTCAACTACTCTCCCGCAGCTAACGCCGGTTTGTACCCCGCTGTCACCTCTCTCGTCAATTGAGACTGTGCCTTTGTCTCACATGTCTCGTACGTCCACATGTTGTTATGGTATGCGCGACGGTCACGTAAGGTTGTTTCCAGCATCTTATCGCAGTACCTAGCCTGGACCAGTACCTTCCTACAAGTTCCTTCAAACTGTCCTGACAGAACAATGGTTGCTCTTGTCGCGATCGTAAACACCAGGGCTGTAATGATCGACAAGAACGATCGACAAGGGAACTCCCGAACCCGAGCGTTTGGAGGTGCAGACGACGTGTTTGATCGCCAGTCAGTAACGTAGACAACGTCACAGGTTTGTACCCACTTCTTTTGTTTAATGTAACGTCGGATCATCTACTTTCTTGGCAAGCGCTCAGCTACGCGCAAAGTAAAGGAAGCTGTGTTTCTCAATCTGGTGGGGACGCCGCAGTTCCCACCTCGGTCTTGACTTGCGAATGCTTGGCGCACTTTGACGGCCATATCTACAGTGGAACAATAGTGTAGCTACCGCTGGGCTCCAACAGCTCGTTCAGTGCACAGGTGGTAGCGGCACAGAGTGCCCACATGCAGGTTGTATGCGATACGAGATGGCGCTAAGTCCCTCCTCGCGCTAGTTTCTGTCCGTCGAGCTCGGCATTGGTGGCGCCGCCACGGCACGATCGTCCGCACCGTCCGGAGCTGCCCGGGACAATAACAGCATATGTCAGTCAATCTTAGTTCAAAGTATGGGATATGCATTGGAGATTAGGAGATACGGATAAATACCGGATCGACAACTGCTATGTTGGCCCGAATGCCGAGGCGGCATTTTGTTTGCGCTCGTGAACGCTGCGTGCGAGCTATGGTCAGTTTGCTGTCACAGCATGCGCCTGCGAATGCCCTTCATTCCGCTAAGCGCGGCACGTTCCCGCTCCGTCTGGCTCGGCCATTCAAATGGCCGCCTCCTTGGCAAACGGCCATTGCGTTCTCCGTTGGAAACCGCTGCTGTGCTACCGCTTGACCTAAGGAACGAAAGAATGCTTTCCGCATAGTCGATCGTGTTGCAACTGTCCACTCCACTTCCAGAAATCACTCACCTCGAATAGTTGCGCCTCTTCGCCACTCTGTCGACACAAGTCGCGGAACGTGCCGTTGGGGTCCTGCAGGAGTTCCCATGGCGTGCCAAATTCAATTTTGCGGCCATGATCGAGCACAAGGATCCTACACCGAGGTCAGCACATCTATCCTTAACCTGAATCGCCGTAACGGCGACAACGGTGAGAGCAAAAGAGGGGCACAGTAGATTGTGGGCATACAAGGTGGGGTTGCCTGGGGTGGGGATGACATGCGTGAGGAGCTCCCTGTTCGCCAGGCACGCCAGACGATCACGCTCCAGGGGTAAGGTGGCGGTTACGAATGGTATTTGGCTCAGCCTCTCCATGTTTTGGTGACGTTTGGTCATGTTCGTGTTCACGAGACAGAGCGTTTGGCGTTCTGCCATCCGCTGATGCACGGCGTAAAGCGAGGTCGCGTGGGATTGCCACACTGACAGAGGGATAACTCATACTGTTCGCACCTCAACCGCGTCGGCGGTCTAGGACTCGACCAGCGCGCCCTTGACCCAAACATCACGCCTCACGCCTCACGCTTCACACTCCGGCTCTCAACCCACATGCGTCTCGCGACCAATTGCACCGCCTCAGGATGTCTGGCCGGCACCCAGATCGGAACACGGGAAGACTAACGCCCGAGCCAGCAACCCAGTCTGAGGACCCGATACGTTTCAGACGCCACTTACTTGTCAAGCCCGCACACAGTCATGAGCCGGTGTGCAATAACCAGCATTTGTGTGTCTTCAAGTCCGGTACGAATAACGTTTTGGATTGTCGCATCTGTGGCGTGATCGAGGTTGGCGGTGCTCTCGTCCATAATCAGGAAGCTTGATGACCGCAGCTTCAGCAGACCGCGAGCGAGCGCCAGCAACTGGCGCTGGCCCTGCGAATAGTTTTTGCCACCAGGAGCGACGATCTCGTCCAAACTACGAATCATCACCCGCTCGTCGGTGTCGAACCCCAGGGACAGGTTGGACGAGGCGGCGTCGTTCGTCTCTCCAGCAAGTCCGGACGCGACGCGGACCAGGTCTGTCACCGATCCTCGTCGGCTGTGAGCTCGACTGGCCGTGCGGCTAATGGCGCGAGACGCGGCTAACGATGTCCCAGGGGTCTTTCCGGCGAGGCCACACTGTCTCAACGCATCCCAGATTTCGAGATCCTCGTGCTGGTTGAATGGGTCCATGTTGTCTCTGACTGTGCCGGAGAACAGTTGCGCCTCTGCAGACGATGTCAGCCTCGCTCCCGTCGTCTCAGGATCGACAAAATGCGCCAAGCATATATTTTGACGATAACGGTGTCAACCGTGTAGCCACGTCGGCGAGTGACTCAGATTACCGCGGCAAGCAGCAGAGGCCGATACCAGCCTTTCTCCCATCACCTCAGATTCGACATTACGCGCGGGACGAATGACTTAGATTACGGCGGATGACCCAGATTACCGCCGCAAGCAACATGGCCGATAAGGTGGCTCAAGCTCATACACGCATGTCCAGTTGTGCCCAGCCCTACTCACCTTGAGGAAGAATTGTCAAGCGCGACCGCAATGTCGACAGGCTGAGCTTATCAATGTCCAAGCCATCGATGACAATGCTACCACCCTCCTGGTAGAGGAAGCGGAAGAACGATAACGCGAGTGTACTTTTGCCTGAACCCGTGCGGCCGCAGATTCCTATCTTCTCGCTGGGTCCAATGGTGAATGACAAGTCCCGCAGGACGGGGTCGAGCTGTGGTGCATACTTGCACGTGAGGTTTGAGACAACCACTGAACCCTCGCGACTCGGCCACGCAGCGGGAGGCTCCACACTCTTCGTGCCCTCGGGCTCTTCCTGCTCGAGATCGAGGTCTGTCGGTGAGCACAACTTGGAATCGAGAAGGCAAAATACTCACACTCAGCAACACGTTCGACACTGTTCATGGACATCTCGGCCGCTGCGTACAGCCTGACAACCCAAAGGACATACTCCGTGAACGAGAGAGCATATGTGATTGACAGACCTGCGGTCGAGGCAGACATCGTCTCGGTGCGAATCGCGAGAACGGCAGCGCAGACTGTGATGAGAGTGCCGATAAAATTCGAGAGGTTGTTGAGCACGCGGTTCGCCTGCCACAGGTACCAGAAACACCGTGTGTTGGTATCGATTTCGCGCAGGAGCTTGGACAGGAAACGTCCCGAATCGCCGTACGACCGGATTGTCTGCATGCCCACGAGCGCCTCCGAGAAGGAAACAAAAATGGGCGAGCGGGTGACACTGTCAAACCGCTTAACCTCGCGTGAGGTGGTCACGTACAACGTGCCGATTGCCCAGTAAAGGAAGGTGATAAAGGGGAAGGCGATAAGGAACAAGGGCGTCGTGGAAGCCACAACGATGAGGACAGTCGCGCACGACAGGACGCAGTTGACGAAATAGGAGAGAATCTCTGTCGTCTCTTGGTCAATCGAGGACATATCCTTGCTCAGCCGGTTCATGATGCGACCGCTAGGCGTGGCGTCGAAGAATCGGAGTTTGGCGCCGAGGATGCGCGCCAACATGCTGTTGTACAGCCATGAACTGGCGTGTAGGGAGCCCATAAAGGAGACACCGACACGAGCGGCAATGGCAACAAGGTACACGCCCGAGATGGCCATGTACACCACGAGGTAGTACTGAGCCGAGCGGGTCTTCGGTGCCGTGCGCACGCCTTGATGGATTTCCAGCCTGTCCACACGTTGCGCAGCACTGTCCGCCCCACTCCATTCCTTGATCCACCAGTTGGAGAGGAACTGGAGAACCTGCGACCCAATAAATGCCACGAACAGGATCAGCCAAAATGGTACGCCACCCTGGGCGCGGAAATATAGGAGGTACGTCTGAAGGCCGATCGAACCTTGGTTGGACGATTCCTCTTGCACAAGGTGTTTGTCGGGCTTATCGGCGTCCTCGGCATTTCCTACCTTACTATTCGAGCGAGACCGGATGACACCCTCACCTGCAGCGATAGCATCGAGCTTCTTCTTAGCCACACGTGCGTCTTGGTCCAGCCCATCAAGATTATCCTCGATGCTATCGTCAACATCCCCACCTTGGAGGATGGACCTGCGCCTGGAGCGGCGCGAGGTCTGTGCACTCAACTCATTGCCCAACAAGGTGCTGTCGTCGCTTGGTTCCACGTCCACGACGTCGTCTTCGTCGGGAGTACTGGGTTCTGGGAGGGCACCGGACGCCGAGAGCTCGGCGGGTGTCCCGCTCGCAAAGGTCTTGCCATCCTCCAGCATTACGACAAATGAAGCCGCCGGCAGACAGAGGCCAACGGCGTGTGTCACGAGAATGCACGTACGGCCCTTCATCAACGGACCATTAAGGACGTGCTGGTAAATGTGGCGTGCTGTCTGTGCGTCGACGGCCGAGATGACGTCGTCGAGGATAACAGTAGCCGCTGGCGAATAGAGCGCGCGCGCAAGTGCAATACGAGCCTTCTGGCCACCGGAGCACGTGGTGCCTTTCTCCCCGACCTCAGTTTCATCGCCCAGGTCGAAGATTTCAAAGTCACGCTCAAGAGCACACGCTTGGACGACTGCCTGATATCTCGCCTCGTCCCAGACAGATCCAAAGACAATATTTTCCCGGATTGTGGCTCCGACGAGCCACGGTGTCTGGGCGCAGTAAGCGACTGTCTCCGAGAGGCCAGTTGCGGGGTCAATTGGGCACTGATCACGGCTTGCGTGGTCGTCGGGCATAAACACTTTGCCGGTGAGAAGCTTCGTCTCGCCCAGAAGTGATAGGAGGAGAGTCGTTTTGCCCGAACCAACGGGGCCGGCAACGAGACTCAGTTCGCCCTTGGGGAACGAGAAGTCGAGCTCCCCGAGACGGAAACGTGGGGCCTCCCCCACGCCATCAGAAGGATTTCCTTCGTCACCCGGGTACGCGAAGAGGGCGTCGTGGAAGCCAATGGTCGGATCGGAAGGACCAGGTATGGTGAGCTGCTTGTATTTCAGTGTCTCAGGCTCGTTTAAGAACCCCTGAATACGGCAGGCTGATGTGTAGGCCTGGAGCAAGCGGGTGAGGGTGTCCTGGAAGAGCGCAAGCGGATCGCGTAGCATGTTGAACAGCACAAGGGAGGCGAAAGCGCGGTCGGGAGTGAGCGGCTGCCCGAGAACGAGGACGTGGACACCGAACGCTGCGCCAGTCACCAGCACCGGCGTACCCCACACCAGGATGTTGGACAGGGTGATGAGCGCAAACCGCTGTGCAAGGGCAGCGAGCTCGGTTTTCCGTGTCCCTGACATGCGCTCGAGGAACTTCTTCTGCCACGAGTTGTACTTGATAAGCTTGATGTACGCGATGACCTCGGTGACGGCGTCGAGGCGCTTGTCGGTCGCCGACATGAGGCGGCGCTGGAACATGGTGAATAGCTTGCCCATAAGCGTCTGAACTGGGATGAGTGACACGAGAACAGCCACACCCGCAAAAGCCGCGGGGCCGAGAGTCATGAACAGAAGCGTGAGGTTGATGACGAGGGCGAAGGGACACGAAATGAGGTAGAAGAAGTAAGCGCAGATCTCGGAGATGGTGAATGCGTCCACAGACACGAGATTGGCGACCTTGCCATCACTGGATGACTCCGGTACGTCTGCAGCGTCATCACTGCCTACTCCATGCTTGACCGTTCCCGAACGGTCCTCCCGACGAAGTGCCTTGGCGAATACCTCTCCGACAATGATCGCTCGCATGCGGATACAGACGCGTCGGCCGATCACGAGGGCTTGTCCGTAGATGACCACCCCGAGACTTTGGCCAATCGCCACTACGCATCAGCAGGCAGCTACGCAAGGACTCACTCATCCCAACGTATAAAGCAGCAGTACCCGGCGACGTGTTTGTCTTTCCGCGCTCGTTGATGTACTGGAGCAGGAGCCGTAAGCCGGTTGGCGGCAGGTACTGGAGTACGATGAACGAGCACGCGAAGAAGACCTGCCACACGAGCTCTGGACGGAAGAAACTGAGCAGATCTAGGCCGAGATTTGCCGAACGGGGTGTCGAGTACTTCACCTCGTGCGCGGCATCCCGTTCTGCCTGGAAGCGGCGGAACGCGCCCAAGCTGGCGGCGGCACCGTCGTCTTCGCGGATGGCAGGAATACCTTCAAGCGTGATAGGTTTCCAGTAATGTCGCCAGAGGAACGGCATCATGAACCAATACGTGTAGCGCGAGAACGCAGCTGCCTGTCAGCGAAGTCCCAATCGTCACTGAAGTGACTCACAAGTTGGCTCCTCGATGTGGTCGGGCGGTGACCCAGGCCTGCCTGCTCCATCTCCACCATGGCTAACGGCGTCCTCAAGGAGACGGTCAAGCTCATCATAGTAGGGTATGCTGACCAACGCGGCCCAGTACACGCCTTCCCATACAACTAAGATGAGGCTGTAAAGTCCGCCTGGATAGTTACCCAGCTCGGCTGAGCGAAATAGCAGGGCGGCGGGAACCAGATGGAGCGTCAGGAGGGGTACGACTGGCCCGTTGACCAGTGTAAGTGCTATCAAGGTAACCTGGCGTCAGCATTGGACACCACCGACATCAGTGGTCCGCAGCCCACATCTAGTTCCAGCCAGATCAATCCCGGGGCGTTCGAACCCATGTCCCTCCTGGCTCATGTCCCACGAGCAGAGCGAACTCACTGGAAACACAACGGGCCGGAAATCCTCCCACGCAACGTCCCGCAGCGGCATGCCCTCCATAACAAGCCGCGCAACCTCGAGCCCAACCCACACCACGCCGCCGACGAGCTGGATCCAGAAATGTATCCTCTCCCATCGCCTGGCCCTGCGTGGCCGGTCGGCGCGGAAGTCGTTAATGGTGCTATCCGACTCCTTCGGCGTGAGCGGCACCTCCGTGACGGGGGCAGGCTCGAACGGCGAGTCCGCCTCTTCGTCAATCTCATTGGCCTTCTCGCCGATGGGCGGGAGGGTTCGCGTAAGTCCCGACATGATCACCCTCGCTTCCAGTTTGGCGAGGTTGTCCCCGCCGGGCTTGACGAGGGAGGCCGTTGTGGTTGGCTGCCCGCGCCGCCGTTGCACGCAGACCAGGAGGGCGAAGGCCCCAATGGCCGCAAGGAGGAGGGGCGCATTGGCCAAGTACCTGCTTGTCAGCTCCTGTCCGGCTGGCATGCCCGCGCGGCGAATCAGGTCGGAGTGGGAGCTCCGACGCCGTGGGCGGAGCCCGCCCGCTCACGCACGTGTCTCGGAAGCATGGGTCAAAGTCTTTGCCGTCCCACACAGCGTCACAGCCCAACGGCATGATGCAGTGTATAGAGAGTGTTGGAAGACAAAGTAGGAAGGAGAGTGAGCAAAGTCGGAGTGAGAGGCAAATCAATCAACATCGGACGCCCGGTCGGGCGGTGACCAACTGTCCCTGCGTCATGTGTCCTGTTGTCCATGTGGGCCACCGCCATCTCCGCCGGGCCAACGACGCCGAGGTTGCCGAGGTCAGCGCATGGGCCGCTTGGGCGCCGGATCAGCAGCTCTGCGTTCTCTGCGCTCAATTCGCGCTCAACATGGACAGCCCGGCAAACTTGGGCCCAGGGGACGCTGGGCCTGTGCTGCTGTCGTCGCATAGAGCCGAAACACACCAAACGACGTAATCTGATAAGGGACCGATGTACGTCGGCAGCACTTTTGCAGCATGTACAGAATTCTAATGGGGAATGTGCACGATCGCTCGTGCACGTCCGTTCACTCACACCCAACCCATGCATGATACATCTACTGGTACAGTCAAAACCACTCTGGATGCTCTATTATCCAGTGACTATGGTTCGCCCCGCCGCCATCGCTGCGCCAGCCGGTACGAGAGGTACGCACCAACAGCGGCAGCTGTTCCACCGATACGAAACACGAGGCCAACCGCATCGGGCGACTTCGGCCCGTCTGCCGCTTGTGCACGCACGTCCACCTTGTCAACTGCTGTCGCGGGCATAGCCTCAGCAGGGTCCGCTTCCATGATATGGAAGATGATTGCGCTCACGGCCGTGATCACGAATTGCGGGAGCACGATGAACACGTTATGAATGCCGAGGATCAGGCCGGCCTTATCAGCCGTGCTCGCCCCACTACCGGGCATGGGAGACCCGGGAGTGAGGGGTGAGGCGACGCGATCGCTGTCCCCGGAGTGACGGAGAATCACTGTTGTGTCCATCTCAGCTGTGTCGTCGAAGTCGGCCTGACGCGACGGAGGTGACGAGCCGGGTATGATGAGGCGGGACAGCGGATGTGGGCGGTCGTCGTTGAGCGTCTCGTGACTCGGGTTGCGGCTGTGCGAGCGGGAGTGTACAGTTGAAGAGGAGGGTGTTGGGTCGGCCTCGGCGGCGAAGACTACCTCGGACGAGCCGTTGTCGAGGGCACGCTGTTCGGGACTGGGGTCGAGAAGGACCAGCTCACCAAGGAGGGCGAATGGGGCCCACTGGGCTAGGGACCACGAGATGCCAGTCATGCCGATCAGGAAGTATGCCCCGCCGACGGTGTGTGTGATCCAGGTGAGCAGCATACAGGTAGCAAAGACACATTGGGCAATTGTCCACAACTTGATCAGCGTCAGGCCCTTGATAGGAATGGACCATGCCGAACCGGAGCGGACGGCCCTGATTGCAGTGGCGAGCATAGCTGCGACCCGCTCCGTGAGTGGTAGGCGATTCCGCTCCTCCGCTTCCCGCTTCCACTGGGCGGAGTTTGGGCGTGAGTCCCGCCCATCGTCACGCGCTAGGGCAGTGTAGTGAGTCTGCTCGAACCGGATACCCGAGTCGGAGACGAGGAAGGGAGCGCCGACGGACACGCACAGCGAGATAGCTGACTGGAGGAAGAGGGCGCGCGAGCCGGCCCGCACGGCGTCCGCCTCCCACGTCTCTGGAGGGAGATCGCCCTGCGGAACACGTTGCTTGTAGATGTCCGATACCCACAGGGAGGTCCAGAACAGCACGGGATACCATCCGAGATTCGCGAAAAACTGGATGAAGCAGATGGTGCGGATACTCGGGGGCAGTGTGAACATGTTCTGCCAGATTGCACGGAGAGAGGACAGCAGCCCCGAGCGCGATTGTTCCCGACTGGTGTTAGCTGAAATCTTCGGACGCATCTCAGCTCACTCGTCGCGGAGGAGGACGCGCTCCGTAACTGCCCACGACGTCGATGTGTGGGCAAGCGCGAGAACCGTGGAGGTGAGGAAGCTCAGGATCTGCAACTGTGTATTCCCGAGCCATCGAAGGATATGTGTGAGGTCGACGTTTCCGCTGCTGTCAGCGACACACCCCGGGCGTGACGTACACAAAGAAACCAGCCACGCCGCCGATACCGGACATACGCCCCGCCCAAGCGTTTCCCGCCTCCTGCTGCTGTGGGGGAAGCGTGTCGACGATCAACGCCCGGTCCGTACTCATGACGGCGTTGATGCTGAAGTCGATAAGGTAGATCGCGAAGACGGCGCAGGCGATCGCGCCTCCGTTGCCCAGGCCAAACAGGCCTGCGACCTCCCTCGACCATCCGAGCAGCATCATTGCGAAGCACGCGATCGCAGTCCCGGTCAGCATGAATGGTCGCCTTCGGCCAAAGCGCGATCGACTGCGGTCGGCATACGCCCCAATCAGGGGTTGCACGATCAGGCCTGAGAGCGGGCCGGCGACGAACACGAGGGACATCCACGACTTGCTCAGGCCCAGGTCTAGAAGGAATGGCGACGCTTGAGTTAGTCACGGTCCCTGTTGTGACTTACCGTATCCCATTTCGATGGACCAGACGACCTGGGTTCCCAGCACGCCGACAGTCAGAAGCGGGAGCTTGGCCCATGCAGGTCCCTTGACGCCCGGTGTACCGACCCACTGGACTGCGTGGGAGTCGGTGATGGCCAGCTCGGAGTCATAGGGCCCGAGCTCGTAGTCGTCTGCCCCGCGTATGGGCATGAACGAGCCGCCAACCATGGCTGAGGTTACAGACTACGGACTGTGTGTGGTGAGGTTGTTGGGGAGCAACAGTAATGTAATGGAGGCTCGACGCGTCGAGATGGGAACTGGATGATGTCGGAGTGGCTGGTTAAGAGTGGGACGAGGTGCCTGTCGTGCCTGGGAACCTCATTTCCGCGAGGGGTCGGATCTCAGCGCTGTCGCTATCTGCGGCAGCGGTGGCGATGGTGAGAACGAGTAAATGAGTGTAGACGAGACTAGAGAGACTACAGAGAGCGTGATCAGATGAGAATAAGAGCGAGGTTCAAGTAGGTGTGTCCGAGATGGTGGTAATGGCTGATGGCACGGCTGGGAGGGGTGGTCATGTCAGGTGGAGGTTAGATGTATTTTCTCTCATTATTTTCTGCCCATTTAATCCCAGCTCGACCTCCACTCTGGAATTCTTCGATTGCCATCGAACACCATTCTGCGACCATTTGTTCAACAACAACCACAAATTCATCTCTAAACATCGACCCGTGATCCTAGCCGTGAGGTCACCACAACAACCATGTCCGACGCAGTCAACCCCAAGGCCTTTCCCCTGGCCAACGCCCAGCTCACCAACCAGGTATGTCGGACGCATTCCCCGACCGAGTCGACTCGCTAACAACAGATCCTCGATGTGATTCAGCAGGCCTCGCACGTAAGTCGCCCAACGTTAAGATCAAGAGCATCCCTCTGACAGCGCAGATGAAAATGCTGAAGAAGGGCGCTAACGAGGCGACAAAGACGGTAAGTCCGAGACGTAGACTCGCCTGACGCCAGCTCAACCGCGGTATCGCCGAGTTCATCGTGATGACGGCGGACGTGGAGCCGATCGAGATTGTCCTCCACCTCCCACTCCTGTGCGAGGACAAGAACGTGCCCTACGTCTTCCTCCCGTCCAAGACTGCCCTCGGGCGCGCGTGCGGTGTCTCGCGCCCCGTCATTGCTGCGAGCGTCACCACCAGCGAGTCGCGCGACCTCCAATCGCAGATCCAGGCGGTCAAGAACGAGATTGAGAAGCTCCTCATCTAGATTTGGTAGAGCGGGCGGCGGTGGCTGTTGGATGTACCGTTGCTTGTACGGAGTGCTACTCACGGGTACGGCGACTAATGAACGGGGGACTTGGCGGGTGAGGTTTCTCTGACGTGGCGGGGTGTGGTACGTTCCCTTTATCTCGTGGCCATGTCAGATACCTGGGTCTCATTCTGCCATCTATCCATTCTGCCATCCCCATTCTGCCATCTAACCCATTCTGCCATTTTTGGTTACATGGGGCCCTGTTGATTACAGGAGGCCGTGTTGGTTGCAGGAGGCCGTGGCGGTATAACATGCCAACGCAAGGAATCCCAACTTCATGCCGCGTTCGGCACCCAATACGTCCGCAATCTATGCATCAGTCTTTACCTCTTATAATCATGTTCTCTACTTCGGCATGGACAAATCAACCACAGCCACAGCCCACTACACCAGCCTTAATTCGCCTCGCAGGCCGCGAAGCCGCGTCATATAGGCTCACCCCTAAATGGGGTACCAGATAAATGTTCGGCATCACTCGGCTGGCGGCGACACAATCCACTTTTCCACCCTCCACTCGCTAGCTGCCTGACTTTGTCTTCACCCACTTCGCCCAACCCCCAACCATGCGCGCAGGTCAAGTCGCTCTCATCACCGCCGGCGCTGCCGTGACCGGCGTGCTCGGATACGCCCTGTACTTCGACTACATGCGCCGCAACTCGCCCCAGTTCCGCAAGGGCTTGCGTGAGTGTTTTTCATCGACGTTGTGTGGCCTCTCCCAGCAGGTGGGGAGCTGCGGGGTGTGGCGGGCAGGAGGATAGAAGCGAACTGAGTTGCGTGAGCGGCTTGATAAAGGCGGGATGGTGGATGTCGCCTGGTGGATGGTGCTCATGCCGACGAGATGGGCCTTGGTGGTGGGTAGCTGCACCCCCCGATCACACCGCATCGTGAAGCTGTTCCGCGGATGCGGCCAATGTGGCTCGTCTAGCACGCTCGACGTAGCTGTGGACCTTCAAGAGCGTGTGTAGTTTGAGCTCGACGAGATGACCACGACGGCGGTTTGAGGTCAAGCTGTGTACGGTTTCGCTGTCAAGTTGGCATAGGGGACGAGAACGAATCCGCAGCGTAACAACGCTGACATTTAGGGAAGCAGCAGAAGAAGATTGCGGCCCAGCAGGAGGCCCAGGCTAAGGAGCAGGCGCTTCGTGACCAGAGGGTAAGTTTACTAGCACAGCCAAGGCAGACGGATGGCCCGCGAGGAGCTTGTGGGGAAGGAAAGACCTGGCCTGGAGGCAATCGCAGTCTCTACATGCCATCAGTTAGCATCGCTGCTGGCTCCCATGGCATGCCTCTGTCTGCTACCTCGTTTCCTTCCGCCACTGTGCCGTCTTGACCGCTCCTCGTAAGCCCAGGCTGACCCCAGGAACTCACGCTCGCGCTCGTTGAGCTCGAGCTCGAGCAGCCCCCCGCATCCCCCGAGGCCATGGAGGCGTACTTCCAGGAGCACGTTGCGACCGCCGAGGCTCTCGCCGCGCAGGGTAAGGCCTACTCTCTGCTTCAGCACTAACGCCAGGCCCCGAGAACTACGTCAAGGCTGCCAAGCACTTCTACCGCGCGCTCCGCGTCTACCCCCAGCCCGTCGAGCTGCTCATGATCTACCAGAAGGTCTGCCCCGAGCCGGTGTTCCAGCTCGTCCTCAAGCTCACGCAACTCACGTCGGCCGCCAACGCCGGCGGTGCGGCTGCCGTCGCCCGCGCGGCTGGCGGCGGCGCCAAGATGGAGGAGGTCGAGGGCGTGGACGACGAGGCGCCGACTGAGAAGAAGGAGGATGCGCCGGCTGCACCTACTGAGGAGGGGCCGAAGGGCGAGAAGGAGGACACGGAGGGAGAGGAGGACAAGGAGGACACGGCGTCGCACCCCTCGAGCGGTGCGTCCTGGGAGAAGGTCAACGAGGACAACTAAGCCATCTCTGCCTGCCGATCCATGACTCCCCACTCCGCCTGTGCACATTGACCCAGCCTCACCTCACCCCACCCATTCTTGAGCGTAGACGTAGCCACTGCTCTATGTATCTCTGCAGCTGACTGCATGTTGCGAGCTAACGAGTTTGCGAGTTGCGAGGGGTTCTAGAAGAAGAGCGTAGAAAGACATGACTCACGACCACGTGGCATATGTCTTACTCGGTGACTCCTGTTCCTTGTACCCTAAAAACGTCCTTAAAGTCGGATTGTCGGCTCAGACATGTCAACAACGCCGCAACAACGCGCATCACCATTGCACGCGGCGACCACGACGTCAAAAGGCCCCTGCATCCGTATCCTGTCTCTTCTCTTTCACAATACAGTCCTCCCCCAACTCGCGTCTCGAGTGGCCAGCTGCCTCCCGCGTTGGCATATTCGACCGGTTCGACATGTCCCCATCCCCGCCCAGGTCTCACCCGCACTCGCCGTCCCCCGCATCCCGCCTGTCGCGTGCATCCTCCTCGAACCTGTCGAACCACGCCTCTCCCTCACCTGGATCGGGCTCGGCGGCGACCCGCACGCCGCTCCCGCGCACGCCGAGCGCCATCTCCGACGTCGCGAGCCCCACGGCCGCGTCGCCGTTCCTCGACATGAGCACGGCGTCCACATCGCCGACGGCCGCGCACACCCCCGTCGCGCCCGCCGGTATCGTCATCAGCAAGGCGGGGCTCGAGGCGACCGCGAAGGGCAGCACGGTCGTCGGGATGCTCTGTCTCAAGGTTGGTCCGCGGTTGCAGAGCTGGGCTGACTTCAGATCACACTGCCCCGGGACGGCGACGGGCGACCGCAAAGATGGGCCCTGTTCAACGGTTCGTCCATCTCCACTATGAGCTGACACCAGGTCCCAAACCCAGGCTGCGCTCCATTCCAGCATTATACCCCCTCCCCGCGTCGCTGGCATTATCGTCCACCTCGTCGCATATCGGCACGGCTGCCGCACTCCTCGCGCTGCCCCCGCCGGGCGCGTACCCGCCCACGCCGTCCGACGCATTGATCAAGCCGTACGTGGACGTGTCGCGGACCACGGACCAGGTGTACGTCGTTGTCGACGGCAGTCCGCCCTCAGCCGGCCAGGCGAAGCGGCGTCCGTCGGTTGGCGGCCGATCTCGCAGCGAGTGGTTAGTCGTTATCGAGTTCGAGGCGGATATCGAGGAGGACACGACCAACGGCGAGACGTGGTACAAGGTGGGTAATTCACTGCTAGCTGCCCTGACACATCAACTAACCCCAGACATCCATCCCTACGCCCAAGTGTTTGGACAACTTCATCCGGTTCGAGATCATCCCGCACGACCCCTCGTGTGCGTCCGCCGAGATCGTGACCATGCCCCGCGTGCTGCCCCTCCCGTCGTCTGTGTTTGATGCGCACGATCCAGGGCCGAGTACGCCGCGGGCACGGAAATTCGAGGACGGCTGGGAGGATGGCGAGATACTAGGCTCGGCATCGAGCCACGAGAGCAAGGATGAGGAGGACAGCAGCTGGCTGCACGGCCGGTATCAGAGTACAGACGTCATGAGTTTGCAGTGGGGTTTTGCGCCGGCACTGGGTACGCCGCCCGACCTCCGAATTACGCCAATATGGGATACGTCCCAGCCGTCTATCGGAGTCGTCTTCGAGGCCGTGATCGCAGCCATCTCCGGTCCGTTTGGGCTCGAGGCGATCCTACCTTCAGGCTGGGGATGGAGCAACCTCCAGATCCGGGCTGACGGGCTCTTCTCGTGGCGCTCAGCCGACCTGCACGGGCTGGGCGCGCTCGTCTCAGCGACAGCCACGAATCCAGACGACTCGACGGACACCGTCGAGCCGTTCAGCCCCACGCTGAGCGGGCAGGGCAATGTGAAACTCGCCCCGCTCGACGCCACGGACTTCTCGTTCGAGCTTGGCGCGTCGCAGCTCCAGACTCCTGCGACACCGTCCCTCCGCCGCATTGAGCGGCACGGCGCGGCCGTGCTCAAGGTCGTACCGCGCACGCCGACGCCGGCGAGCGTGTTCGAGCTCGAGTTCGAGCACGACGAGGATGACGAGGACGAGGACGAGCGTGTGGTGCTCGTCGAGGGCACGCTCGTGCCCCTCCCCCTTACCCTCGTACCGCCAGACGCTCCAGTCCCAATCCCGTTCTTCCGGTTCGACGACGCATCACTGCCCACCGAGTGCGACGTCAAGTGCCCCAATGCGCGGCTGGGCGAGGAGACGCTGTGCAAGACGACCGTGTCCTCCATTGGCACGTTTGGCTGGGTCGACGATGCGGGCGCTCCGCTCCCCCCTCGCCCGACCGCCGGCCTGTCGGGCACTGTCCGGGTCGTGGTCAAGCGGAATATCTGGGGCCTGCAGACAGTATCCGTCATGCTGCCGTGGCCAGCGAAGGCGGAGGAGGTGACGCTCGGCCTCGGCGCGCCAGCGGCAGCAGTGCGCGTCGTGCGCGCCTCAGCTCGCGGCACGGCCCTGCCCCATACCGTTCTGGCCAGGGAGGAGAGCGCGCACGCACATGCGGACGTGCGTGTCGGCCGGGGCCGGGGACAGGTCGAGCTCGTCCTCGAGGTCGCGGACGACAACGCCGTCGCCCTCCCCTCCTTCCCTGGCAGCAGCGGAGAGCTCCGGGTCGAGCTCATCGGCGATGGATGGGAGAGTGAGTGACTGGCCCGACTCGTGACTGACAGCAGAATTACTCGCCGACAGGCCGGTCAGTAACCTCCAGCGCACGGGCGAGCGCGCGTTCACGGGTGACCTCTCGGAGGCGCCTTACATCACCTTCTCGCCTCCTGCTCCTGCACCCTTGCCAGCTCCAGAACCGCCGATGGAGAAGGAAGAGGAAGTGATAGTCGAGGAGACGCAGACGGTGGTCGCAATAGAGAGGGCAGTTTCCCCGCCCGCGGCGCGGCCGGCGGTAGTCAAGGCAAGCGGCACACGTTCCGTCCTGGCCTCGCTAGTGTCGTGGAACACCCTCGTCAACCTCGTCCTGCTGTGGATCTTGGCCTCTTTAGCAGGCCAGGTCGCCCGTCTGCGCGCCGAAGTCGCGTTTGTCGTGGACGAAACGCGCGATCTGAGGTTGTACGGCTTCGACCGGGACCTGCGGCGCGGCGGGGGCATGCGAGGACGGCAAGCATGGGGCGAGTGGGGATCATCCGATGAGGCGGGGGACTCGAGCGTCACGGCCTCCCCGGTGGATGCGCATGGCACACAGACGAGCGCGCCGGATACAGCGGCTGATGCGTCGGACGCGGAGGCGATCGACGCCGGGCTGGCGCATGATGAGATCCAGGCCAAGGAGCGGGGGGGCGCCCTCGCCACGCAGGGTGAGTATGGGCTTGGCCGCGTCGTGTTGCGTAGCGGCTGGGCGTGGCTGCAGCATCCTAGGTGAGTACGCTGGTGGGGTTTGTATCAGCCTCCCGCTGACCCTAGTATCCGCGCCGTATCCGACACTGTGGCGTGGATGTGGCACACTCTTGTGTGGCTCATTGCCGCTTGAGAGAGTTATCTTAGCCCTGGTCAGTGTCATGACTTGCATGCCTGCTTGTCGATTTGTAGCAGTAACCCACTACCTGCATCGTATGCATCATCTAGCATCACAGAGCAATTGAGCAAATGGGTATCTGAGGGTGACATTGAGTGCGGCGGGGCCCACCGACGTCATTGGAATCGCTCTACCCAGGCGAGGGATTACGAGCCAGCGTGGTATGAAGTCATATGACCCCTTCGCTGTTCGAATGCTCGAATGATGCTCGAATGCCCTCTCGACTGCTTCAGCTCTAGCCCAGTTCTGGCCCAGCCTTAGCCCACCACGACCACCACATGTAGCGAGAGCGACTGACGGCTGGGGCCGACACTAGGGGTAGCACGCCAGACGGGAAGAGGTGCATGCATGACCTAGCTGCAACGCTGACGCACCGTCCCCACCATTTAATCTCGTCTCAACACCTCTCCATCTCTCATCAGTGCTCTCGCCACACAGAATCGCGAGCCTTGAGACTCAGTATGCTCGACGCCTCCCCGTTCTCCATGTCGTACCAGTACCCCGGCCATGGCCACAAGGGCGGCCACCACGGGGGCCATCACGGCGGCCACCACGGCGGCGGTCACGACCACGACCACCCCGTAGGTCCCACAGCCATCCCAACTGACGCCAGCACTACCACTTTGTGAACTTCGTCGCGAGCACGCCGGCCCACATCGCCCTCTGGGTCTACTTTGGCCTCTTCGCCGCCGGCTTTGTCGGCACATTCGTAGTAACCCGGCGCGTGCACACCAAGATGCGTGTGTTCCACTACCTCTCCGCCCTCGCCATGGCCATCACAGCCACGACCTACTTCATGCTCTGCACCGGGCTCGGGACGGTCGGCCCGCGCTTCCCCGCTCCCGGCCACCGCCACGACGAGCCCGACCCGCCCATCAGCATCCCCGAGAAGAAGGTCATCACCGTGTACCGCCGCCAAGTCTTCTGGGCCCAGGACGCGGCGCACTTCTTCGTCCTGCCGATTTACATCGCCCAGCTGTCCATTCTGAGCGGCCTGCCCGCCATCCACGCCATCACGGCCATGTTCGCCGCGGCCTTCAGCGCCGTGTGCGCCGTCGCCGCCGACCACTTCCCGTCCCACCACAAGGGGTTCCACCCCCGCCTGCCCTTCATCGGGTGGGCCGTGCTCGGCCTCCTCTGGACGCTTGGCACGTTCTGCATCCTCTTCTTCCCTGGCATCACTGCTGCGCGCAAGCGCAAGCGCTCCATCCAGGGCCTGTACTCGCTCGGCATGATCATGTTCATCCTCGGCTGGGTCGTGTACGCCATCATCTGGTTCCTCGGCACGGGTGTAAATATCCTCGGCGTAAACGCCCAGATTATCGTGCAGGGCGTGATTGACATGTGAGTGGCGCGAAGCGCAGCCTGCCGACCTGTGTGCAACTAGCTGACGGCAGCTCGGCCCAGCTTGGCCTGACCTTCTTCATCCTGTTCACGCATGTCCATGACCCCGAGGACCCCGTCTGGTCCTTCCCCGAGTGGTTCGTCGCCGTGCGCGAGGGTACCGGGGGCGACGGGCGTGGGACGTACGCCGCCGTTGCTTCCGGCGACGCGTAAAGGATATTGCAGAGTTCGGTCCTTTGGACACGACTTCTTGAACAATGGCCTGCTTCGTGTCGTTCAGTCGACTAGCTGGGAGTGAAGAGTAGTGACGAGGGGGATGGCGAGTACGCGGGACGGGGAGGATGTCGTTGAGGAGTGTTAGACGAAAAGCGATACAAGTGTCAGCAGTTATGAGATACACAATGCGGATGTAGAATGTTTGTGGCTGGCATCAGTGACCGGGGGGATTGGAGCTTCACATGCCCCGCAGCGAATGCTGAAAGTGCGTTGAGACGAGATGTGATGCTGCATGACCCTGGCGCCCACCGTCTCTATGTTCTACCGTCTAACACCGCGTGCCAACTACACCGTTCGCCACCTTCCACACACTATTGCGCACCCCGCCTCCGAGGCCTGAAAGTCCTCCCGACGCCCTTGACGCCCTCCTCGCCCGTCCCTTCCTCGCTCACTCCGCTCTCACGCAATCGCCGCCGTGTATCCTCCTCTGCGAGCTGGCGCAGCGTCGACGCATCAGTGCTCTGCGCATCAACCTTCGCCCGCGGCGGCGCGATCCCATCGCTCTCCCCCGTCTGTCGCGCAGCCCCCTCGGGCTGCACAGCCTCGGAGAGGGGAACAGGCGCGCTCCCCTGCTCGGGGACCTTCTCCCGAGGCGCAGGCGGGTAAGCGTACCGCGCCGACGCGTGCGGCGTCCCCCCCGCACTCGCCCATGTCGGCGACGCGCCCTCTCCAGGCTTCTCTGCTTTGGGGGGCTCGATGCCCCGCGCGCCCTCCTCCGCGCCCGCCACTGCGCCGCCAAGGCTTTCGGGCACCTTGCGGTCCTTGGCCTCCGTCCCGTCCGGCAGGAGGTATCCCTGCAGGATGCGCTCGTCGCGCTCGCGCTCCTCGATAAGTTTGACGCGCTCGGCTAGCGCGGCCTGCCGCCGCGCATCGACGACCAGCTCGTCCATCGTCGGCGGGGTGTCGCGGGTGAAGCTCATCCAAGCCGTCCACTGGACGGGGAGCTGGGCCGTGCCCGACCTGTAGTCTTCGGGGGAGGAGAAGGCGTAGGCGGTGGGCGAGTCGGCGTATTCGACGACGCGCTTCACGCGCCCGCCGTTCGGGTTCGGCAGCTCGTAGTACCTGTTCCCGGCTAGGTCGTAGCCTATAGGCGCCTTGGGTTAGTCATTGACAGGCTTCGGGTTGCGAGTCGGTTACAACGCGCAGTCTTCATCCAGCGACTCACTCGACGGCCGAAGGGGAGCGCCCGTGAGATCTTGGACCACAGGCCCAGTTGACGTGCTGTGGCTTGCATCCTGTCGCGATTCGTCCTGCGATGCGATGCGGTAGAGAGATCAGTGGAAGGGAGATGGAGGTAAGCCGTCTGGAATGACGAAGTGGAAGTGGGACTGACTTTCTGGTCGGTTGTGATTTGATCCCGTCCCGATGGGAGCAGGTGTAGGTCGTGCTCGTCAACGTCTGTATGGATGTGGTATGGAGATTGCAGCTCTGCAAACTCTCGCAGCTCTGTAAAGCCACATAGAACTGTAGTGCCGCCTGTACAATCTCTGCTGACGTGCTCCTCCATCAATAATGGAACCCGAACCCAGCAGTTGTAAGAACAGCATTTATCCAACGCAGCCACAGCACGCCACCTGACATCACGGTTTCACCGCATCACATCCTCCTCAGACGGTCCACTAGCCGCTCGCTGCACGCTCACAAATGCATACTGACGTGAATAGGGGTATAGCACAGGCGGCGCCAGCCGGGTATGCTTGTGGCGACATTATATTCGCGCAGAGAGCGCGAAAGTGGCAGGTTGGTGTACACGGGATAGCGTGTTCGCGAGACATCGTGTTCGTGTGACGGAGGTGTCGCGGCGTGGGGGATGTCTATGACGAGACGATAGGAAGGCAGTCCAAAACGGCCAGAACAGCAATGAAGCGGACGTGCGCGAAGAAAAGCGCGTGACGAGAACAGATGGCGTGGAGAGCGCTGGAAACATAACGGGCTCTCCCACGAGCATGGCGCGTGCTGAGCTCCTCTACTCCTCCTTGAACCCCTCCTCCTCGACACCGACCATGCCTGCGTCGGTGAGCAGGGACGTGATCCAGCGCGTGACCTCGCCCGACTCAATACCGCCGGCTTCGTCGATCACTTCTCCTACCGACTTGCCGGAGACGACACGGGCCTTGTGTATCAGGCTCTTGCCGCTGTTCGACGTTGTCGAGAGGGTCAGGTGCACGAGGTAGGTCGGCCCGCGGGGATGGGGGTGCACGCCGGACTGGGGTGTCTGCGGTGGTGAGGAGAGCGCCGTGATCGAGGACGAGGTGGAGAGCGCAGGCGAAGTCGCGGAGGTAGGGGACGCGGGCCGTGAGTCTGGGGACACGGTGAGCACGGGGGCTGGCGGGTGCTGGAGCGTCGTGGAGGTGTGGATCTGGATGTGGTCCGTCTCGATCTGGCGTCAGAGCAGCCTATGGGTACGCCATCGCAGCTGTTCAGCTGTCGTACCATCGCTGAGGCGCTTCGGTGCTTCGGTGCCTCGCCCCCAGCTCCGGTCCCTACTCACCCTCTTCACGATCCTCCTCCTGCGGCCGCGGAAGACCTCGCCGCGCTCCACCCACCGCTTCCACGCCCACAGCGCACCCTGGAAGCCAAAGTATCCCACCACCGCGACCCAGAGCACGGGCTTGCTCTCCTCAAAGTCCATCTTGTACGCGTACAGACTGCACCCGAGCGCGATGATGACGGACGCGTATCCAAGCGCGAGGTGCACGGTGGTGTGCAGCCGTGAAGGTGTGAACGCCTGTTGCACAAGATGCTAATGTCAGCGAGGAGGAAGCTAGGAAGGGAGTGGTGTCCGTGTTGTCTGTGTGAAGGTGCGCGAGTGCGCGAACAGAAGCAAGGGTATGACGGCATCGCAGCACAGCATCGCGACGACAAGTCGACGACTTACATCCTTGACGATATCGTCGAGGGCGGATTTGATCTCGGCGAGATGGGACTTGTTCACGTGAACTGTTGGGTAGGGGTCTGTGGCAAGTGTCGATTCGGGGTCAGAGGGTGGGGTGTCCGTTGTGACCGCTGGAGGGGCGGCGGCCTTGCGACTCGCCATGGTGCCGTGGAGGTAGTCGGGGGGCAGAGGGGAGGAGGAGCCGGCTTGTTTTTAGAGACCAAAAGAAGAAGGAAATGGAATGAGAAGTGACGAAGAGTAAGCGAGAAGAAGAAGCGGAGGGGTAGAAAGAGAGAAAGAGAGAGATGGAGAGAGAGAGGAGAAAACGGCCTTTCGACAATGAATTGTGAAGGTTTGGGCGCGTGACGGTGGTATCAAGTGATAGTGATCAAGGGGAATGAGGGAGCGAGCAAGTACGAGCAGCGACAGTGCACAAGCGAGTGAGTGACATTTGATCGGGGCGGATGCCTGGGCGGGCTGCCTGGGCGGGGCTGCCTGGGCGGTGCTGCCTGGGCGAGCTAGCTTTGGTGGGCGGCCTGGGTGATGGGTGATGGGTGATGGGTGACGCGTGACGTGGCGGGACTTGAGACAGGAGCGGGAGCAAATGGATCACCCAGCCCCGCCGGCGCCGACCGCACTTCCAGCACGCTGCCGCCGCCCAGGGTGGGGAATGCCGGCCATGACGATGACCGTTGCCGCGCTGCCGCCGCCCAACACCCAACACCCCTTGGTTACAACCATCCCATCTTTAGCCATCTTCCATCCAACTCCGCACCCATCGCCATCATGGAGGCGTTGTACTTCAACGTGAGTCATATACATCGCGCCCTTCGTGCCCATCGTACCCATCGCTTGTGCCCGTCGCTTACATCAGGTGGACAATGGCTTCCTAGAGGGAATCGTACGCGGCATCAAGAACTCCCTCCTCACCCAGAGCCAGTACCACAACCTCACACAATGCGAGAACCTTGAGGGTGAGGCGATATTACTCGTTCATAGCGCTGACAGAAAGACTTCCGCATGCAGCTCTCGTCAACCGACTATGGCAACTTTCTTGCCAACGAGCCCTTGCCGCTGTCAACGGCCACCATCGCCGACAAGGTGGGGAAAGCAGTCACTTCACAACACCGCGGCTAACATCAGGCGACAGCCAGGCTGGTCGAGGAGTTCAACTACACCCGCACGAACGCCGTCGAGCCTCTATGCAAGTTTATGGACTACATCACCTACGCGTACATGATCGACAACGTGATTCTGCTCACCCTGGGCACGCTGCACGAGCGCGACACCCACGAGCTCCTTGAGCGCTGCCACCCGCTCGGCGTGTTCGACACGATGCCGGCCTTGTGCGTCGCGACCAACGTCGAGGAGCTGTACCACTCGGTGCTGGTTGAGACACCGCTTGCGCCCTACTTCCGCGACTGCCTCTCGGCCCAGGACCTTGACGACCTCAACATTGAGATCATCCGTAACTCGCTGTACAAGGCGTACCTGGAGGACTTTTACCACTTCTGCCAGACCCTGCCCAGTCCTACTGGGGAGGTGATGGCCAAGATCCTCGCGTTCGAGGCCGACCGCCGCTCTATCAACATTGCGATCAACTCGTTCGGCACCGAACTGTCCAAGGACCAGCGTGCGCGCCTCTTCCCGACCATCGGCCGCCTCTACCCCGAAGGCAACAACATGCTGGCGCGTGCCGACGACGTCGAACAGGTCATGGCGGCTGTGGACCATGTGCCAGAGTACCGCGCGTTCTTTGACCGGGCGGGCACGAACACGGCTTCGGACGACCAAGAAGCTGGGTCGTCGCTTGAGGACGAGTTCTTCAAGCACGATGTCCAGCTCAACAAAGCGAGCTTCCTCCAGCAGTTCCAATATGCCATCTTCTACTCGATTGTCAAGCTCAAGGAGCAGGAGGTGCGGAACCTGACATGGATTGCCGAGTGTATCGCCCAGGACGCGCGTAGCAGGATTAACGACTACGTGCCAATTTAGAGGGCCTGGCCAGGGCATTTAAGTTTGTAGCTGAATGTATTGCATAGCGTATGGCTCTGTGTATGGAGTGCGCTGGAGGTGGTGACGCGACGCAGTAAGCTGTGCGTTGGTCGACAGGAAGAGTTAAGGTGTCTGCATCGTTTGCATTGCTGCATTGTACAGTACATACGTGGCTTTGGAGGGTCGACGTGACGATGTTACGTGCCTTCACCGACGTGTGGGCCCGGCTCAACTGTATCCGGCCGACTGTAATGTTGGCAGCGACCAAGGCAGTACGGATGTTGACGACTGCGTGCGCTATGACATTGAGCAATAATGCATGGTAGTTGTTGTTGTTGTAGTTGTTGTTGTTTATTGTGATAGAGCAGCTGCTTGACGGTCACCGCCAGCCCAAGTGCCACGTTGAATGTGATCCGATATCGCCGAAGTCGCCGATGCTTTTTTTCAAAAGAGGGGGGAAGGTCTCGGCGCGACTGGAGTGAGACGCGTGGATGTTCAGTTCCAACATTTTTGATCCCGTCGAGTAATAGAGGTCATCGCGCCCCCGCAAGCACAGGACGCACCCACCCTTCCCTACCTTCCCTCTCCCCTGGCCACCCATTCAGTAGTGCCACGCCGCCTAGTCAGCCCCGCCAGCCAGCCCAGCCAGCCCAGCCAGCTCAGCCAGCACCCACCACCCACCCCAGCACCCACCCCCCCCTTCCACGCTACCCACTCATTCGCCCTCACCACCACTTGTCAACTCTCCTCTCCTCTCTCCTCCCCTTTAGATCTATATACCTACATCACCCTCCTCATCAACCTCTCTCTCCTCATCACACCCAACCCCCTCCCTCTCTCTCTACCCCAAACCACAGACTCAACTACTTCACAATGGGTCTCTCCGTCTCCCGCCTCCTCTCCGGCCTCTTCGGCAAGAAGGAGATGCGTGAGTCCCTCCAACTCCTCCAACTCCTCTTCCGCCGCCCCTCCGACACCCCCTACTCGTGTGCCACCCACACCCAATCCTCCCCTCACAACCCGCTCACACCCAGGTATCCTCATGGTCGGTCTCGACGCCGCCGGTAAGACCACCATCCTCTACAAGCTCAAGCTCGGCGAGATCGTCACCACCATCCCCACCATCGGTAAGCATCTCCTTCTTGAACACGCGTCTTCTTGTCCTCGCAACGTCCTCCCTTCGTGGTCCGGCACGCCATCCATCATCGATGGCCTACGCGCCACGTCGCGTGACGGCCGCTGCATGACACGAGGACGCGACACATTGGAAGATGCCGCAGACCGCAGACCGCAGACCGCAGACCGCAGACACTGACAACCAAGGCTTCAATGTCGAGACCGTCGAGTACAAGAACATCTCGTTCACCGTCTGGGACGTCGGAGGTCAGGACAAGATCCGTCCCCTCTGGAGGCACTGTGCGTAAAAACCTAGGCGATGATGCTCCTGCGGCTGGCGTCTGGGGCGTGGTTGGCATGACACCACCCCGAGCTCCAGCCCAGCGAAGCTGCAGCGCGATTGCGACCCGCGCTTTCGCGCCGCGCTCGCGCCAAGCACCCAGCACTGACCCACCAGACTTCCAGAACACCCAGGGCATCATCTTCGTCGTCGACTCGAATGACAGGGAGCGTATCACCGAGGCGCGTGAGGAGCTGCAGCGCATGTTGAGTGAGGACGAGCTCCGCGACGCCCTTCTCCTCGTGTTCGCGAACAAGCAGGTGTGTCAAACCATCAGATGAAGGCACGCGCCCGCGCTTACACACAGGACCTTCCCAATGCCATGAACGCCGCCGAGATCACCGACAAGCTTGGCCTCCACTCGCTCCGCCAGCGCCAGTGGTACATCCAGGCGGCTTGCGCGACCTCGGGTGACGGTCTCTACGAGGGTCTGGAATGGGTGCGTACAATGTCGCGTCGCCAAACCTCCCACATTGTGTCTTTGCTCACACCAGCTCTCGTCCAACCTCAAGAAGCGCGGCCAGTAAGCGGCCCGCGGCCAGTTGCCGCATCCGCAGCGACGCCCGTGGCGCCCGTTTACCCTCATACGCGTCTCGTCTCTTCCCCTCACTCCCGGTCCAACCATGCCCCATTTCTCTCCCGTGTCCTATCGCACTGGCCCTCCGAAATGAACTAGTATCCCCTTCGTCCGCTGTGCAGGCAGGCTTGGTAGAGTGATATGCCCGTGACGTCTTTTTCCTCCCCCAATCTGGCAACTGGATACTGGATATTGCATCTTGCCCTCGTTCCTGCTCGTGCCGTTCACGTGAGCGCCACGCATCTGCACTGGGATGGCAACGCTGCAATGAGGGGCTGAATCGGCTTCTGATATTCTCAAAACGCACCCTCTGATTCCCCAACTGACCAACTTCTCCGACCGGTGGCAACATGTCGAACCAATCCAGCCTGTGGCCGAACCTGTGCGGCCGGCTTGGAGGCTGCTGCGGCGAGGAGACTGATGCAGGAGAACAATGCCCCAGGCGGATCTGACAACCAACTGCCGCGAGCCGCTCTCAATTTCATTACAACACTACTCATCGCCACCATCGTGCCGTGCTGACACTGGTAACCAGATTTGATCACATTGCCCCTCCGAGGGCTGCGTTCGAGCCTGCGCCTTTTGATACAGCGATGGGTCTTCCCGCATGCATGGGCGTGGGGTACCGACTCGTGCATCGGATTGCATCCAGTCGCAATGTCATAGTGAACATGGGGCACGTCACCACGTTCACGTCCACGTCTCACACACGCGCGCCACGTCTCACTGAGGGCGGTGACGACTCCTGCGGGGCGGCGTGCAATCAGTACTAGAGTCAAGACCCGCTCTCCAGCGCGTCGTTCACCATGCTCATCGCCTGAACAGCGAGACAGCATTCTCAGACAGCACAGCTGCAAAATCACCGTTCCTCACCCCTGCACCCTCCAAATAGACCGTCGCCAGCTGGAGCACCCTAAGGGCCTCACGGTACGTGAGGATCAGGCCGTCTGGGTGTCGAGCCAGGTCCGCGATTACTGGCACCCAGTGGATGGCATACAACCACAGGGCCCATTGGCCTCCACAGTTAAGCACCGCATGTCCCCCTTCGCGGCCAACTTGTACATCACCTCGTCACGCGGGATTGGGACCTCGGGATCGGGGGACTGCGCGTACTTCCCCGGAGCATTGTACCCGATCCGCTAGGGATGGACACTTAAATGTCGATGTCCGGGTTCGCCAAAGGACGCGCGAAGGTTCTAACCATGTGCCGACGGGTGCGCAACGCCCGCGACAGGTCGAGCTGCTCCATCGCGACCTTGAGGCGAAACAACCTCTTGTGGTGCACGGCCAGATCCCCAAGCACGCTCTGACTGTCAGAAACCTTATAACACCTCAGCCACCCCGTAAGCCCAAGGCACGAGAATCAAGTGGCATGTCATATACAAAGTTACAGCGTCAAAGTCCTACCAGTAGAAGCGTGCCCAGTCTACGTACTTCCGGCTACACTGGAGCCATGGGTATCCGCGCTCCAAGCAGCGCGTCGCTCACGCCGCAGTCACGAACACCTTCTCAATCACACCCCGCCCCTCGCCCGGCAACAGCGAGTACCCGTTGGCCGTGAACAGACTGGACCGGAGGAAGGGCTGCACATCGTAGATCTCCACTTCGCGGGCGCGCGCCTCGAGCTGCGCGACCCGCACCTCCGCGCGGTCGGGGTTCGTCCCGTGGCGGTGCCAGTACAACTGCGCCTTGTCCTTGACCAGCTGGCCGAGGAGGAAGGCGAGCAGCTCGTCGCTGTCCGCCGCCTGGTGGACATACTTCCTGAACCCGCGCTCGAGGGATTTCTTGATGCTCATCTTCTGCGCGTTGACGAAGGAGCCGACCGTGACGCGGATGGCGCGGTCGATGTCGTCGACGCGGACGAACTCGCGCAGATGCATCTTGGCCGAGGCTTCCGCCATACGGATCATGCTCTCCAGGTGGCGGACGGTGATGGGGAACGAGCCGGTGGCGAGGGACTCGCGGCGCAGGTCCGCGTACAGCCGCGCCAGCTTGTCCTGGTCCAGCTGGTACAGCTTGGGTCGTGTGTTGTCCTTGGCGTACATGATGTACTTGCGCAGGAGGTCTTGGGGGATGATCTGTGGTCAGCTACGAAATTTCAAGGGTGAGCTCACGTCAGCATCGACGCTGGTGTTGACGCCGATCTCGTCGGTGGCGGCCTTAAACTCTTTGTGCGAGCGCATGTGGGAGCCGACCACGAACTGGGCGAGCATCTCGTCCTGGACGGGGTCGACGGGATCCTTGACGACGCAGAGCACGTCGAAACGAGACAGAATCGGCTCTGTGAGCTCGACGTTCTGCGAGAATGGGATGGTCGGGTTGTACCGTCCGCCGATGGGGTTGGCGGCTGCTACAATAGCACACCGAGCCTGCAGGGTGGTGACGATGCCAGCCTTGGAGATGGAGATAGACTGCTGCTCCATGGCTTCGTGGATCGACGTGCGGTCCGCATCGTTCATCTTGTCAAACTCGTCAATAAGGCAGTGTCCCTTGTCGGCCAGGACGAGCGCGCCGCCCTCGAGCGTCCACTCGCGCATGACGGGGTCTTTCCGAACCGACGCTGTGAGACCGACCGCACTGGCACCTTGGCCCGTGGTGAAGACCGCACGGTTGGCCGTCTTCTCGACATATTTGAGGAACTGCGACTTGGCGGTACCGGGGTCACCGAGGAGCAGCACGTTGATGTCACCACGGATGCGGTGTTTGCGGTTGATGTCCTTAGAGCAGCCGCCGAAGAGCGAGAGCGCAATGGCCGTCTTGATGTCGTCGTGGCCGTAGATTGAAGGCGCGATGGACTTGATGATACGCTTTGCGATGCGCTCGTCGCGTGCAAGCGCGCGGATCTGGCGCTCCTCCTCCTCGGTGATGTTGACGGATGCGTACTCGTCTGTGCGCTTGGCGATGTGATTCGCCTCAAGCACAGTCGCAAACACCGGGAAGCCGTTCTTCGAATTGAGCGCGGCGTCAAAGTTGTTCCGGTAGATACCGGTCACCTCAATCTCCTCCCCCGGCTTGGCCATGTCAATGAGGTCAAACATAACCACGACCTCGCGGTGGCGCGGCAGACGGCCAGCAGGAACGGACCCAGGGCTCTCTTGGAGCGTGAGTTTCTGAAAGTTGCGGTAGACTGTTTGCTCCGAGTTGACGACGAACGGCCCACGGCCCTCGCAGCTGGAGCAGAAGGACAGCTTGAGCTCCTTGTGGATGTCCTGGTAGAACGGGCCAAGCACGGCGCCGCACTTGGTGCAGTCGAACTTGACATACTTGAGCTGCGGGAACACGCCCGTCCGGCGGGTGACGACGCCCGAGACGCGGACGAGGCAGTTGAGTTCGGTGCGGCGCAGGTCGCGCAGGGTGACAGACTTGGGTAGGTCGGTGATGCGCACGTGGATTTCAGAGTGAATGTCATTGTAGTTGGGGAAGTAGAGCAACACAGCGTCCAAGGCGACCTCGTCGAAGATGGTAAGAATCGCCTGCGGAGAGTTGATGAGGAAGTATGCAATGATCGAGACTTTGTCCGCGAGCTCTTTGAACGACACCTCGAGCGACTCGGCGTTCGTCTCGCCCAGATTCCGGATCTTGGGGCCGTACACCGACGCGCCCTCTGCGTCGGTGAACTGAGTGAGGAACTTGCGGAAGTGCTTCGCGATGGCGTTCCGCACAGCAGGCACAGCGACCCACTCGGCAATCGAGCGCGCCTTGATGTCGCCCAGGTGCACGAGCGACATCTCCTCGTCCTGCACGTCGTCCTCGAGCATCGGCTCGTCGTAGTGCCGCCGCGCGAGGCGCGTGTTGATCCCACTCAGGGGCCCGTCCGCGTCGCCGCCATCATCGTCGTCATCCGACCGGAGGAAGTTGGGCATCTGGGCACGGCGGGACGCCCGTGTGCCCCTCAACCCGCGGTCGCGGCGCGCCATCTCCCGCTCGGCAGCTAGACGCTCCCCGCGCGTCATCTCGCCGACGGAGGAGCGGTCGTCAATCCCCTGGTCCGAGTATCTGTCCAGCTCGTCGTTGGACTCGTAGTCCCGCGCGATGACTTCGTCGTTGAAGAGGTCCTCGCCATCGTCGGACTCGTCGTCGTCGTCGGGGAGGTCGGCGCGGCCGCGGCGCCGGGCCTCGTTCTCCTCGGCCTCGACTTCCTCGTCGTCTTCCAAGTCTGAGAAGGGGCGGGGTGGGGAGGATGGGGGCAGAGAGGAGAGCCCTGGGGAGGGGGCTGCGGGAGATGGCACATCTTCGCCCCTCCTGCGCTTGATGCGTTGCCTGGGGGGTACTGGGGACGTGGGGGGTGATGAGGACGACATGGCTGTCGTTGGTGGTTGGTGGTTGGTTGATGGAGGTTGGGTGGTTGATGGTTTGTTGATGGAGGAGAGTTGAGAAAGACAGTTGAGATAATGGATTGCTCAGGGCGAGCCGGGGCGAGAGGGGACAAACGAAATGACCCGGCAGGAGAGAGATCCGAGGAAGGAAGGAAGACAGACAGAGTGAGCCCAAAGAGGACAGACGCGTCTCATCGGACGCGTTCAAGCCCAAGTGGTACGCGTCTTTTATTATTTATTTCGTTTACTTTTCATTATCTCCCCCGTTCCTCAAGGCCACGTGCAAAAATTACGTACTGCAGGCCTATTAACGCCACCCCTTTCCCCCTCCCGCCTAACTTTTCGGCAAGGATGATGTCGGAGTGCCGGAGTGCCGGAGAGTTTGTTCGTCTGAATGGTGCCGTGGGTGCGCCGTCGTAACCCCGCATTCTACCTTTACACATTCTCGCCACCTCGTCCATCTTAAACACTGTCTTGTCCAGCGACGTCGGGTGCTTCTATCCCTTCTCCAATCCATTTCCTCAACCATGCCCTCTCAGCGAGATGTCGGCCGCGTCGTCATGGACGGTACGTACCGGGCCTCCCTCCCATCTCACATCATACCCGGCCGGGGACCGAAACTAACCCGCAGTGGCATTCTTCGCCGCATCACAAGTAGCCCTCTACTATGCGCTGCGCTACGTCCTCTCGTCCCTGGCCGACCCGGCACCAAACAAGAAGAAGGAGAAGGGCGAGTCGCTCCTCTCCCAGTCCGGCCTGAGCAAGGAACAGCTCGCCGCCCTCGATTTGGACGAGTACGAGTCCCAGCTCGCGGGCGAGATCATCCCGGCCTCCTCGATCGACACGACCTTCGAGTCCATCGGCGGCCTCGACGAAATCATCACCTCCCTCCGCGAGACCGTCATCTACCCCCTGACCTATCCCGAGCTCTTCGCAGCGGGCGGGAGCCTGCTCGCCGCGCCGCGTGGCGTGCTGCTGTACGGGCATCCGGGGTGCGGGAAGACCATGCTCGCAAAAGCCCTGGCGAAGGAGAGCGGCGCGACGTTCATCAACCTCCCCCTGTCGAGCTTGACGTCCAAGTGGTTCGGGGAGAGCAACAAGCTCGTCAACGGGCTATTCTCGCTCGCGCGCAAACTGCAGCCTGCGATTGTGAGTGCCGCGGCACTGCCGTGACACCTGCTCACGCCAGATCTTCATCGACGAGATAGACTCGCTGTTCCGCGAGCGGTCGCAGGCAGACCACGAGGTCACGGGCATGCTCAAGGCCGAGTTCATGACCCTCTGGGACGGCCTGACTTCCGGGTCGGACCGGATCCTCGTCCTGGGCGCAACGAACCGCCCGAACGACATTGACCCGGCGATTCTGCGGCGCATGCCCAAACGCTTCGCCATCCGTCTCCCGAACTTTGAGCAGCGGGTCAAGATCCTCAACCTGGTGAGTACCGCACTCTTCCGCGACCTGGGGCAAGCACGGGCCCACGCCATCTCCATCTCCCCAGCGTCGTAACCCCAGCTTCCCCGCCGGCTTCCCGTGCTAACGCCAGATGCTCGCCCATACCAAGGTAGACGCCGATTTCAGCGTCGACGAGCTCGCGCGCCGCACCGACGGCCTATCAGGAAGCGATCTGAAGGAGACGTGCCGGAACGCTGCAATGGTGCCCGTGCGCGAGTTTATGCGCGAGCGCGGACGGTCCAAGGACGGGCTGGAGGCCGCCAAGCGCGAGGGGTTCAAAGTGCGCCCGCTCAAATTGTCCGACTTTGCCGTGCACGACTCGCACGCGTACGCTTACGTCGACCCCAGCAAGCGTGCTGCCACGCCAGCATTTGTCGAGGCGCTCGACTGAGCGCCAGAGGCGTTGAGGTAGGGTGGCAGGGCTCAGCCACCCGGCGCCACCTGTACGCTGTAGATGATTAGATTAGATGGCTCCTTGCACTCGGACGGCCTTGGGCCAGACACTCGCTGTTGTAGACCACCCACTCATGCAATGCTTGCAGCAGAGATTTTCATGCATAGAGTACCCCTACAATCCTTAGTACTCGGATCCCTCGACCTGGAACTGCTTGCCGTATCTGAGATAACTCCGCATAAGGGTCTGGAAGTCAGTGCCGACCGCTGGGCATACTCACAAACACGCCTTCGGGCAGGTTCATCGACAGCAGCGTGTACTCGATCTTGCTGAGGCCGTGTACCAGCCCAAGCTGGAAAATGGCGTGCGCAATCGCACTGGGATACGCGCTCTCCATGTACCATCTGTGGTGGTAGGCCGTGAGCTTGATGGCTGCGTGGAGCGTGCGCTGCAGGTCGCCCTCGGCCGCGTACATCTCCAGCAGGCGGAGCAGGGCCCGTGCCGAGAACTTGTGCTCCAGGCAGCGCTGGAATGCATCCTTCGCCTCGTCCTTGTGGTGCAGGCGCAGCGCCAGCTCGCCGAGAATCTCCCACTGCCGTTAGCGGCCATTCGGTGGGCTGAAGGCTGCCCGACTCACCTCCGTCCCCGTTTTGCGGTACGACATGTGCTGCATCTGGAAATGCGAGACCTCGGCGCGCCAGATGGTGTATACCCGCAGGTCCTCGTAGAGTACCAAGAAGAGGTTGTCTAGCGTCAGTAGATGCCGCAAATTCAACTCACCCAACCACCGATCACACAGACGCTTGTTGGCAAACGCCGAGCCCTCGAACGACTCGACCGTCACGCCCTTCTCGTCATCCTCCTGCTCCTCCTGCGCGTGGCTCGCCTCCGGCTTCTCCAGCGCTGGCGGCGCGACATCCTGTGTTGGCGTTTTGCCATTTTCGCGATCGACCTCCTCGTCGTCCTTACTCCTGCTCTCGTCCACGGACGCCGTGCCCGGGCTGCGCATGCCGCGCGTGGACGCGTCCTCGTCCGCATGCCCGTTCTCGTGCCGGTCGTGGCTGAGCCGGCCGGTCATGTCGACGGACGCCCCGCTCCGGTGCTGCCGGTACTCCTCCTCCATGACGAAGACCGTGCTCCTGGTCTTGAGCAGCTCGTCCCAGCCAATCTTGGACACGAGCAGCGTGAGCAGCTCGTAGGCTTTCGCAAACGTCCCCCGCAGGCCTGGCGCCGGTAGGCGGAGCAGCGCAACGTCGGCCTCGTTATCGCGCGCGCTCTCCTCATCGATCAGGCCCGAATCGGCAATAAACTTCTTTACCGGCAGGTGCGACTTGGCAGGGGTCGGCATGCGGTGCAGGTCCCGCTCGTTGAAGGTGAACATAGGGCACGAGTTGAGGGCGAGGAGCGCCTTGTCGAATTCGCCGAGGACGATGTGCGCCTCGGCGAGCTTCGCCCACGTCGTGAACTCGGACGGGGCCGAATTGACAGCCTGCTGCGCGACCTGTCTTGCCCAGTCGGCGCGCTTCTTGGACAGGAGGAAGTCGATCTGCGACAGCAGGACAGGGTACGAGCTCGGCACCTGCTTGAGCGCCTGGTTCATGATCTGGACAGCCTTGATCTCCTCGTCTGGTGTCAGCGAGTCCTGCGCGCGACGCACTCATTCCCATGTAGCAGTGCGCGAGGAGCGCCGCAACCTCGGGGTCTTTGCTGTACATCTTCTCGAAGAGCGTTGCGGCATGTTCGAGGCGGAAGCTGTCTGCGAAATACTTGATGATCCCCGCCGTGAGGTGGTTCGACACCACGGTCGCGACCTGAACCTCGGGGTCTGAGCCCAGCTGCCATCCGTTGAAGAAGAGCTCCTCGGCAGCCTTGAGGAAGCGCACCTCCCCCTCGACGGTCGTGATTGGGTCCAGCTTGCGATACCCCGCGAGTCTGTACGACGCATCGTCCGCGTACCGGATAGCGCGGAGCAGGGCGGAGAGGTATGTCTCCTGCCAGATTTCTGGTGTCGCCTCGTGTCTCGCGTCAGATCTGCAACGGCTTCGACTTACCTCTCACCGCGCAGATCGACGACGTACGCGTCGACACCGCCCGGAATGCGCACTTCCACGCGCACGTCGACGCGCGAAAACGCATTGAAGCAGCTGCCGTTAGCCCAGACACCGCGCGCGCGTACCAGTAGGTGCCGTGCCGGACGCGCCAGCCCGATCCCTTGCCGAACCACGCTGGGACGTCCTCGACGTGGAACTGGAGCGAGTTGAGGTATGCAGCGAGGGATGCGGACGAGGATGCTTCGGCACCGGAGCTGCGGTCAGCGAGCTACATGAGAGGCACGATGTACGCACACGTAGTGGTACGAGCCGACATCTTTCTGTGCGGCCTTGGAGCCGTAGGACTTGACGACATGGCAGAGATCGGGTGGGCCGAGCTCACGAAAGGACGCTACGAGTCAGCAGAGCAGCGAGCTGTGAGGACTCACCGAGAGTCTCGGTACGCGCCGTGAGCGACTCGCCGATGTCGGTCTGGTGTCAGTAACGGCGGCGATGGCGATCAGCCGGATGCCAGCTGGTCCTGGGAACTGAGAGCGCAGCACCGGCGCAGCGCTGCGCCAGCCCGCAGCGCCAGACCCACCTCGACAAACTCGGGGATGTCTTTGAACAGCTCAGACATCCCTGCGAGCGGTTGTAAGTTTTAGAGATGAAAGAGGGTGGATGGAGCAGTTACCAAGTCGGTTTCACGCGTCCAGGCGAAATGACACGACGACGCCCGTTCGGACCGCCCTGATTCCAAGACTTGGCCAGGCGGAGTTGCATCACATTCCACCAACACACCACGCACCATTTCCACGGCCAGAGCATCACGATGGCCACAGGCGCGCCACCACCACGAGGGAGCTCATTGCAGATCTCGCTCGACACGCCCGGCCCGAGCAGGCAGCCGTCGCCGTCGCCGCCGCCACCGCCGCTGCCCGATCCGGTGCTGGACGAGGCCGACGAAGATGCGGACCGCGAGCTGTGTACGTCTCCTGGCAGGCTGTAGCTGATCGCAGTTCTGAGGCGGCAAAAGGAGTATACCGACCTGGAGCACTCTGTCGAGGTGGGTTGGAGACAGGCCGGGGCTGACGGCAGGCATCGGCCGAGCTGCTCACGTCGCTCGCGTCGTATCTCACGACGTTCCAGGACAATCTCGGGGAGGTGTCCGGCCAGATCTCGGACCTGCAGGCGCGGTCTGACGAGATCGAGCGCCAGCTCAAAGGCCGCAGAGTCATCCTGCCCCCGCTCAACGCCCTCCTCTCCGACCTCATCATCCCCACCTCCCTCGTCCTCACGATTCGGGATACCGAGCCGTCCGCGAATCCCGGTTTGTGGCTGCAGGCAATCGCGGAGCTCGAGGAGAAGATGAACGCAGTCAAGGCGCGGGGCGGCAAGGTCAAGGGCGCCCGCGAGCTGGAGGGCGTGATCGAGGCCCTGTCGCTGAAGGCGCTGCACGCCCTCCCGCCGTTCCTGCTCACACTGATCCGGCCGCTCCGCTCCGCGTCCAAAGGCCTGAGCACGAATCTCGCGGTTATGCAGACATCCCTCCTGCTCAAGTACCAGTCGTTCTATGCCTTCCTGCTGCGCCAGAGCCCGCGGCACGCCAAACAGGTCGAGCGCGGGTACGTGAATGCCGCCAGGTCGTATTTCGAGACCGGGATGCGGCGGTACGCGCGCGCGCTGGGCGTGATCCGCGCCAGAGCGCCAGACAGGCCGGACATGATCGGAGGCGTGGAGACGGACAAACAGAGCCCCAAACAGATGTACGACCGGCTGCAGTACGCCGATCTGGACGGCGACGGCGACGCCGGCGCCGTCATCCTCGCCTACCAGGCCGACGACCCAAAGTTTGTATGTGCAAATCCCGTGTCGCCGCTCACCCCAGGCGCTGCCCGTCGAGGCCGTGTTCCGCTCCCTCGGCCTCGTGCTCCTCGACAACGCGAGCTCCGAGTTCACATTCATCGTGCGGTTCTTCGCTCCGCAGTCTGTCTCGGCGTCGAAACCAGAACGCGTCCGATCACACGAGACCACGCCGCTCGACTCCCCCGTCCTCGGTGCCATGTCCGATACGGGCCGCTCTCGCGTTTCCACGCGTCGCCGGGCCGCGCCGACGCCAGATCCCTCCGAGGGGCTCAAGGACGCCGAACGGATCTGGCACGAGGTCCTCGACTCGGCCCTCGAGTCATGTACGGCCTTCTTCAATGCCGCCGTCGCGACTCCGCCACCAGCTATACCGCTCCTCACGATGATTCGTCTCAACGACCGCCTCCTCGCGGTGGCCGAGGCGCGCGGCGCACTCCCTCTCATCTCGTACCTCACAGGATGGAAGATGGCGCTCTGGCCGCTCTACCGCAAGGCCATGGATGCGCACATCGACAGCCTCAAGGCGCTGGCGGATGCCGCGGAGGGGAAGGGACTGAGCGGGGTGTTTGGGAAGGGCGTCAAGGAGGCGCAGGTGCGCGTCGTGAGCGTGAGGTATGCGGCGCTCTTTGGGTGTGTCGTTGCGCTCTCCGACGAGGGCGAGGAGGCTATGATGTTCTCAAGGTGAGCGAAGGAGGCGTGGAAGCGCTGACAGCAGCATGACCCGCCTGCGCGGCGAGCTCGCCCGCCTCATCCAGACAGTTACGGGCAAGATAAAGGACGTGCCGCAACGCCAGTCCTCCCTGTCGTCGATATACGAGGCCGTCATCCGGGAGCTGGTCGCGGGCCCTGGCGCACCAACACATCCCAGGCTCCAGAGCGAGCTGTCCTTTTTCCGCACGCGCGAGGAGGAAGCACGGAGGCGAATTGCCGCAAGGTGATCGAGACCATAGCCATCTTAGACCTACGGAGCGAGACTCAGACGCTAGGGCCAGCAGCATGCATATACTCAGAGGCACGGCGGCGATGTGCAGACTTCTATCACTTTACAGTTTTCACAATGAACGAATGGGACCGGCGGGCCTACTCCTCAGCGTCGTCGTCCTCCTCGGCAGGAGGCGCCTCGTCAGCCTCCTCCCCCTCGTCCTCCTCCTCGTCGGGACCGCCGATGAAGTCTCCGTCGTCCTCCTCCTCATCCTCGTCCTCATCGTCGTCGTCCTTGAGACCGGCGACCGCGCGAGCTTCCGCCTGGAATCAGCCACCACACCCACCGCGGCACGCCTGAGCCACCACTTACAGATGAGTAATCCACCTGCTTGCGCTTACGCGCCCCGCGGACAATCACCTCGTCGTCCGAGTCCGAGTCGTCCTCGTCCTCATCCTCTTCCTCCTCCTCCTCGGGCTCGGCAGGCGCCTTGCCCTTGCCCTTGCCCTTGTCCATCGGCACATCGTCCTCGTCCTCGGCCGGGTCCGTCTTCTGCCTGCCTGTCAACACGCTATTCCGATGCTTCTTCCAATTCCAAAACTTCCCGCGTCCCGTGCCTCCTCCCATCACCACCGTGCACGAGTGACTCACTTCTTGGCCTCGGGGTCCTCAGCGTCGGCCTTGCGCTTGCTGCCGACCTCGGGCTCGGGGAGCTTTTCCGGTGCGGAGGGTGCGGCGGCGGCGGATGGGTCCTTCATTTTGGGTGGTGGATGGGTGGTGGGAGAATGGGAGAGTGGGCGATGGGAAGTGGGAGAAAGGGAGGGAAGGTGGATTAAGAAGTGTTGCCCTAATACGTAGGGGTGGTAAACAACCTTTGGAGGAGGGGGTGGATCTTCGCGGATCTTCATTATACCCTGGATCAAATGAAGCCCCAAATGAGCCCAAATGAGTCCAAATGGCGTCTATTTCTCACCCAGAACATCAACTGATAAGGAATTACACGTCACTATTTTGCCGATCACGATCAGCGGGTTTGAATACAAAAGTTGGGAACAGCGACATTGCTTGGCCACGAGCAAACTTGACAACATCGAGCTAGCCACAACACCACCGCCATGGCTATTCCATATCCCCCCACGGCCATTGCCAGCGCCTCCGACTCCCCAACCATCGTCTATGCCTCGGGAGCAACCGTACACGCCTTCCGCCCCTCTGCCATCGCATCCGCCTCGGCAGACAGCAGCGCCAAGGCCCAGTCTACCGGCCTCATCCGCAAGGTAGCAGTCAGCGCGGACGGCAGCCTCGCAGTCAGCGCCGGCGATGACAAGACCCTGCGCGTCTGGGATCTCGGGGAAGACGTCACGCTCCGCTCGACGCGGCATACGCTGAAGCGCATCGCCTGTCTCTCCTTCACGCCATCCAACGACATCCTCGTCACTGACAAGGTCGGCGATGTCTTCCTGTGAGCACGGGTGCGGGACGCGCTGACCCCAGATACCCCCTCGAGCCGCGGACTGGCGGCGAGCGCGCGCAGGGCTTCAAGGAGCAGGCTGACCCGTCGTTGAATCCCGACGCAGACTTCCTCCTTGGCCATGTGTCGATCGTGGCGGCGCACGTGCTCGCGCCGGATGGGAGGCGGCTCATCACGGCCGACAGGGACGAGCATATCCGCGTGAGCCGCTTCCCTAAGGCCTACGTCGTGGATAAGTATCTCTGGGGCAGCGAGGGGTGAGTGGCTGCACTCCACTTGTGCTGACGGCAGCTTCGTGTCTGCAATCCACGTACCCCCCTCCCGACCCAATATTTTGGTGAGCGGCGGCGGTGAGCCAACACTCCAGGTCTTTGACTGGACCAACGGGAACCTTCTCCGCAGAATCGGCATCTTCCCCCCTGTTCTAAACTATCGCCGGGTACGCACCTCCCCGCGCAAGATCAAGAACAAGAAGCGTGCGGAAGCCGCCGCCCTTGCCGCCAAGGAGGGACCGGCGGCGTCTGACGACCCGACGTCTGCCGGCTTCACTGTCCCACCCCCAGGCATGCAGTATCCCGTGGGACCGAACGTGTGCATCGAGAAAATCGACTCGCTAGTGGTGGACGGGAAGACTGTGCTCGTCTTCTTCTCGGAGGGGTGTACGGCGATCCACAGCCTCGTGTTGCCAGACGGAGACGAGGAGGTGAGCGTACACTCTTACGCTGTGCCATACCCCGTGCTCGGCTTTGCCTGGGCCCCAGGCTCCGCAAACCAGCTCATTGTGACCCTGGACGCGACAGTGAAGGACGCAGCAGAAGGGCTGGCAGGCAAGATGTTCGCGGCAGTACAAGTCGGACCAGACGGCCAGGTGAGCTCTACTACTTGAGTCGAGCTGACAGCAGATGTCGGAAACAGCCACACCGGACCTGTCTGCCGCCCTCACGCCTTCCGCACCACCTGCCACGATCGGGGGACTGCACCTGTATCCTAACTTGGGGCTATATCCCCGCTGGCCGGGTTTCGAGGAGGACGAGGAGCTTGCAGGCCCAGAGACGCCTGCAACGCCAAGCGGCGCCGAGTTTGAAGGTCTGGCACCGAAGCAGCTCGGCCGGCTCAAAGCGCAGGGGATCGACGTGAGCCAGTTCATGCCCTCCAAGAAGAGGAGAGGCAAGGGCGGAGCCATCAAGCAGAACGGTGGTGGGGAGGAGGACTCGCTCAACGCATAGCAGTGAGCAAGTAGGGCATAGTTAGGTTCATTCACAGCATTTCATAGGCGGATGATCGGACGCACACTGCACCAGTGCTCCAGTGCTCAAAGGAACTCTGCCTGGGAGCTACTCGTGGCTCTCATAAGGTACCTGTTTGGATTCGTGGCACTTCTTGGCGCACCTATTTTAGCTGCTAGAGTCACAATGACATTCATTCGTCACTGCTAGATCCAGACTAGCGAGGACAGATTGGTTGCTGCACCGCGTCATGGATTGCGTCAAAATGAGAGAGTGCGGATGTGCGCTGGGACTCCGGTAATGATGCGCAGAGTGACCGGACAGCCAACAATGCGCCGTTACCAATTGACGCAGCGTCACGCATCAGTTCATTAAGTTGCGGATAAGTTGTCGGATATGGGATTGCATTGCTGGTCGCAGGCACCTTGGCACATGCATCCAATCCTATAAACACAATCCACAATCCGTGGCAGCTTGGCACTCTCCCCCGGCATCTCCGGATCCAGAGCGATCCTCATTCCCATAGGCGTAACCCCGAATGTCCGCCGCATCCGCACGTCAGCACTTTGGCGTTTCAGCCCTCTCGTCATAGGTTAGAGGACATGATTTGCCCTAACGTTCCCTAGCCCAGGCGTGGCCAGATTCCAGTGCGACAGCTTGGGACAGGGTGATAGGGGAGTGAGGCTGGCTACCACATATGGAAAATGTCGAGGTTGATGAGATGATGACGATAGGACGGAACAGGGTGAAGCCAGGAACGAGAGGACGAAGCGAGGGCGGGAGAGAGGTACAGAATACAGAGGTACAGACTGGAGATTGTAATTGCTAGGTTTGGGCTTTTCTTAATTTTCTTATTCTCCTAATAGAGGGTGATTGCATATCCTAATCAAAGGTATCATTCCTCAAAGGTTGTAGCTCTCTCGTCAGCCGTGCCGTCAGCAGCCAGAGTAGTTGCAGCGGTCTTGGCCACAGCCACCTCCAGGTCTCTAGGGGCCTCCGCCCTCATGCCACATCCCAACCGGGAGTGGAGGGTACGACTCCTCCGCTCTTGTCCCTAATGTCTCTGGTCAGTAATGCAGTCGTACAGGGTACGGAAGTCGAGTACAGCCTCTCAATCCTCCCAATCCTCGCAGGTTAGATGCCAAGGACCAGCAAGCTGTTTGCGACTCGTTGCAGCAGTTGCAGCGGGTCTCATCCGTCTCATCCCTCGGAAACCCCTTAGTGGTTCAAAACTCGAAAGAAAGAAAAAAAATCCCATAGCTCCGTTTGAGGAGACTTACTACTCTTGTGCAGGTCTGAGGTAGGTCGAAGGTAGATACGTCACGCCGGATCGGGGCGGCATGCCGCCACGGCGCAACAACTCACTCCTTCTACTCTTCTCCGCCCCTTGTAGCTGTGGTAGCTCTACATGCAGTGCACCATTTGAATTGGCACGAGTACTGGCTCCCACACCATCTCTATCTCTATCTCTCATCCACTCACTCACCGTCACTCCTTTTCCCGGCGCGGCCGGCCCCTCCCCCCCCTCCCCTCCACTCGCAACCGCGACCCCCTTGACGACCTCAATCACCTCCCCGATCCTCGCTACTCGACTTGCTCGACCTCGACGCAGAACATAGCCCGCTTCACTGTTCCCGACTAGAATACACGGACAATCGCATCGATCACACCAGAGTGAGGCGCGGGACAATACAGCTCCGCAACGCCTCGCTCCCACGCTAGAGACGGCCCCGTCTACGCCTACACCGTACACAATACCGTTTCTCTGACCTTATCGAATACCTCGGATAACGTCACCACTCGTCTACATATCATCTGCTTTGACTGATTTGACTGCTTCGAATACTTCTCTTCGCATAGCGGGTACAGCCCCTTGGCGCTGTACGCTCGTGGCACGGCTCGGGCCTCGTGCTCCTCGCGGCTCACGGCTTGAAGGGACGCGGGGGATTAGAGGCCAGCGTCGTACCAGGTCGCACCAGGTGTCATCCACGTTGCCCAGGTCGTTCAAGTCATCCAGGTCATCCAGGTCATCCAGGTCATCCAGGTCATCCAGGTCATCCAGGTCATCCAGGTCATCCAGGTCATCCAGGTCACCCCCGTGGAGCACATTCCTCACACTGTGGCTTCTTTGGAATCCCTTTGAGTGTTACTGTCGGGCGGATTTTGGGTGCATTTTGGGAGTGGTTGCCTGTCAAGCTGCCAATTTCCTCGCTATTGCTTGCGTTTTGCTTGCCATCAGCCAGACATCGACATCCACAATCCACAATCCACGATCCACAATTGTCCATTGCTTTTCCCACCCACCCTCCCCTCTCTCAATCTCTCAACTTACACGTCTACGTCCTTAGGTCCCTCGTTTCAAACGTTCCAACCCCGAGTCGCCGCTCATCGCCGCTCCATCACCTCCTACAACACCTCCATCACTCACTCCCACTCTGCATTGTTCGAGATCTTCTCGATCCAAGCCCTCGACGCCACCGCACCCTCGCGCTGCCTCTCCGTCTGTCAATCTGACGATATACCCAAAGGTACAGCCGCCACAACACCTCAAACCACCCGCCGCCATCAACAACATCAACATCATCATCAACATCATCAACCACAACGCGTTTGCTCAACCAGAGGCCTCACTTTCAGCACTTGTCTCTTGGGCAGCTGTTTCTAAGACCTGGACGCCACCGCCGTCCCTTGCCTTCCCGCCGACTTACCGATCCGCAACGGCGCGTTGCCGTCGTCGTCGTTGAGCCCGCTGGTCAATCCCCCTCCCGAAGCGTTTCTTTCGTCCCCGCGCACGAGCGCCCCAACGATCCCCTGGACTCAATCCACTGGATTCAACGGCCCGCTCACTCCCCCGCATTCGCACATCCCGCTAGTCCAGCAGTACACCCCCAACCCCGCACTCGCAAACCCTGCACCGCATCACGTCCTAACCAATTGCCACCCATTCATCCCATCAGCTTTCCCACTCCCCTCAACAGTTCGTGTCCCTCCACTGCCCAATAACACGATCACCTGTCTCAACCTCAAACGTCGCACAGTCTATTCATCAACTCGACCTCATCGACATCATCTCCTGTTGCGCGCGATTCCTTACCTCGAGCTCGACGCACCCCCTAAAGACGCACAGAAGCGCATCCAAACGTGCGTTCCTTCTGCACAGCGTTGCCCTTTCAGACTGTCCAGCGAACAAGGCCCCTGTCTTAAAGCGGAAACTTCGCGCACAGCACCGCATCAACGACGCGCGGCGTTTGATTACATTTTCGGCCAAGGCCCCATTTCCTCCGGCACGTCGCCACAATCGCTCGCGTTCGAACCTACGCCGCGCAAGCCGTAGGTCCGAGTTGCTCACGAGCCCGCGTTTTGCGCCGCACAGATGGTCTCAACCCGACCCTCTCCGGCGCCAGCGCGCGGTCGTGTACCGTACCCATCTGCCGACTCGTACATTCCGGGAGACGTGGGTGTAACGCCGGCGCTCAACACCGAGGCCGGTCTCTCCCCACCAGCTGACAGCGCGCCGGTTAGCCAATCCCCCTCGCCCGCGCCGCCGACGCCTACGACTGAAGAATCAGATATGGGCAAGGAAGGCGGCGTCAGTGGGGGCCTTCGACGCTTCGCCTCGGTGAGGCGCAGGTCGACGCGCGAGAAGGAAAAGGCCAAGGAGAAGGAGAAGGAAAAGGAAAAGGACAGTCAACTGCAAGAAGCTGGTCCAAGTCAAAGTCAAGAACCACCAAAGAAAGAGCCAGCAAAGGAGAGGGAGCTGAGCGAACGAGAGCAGAGCACGGCGGGGCTAAGATCGTGGTGGAAGTCGTTCACGCAGCGTGAGAACCAGCCAACGGAGCGGAGTTTCCGCCGCGCACCGCAGACGATGAACACACGACGAGTGTTTGGCGTGTCGCTACCCCGCGTCCTCACCTACGCTGCCATGCAGATTTCCACCAGAGCGCCGGACGGGTCATTGTACGTCTGGGGCGAGGTGCCCATTATCGTCGGGCGCTGTGGGGCATACCTCAAGAACAAGACGGACATTGAGGGCGTGTTCCGTATCTCCGGCTCTGCCAAGCGCATGCGAGATCTGCAGCTGAGGTTTGACGAGGGGCCCAAGGTGAGTGATGACGAAGGGAAACGATGTCCAGATCGTGACGACGTGACAGCGCTGACGCCACAGTATGGCGTAGACCTCGACTGGGATACCTCGCCTTACACCCCACACGACGTCGCCACCATCCTTCGGCGCTACCTTACTCAAATGTCCGAGCCTGTTATCCCGTTTCAGTTCTACAACGCGTACCGGGCGGTACAGGTATCAGATCACACGGCGGAGCAGAAGATTCGCGAATATAAGCATCTGTTCCGTCAGATGCCCCGTGAGAACCAGTACCTCCTCCTCTACCTCCTCGACTTGCTCGGGACCTTTGCTCGCGAGTCGGACAAGAACCTTATGACGAGCGCAAACCTCGCTGTCATCTTCCAGCCGGGTATCCTGTCTCATCCGGGGCATGACATGCGCCCCGCCGAGAGCGTGATATCGAAGGATGTTGTCGAGTTCCTCATCGACAACCAGGCTCAGTTTGTCTTCGGCATGTCCATGCGCATGTCCAACTCGACGAGGAGAACAAAATCGGCCGCAGCCGCAACCACCGCGCCTGCGACCAGTTCACGCCGTTCATCCGAGGAGGCCGGTCCGTCTGGAGACCGAGGGGAGAGTATGCCTGTCCCCAGCTCGCGGCCCCCAGCTATCCCCGAGGACCGTGAAGCGTCGCCGCAGAAGTCTGCGCCTCTGCCAATACCTGTGGCGTCGCCCGTTCCCCAGCCTGCGTTTCTACCCGGGACACCACTGGGCACATCACCAGAGCCATTGGGATCGTCTCAACGCAGCCATGCGTCGTCTCCGGCCCCGCCTGCCCTCGGCACATCACCAGCCACGGCCAGCGCGCCACGGAGCCAGGCAACTTCGCCCCCACCGCCGGCCGCACGCACATCCCTGGAGGGACACCGCGCGTCAGCGGCCTCACCCATCTCGATGGCTGCGTCCGCGTCGGCCTCGAGAACATCCCTCACCCTCCAGCGCCCACCAGCCATCAGGGCGGATACGGACTACATGCTCCCCTCCGACTCGGACGAAGAAGCTCCACCAGGAGGATACTATATAGTTGAGCGAGCGACTTCGCCTCACCGGGTGACTTCGCCCCTCCCCTCGTCTCCCGAGCCGACAAGCTCAGCATCAGCCCTGCAGTCTCTCCTCCCGCCTCGACCGCAGCGCAAGCCCAAGCCAAAGGCGCCCACGACACTGCGCCACGGTCAGAAGGTGCCCGCTGTGGAGCTGCTGGAACCGTCCGACTCGGACGACGATGCCCCGGCCGGCGGATACCTCGTTGTCGAGAACGTCCCCGGGGGCAGTGTGCGCACGGCAATGGGGAGGGCGCACTCGGCCGCCGCAACACCCAATGTGCGGAATACGCCGTCTCCCTCGGACGCCCTGCTCGGCAGATCACGGACAGCATTGCAGCCTGGCGACGCGCGTGCCAACTCCCCCCAGCCAGAGGCGCAGGGCGCTACAGGCCTGTTGCGCCGGCGCACGCTCCCCACGAAACGCGTCAGCGACTTCACAGCGCGCATGCGGCGTGCCGTACGCGAAGCGTAGCGCGGGCGAAGCAGAGCAGAGCAAGGCAAGCCGCTGCGAGCTAAGGCGCTGGCGCTAGGGGTGCAGGCCTGGAGTCACACCACGAAATCCTACATCAACGGCCGTTGCTCAGCCGTTCTATTTTATGGACAATACTTTATAACACTTCTTTAGCCGTTCTGGTATTATACGGTTGGCTTTTATACTGTTTCGCTCGAGGGCTGTAGTGCATGGACATATTCATAGGCCTGGCTCGAGGTGGAGTGGGGCTGCTGCGGATCCGCACACGGCGATCCGCAGTCTGTGATCATCGAGGTGAGAGCGTTGCAAGCTTATTCCGATCAAGCCAAATGGAAAGAAGCAACGAGGAACCACTTGCTCATCCTCAGTCAATTGTCAAGACGCGCTCGACCGGGATCTAGGAAACCCACGATCGTATACAGGTATACGGCGTCGCGGAAGGCATCCCCTAAGGCGACGCGGTTTGTTGATTTAGCCGGAGTACTATCTTGGATAGACCTCGGCATAATGCTTACGCCTCCCTTTTCTTGGCAGGTATCAATCGTTTTCCTCAAGGCCTTTTCATTTCTCACCGTTACTCTCCAGCACACGGATCACCAGCAGACTATGGGCATCCGTCATCGAGTCGCGGGGACAGGAGGCCGCCGTTTCGCTCACTGCATACCTGACCGGCTCCATCACTGTACAAGACGATGGGAGGGGCCCGGGCCTTCATGGTCCCCATGGACCGCATGGACCCCATGGACCCCGATCTCAGGTGATAAGACAACCGAGGATCCGCAGCAGCCACGGGGTACGAAGATCTCCAGGCCACGGGCTGCTGACCTTAGTGCACCAGCCCTTGAGGACGCGCTCGCACCTGAAGCTCACACCTGAGGCTCAGACCCAAGGAGACTGTCGCGATTGGCTTCAAGGCAGTGACTCACACATTCACTCACTGTTTGCTGACCTGTCTCAAGCCTCCACAACAGCGACAACCTGAGCGGCACGAGCTGAATGGCCGCCGATCATCGTCCTCTCGTCTCCGTGCTCCTCGCCAAGAGTTACAGGCATGCGCTGACGCTATTCGCATGCCGACCGGCGCCTTGCGACGCGTTGTCCAGCCTCGGTTCTGAACCGAGGGCGAAGGGAGTAGGCTCAAATGCGAGGCTGGAATGGGGCAACACAACAGGTCGCACCCATCGGTGGCCGAATCGACGATGAATGCTCTGCGAGCAGAAGCACGATCGTTATGGCTTTACCGTTGTCCATACTGAACGCCATGGTTCGAGTTGACAGTCGGGTCCGAACAGGACCAGATCGCAGACTGCCCACCCGGAAGAGAGTGGAAACGATCCCGCAACGCCTGGCGGGGCGAAATCGACGAGGAATGCACTGTTTACAGATTCACGATCTGTGATGAAGTCGCATCGCTGTTGGCCAATCCAAGGTCAATGGCACTTGCCACCTGAGGCCCAGGTGTCCCGACGCGTCCGCCCAGCTCCCTTCGGCTTTGCATTGGGCGCTTGTAACGTTAACGACAGGAGACAGACCAACACAGACCCGATGTATATAAGGCCTCTCTGAACATGTTTGATCACCATGATCGACAGCGCTTGAGCATCAACAATGCGTTTCGGGCTTGCTCTTGCGGCCCTTGCTGCATTGGCTGGACCAGCCTTGGCGCTTCCAGCTCCTGCCGGCAATGGCAACGGCAATGGCAACGCCTATGGCAACGCCAATGGCAACGGCAATGGAAACGGCGCGAATAAGGAAGGCACCAAGCCTGGCAATGGCAATGGAAACGCGTACGGCAACATCGTCGGCGGCGGCAACGGCAACGGCTGGGGCAACGGCGCGACCTCCGACTTGAAGTGCGACCTTGACGCCAACGGCCGGTGCATCCCGGGCACGGAGACTTCGTATCCCAACCCGTTCCCGGATGTCCCTCCCCCGCCTGGCATGCCGAAGTACAAGTTCTGTGCTGCGGCCGCGGAAGGGTGGCTCCCCGAGACTGTCAAGAAGCTCACTGCGAAGAACGACAAGCATCTCACCACCTTTGCCTACCTTTTGGCCGAGGGTCTCAACACCCAGGAGGGCTGCGATGCTTTCACAGCGGCAGCTGACGCCGCGGCAGCTGAGACCGCGGACGGCGGGACTCTGCAGAAGCGCACTTATGGTCCTACCTATTGGACTCTACTTATTGCGGACTCGGTGGATCCGGCGTTCTACGCGACGTGGCGAACCAATGTCCGCAAGTATGTGGACAATGTGAGGCGGATCATTTGCGGACTTCCCTAACAGCAGACACTCAGCGGCGTTCATACAGTGGATGAAGCTTGCCCTGGCGAGAGACCAGCCACGCCTGGCGTCGCGACAGTGCCCGGAAGGACGTGTAAATGGCTCTCGGGCCTCAGTTACATGATTACTGTCTTCACCAAAGACGCCAGTGGTGCCATCTGGTGGTGGGAAACGGAGGATGTCCGTTATCAGCTTATTGACGCTCCCCCTATCATGCTGGATCCCTACGCGGGTGTCTTGGTGCGTTCGTGTAGCACTCCAACACTTACACACAGCGATTCAACAGCGGCGCCGTCAATGTCGGCTTACCTACCAGCATTCCCGATGGGGTGTTTTCGGGCGTCAGCATCCCCGACAGGCCGGCGTTCCAGTGGTGTCCAAACGTCATGTCAAAGATCCAGAGCTTCGCGGCAGCCTTGCACAACAACCTTGCCAGCTCCGACCCCGTCAATCAGGTGTACGCGGAATACTTCATTGCCGTCCTTGTCGAGAATCTCCACACTTCACACTGCCAGAGACTCAAAGACCTGCTGCTGGAGCCCAACCCACTCAATCCCGCTATCATACAGCCCCGTTTCGGAAACCTCACATTCCTTGTCCCCACATTCGAGGAGTCCAACCCATTCTGGCTCGAGGCCATCCGGGACCCCACCCGCTTGGGCAAATACGTAGGTCAACCACGGCTGACCATGGACCTCCGAGTCCACGGATGACCTTGCGGAAGCTCACTCCAGATCGCTCTCATCAACTATGATCCATTCGACCCCGCCCTCATTCCGAACGAAGACCACTACGCAGTGCCCTTCGCGGACGGCGTAACTCGTAACAACTGGTATAACGGCACCAAGTCGCGTATCCACCAGGATGATGGATATAGAATCAACTGGAAGGTAGCGGAGATCAACCCCGACAACTTCAACGCTGCGACCGGGATTCGGGCCAGTACCATTGGCCCATATGTGCAGGCCGGATCACCGCCCTACAACCCGTTCCCCAACGAGCCCCTTCCGGAGGGCAAGCCGCCCTACGTTTGGTGCCCGGGCTCGGAAGCTTGGCTTCCCGGCCTTGTGGACGGCATTGCGGCACTCACTGCGACGCCAAACTCTTGGCTCTTCTCGCAGTTGCTTGGCGAGGCGGTCCATACAGAGCTCGGTTGCCAGGCGCTTTCGCCGGTGCTGAGTCGTAACAAGGATCTCCACTTTTTCATTCCCAACGTTACCCCGGACGAAGCCTACTGGGGAACGTTTACCGCTGTTCGTGAAAATCCCAACGAGTTGGGTAACTGGTTTGTACGTGTCACATGTCCTTCTTTCTGTTAACTCCACAGGTGGTCGACGACTACCCGCAGCGGTTCGACACGTTCCCACGTCTCCCAGCGTCGGCAGATTTCATGGCAGGGCAATGGAAAGGCGCCATCAACGCCAACGGAAGGATATTAATCTGGCCTGCGTCAGAGGGTAATACTCCCCTCAATGCTTGGTTTGTCGACTACCCAGACCAGGGTGTCAACGTACCGAACAACATTTGGGCTCAAGGCTTCTCTCTACCCGTCCCCTTCAACGAGTCACCCTACAACCCGTTCCCAAACGACCCGATTCCAGCCAACAAGCCGCCATACGTTTACTGCCAGGGATCCGACGCGTGGCTTCCCGGCCTTGTGAGCGACATTTCGAGAATTAATTGGCAGCCAAACTTTGAGCTGTTTGCGCAGGTGCTTGGCGAGGCGGTCCACACAGAGATCGGTTGCCAGACGCTTTCGCCGGTGCTGAGTCGGAACAAGGATCTCCACTTCCTCATTTCCGACGTTAGCCCGGACTCAAGCCAATGGATACAGTGGAGAGCTATTCGTCTAAATCCTGCCTTAATGGCTAGATTGGTACGTGGCACATTTCCTTCCTTCTGTTAACATCCTCCACAGGTGGTCGACTCCTACCCGCAACGGTTCGACACGTTCCCACGTCTCCCAGCGTCGGCAGACTTCTCGGGTGCCGACGACGATGTGGCATTAAAAGGCGCCATCAACGCCAACGGAAAGATACTATTTTGGCCTGCGTCACAGGGTAATACTCCACTTGATGCTTTGTTTGTCGACAACCCTGACCAGGCCGTCAACGAGGCGAACAACATTTGGGCTCAAGGCTACTCTCACCGAGCCGTCCCCATGCCATTCCCAAACGACCCCATACCAGCGGGCAAGCCGCCATACGTTTTCTGCCAGGGATCTGCCGCGTGGCTGCAGGGCATGGTAGCGGGCATTGAGGCACTCACTTCGCTGCCAAACTCTTTGCTCTTCTCACAGTTGCTTGCTGAGGCGGTCCACACCGAGATTGGCTGCCAGACGATTGGGCCAGTTCTGAGCCGTAACAGCGATATCCACTTCCTCATCCCCTCGAACGCGCCATTCGCGTCCCACGACGGCCCGTTCCAGACTGTCCGCGAGAACCCCAGCCAAATGCTCGAATATGTACGTGGCACATTCCTTGTCCTGCTGACCCCAGGTTGTCAACGACTACCCGGCCCGCTTCAGCACATTCCCTAATTACCCAGTGCTCACACTATTCACCAAAGCTGCGGACCCTCGGACGACGTTCAACGGCGCCACCGCCGACGGGTGGATGCAGTTCTTCCAAATCTCGACCACCCAACGGCCCAGATACTTCATGCGCGTCGCCGCCCCAGACCAGGACGTCAACGCCGCGAACAACATCTACGCTCAAGGCTACAACACTGACGAGGTCGACATCATGGGATGGATCGACCACGCAGAGCCTGACCCGTAGTCCAAGTTCAAGGGCGATGTCGTCCTTGTGAGCTAGATTGCCCCACGTCGGAGGTTGATCTCCACTTCATGTGCCTCGCTTTCCTTTATAATGCTCCTTGCATGGACAATGGTATTTCCTCTTTTATCCTTATCGTTTGGCTGTTTATTGCGTTTCTCGCCCGTGTTGCGATTCGCCTTCTCGCGTCAGAGTCTCCCTTCTGTCTGATCGGCCCCCCGAGAATGTGGCAATGTCAGCGCATGTTCCCACCAGCAAGTCCTTAAAATACAAACTACAAGGCTGAAACTGACGTTCATGTCTGCCAAGCGTTCTTCCACAGACTCACAAAACTGCACATCTCCACCCTCCTCCCAATCTTACAAGAGTGATGCATGCTATGATTGATACCTATGCCGATGCGCGACACCCCTCCGCGTCTCTTCGTACTGCTTCTTATCTATATGTCCGCGACGGGCCGCAAGGGCAGGCAGCGCCGCCCTGGGTATCGTAGTCTCGTCCGCCGCGCCAATGGCGAGCTGGCCAGCTCGCCAGCGCAGGCGTCGACAATATCGCACCGGCGTCTCTAAATCGACCCCAACTCCCCGTCTACGCCGTCGCAGCCACGCGCGCCGGCTCCTCGACGACCTCCTCGTCCACGACCGCTCTCACGGGATCCTCGCTGGGCAGGGTCTCGAGCCAGCGCTCGGCGATCTCCGTGCCCCTAAACACCTCGTGTAGGACCTGGCGGACGTCGTCGACGAAGACAAACTCGATGCCCTCCTTCACGCTGGCGGGGACGTTTTCATCAATGTCCGACTTGCACGCCATGGGCACAACGAGTTTCTTGATGCCCGCGCGGTGGGCGGCGAGGATCTTCTCCTTCAGCCCGCCGACGGGCAGGACCTGGCCGTGCAGCGAGATCTCGCCGGTCATGGCGACGTCGGGGTCTACGGGTGTCTTGGATAGCAGGGAGACGAAGGCTGTCAAGATGGCTGTGCCTGCTGATGGGCCTTCCTTGCCGATGCCGCCCTCGGGCCTGGGGTCAGCCGGTTTCATGGCGAAGTTGGGTACAACTCACATGTGCAAGTGGATATCCCTGTCGTTGACGGTCAAGTCCGCCTCGCTCTTGGTGATGCCGAGCAGGAACGCGTTCGACTTGACCCATGAAAGCGCAATTTGTGCCGACTCGCGGATCACCTCGCCCAGCTTTCCTGTGAGCTGCAGCCCGCCTTTCCCAGGCATGCTCGTGACCTCGATGGGCATGACCGACCCACTCCCGTTACCCAGGTACCCCAGGCCGGTGCTGACACCAGCCGGCGGTGCCTTGTTGTACAGCCTGTCCTTGTGGTAGATGGGTGGGCCGACATAGTCCTTGAGGTTGTCGGTGCCCACACGCACATGCACGCCGTCGGGAACCTTGAGAGGCTTGCGGACCGCCGTCGTCGCCTTCATCTTGTCTGGCATGTCGCCGGTCTCGTCGCCGGGCAGACGCTCCGAGGCGGGCTTGATGTTCGCCTCTTGTGTGTCGACCGTGTGCTCCTTGCCGTCCTCCTTGGACTTGGCCGCCTCGCTCGATTCGGCACTGGCGCTTTCGTCCACAGGCTCGGGGAGTGCGTCCTCGCCAAGCCCGTCGACGATCTTGAATGCGGCCTTGCGGTAGATCTTGTCAATGTGCTTCTTGAGGTTACGCACACCACTCTCGCGGCAGTACCACCTGATAAGGGTTTCGATGGCCTCGGGTGCAATCTCAATGTCGACGTCCTTGAGACCCGACGCATCCTTGGCCTGGGGCGAGAGGTACTTTTCGGCAATGTTCATCTTTTCGGCCTGCACGTAGCCGTTCACCTCGATCACCTCCATACGGTCAAGAAGTGGCGCAGGAATCGTGTCGAGGACGTTGGCCGTGCACACGAAGAGCACGCGCGAGAGGTCGACAGGCACGTCCATGTAGTGGTCGAGGAACGATGTGTTCTGCTCGGGGTCGAGCATCTCGAGCAGCGCAGAGGCTGGGTCGCCGTTATGTCCGCGGCCAAGCTTGTCAATCTCATCAATGAGGATGAGCGGGTTCTCGACCGCGACCTTCTTCAAGGCCTGGATCGGCTTGCCGGGCATGGCGCCGATGTAGGTCCTGCGGTGCCCCTTGATCTCGGCGACGTCCGTGAGACCGCCGACAGAGAAGCGGAAGAACTGGCGCCCCAGCGCGCGGGCTATACTCTTGCCGATCGAGGTTTTGCCGACACCGGGAGGACCCGAGAGACAGATAATCTTGCCTTCGACAGTACCGCGGAGCTTGCCAACGGCGAGGAACTCGAGAATGCGGTCCTTGACGTCCTTGAGGCCGTAGTGGTCCTCGTCAAGCACCTGAGTCGCATGGGCGATGTTGAAGTTCTCGGGCGAGTGGACACCCCAAGGGATCTGCGTAAGCCAGTCAAGGTAGTTCCTCGTGACGTTGAACTCGCTGGCGGCCGGCTCGAGGTGGACGAGCTTGTTGAGTTCCTCGTCAAACACCTTCTTGACGCCCTCAGGCATAGCGAGCTTGGATGCCTTCTCCTTGAACCGCTCGACCAACTTGTCCTTGCCGTCGCTCTCCATCCCCAGCTCCTTCTTGATCCCCTTGAGCTGCTCCATGAGATAGTACTCGCGCTGGCGCTTTTGGATCTTGCTCTCGACATCGCGGGAGATCTTGCTCTGCAGCTGCGCGTTGATGAGCTCCTTCTTGAGGATGAGTAACGCCTTCTGCAGGCGGTCCTCGACGCTGAGGCTCTCGAGCACAGACTGGAGGTCGTGCACGTCGCCGGTCGACACGGCCGCCGCAAAGTCGGCAAGCTTGTCCGGCTCGTCAAAGACGTTGGCCGCCGAGTTGGACATGGTGAAGCTGGCAACTGCAGGTCAGCATTGCACAATTGCGTCATGTCTTAAACAGTCCTCCCGTGACTCACTCTGCTCGCGGAAGATGGGCTGGAGCTGCGCAATCTCCTTGAACACGGCGAGGATCTCGCCCATGATCGCGCGCACGACCTGCGAGTCCTTCTTGTACGGCTCGAGGACGAGGTTTGACACGTTGGTAAGGGAGATCTCTGGGACGAGCGGGTGGAGGAAACCAATCTGGGACTGGGGCTTGGACGGTTCGACGTCCTCGACCTCCTCCGCGCCTTCGGGGTGGAGTGCCTCTCGCGTCTCCTCGACGCTCGGGACGTCCTTCTCGAACGAGGCGACCTCGCCCTCGGCCTTCTCCCCAGCCTCATCAGTCTTGGCGTCGACCTCGGCCGGCGCCTCCTTCGCGGGAACTGGTGGCGCAGCCGTGTCGGGGGCGACGAGCTCGTCAATGTGGATCCGGCGGTGGGGGTACAGCACGGCGGTGAGCGTCTCGGGCTTGTCCGGGTCCTCGTTGTCGGGCTGCCGGCTCTGGTCGGCGCTGGAGAACACGCTCGTGATCTGCGCAAACACGCCGACGGGGTGGACCTGGTCGGCGGAGGTAATAACGTCCGAGTCAGAGTCCGAGTCTTTGAGCAGGAACGCGCCGATGTACGGCTGTCCGTGGGCGATGAGCTCGCGGATCGCCTTGATAACGGCTGGCGAGGTGATCGTCACGGCCTTGTAGAATCCCGGGAAGAGCGGGCGGCGGGTTATGGGCAGCGCCAGGACCTGGGGGTACACCTCTGGGATGGACGGCTTTGCAATCTCCTTGCCGCCCTTGCCACCGGGAGGAGGTGGTGGTGGGTGGTGCGTCCCGTTGCCCTTCGGGGAGGGCGACGGCGCGCCAGGCCCAGACCCGGACGACTTTGCGCGCCGCTCCCCATTCTTGGAGGACTCGGCGACATGCTCGGCCTCGCGGATCTCGGCCGGCCGCTTGTCCTCCTTCACGTCCTCCTTCTTCTTTTCCTCGACCTCCTCCGACTCCTTGCCCTCGTCCTTTGCTTCGTCTTTCTCCTTCTCCTCGCCCTCGCTCCCCTCTTTCAGCGCGCTGTTGACCCATCGCTTATCTTTAAAGGCGAGGCGGGAGGCGTGGAGAGCTCGCGAGAGTGGCGGACGCGAGTGCTGGAGATACTCGGAGGCGAGGCGTGATGGGCCGGCAACTGGCGATGCTGCGGCGCGGAGGGCAGCGGGAGCCGAGGCGCATACGCGCCTTGGAGCTGTTCGTGCTGCGGCGCGGAACGGCAGCATGGTGTGGTGTTTTGATCGTTATGCGTAGTCGATGCAATGTAGGTGTGTAGGCAGGGGTGCAATGTAATGAGTGGTGTGGAGCGTCGATAGGGGGTATAGATGTCTCAAACAAGTCTCAACAAAGCTAAAGCAAAGATTGACGACAGAAATTGTAGATGGATGAGGAGGTGAGTACTGTCACGATCAGTCACGAGAGACGCTTGGTCATTTCACAAGGGACGGGGGGTGGCTCGGGGGTTGCGTCGTTGCGTCTCGCCTCCACTCTCCTGCTCCCTCTGCTCCGCTCGCTCCGTAACTGGCCCCTCAACAGGGGAGTGTCTCTGACTAACCACGACCGGGCGGGGATTCGGCGCTCAGCTCGAGGCCTCAAGGCGGGGCTCTTTCCAATCCCGCCGACGGAATCAAATTTCGTCTCTTCAACCTCCACCCAGAATTTCCTATCAACTCGATCAATTCGCCGCTCACCGAAAGTGCTAGTTCTTACCAGCTCGGACGACTGTTCTCTGTCAAGCATCTGAGGTTGTTACGAGGTGCATTGCCCAAAGTCCTAGTGGTTTCTACGGCCCCCCCTTCACAAAACATGCTCCGGACCACTTACTACCGCTTGATTTGATCGATTGACTGCGCGTGAGAGAATAACTACCCGTATGGGCAGTACCTCAGCATAGGCGCAGGGGAAGGGGAGGAGGGGGATATTGGATGACGGGAAAAGTAGCAGTCATATAGACATGGGAAAATTGTTCAAGAGATACTACTTGACTAGGTATGCACACAGCGGATGAGAGGGAGTCGATGGGGAGCGGGTAATGGATGTGGGTGAATAGTGGGTTGGTGGCGAAATGTAATCGCAGGTCCCAGGCTGGAACCTCATGCCGGGATTCGGATATCAGCCAAGCAATCGCGAGCAAGGCACGGTACGACGCCGTAGCGAGTAACGCAAACTACGACGAGCGACGCTGCAGGCGGTTCCTCATCTCGAGGCCGGCCTGCTCCCGCATGCTGCGGTCGTCCTCATCGTCCTCGTCGTCCGTGTCCGGCTCGCCGCTGAACACAATCACGTCGGCCTCAGACTCCTCGTCCGAGTCCTGCTCAGCGGCAGGTGTGCAGGTGATCATGGGGAGCGATGGGGCGGACGACACGGTGGACGAAGCCACGGACCCGAACGATGCCACGGATGCTATCGAATCAGTAGGCGACGTGGGCAAGTAGCGAAGAAGCGACTGAGTCGGAGGCGTGACTACAAGAGAGACGCCTGTGCGTCGCGTCGGAGTGCCGGGAGTCGCCGGCAGCGAGGCCTGGCGCCAAGTACGGCCAGAGTTCTGCGGGGTCTGTGGCAGAGAAGTTTGGCGAGTCGGGCTGAAATATGGCATGGATGAAATCTCCTCGACGTCCTCAACGTTGCCGTAGATGGGAGGCATCGACTTGGGACGAGCCAGACGGCCGTGGGTACGCTCGCGAAGGAAGGGGGCGAGACGGGACGTCGGGCTGTCTGGTGTCATGGGACGGCGGGGAGCCACAAAGTCAAAAGACGTCGTCTCGTCTGTGGGGGTCTGAGGACCGTCCGAGTCCTGCGAGTCAATCGAGTAGCTGCGCCCTGTGTGAACGCGGTTCATCTTGGCCTGGATCTGGGCCAGACTGGGAAGTCGCGTGTTGGGGCGGTGAAGGACGCGAGCAGCCTCTGCGTCCCGGAGAGCTTCGGACTGCGTCCTGACGTGGGAGATAGTCGCGGCTTGCTTCTCGGCCTCAATGGCAAAGTCGCGAGCGGAGAGACGAGGAAGGGTGCGGTCGAGCTGTTCCATGCTGAAGAATGCAGCGTCGGGTGAGGGGTCGCAGGACTTGGTCGCGAGGGTGACTTCCTGGAAAGCTTGGTCGGTGTTGCACGAAAGGGCTGCTCGAGTCAGCAACGACGGGGGGTGCTGGCATTGTGCTGCTGTTACTCACAAATCTCGCGCTCACGGCGCTCCTTGGCCTGCTCGACAAGATCCCACAGCGGGCGACCGGTAAAGCTGGTAGCACGCCTGATCTTCTGGCGAGGCCATGTGCCGGTTGTGGGCTGACTGTTCCATCGGTTTTCGCCCACATTCATTGCAGGGGCGGCAGCGAGATCAGCCATCGACTTCTTGAACGACGGCGAGTTGGGGCTCGACTCTAACGCAGCCTCCGCGACTGAGAATGCCACAGTCTGCAGGCGGTTGTGTGAGTCGACAGCATGGGAAGGGGTGTCCCACATGAGGTTGTTGGTGCAAATCTTGGGGAGGGAGATGGCCATTTTTAGGGCAATGGAGACGAGGAGGAGGTTAGGTAGAGGGGTGTTGAGAGGAAAGCGTTCAAGGGATTATTGACTTGCAGCGAGGCCAGCTCGTGCGTAACGGTTGATGGTGTGCGGGTTGTTCGTTGCCGTCGAGGCTGAGGTTACCAGAACCTTTGGATGTTGCGTGCGGTTGTTGGGTCACTTGTCACCTGTCGCCGGGAGCAGGGCGAGTGGGTGGCGAAGGGGGTGGGGAGATAGAACGCTGTATGTCGAAGCAGCTCTACTGGAGAGCTGAACGAAAGTGAACGAAAAGGAGGCGTCGGGTGGATTGAACTGGACTGCGTTGTGGTGAGCAAGGAGTAGGTTGTGGAGAGAGAGATCGATTATGTGGAGGAGACGGGGGGAGGAGAGACTGGAGAGGGCGAGAGGAGAGAGGAGTAGAGGAGGAGTCGACGTCTCTTGGCCGCCGACTAGCGGCTGGAGTGGAACAAGAAGAGAGAAGAGGGAGGGGGGTGAGGACAAGAGTGCCTCTATTTGTGCTGTGTTGCTCGTGTCTTTCTGTGTGACGACGAGAGGAGAGGAGGAGAGAGAAGAGAGGAGAGGAGGAGAGGGGATAGAGAGGAGGTGAAAGGAGGTGAAAGGAGGTGAAAGGAGAAGCACAAGGATGAACAAGTGCGTTCGAGTGAACGAAGTTTGAAAGGGGAGTGGGAGAGTGACAAGGAGCGAAGAGCGGGGGCGGGGGGGGGGGGGGGGGGGAAGCGTCGTGCGAGGGAGGAGGAGAGGGCTAGGAGAGGGGTAGGGAGGCTAGGAGGTTAGGAGGCTAGGAGGCTAGGATGGGTCCCACTCGCACGCGTAGAGAGGTCCGTTCAACCCATTCAGCCATCGTGCACATTAAGGATGAGCAGCGAGGTCAAAGCGTTATTCAGCGAGCAAGGTCAAAGATATGAGGGTGAAAGACGCAAGCAAGGGCTCGAGCGCAAGTAGTCGAGCCCCGTCGAGCCCCGTCGCAACGCGTGCGTGCCGTCTTCGGGGGGGCGTGGCTTAGGATGTCTCGGCTCGCACTCCATGTCTCCATGTAGTATAATAGGTGATGGGCAATTGTAGGCCAACCACCACCTATTCTTCTATTCCCTCATATCACCAGCCCCCCCTTTGATACCTTGATACCTTGGCAGTGCCTAACCTAGCCTGTAGACACCTTTGAAGCTAGCCTCTCGAAGCTATCCTGGACACCGTGCACACCACCATTCCATCACTTTCGCTCACTCGCCCCTCCTTACCCCGACTCACTCCGGCATCGGGGTCGTCGGGGTCGTCGGGGTCATCGGGGTCATCGGGGATCGCTGATGCCCGTCAAGGGCACCGCACCCAGTGAAAGGGGAGAAGGGCGGTGAGAAGCGTGCGAGACTGTGCGACTGTCGATCCTTCTCTCGACAGGTTCACGCACGCGCATTCCCCTTTCCCAGATCCTTCTGGTCTTATTATGTCTCCTTCCCTCATCCTGCCCCCTCTTCCTCGCTTGCTCCCTCACGTCTCGTCGCCCATTCGTCAATGGAACGCGCGACGCGACTGTCCCATTCAAGGACCATTCCCTCATGCCTCCCATTCCACAGGAGCCCACGCGCCACACGCTCATGACACCAAGAGATCTCGGTATCTCCCAAATGGAACAGATAACAAAATGTGATGTGACTCATGACTCATGACTCGGGATGGGGGGTGTGACGTGCGTGACGTTGTGAGACTTACCAAACGCGCACAACTCGTTCTGTCCTCTGTTACTCGAAGGACTATCAACTGCTTTCAAGGAGCAGAGATTACGTCCGGGCAGCGGAGACTTGCGTGTGTTTTTCGACGTAGGTTTATCGCTGTCGGTCGGGGTCTCGAGAACGGGGCGGGTAGGGGTTGTGTGGCAGGGATACTTATCGGGATCGAAAGGAAAGGACGGCCCGGGAGCCAGTGGTCGAAAGAGTGTTCGGGTTCTATAGTCGGGGAGGGATGGGAAGGGGATGGGGCGTTAGCGATTGTCGGCGCCGTGTTGATCCAGCAACTTGGTCCGCCGTTGATGTATGGGGGGGAGAGAGATATGAGTTGGGAATGAGTGGTTTATGAGAAAGAGAAAGAGAAGAAGAAGAAGGGGGGGTCGGGTCGGTGGTTGATGATGGGATATTGTACTGTATAATCTATTCTACGGGAGGGGAGGGCTGGCTGTAGCTAGCTTGGTCGCGATGGGTTCTGGAGTAGGGGGTGAGTAGTGGCTAGTGGCTGCGTACACTGATGGTTGCCCTCATACAACCCTAGTACACCCTCCATCCATAGCCCTCTATCCACCCATTCATCCACCCCTCGTCTCCCCTCGTCCGCCCTCGTCCCCCGCGTCCCCTCATCCCCTCTCATCCCCTCTCATCCCCTCTCATCCCCCCTCGTCCCTCGTGTCGTTGACCCGTCGTTGACCCTTTCTCAACTCAACTCAACCGTGAGACAGTCAAAATCGCACAGTGTAGCACTTTTGCTTTCAGTGGCTTCAGTAGGGCTCACCAGGGGCTCAGTAGGGCTTCATTAGGGCTCACTAGGCTTCAGTCAGGCCTCGGTTGGGTGGCAGGTTATTCCAGGCAAGTCCAGGGATCCGGAGCCGGCTTACCCTTTAAAGGTGCAAAATGAAGGAGAGAGCCCGGGGGTCTCAAGGGGCTTGACTGGGTCCTAAAGGGTCTTTGTTCAGGGGAATATTGACTTTGAACCCTACTTATTTTCCTGTGCATTTTTCGTTGTAGGGGCGCAGGTTTGGCTCGCGTCGCGCGTGTCTCTTTTTCCCTGACTCTCGTGATTGTCCCCTCTCCCGGCGTCGCGTGCCTTGAGGTTTTAATACGATGAACTCAACTCTCTAACATCCACCTCCACCTCCACCTCGTCCTGTCCACCCCGTCGTCCACCCCGTCGTCCACTCCGTCGTCCGTCGACATGCTCATTGAGTCACCTCTGGCCAGTGTTGGCCAACTCTGGCCACTTGTCAATCACGTTGGACAATACCATAATACGACACGTTCTCGTCCGTTGTACGGCATACACGGCATCGCCTTACCACAATCTCCCTCCTCCCTCCTCCCTCCCCCACCCCCCACCCCTCATGCATCTCATCACCCATAGTCTGTCTCTCGTCCTCTCTCTCACCCCGCCCCCCGACCCCCCGCGTACTTACGCACCTCTTCCACACCAAGTTGTGCATTGCAGGGTTGACTTTGGCACTCACACACTCCACTACCTCAGCACAGACATACGCACATTTGGAACCGTGTTCACCGGAATGGTTAGTTACGACGCTTCATGGGCGCTTCATGCCGTACAATGTCAAGATGCACGAGTCAGACAAGCCTGCTTGTTCTCGGTTGTGGCGGGCTTGGACCAAACGTCAATCAGGTGATTCTTTGGAAGCAGCCACCGGTACACTTGTCTTCGCAAGCCATTGTTCGAGATCGACGACCGATCTGGCTCATGCTGGCCTTCACATGCGAGCTAATGTGGCGCCCTCCGCGTTTATTTCGTGAACAGTTCATGCGTGCAAATGTGGCGCACTCCGCGCTCATTTCGTGCCCAGTTCATGCTCGCGAGCGTGTTCAGATCGTTATTCAGTCTTCTCAGATCGAGCCTATTGGTCTCTCTGCAGTTCGATTGTACAAGGGACGTAGTTTGGAACGAAACATTCCCCTTCTGGAGTCCAAGGAACCTAGACATATGCAAGGCACATTGACATCCAAGACACAATACAGGCACATCCCGGTCGACACACCCGCATTTCGTGGAGCAGAATGGTGGGGTGTGTCGCTGTCGGAGTTCATAGGGAGCAGACACGACCAAGAGGGAGATGGCACACCCGCTGTTTCACCAACCTCCTATCGCGCGATTCCGACACGTCGATAGAACACTTTCCAGCAACACTCCAGCACTACACGTGCAACATTCCCTTCAGGCCCCTCATGAATCACGCATGTAGCATGAATAAACTAGCAACACTAGCAAACAGATCGTCGCCCCCCTCGTATCAAGCGAGTTGGCCATAAACCTTGTCCAAAGCGCCGTTGTTTTCACTGACAACGGGTTACACCTGCCACAGAGCTTAACGCCTGTAGTGAAATCACCGTGGGGTGGTTGGACACTCGAGATATTAGGCCTGTCGCACAAGACGCGGCAAGCACGCACTCTCTAGATGGCTTTCCACGTCGTTGGTCTGCCATGGCTGGAACAGTAGTTTCGAGGCAACGGCGCAATTGGCGGTGAATGCGGCCCCGCTGCTGCCGTGTTCTCTGACGGCTTGGCACCCGGAATAAACGGAACGCCAATCCAGAACTCCGGCCTCCTGCAAGCCACCGGAAGCCTGTTTAGCCACCGGAAGCCTTGTTTCGTGCCTGGATCGCGAGCTTGCCTCAGCGCTAATCCCAGTGTGGCCATCCTCCACCTGGGTGTCAGGCCTGGCGACCGGAGGACAAAGGGCAACGTTTCATGGCGCCATGGGATTGGCTTTCATGCCCAGCCTCTTCGGTCGGCGCCGCGCTCTCCGGTCTCAGATCCAGATCCTAAAGAACCTTTAGAGTCGAGGCATCCGTTCGGTACAACCGTGGGAGAGTGGCTCGAAATAGGTCGTCTATCGTGCCCAGCCAAAAATGCGCTCAAATGACTAAGCCAACCTGCGTTTTTGCTATCTGTGTCGCCATCATTCTATCACGCCGTCATCATCCACGATAATCGATATGGACACCGGTGATATTAGTCATGGTCTACCCAAAGCAATATCTGCTCAGAGGTGAGAAGCCTCGCGGTACCGACTGGGACAGCGACGGACGGTGACACTGCGACGACACTTCTTAAATCGGCACATCCGCAGTCGCGGACAGACCGCAAAGGTTGCTCCAACTTGTTCGCACTCAGGGTTGCGCGAATTGTGCGGCTGGTTATGTAAGTTTGTTCTCCGCGCCACATGGCCACATTGAGAGCGTGGAATTCGCCCTCTTTAGCGTAACCATCCTCTGATTCCGCTTAGTAACCTCGAAAATAACTGTCTGTAATGTCCGTGGTTAATCAGGTTAATCAGGTAATCAGGAAAGATTAGCAACTCCCGAGCCCCTCTCCGAGCCGCCGCCACCCGGCCACCCGGTGCACCAACCCCCTGTCACCCCCGGGGCCATACGGGCATCACGGGCTACCCCGATCAGCGACCGAAGCGATCAGCTGCCGACTAACCCCTTGGTACTTCTCGCAGCCACCGTCTTGATTATTTATTTTCATCTCAGCACAAATAACGCATTGACAAATGACACTCGACTTGTCTTGGCGTTGCACTGTTGACATCACTTGGCCGACACTGGCGCATGACGGATGGCTTACACACGGCGTTTGAAGTACGCTTTGGCACTCTCGGCACTCTCCTCGCACTTGCATCTCTCTCGTATAAATGGACTTCAAAGCCGCGCGCAGTACTCATCTCCAACTCATTCCAGCTCCACATTCCTGACACACCATGACAAAAGAAAGCTATCTACCCACTCACCTCCCCACGACATCGCTCGTCGTGGGCAACATGCACTGTCCCAGCTGCGTCGAGTCCATCACCTACCTCCTGAAAGACCTGCCAGCTGTGAAGAACTTATCCATCTCCCTCCTGCTGAACCGCATCACCTTCGCCGTCGACACATCCATCTCCTCGTCCACGTCGCCTTTGACCGTCGACCGAGTCGTCGAGCAGGTCACCCGAATCCTCAAGACCGGCGGGTTTGAGGTCACAAACCCGGACGGCCATGCGTTTCCCCCGAAAGAGCGCACGGCCAGCTCAGGAACAGCGTTCAGCACTTACAGCACCTTCAGCACCTTTAGCACCTTCAGCGCCGGCACCACCCGTCGCATCAACAGCTGGTTTACTAAGCGGCGGGAAGACAAGGCCGCCACTATTGCTGAGGAGCGCCGCCGCCGACACCTCTCTCACTGCCAGAGCTGCCGGGCGGAGGAGGAGGCAAAGACGAAGGGCCTCAAGCCCAATACTCTGCCGTCCCCGCCGCCTGCAGACCAGGTCCTCGTCACAACGCTCAGTATCGAGGGTATGACATGTGCGAGCTGCACGGGTTCCATCACCCAGGGGCTTGGGAGCGACCCCTCCATCCTGTCTGTCGACATCAACCTCCTCTCCCATTCCGGTATCGTGCGACACAAGGCGACCCTCCCCGCCGTGGAAGTTGCCGAGCAGGTCAACGATATGGGCTTCGACGCCGAGGTCATAGAATCCTACCCGGAGGGCACGGAGGGTGACGACCTGGATCCTATTGTTCGCACGACCCTCGTCATCGAGGGTATGACCTGCGCGTCGTGCTCGTCCGCCATTGACCAGGTGGTCAAGCGGTATTCAGAGGTCACTGCCACGAGCATCGACGTCCTCGGTAACAAGGGCGTGATATCGCACCGAGCATCCCTAGCGCCGTCTGTGCTCCGAGACATGATCGAGAATGCCGGATTCGACGCGACGGTTGTATCATCGGAGCCCATCGAGACGAAGAAGGGCCAGGGCCTCCCGGGCTCGCGCACAGTCACAGTCCGCATCCAGGGCACTTTCTGCAACAAGTGCGTAACTCAGATCAACGACAAGCTGCACTCAATGCCCTTGATCTCCTACACGCCGGTGACGCTCGACTCCCCCGTCTCGACTATCACCTATGTCCCGCGCGACCCCCTGACTATCCGCGACATTCTGAACGCCCTGACGTATCTGGCCCCCGAGTATGAAGCCGAAGTCGTGCGCCAGCAGAGCTTGTCCGAGCGCAGCCAGGAAATTCAGCGGCGCGAGGTCAAGCTCCTGGCCTCCCATCTCGCCGTCGCAGTCCTCTTTGCGATCCCGACCTTCATCATCGCCATTGTATCCATGGTTCTCTTGAAGGAGTCGCACCCCTTCCGCCAGTTCTGGGACAAGCCCGTGTGGGGCGGTGCCAACCTCGGCACGATCGTACAGTGGCCCTTGGCGAGTGTGGTCCAGTTCGGCGTTGGATGGCTGTTCTACAAGCGGACCTTCCACGCACTCTGGCCGCATCTCCGCGCTCTAGTCCCTCCCTTCCTGCGCACTGCCGGTATGCGCCGTCTCCCCGACCGGCCCTTTACCTGGAAATCGTTCTTCAGCTTCGGTAGCATGGATCTGCTCGTGACCCTATCCACGAGCGTGGCCTACTTCGCCTCCATTGCCATGCTTGCCCTCGATGTCCAGGCCAAACCAGGCACCAAGTCCGTGGGGACGTACTTTGACGCCTCGGTCTTCCTTATCATGTTCATCCTCCTGGGCCGCACGATCGAGGCCTACGCAAAGTCGCGCACTACCGACGCCGTCGCTCTGCTGGGTAACCTCCGCCCCGCAACAGCTATTCTCGTCGCAGACGCCGAGTCGGACGGGGAGAAGGCCTTAGGAAAGCGTATCAGCCGCACCACCAACTTCACCGACTCGGGAACCGAGTCCGGCTGGAACTCGTCCTCCGATGCGTCCGCGATGCGTGAGATCCCAGTTGACCACGTCGAGTACGGCGATCTCATCCTCATCCGGCCTGGCTCCCTGCCCCCTACTGACGGCGTCATCGTCTCCGGCACGACAAAGTTCGACGAGTCCAGCCTCACGGGCGAGTCGCTACCCGTGACTAAAGGGCCTGGGGATGAGATTTTCACCGGTACCACGAACAAGTCCTCGGCCATTACTGTGCGCGTCACCTCCCTCGCATCCGAGACGATGCTTGAGCGCATTATCAAGGCAGTCAGCGACGCCAGCGGGCGCAAGGCACCCCTCGAGAAGGCCGCCGAACGCCTGACGGGCGTCTTCGTCCCCATCGTCGTCTACATTGCCCTCGTCGTACTTGCCATCTGGCTCGGTGTGACTTTTGGCGGCATCATCGACCCGAGCCACTACAACGGGACAGGCGGCCGCGCATTCTTCGCTCTCGAGTTTGTGATCGCTGTCCTTGTCGTGGCCTGCCCGTGCGGTATCGGCCTCGCTGTGCCCTGCGCCAATGCGGTCGGCAACGGCCTCGCAGCGGCTGCGGGTATCCTCGCCTCCGGCGGTGGCGAGGCTTTCACTAGCGCAACGCAGGTCACGACGATCGCCTTTGACAAGACCGGCACACTTACCATCGGCAAGAGTGTCGTCACTGACGAGTACACTGTCGACGTCCCGTCGCTCGAGAGCACGACCATCGCCCGCGCGCTCCGCGATGTCGAGGCGCAGTCGACCCACCCCCTCGCGGTCGGGTTGACCGAGCACCTCAACGCCTTGGACTTCTCCTCTCCTCTCGAGATTATCGAGACGACAGAGGTCGCTGGTCGGGGCCTCCGCGCCACTGTCGCAGCTGAGGGGCGCGACGGGCTCTCCCTCGAACTTCTGGTCGGCAACGCGGCCCTGCTGACCGAGAACGGCGTCGATATCCCCGCCAACGCGCTCGCCCGGCTCAGCACATGGTCCCACGACGCCAAGTCCGTCGTCGTCGTCGCTGCCCGCGTCGCAGGCGCTCACGCCCCCTTCGCCCTGGCCGCGATGTACGCGTTGGCCGATACGCCGCGCGAGACCACGGCCGGCGCGCTCAAAGCCCTCCGGGAACGCGGGTACCGCGTCATGATGCTCAGCGGTGACAACGAGGTCACGGCGAAAGCCGTGGGCCGGCTGGTGGGCATTGCGCCGGAGGACGTGCTGGCCGGTGTGGGGCCCGAGGGCAAGGCCGCCGCCATTGCCGAGATGCAGCAGGGCACACGGACCAAGCCGCGCGTCTCCTTCTCCCTCGGCTTTGGGCAGTGGAAGCGCACACTCGCCTTCGGGTCCAAGACGGTGCCTGAGCGCGTCATGTTCGTCGGCGACGGGCTGAACGACGCCGTCGCGCTCGCCGCCGCGGACGTCAGCGCGGCCATGGGCCACGGGTCGCAGGCGACGCTGGCGAGCGCCGCGTTCGTCCTGCTCCGCTCGGACCTTGCGGCGTTGCTCACCCTCCTGCGCCTCAGCGTCAAGGTGCGCAACAGGCAGTGGTTCAACCTCTTCTGGGCGTGTGTGTTCAACACCGTGTTCCTGCCCATTGCCGCGGGCGTGTTCTTCCCTCTCGGGTTCACGCTCAGCCCCGTCTGGAGCGCTGTGCTCATGGCGTGTAGCAGTGTGAGCGTCGTGCTCTCCAGTCTGGCGCTGCGGTGGGGCCTGTAGACGCTATGCGTCAGGCTCCTTCCCTAAAATGTATATAACTCTAGAAGCCATATCATTGGCAACCTAATCTAAAAGGATATTACTATAATAGGACAATACTACATGAACAATAATGCAAACAATGGACAATGCAATCTTCCTCCTCTCTGTCTTCCTGTGTTCATGTCGTCGATCACTGACCTCTAGTGCAAATTAATGCTTACCACAAACCGCATGCCATCGCATACGGAAGCAGGCCAAGCAGCATCAGATAACTTCCTGCCAGCCTCCATAGGCGAGGAGGACAGACTGAAGGCACCCGGACCTTTGCCTCGTGCGTTGCAATACATCTGTCAGTGTCCGGTGGGCAATGCAGTGGGCATCAGCCCCGCTCCCCTTACATCCGCGTCGTGAAAGCATCGGAGGTACGGAGAATGACCCACCAAGCCCACCGAGCGCTTATCTCGGTTATCTCAGTTTCGCATTTCTCGTCTACCTTCCTCCACATCGCTACCAGCCACCATCTGCCTACGCTCACACTGGCCCCAAACTTATCACACGACGTGAGGCCCAGAAACAGCTGGAACAAGTGGAAGTTCTCGCCCGCCCCGCTGCTCTGCAGCGCCACTGCACCTCCGGCGGATCGGCCATCTTGGCGAGCGCTGAAATGGTCGACGGGTGATCAGCTGACCGTCTTGGCGGCAGTACGAATCCAACATCCGCTCATTGACATCCGCCTCTATTCAGTTTACCCATATCCTTCGCCACACGACCGACGTCCCATTACACGAGACTCATGTCCAGCTGATCGCAGGTCGGCTCGGAGCGCGTGCCCACCACTCCTGTGCCCCTGCTTGTGGTCTACATCCGCCTCGAGTGGGCATGGGACGTGAACATGCCCCGGATCCCGGATGCACTTGTACACCGCTCACAGCGGCCGTCGCCGTATGACACCGTTCCCTCGCCGGGACATCATGGCGAGATGCTCACAGCCCTGGTGGGAGTACTAATCTGGACGTTGGACCCTCTTCTGCGTCTCCCCACCCTAACCCAGTATGACGGTGGAGAAGCACGAAGAGAAGGGCGCACCCGTCGCTGTCACGACCGTCGACAGCGAGAAGGACATCTATGACGCCACAGACCACCTCGAGACAACCCACGATGGCGACCACGGCATCCGGCGCGACCTCGTGAGTATGACCAAGGCATCACTGACCTCAGCCACCGCGCGTGGTCTCCATGATCGCCATCGCCGGCACCATCGGGACCGGTAAGTCGGCCGTCGCTGTCTAACTCGCCCGCCGACTGACGACAGGTCTCTTCCTCAGCTCGGGCGCGGCGCTGACGACGGGCGGCCCCGTCGGCGCCTGGATCGGATACACGCTCATGGGCTCCGCGGTCGGGTTCATGATGTTCTGTCTGGTACGCGGCCTGTCCCGCCCCGCTGACGCCAGGGCGAAATGTAACCCATCCCCTGGTCCCGCTGACCCCAGGATGTGCTTCGCGCCGAATGTCGGCGCGTACATCGAGATGAGCACCAAGTACATTGGCGAGGCGGAGGGGTTTGCGCACGCCTTCAACGTCATGCTCCAAGTCAGCGTTGGGATGCCGAGCGAAATCAGTGCTGTGGCTGGTGAGCTGGGAGAGAGGCCGAGCTCACGCAGTCCTCATGACGTACTGGGACGACAACGTCAAGCACATGGCTGCGTACATTACGGCCGCGATCCTGATCCTTATCGCGGCGAACCTGGTCGGGGTCAAGTGGTGGGTCCTCGGCCCGCCGGTGCTGACGCCAGGTACGGCGAGATTGAATTCGTCTTTGTAAGTTTCCTGCTGACACCACTGACATCAGGCTTGGATCAAGGTCCTCACGCTTATCGGGCTTATCATCTTCGGCCTGATCGCAAACCTCGGCGGTATCCCGCCCAACCGCGAGTTCATCGGCGGGCGGTACTGGCGTGTAAGGCTGCGCCGAGGCAGACGCTGATGTCAGACCGAGCCGTTCAACGACACCTTCCTCGGTCTCAAACCAGTCAATCTGGCCCGCTTCCTGGGGTTCTGGGCAGTTCTCACTCGCGCGTAAGTCGTCGTACTTGTTACCCAAACCAACAGTTCAGGGCCTTTTCTTATTCTGGAATTGAAACCCTCGCTGCGCTCGCGGGCGAAGCTCACAACCCGCGCAAGACGATGAAGACCGCCGTGCGGACGAGTAAGTTCCCACCCAGGCGGCGCTGAGACAGTCTTCTACCGCATCGTGGGACTGTACATCCTCAGCATCCTCATCATCGGTCTGAACATCTCCCAGCGCGATCCGGCGCTGCTGGACGCAATGAAGGAGGGCGGCGGCACCGCCGCCGCGTCGCCATTCGTCGTCATCTGCCACAGGACCGGCGTCAAGGTCCTCCCGGACCTGATCAACGGTATCGTGCTCACCTCCGCGCTGAGCTGCGGCAACGAGGTCATGTACGCCCAGGCGCGGTTTACAATGGCGCTCGCGCGTAACGGGTGGCTGCCGAAGAGCGTGTTTCTGTACACTACGCGGCAGGGCGTGCCGCTGTACGGCGTGCTCTACGGTGCCGCGACGTGCTGTCTCGCATTCATGGCCTGCTCGGAGGGCAGCAACAGGGTGTTCCTGTGGCTGAGCAACCTCAACGCGCTCTGCGCCATGATGACGTGGACGCTTATCTGCGTCGCCTACGTCCGGTTCTACCACGCCATGAAGGCGCAGGGTGGGTGCGTGGCAGGACGCGCTGACACCAGGCGTGCACAGGTCCAAGCTGACCTTCCGCGGCATCGGGCAGCCGTATATCGGATACTTCTGCATCGCATTCTTCTCGCTTATCATCCTGTTCAACGGGTTTCCCGTCTTCGTCCACGGGTTCAAGCCCAAGGAGTTTGTCGCGGCGTACATCACTCTGCCTGTCGTCTTCGTCGCGTGGCTCGGGTACAAGCTTGTCCGCCGGACGAAGATCAGGCGGCTGGACGACATCGATCTCAGTGCTGGGCCTGCCGCGGCGCTCGCGGGGACCCGGTACGATATCGTTGCCAACACGATGCCCGTGGTATAGCCGGTCATCGAGTGCCGTGAGTTGAGATAAGTTGAAGTTTGAAAAATTAGCAGATAGGTATAAGGCCAATTAGGAGGCCCAGAGATGCAGCCCACGTCGTCGGGTCTTTATCGTTTCTGCGCTGCAGGCGCTGATGAGACCGACTGTTGTCGCTTGACCTGGGTAATACAGGAGCCAGAAGCGAAGTTGGGCTGTGACTAGTTGTCAGTGGTATTCCTGGCAGCAGCTCACTTTACATAACGTTCGGGCGCGTTTCTTCTGCTCCTCGTGAGAGGGCATAAACAGGTAAGTACACATGCAACTGTTACTGGTAGCTCCATCCCCAAAAGCCCTTCCATAACTATATCTAATCCTCTAAGCTCGCGGCGCACGCTAGGGTCTCGTATGTATACGTTTTTCCAACAGGAACATAGGATATTAAAGGCCCAGAAAAACTAATTACCCACTCTTGACCTTCGCGGCCCTCTTCATTCCCCGGTGGAGCGCCTCAACACCCTCGCGGAGCGCGGGGGTAGCGGACGGGCTAACACCCGCCACGTTGCAGTACGCGTGGATGTGGCCGCGGACAAGCTGGAGAGTCACATCAACGCCCGCGGCCTTGAGCTTGTCGGCGTAGTCGATACACTCCTCGCGGAGCACGTCGAACCCGCCGACAGCAATGTGCGTCGGAGGCACGCCCTCGAAGTCGTCCTCCAAAAACGGCGAGAGGCGCGGGTCCAACAGGTCTGCGGGGGTATTGACCAGCTGGTCAATGTACCAGTGGACATCCTCCAAGGTGAGCATGTACCCCTTTGCGAATGTCGTGTACGTCTTGCGGTTGACATCGAGGTCGGTGCAGGGGGAGAGGAGGAGCTGGAAGTCGGGAGGCTGGACGCCGCCCAGCCTGTGCGCCTTGGCCGTTTCGTTGCACACCACGGCCGACAGGTTGCCGCCTGCCGAGTCGCCCGCGACCGCCACGAACCGGCCCCACTCCTTATGTTGGCGGACGTACGTGTACGCGTCGATCGAGTCCTCGAGCCCGGCCGGGAACTTGTGCTCCGGCGCAAGGCGGTAGTCGACGGACACGACGCGCAGGTCGGTCCAGTTCGCAATGCAGCGGCACACCGAGTCGGTGCTGTACAGCGTGCCCAGGGCAAAGCCGCCGCCGTGGTAGTACACAACCGTGCCGAGCTCCTTGCCCGGGACGTTCGAGTACACGCGGGCGGGTACACTGCCGGAGCGCGTGGGGATCTTGATGTCCTCGATGTACTTGACCGGCAAGGCGCGGGAGAAGACGTACGACTTCGAGTCGAGCTCGCGGCGCAGGTCGGCGACGGGGAGATCGTGGCCGTTGTCCGGGAGGTTGTTGAGGACGCGCAGACAGAGCTGGACGTCGACGTTCAGCGTGTTGCCGTCAATCACCACTGGCCGGCCGGCGAGCAGCCGCTGCAGCCACGGCGGGAGGCCGCAGAGCGTGCGCACGAGCTTCCGGGCAAACTTGTCTGAGAATGTGGGTTTGTATGTCATGGCCGGCGTGGACGTGGGCACCGTCTAGCATCGCAGCCGCTATTTAAACTGCAGGAATGCCGGTGACCGGCCTCGGGCGACCATCCTGGTCCCCACTTATGCCCCACACACTTTATCTTTGAGCTTCACCGGAGGTCCCCCGGGGCACGAGTGCTCGTCCTCAGCTGAACGGACCCGTACTCACTTCGTGCAATCCTCGCTCGGCGCTGGAGAGTGTCGCCCGGTATGATCGAAGCAAGTTTGGCAGATCCCCGGGTTCGCTATTCGGTCAGTAGAGCTCCGAGAAGCCTTCCCTGCAGATATGCAGATATAGCGATAAATTGCCCCCTGCTAACAAGCTCGAAGCTTGACGTCTACTCGGGCAGCGCCACGGCCAGCTCGGGGATGGACAGCTTGGACACTCCCGCGGCGATATGCGCGATGGCCGCTCTTGTAATGTGGCGCAGTGGCGTGCGGCGGCCGCGTGCTGTTGCTGGCCGACCCCACGAGCCTCCACTCTGGGTGTAGGAGTGCCCGATGTAATGCCCGCCTCGGTCAGCGGAGTGGTACAGTGGGTGTGGTCGCGTTTGATCATCACGTCGCCGGCAAGGTATAAGGTATGCCTGTGCACGGGCCGACGACGTTATTGACCAGGGTGGCGACGCGTCCGCGAGCCTGCACCACAACACTGCCGGCCTCAGCACCAGTCTCCCCCACTTCTTGGCAGGCTCCTGGGCCTAGCTTCACTCTGTGTTCGCGACCGACCGGCCTCATCGGTGACGACGGTCGCCTCAGAGATAAGATGGCCGCCGGACGACGTGCGCTGCCCGATGCGCACGCGGCACAACTCGGTCGCGAGCATAGGGGACGAAGGTCGCGGGGTCCGGGCTTCCACGCTCGGAGGAGTGTCATTGCAATGCGGTGCGCCAGCGTCCGTGTGTCGCCCTTGATGGATGCAAGGGGCCAAGAGGAGTAACTTGGATACTGCCATGAGGAGTTGTAGTGACAGCTCTGAAACAGATGACGACGAATAGGCCAACAAGGCAAGGAGATCAATAAGCCTGTGCCTTTGAAAACAGCAACTCACGTTCCCGCGTTCGTACTTGATCCGAAGACCTGTGGGAGACGAGCTGCGACGACAAGTACAGCTATGGACAATGCGACCAACCGCATTCGACCACGTCCGCCAGCTCTCGAAACGTTGGCCAATACGTACTTAATGTCGCAGGATTTGCGTTGTGTAACCATGCCACAATTAGAGACACTGCCAAACCATACACATTGAGATTATCTACATCCGTCTAATGTAACAGGATCACGTCATGAGCTTGGCATTGAGCCGCCGCAGCTCCTGCGGGGTAAAGCGCAGAATGACGCTGAGCACGCGCACGAGGTTGGGCCGCATCTCACGATGCTCGAGGAACTGCAGAATCACGTTCCGCAGATATTCGAGGTTGACCTCCTCCTCCTCCGGCTTCGGCGACGTCGTAGTCGGCGACGCGGGAGCGGGCGCCGGCGCGCCCTGCGGTTGTTGCTGTTGCTGCCCCTGCTGCTGCGCCCAGTACCCAACGCCGGGCCCGCGCTGCCGCTCCAGCAGCTGCGCCGAGCTCTGGACTTTGCGCAGTTCCTCCCGCAACGTCCTGTTCGTCGCTTTCAGGCGTTCCGCATGCGCCCTGCTTTCCTCCAGCTGCGCCTGGACGCCCTGCGCGGCCCCCTGTGCGCCGGCCAGTTCCTCCCGTGCCGCCTTCTCCGCCTCGGCGGCGAGCGTAACGCCGGCCCGCGCCTCGTCGACCTCGGTACGGAGGCTCGCGAGCTCGCGCTCCAGGTCACGCCGCGTCGCGTCCGCCGCGTCGATGCGCGCATCCCGCTCCTTGCGCGCTGTGGCCGCGTTCGCCGCCTCCTCCTCCTTTGCCGCGAGGGCGGCGCGGAGGCCCTCAAGCTCCCGGACTCGCTGAGACAGTTTCGCCGCCCAGTCTTCTTCGAGTTCCGTCCGTTCCCGTTCGAGGGCGCGGACACGGGCGCGCAGGTCCGAGAGGCGCGCTTCGGCGCGCGAGTCGGCCTCGGCGAGCAGCCGCTGGACCTCCGCCGCTCCCTGTCCCCGCGAGGGCGAGGAGGAGCGTGAGGGCGTCGCGGACCGGCTGGGGAGGCGCGGCGCGTCCTCGAGGAGCGCGACGCGCTCGCTCGCTTCCCGCAGCTGGAATTCCAGCTCGTTCGTGCGTCCCCTCAGTGTCTCCATCTCGCCACGTGCTGCCTCTGCCTCGGCCTGGCGCGCCTCGATCGTCTCGAACTGCCGCGCATTCGTCGCCTGCAGCTCCTTCACGCTCGCCTCGAGGGCGGTGAGTTTGGTCGTCTTGGCCGACAGCTCCTTGGCATGTCCCGCCTGTCGTCAGCGACACACGCATCCCAGCTCACCTTTGTCGTGATCATCTCAAGCTCCCATGCGCCGCGCTTCGCGGCCAGGTCCTTGTCCGCACGCTCCTTGATACCCGAGACCTCTCTTTCGAACCCCTTTCGTAGCATCGTCACCTCGCGCTCCTTCTCCGCCTTGATCTTCTCGACCTCCTCGTTTGCCCGCGTGCGCTCCGCGCGCGCCTCGGCCAGCTCCTTCGCCATCTCCTCCTTCTCTTTCTCGACCTTGACGTTCTTCTGCCGCACCGTCTTGAGCAGGGAGATGGCCTTGGTCCGCTTCTCCTCCTCCTCCTTGGCTGTTTGCTGCGCCCTGTTCAGGTCGGACCTTAGCTGACCCATCTGTACGGCGTCGCCAGCTTTCGCATTCAGGTTCGTCTCGGCCGCCGCAAGCTGCTGCCGCAGCTTGGTGATCAGCTCCGTCTGCGAGGATCCCTCCAAGCGGTGCGTGTCGCGCAGCTCCTCCATCCGCGAGTCCTGGACTGCTGTCAGACCAAGTCGGTCAGGGCAAGGTACTCACGCTTCAACCTGTCTTGCAACCGCTTAAGCTCATCATTGAACATGTCCACCTTGGAGGTCACCATTCTGACCCATCCCTCGAGCGCATCTGTGTCTCCTACACCGCTAAGCGGTGTGAGCTCCTTGAAGACCTTGTTTGCGGCGTGTGTGTGCGTAAGGAGCTCCGTGTAGCGTCTGGACAAGTCTGGGGTTAACGTCGGGGGAGCCCGGAAGAAGCTCACCTTTGAAGCGGCGCTCAGAGTCCTCCAGCCGCGTAGCAACGTCATCGTCGGCTGTGGCCAAGGGGGGGATGACTGCCGCGACTGTAGTCGTTGGTGACTTGGGTGATGTGGGTGATGTGAGCTGGGGGGACGGGGCCTTGGGGGAAGCGGCCTTGGGCGTGGCACTCTCGGTCTCCGGGGCGACGACGATAGGCTTAGTCTCGGGCTTGGAGTCTGGGGACTTGGGCTGGTCTGCGGCCTGCGCTACTGGTGTAGATGCGGCTTCTTCAGAAGCGGACGCCAACTCAGCCTTTCCGACTTCAGGCTCGGGTTTCTCTGCCTCAGTCTCCTCAGGCTTCGCCGTTGGCTCCTCCTTTGCCTCTGCCTCGATCTTCGCCTGCGCCTCAGCCTTAGCAGCCGCACCCTTCTTTTTCTTCTTCTTGTTCTTCTTCTTTCCTCCCCCACCCACAACAGGCGTCGTCACGACCTCGTTAACCTCCTCGGCCTCCCCTTCCGCTCCTGCCTCTCCCGCCCCTTCGTCCTCCTTCTCCTCATCAGATTCCGCCGGCATCTCCCCCGACACAGGCATTGCAGGCGCCTCCTCTGGTGGTGCAGGCATGCCCGGTTCAGAGGCCCCCGGCGCTATTTGGGAGCCTTGTGAGACCGCCCCCGCGTCCACTTCAGCCTCATCCTTCGTCGCAGTCACGTCCTCCGCCTGCGCCAGGGCCGTAGACGCTCCATCCGCGGCGCCAGCGCTCGCCTCTTCCCTCTTCTCATCCTGCGCCGCCCGCTCCCCAGCAGCCTCCAACGCCCCCTTCTCCTCCTTAACCCCGAGGGCCGAGAAACTCGCGCTCCGCGCAACACCTGGCCGCTCGAGGTCCAGAGAGCTCGGCCGCCCGCCCTCCAGGCTCGCGCGGTACGTAAAGTTCTTCCGTAACCCCGCCAGAGCGCTTTCCGCGAGATGCGACGCGGCAGTGTACGCCGTGGGCGAGGACGGCGACGCGCCGGCTACGTCCGTCTTGAGGGGCGAGGTCGGGGCTGCAACTGTGGGCTCGGCCCCGTTGGCGGAGGGGGCTGCGGTTCTCGGCGCACCTTGGCCAGCGCCGGGGGTGCCGGGTCGCGAGGTTGGCGCGCTGCCTGTCGCTTGGGCTGCGCTCAGCGCGCGCGCCTGGAGCGAGGAGCCGGTAGCTTCGAGCTGGGTGACGGCCGCTTTGAGGCGGTCGGAGAGGCTCACGCCGCTGAACATGGCGGGCGGCGTGGAGATGATAAGTTGAATGTACTGTGGTGATGGCGATGGCAAGGGGGGTGAGGGGTAGGCATGGCCACGCCTCCACTCATGACGCCAAGAATTATGTAATCACACGTGCCTGTCACGTGACAAGGCTGCACGGTTGAAAAGCTGGTGGCGTGGTGGCCCTTCCCCGCTCGGATTACCTCATCATTGACGCGACAGTGCATTCACGCAACAATGCATTCGACGCTTACGCGCGTCGCAACGACTTAGCGTCCATGGTACAAACGAATCAATCCCGGGTAGTAGTAGAGAAGTATAGATGGCCGGTATGCCGATGCTACTGTTCACAGTTGAGGGGAGACTGGCCGAGGCCACGCCTCAGCGACCGCGCGAGCGCCCGCGCCCGCTTAGTATCGATATGTAGCCGCCTGGGCGTAGGGGCTTGCTGAGCCGGCGCTCGAGTCCGTTGGGCGGCCCGAAATGGCAAAGTCAGACCCGCCGAGGGGGTTGAACGATGCCGGTTCGCTTGCTCCGCGCTGGACGTCGGCGTAGCCGTGGTTGCCGTGGTCGCCAGCATAGCTGCCGTGGGGCGGGCTGTCCTGAGTAGGGTACTCGGGGAAGTATGAACCACCCGCTCCAGGCTGGGGCGGGTATCCCGTCGCGGCCCAGTCGCTCCGTGGAGTGGAAAAGTCGTTGTAGTCGCCCCTTGCGTAGGCGTCGGCGCCGTACGGGTCGTTCGTGTAGCCGTACTGAGTGGTGCCAGCGGGGCCTGCGGTGAAGTCGTGCTGGATGTCGCCGACCAGGGTGGCGTCCTTGTCGAGCTCGGTGACAAACTGCTGGCGCTGGCGCTCAGCCTCGGCGTCGCGGGCCATGGTCTTCTCGAAAAAGTCGTCGCCCATGTCTCCGTTGTTGGGGGTAAAGTCGATAGGCTGCATGCGCTGGTCAAAGGTCTTGCTGGGACGGAGCTTCCACTTGCGGAAGAGGGTCCAGGCGATGGCACCGACACCAATGATGACGGCACCGACGATGAGGGCGATCAGAACACCCTTGGGCATGGGCGGCTTGTCCGGCTCACTCTTGCCTGTGCCGGTTGGTGTGACAGAACCGGAAGGCGCTCGGGAGCCGCTCACGGCCGACTTGCTCATGGACTTGGAGTTGGTGGGGTTGAATGAGGCCCCGCTGGTCCGCGAGCCAACGACGGTTGCGTCGGATGTCGCAGTGACGGCGGCACTAGAGGCCCCGCCAGTCTGGGAAGCTGGAGCAGGTCAGCCATCTGCAGCCATGAGGTTTGTGCGGCGCTACTGCCACTCACCAACAGCAGAGTCGGAGGTAACGGGACTGTTCTTGGCAGTATCGGTGTTCTCGGGTGACGAGGAGGATGTAACGGTCGGCGGTTTGCTGGTGTCGGAATTGCCAGCGGGTGCGGACGGCGAAGGTTCCTTCGACGGCGGTTGAGTCGTAGTCGGGGTTGGCTGTGTGGTCGTAGGGGGAGGCGAGTTGGAGGGTGAGGCGGATGGACTGGTGCCACCACCAGTACCACTACCAGTACCACCACCGCCAGTGTCGCCGGCAGCAGCAGCGGCAGCGCCGTTACCGGAGGGGCCCTGACGCTCAATCAGACGAGCATGGTGCCGCCTGTGAGTGTTAGGGACGGAGCCGCCCGGCATGGCGTGGGCGAGGACGAGGGGGAGGAGGACAAAAGCGGCGGCGATGCGCATGGCGCTCTAGTTGCGGTGTCGCCTGGGGGGGGGTATTGTATCAGGTTGGAACGAGTAAAGGAGTGGAATTGACAGGCAACTTTGCGCGTCGGAGTTGGACGTTCGGACAAGATCAAAAGAGAGACAGAGTTGTGAGGTGATGTGAAGATGTCTCGGGGTGGAGTCGGAGGGGGGGGGGGAGGGTCAAGAGGGAGTGATTGGTCAATGGATGCGAGAGGGAGGTAGGTAGGGAGTGAGGACAATGAGAGATGTTGGAGGTAAGAAAGGAGCGTGGTTGTTGCAAACGGGTTGCAGGGTGAAAGCCGGGGGAGGTGAACTGTGCGTTCGTTTGGTTGGTGAATGGGGGGATCGGGAATGGGAATGGGGGGATAAAGAGCAATGCAGAGAGAGGGAGAGAGTAAGAGAGTAAGAGAGCAAGAGAGACGAGTGCACCAACACCAATGAATGTCGAGGCGTCGAGGAGCTTGTCGAGGAGCGAACAAGAGCGAGGTAGGGGGTCGGAGGGCAAGGGCAAAAGGGCTACCCCGCGCGGGCGGTGGGTAGCCTGGGTGGCCTGGGTGGCCTGGGTGGAATGAGATTACGACCAAAGTGGCCAAAGTGGCCCGTGTGGTACGAATCGAGCCTCTTGACCCTCAAAACTCTCCTCCTTGGTTTGACTTGATCTGGCTTGACGCGACTTTGACCTGGCTTGGCTTGACCTGCCTTGAACTGCCTTGACCTGTCTTGACCTGAAGGGAGTAGTTGAACAACAAACGAAGAGAATGAAAAGAAACGCGGCTTTGCTGTTGTTGCTGTTGTCGCTGTTGTCGCTGTTGTCGCTGTTGTCGCTGTTGACAAATTACATCCACAGAGAGACCTTTTGTGACCTCGACCGACTACTCTCTACGCGTACGGTGGTACGGTGGCACGAGCTGGCACGAGCTGACCGGGGCTGACTGGACTTGCTGGACTTGCTGGACTTGCTGGACTGCTGGTAAAGACGACGACATGAGTGATCACCGCCAACAACTCAAATCCATTCAACGCGCCCGAGACCCTTCTTTACTCCCTGAACCCCAGACCACCTACCCTGAATCTCCCCCCTGCGCACGGTGAGCGTGTCTCGGATGTAGCCAAAGCTTACACCCTGCGTTTTTCGTCTTTCTTCGTCGCCTTCCCTCCCCGACCACCTTGCTCTCATTCCTTAATTCACCCGCCCACCCTCGGGAACCTGGCTCAAACTGGCACACTCGGCACATTCGGCACAACCTGGCACCCGGCACACCCGTAGAATCATTCTGGACCCGCGTACATATACCGTATTGGTCTTACCTCGTCTCGTCCATGCTGTTCACACTTTCGCGACTTCTGTGTTATCCTGCTATGCCGTTATGTCGTTGTAGATGTTCGGGAGCCCCTCTAAAACCACGTCTCGAGTATTCATGTTCTTAGACAAGAACCCTTGCTTTCTACTTGCACCGGGCTGGGTAACACCCTCTTTCTTTCATCCCCTCTTCCCGCGCACCCTTTGATTGCTCCTACCATCCCGACGCACTGCCCTCTGCCCCTCTCATCCTCCCTTTCACCTCTATCCTCTTTTAGCTTCCACAACCCCCAATTTGGCTCCAACCTGACTCCATCGCAATCCTTCGGCCTCCTTCGGTCTTTCCGTGCTTCGGCGTCTTTGGTGTTTCGGCGTGCTCACAGCGTGGCAGTCGCGTTCCGCACCACACGACTTCTTCAGGGCTCATTACGTACGCGTCACACAACTCTGGGGCCACGTGGAGCGCGTCATGATGTTATGGTGATCGTGGTGATGGCGTTGAACAGCCCACACGATGGTGCAACTCGCGCTCCCGCTCAGAAAACTGACGTCTTGGCACCCCATCTTTGGCACAGCTGTGCTGGACAGCTTGAATTGGCGGGTGGGCTCCGCATTGAAATCGAGACTGAACATGGCCTTACATGTGGTCACTTGAACCCTCCGTAGGGGATGTTTCTGTTTCGGTCGTCAGAACATGTTTGTCACAAGTTTAACAGCGCACCATGCCATCACCGTCATGAGGGGAGGGCAAGTGCTCTTCCGTTCCATTGAGAGATGTGTCCCTCAGACCATCTCGGCCGTACACCCCACTGTGCTGTATGAGGCCGGATAATCGCCGTGACAACTACGCCTGCGGTTGACGACACTCGTCGCTGACTGCTCATCTCATTCAGTGTCCGTCGTGGTCACTTTTGCCTGGCCGCAGCCGAGCCCAGGCCATTTCAGAGACTACAGTTGAACTATTTTGGTAATTGTCCTACTTCGGTATCCTGAGCCTTGAATGTGGTCCGTGAAGCAATTCACAATTGAGTGCTGAGCATAGCTCAGCACGTGTGCGGCTACGTTCAATGGCCGGTGCACACGGTCGTAGCGCGCGTAGCGAGGCGATGAAGACAGACACAGAGGCCGACGGGAGAAACGTACAGGGACATACTGGGAAGATGGACAGAGTGGGCAGGAATTTGAAGGAGTGGGGTCGGGTGAGAATGAGAGAGTGGGGCAGTTGTCATCTGAGGAGCGGTTGCCATCTTGAGGAGAACAAGATGTGATCGTGACCGAGATTAGGATTGGGCGGATCACATTGAGGCACGCATTAGACTTTGTTGATTCCTCTAGCAACCTACATCTATGCACCTATGCGCAACGGCACAATGATTGCACAACGAGCTCAGCCACATGCACCTCGCACTCATCATACACCATCCATTCACTGCCCACTCACTCTCTCTCCGTCGCCCGCGACCCGCTCTAGACTGTCGCCGGCCCACAATATCCGATCTGGACCAAGGCACTGTTAATTATGAATCGCCCAGGGCGGGAAAGCAGATGAAGCGCCTCGTCGAGTTGGTGGCGTCGATTCCAAGGTTAGCGCTCACAATCAACCGTACCCGACAAGCGACCTCTTCCCATTTGCCGTTGTTGTCTCGGATTCTATCCCGATGCAAACCACGAAAACCAAGTGAACGTAAAGACAAATCGACAACACCACGTCTTCCAGAAACATAAAAGCCTTTCACGACATTTACTACGACTCACGCATCGACGTTGAAGCGATAAATACCCCAGCTCCCCGAGGGACCTGCGATCGCGATTGGATACAGTGACTATCCGACGTATTCCACATTCCCTACCCCACCTTCGATAGCTTCTGGCTCCCTGCGACCCTCTCTTCGTTTCTTCTCTGGGCTGGCACGAAACTATGGCCCCCAGGCATGCTAGGGGATACAGCCTCGCGGAGGGATCTAGGCAAGCGTCCCGCTCAGCCTCGGCGGGCCCCTCACGGCCGCGTTCCAACACTGCCACGCTGAGAGGCAGCGTCTCGTCCGTGAGGGGATTTAAGCAGTCGGATCCTACAGCCACTTCACCATCCTCACCGCCCCTCTCGCAAGACCTGGACAAACACCTGGACAAACACAAACGACATCGGAGTCTGAGCCGCGGTCCGCAGGCGACACAGCATCTCACCTACCTGGGCGCCGCGAGGCAGTTTATCTCACTAGCGTTCCGACGTCTGGTGCGGTCCAACCGCCTTGCCGTCCTCTTTGCTGCGCTACTCCTCGCCTCGCTGTTCTGGTTTCTGAGAGATGAGGACGAACCACTGGGGATCCTCCAGTGGCCGGGACGGCAACGGCCCGAACCAACTTGCCAATTCATGTCCACGTTGGACGCTTACCACCGCGACCTCGAACGACTGCGTGCGCAGTTCGGCAACGTCCGTCTGCCGACTCGGAGAGACTTGCGCGCCCAGGCGAGAGCGCAAAAGCAGGTTCATGCTCATGCTCCCCCCCAGACCCGCGCCGACCACAGCCACCAGACCCCCAATCCCCATTCCCAACACACATTCTCCGACACCGGGCACCTTGTGCTCTCGGACGACCCCGACGCGCCCCATCCCATTCCCCTCCTCCTAGCTCTTGGCGAAGAACGGTGGGAGGAGCTCCTCGCGTCTCAAAGCACCACCCTCGCCGAAGCTGTGGCAGAGTATGAGCGGCGGTATGGGCGGAGGCCGCCGCGAGGGTTCGACAAGTGGTGGGAGTTTGCAGTGGAGAACGACGTGGTCCTACCCGACGAGTACGATCGGATCAACTTGGACTTGGCGCCGTTCTGGGCATTGCCAAAGGATGAATTGCGAAAGCGGCTGGAGTGGGTCGAGGACATGCCAGAGGTGTTCATTCTGGACGTGAGGAATGGGAGTGTGACCATCGACATTAAAGACGAGGGGGGGCTCGAGTGGGATGGTACGAGCTCCCGCGCGAACGAGACGGCCGAGTGAGTACCTGACGCGCAGCTGACTTGTAGCCCGTGACTGACGGCAGGCTGCTTGAGAGTTTTGCGCAGTACCTCCCGGACTTGAGAGCGACGTTCTCCATCTTTGACCAGCCGCAGATTTATCTCTCATGGGCACGGCGTGACAGCTTGGTCAACTTGGGCCTGCGAGGAGCGCACACCTCTCATCTGTCGGAAGTCGACGACGGGCGTGTGCGCCTTTCCCGCTCGTGCGCGCCCGACAGTGCACTTCGCACGAACCCCGACGCGTCTGAGGGCAAGAGCCTCGTCTACGACGGCGGCAAAGCCGGCGATCTCTGCAAGAACCCCTACATTGTTCCGTTGCACGGACTGACGATCGAGCGGCACGAGCCGGACTCGCACCCTCGTCCACATACCCAGCTCCTCCCCCTCTTCTCTCACGCCAAGACCAGCATCAACTCCGATATCCTCATCACCCCGCTCGAACAGTTCGACCTGTACCATACGCGCGATAAGGCATGGGATAAGAAGAGGGATCCGCGATTGGCGTGGCGCGGTTCGCCTACGGGTATTTCCATGATGAGCAACGGCGTCGAATGGCGCAACTCCCATCGATGGCGGCTGCACCTGTTTGCGAATAATGCTAGCCAGGAGCTCGCAGAGTTCATGGTGCCAGTCCTCCGCAATAGTTCTGATGGAGGTAAGCTGGGCGTGACGACCGAGGTCCAACCGGCCGACAAGATTGCCAACTGGTTCTTCAACATGCGGCTGAGCGGTGGACCATTGCAGTGCGATGAGGAGGACGGGACCTGCGACGAGATGAAGTAAGTGGGCAGTCATTTCCTTGCTGACGACAGCGACGAGATCCGGTGGGCGCAATACCAACCTCCCAAGAACACCCAGGAATCCAAGTTCCTCCTCGACATTGACGGGAATGGGTGGAGTGGCCGCTTCCGCCGTCTCATGTCGACCAACAGTGTCGTGATCAAGACTGGGATCTTCACCGAATGGTTCCAACCCCACCTGATCCCGTGGTTCATGTACATCCCCTCCAAACTCGACTTTTCCGACTTGGCGGATATCATGGCCTTCTTCACGGGGTCCCCGAACACGCCGGATCTCGCGTTCGACGAGACTGCCAAAGCGCTGGGACACAACGGCAAGTGCTTCGTCCATCGCATGTTCCGCTATGCCGATCTACAGGCATACATGCTTCGCCTGTTCCTCGAGTATGCGCGCATCATCGCGCCGGAGGGCGCTGACATGGACTTGCACCTCGAAGTCGACGAGGCCGACGAAGCCGGGGGCCACTACGTCAACGATGCCCAAAGCGGCGACGTCGATGCTGCGGAGAGTGATTCAGTCAGCATCGATGGTTTGGGCGCCAATATGGAGCCAGCCGAAATAGTGCAACTCGATGGGCAAGACGAGCCATATCAAGACGCCACGCGGGAAGCTGCATCAGCTCCGGCTGAGATTGAGACGCCGGAAGTGTTCCCGCAGTGATCGATGCAAGAGGCGGCGGTGGTGGTGGCGACGCACGTGCAGTTTCTCCTCCCGCGTGCTGCCCCGCGACGACCGGCAAGGAATCTGGTACGGATGACGGCACATTGGACGAGCAATTTGGACAATTGGGCAAGTGAAAGCGTGACGTGCCAGAGGAACAGGAGGGACAGGGGAGACAGGAGAGACACAGGAGAGACACAGGAGAGACAGGGGGCCCAGCGAGCCGGAAGCGTTGAGTTAAACGTCAGGGCAGGCACGCGGGGGCGAGGGAGTGAGCATGAGCTTGTGGGCTAATGATCTGCATTATTGGTGCGAGGAGATGCGTACATACCTGAGTAGTACATACACTTTAGTTTGTTGTTGTAGTCGTACTGTAGTAGTCACGGGGACTTGGACTAAGGACTAGCATAAGATGCTATGTATGAGAATGGATGACGCGGAGGGGGGAGGTCGACCAGGTCGACGAGGTCAACGAGGTCAGACAAAAGTCGATAGTAGTGAGTAGTCCATACTGTAGTTGGCTTGGCTTGAAATTGGTTTCAGTCGGAAATCGGGACGCGTCATGGCCCTGATCACCCAGGGCAAGAGGGCGTAAGGGGCCGTAGGAGAGGGGGAGGCGTTCTCTCTCCCCCTGTCCAACGCACAGACCATGCAGACCAGTCGTGCAATACCATTAGAATAATAATCATAATCAACAATAGAGTGTAATACGCCTCTTGAGTTGAATTACACTTTCTAATCCACTTTCCTTAATTGAGTCCTGCAGGCAACCACCACCACACCCTTCTTTGGTCGTCTGCTTCGCATCGTTGATTTCGTATCGTTCATTCGTCTTTCTTCCCAAGAGTAGTAGCAGTAGTCGTTTGTAGTTTATTGTCGACGAAGACCACTCTCGACGACATCCCTCGACATCCCTCGTTCCCTTTCTCACCCACGCGCACTCCATTCACCAGTCACTCCCTCGTTCGTCCAAGCCCACTCTCTCTCACTCCGTCTCTTGCTCTCTTGCCCTCTCGCTCGCTCACTCTCTTCAGTTCCGCAACTCCCCAACTCCCTTCTGTCTATCTTTCCCCAGACCTCAGCCAGCGCCACCGCCGCCCCCGCCGCCACCACCGAGGTCACTACCATTCCGTCACCTCTCTAGGTCACTCTTCTTCTCTCATTCCTACCCCCACCTCCCATTCCCGACCCCTCCGTCATCTCCTCCCCCCTTTTCCTCACACGATCCCTTACCACTAAACCTCTTCAGAGGAGAAGGCCACAATGGTCTCGCTCTTCTCCATCTTCTCATCAAAGAAGCGACCCAAGACCGAAGCCCGTCGTCCCGTCTCCCCTTCCTCCCTCAAGCGAGCCCGCTCCGTTCGCGACACCAACAAGGCCCAATTCAAGGTCAATGCAGCCAGAAGAGCAAGCAGTGAAGGACTGGGCCGCGCATCCTCCAAAAGGCTGAAGGCCACTCCTTCGCTACTATGCACTACGGCCCCAGCCTCGACTCCAGGTCTCTCCCTCCCCGTGCCGGTCCCACCACCGCGTATCGACATATCACTCCCGTTTGAAGCCAGTGCCTCATCGGACGAGATCGATGCCAGCCTCGGACTCGACGGTGTCGGGCGCACCCCGATTCTCCTGCCTTTCGAACGCCGGACTCTCGATGCGCAACGGTACACCCCGGCCGACCTGCAGGCATTGTGGGAGTGGCTCGGGCCAGAGTTCTCAACAAGAGGTAGGTCTTCCCGTCAGCTCCCTCTCCGAGCATTCATGCAGAGAGAACTAAAATTCCGGTCTCCCTTGTTCTTGGGCACGGGCCCGTCATCCTCGGAAGCTGACACGACAGGAGCCGAGACTGTGGGTATTATGCTTCCCCGCCGCCTAGAGACGAGCAAGGACCGCCAACGCCAACTCGTCTCCTTGTTTGTCCTCGCCCGCCGACCAGATCTCGCCGACAAGCTCCCTTCCGTCACGGGCAGATACCCCACAGTTCCCGCGGAGCTGGAAGCAGACGAATGGAAGTCCCGCCTGATCGCTGTGGTAAAGGACACTTCCAATCCCGCCGACCTCGCCGAGGTCCTCAAGACCATTGTGCGCCGATTGGCACCCTCCGCGCGCCCGATCATTGACCAGACGACGTATATCCGCTTCGTGCAACAGGAACATGCGGCGTCGTACCCCCGCGTCGCGTACGCCACCATGCTGGTTCCACACCTGTCGGATGATGTCGTCGGTTTCCTCGGAGCGCTGTTTGAGGTCGTTGCGGCGATCGCGTTACATGCTGAACAGAACTCTATGAGCGCAGGGAGACTCTGCCACCTGTTCGGCTGGTGGTTGCTCGGCTCCATGCCGGACGGAACGACGAGCTGGAACGACCTGTACGAGGCGTATCGCCTCGCAGGACAGCGCGCCGAGCACCTCTTCTACGCCCGCATTCGCTGGCAGACTACACAGCAGAAGATGCCCAGACGCCTAGTCCAGCTTATCCTCTCCTACCCCTTTGGCGAGTCGTCGGCGTCGTCAGAACATCTCCCCATGCCACCCGCTTCGACATTTTCCCGCAACGTGCTCCACGTCACTCTCGGAACTGATTCTGCCCTTCCGATCGGTACTGACCCGGACAAGGTCCTCAGTGACGCGCTTATCGCGAAGCTGGATGACGGTGTCACGGCCCCGACGTGGCAGGCAATTCGTGGGGAAGGGGATAACGCTGTCACGCTCGATTCGGTCCTGTCCACCTATTCACGAGAGTTCCTGGGCGAGCTCGCAGTCGCGAAGGGGCTCGACTTTGCTACCCCTCCAGGATCACCACGTTTGGCCGAGGATGGGTTCGACAGCGGCTCGCCTGGTCGCCGGCGTTCCATGTCGTGCGAGATTCCCCGTCTGGACGCAAAAGCTATCGGTGCCAAGTTGGAGAGCCCCAGCCTGAGCCCATCGGTCTCCGGTGTGGGCCGCCAGCGCTCGGCTACCAACCTCAGCCCGCCACGAACGTCACCATCGACACCCCCGCAGTGGGACGACTTCTTACAGAGCGGCTTCGGCGAAACGTCGAATGGCGTTCGTGACCTCTCGCTGAGCTTGAAACAGCCCACTACACCACAGCAGCAGAGACTCTCTGCTGGGTCTGCTGTCTCTGCTACGTCGGCGGCCTCTGCCAACTCGCAGCTCCGCATCCCGACGCCCAAGAAGCGCGTCATATCCGAGGGCAAGGCGACGACAAGCTATGTCATCTCGTCCGAGGAGGTCGTCGAGATGGATGACGGCTTCATCCACTTCGTCGAGGACGCACAGCTCGACCCGGTGGCATCGGCGTCGTGGCCACGCTTCGCGCTCGTTCAGCTCTCCCAGCCGCTCCAGACGAACGCCGATCCTATCGACTGGCTCCTGGTCACAGTCAAGAAGCGTGAGATCAGGCGGCCTCCATCGATCGATGAGCCGCTTCCGGACCTGCGCTCACTCGACCCCCTCCGCCCCTTCTCGCCCAGTACTGGCGAGAGCGGCCACTCCCGCTTCAGCTCCGCTTTCGGCTTTGGGAGCCTGGCCAACAAGTTTCGCCGCAAGTCGTACTTTCCCGATGCGGCGATGCACACTGCCCCAACGCGCTCCCGCTCCCTTCAGCCGATAACGTACCCAACCAAGAAGCGCGAGTCGAGGCACATGTCCAAGGGGTCTGGTGCTTCCGACGCACCAACCGAGTACACCATCGGCGAGATGGGTGAGATTGTCAAGATTCCCAGTCCTTCTGCCTCGCCCCCTGTGTCCCCCGGACTCGCACCACCCGTCATCCCCACCGACCCGGCTCTGGCGCGGTCCTCGCCCTCCGACTGGGTGTACCTTGGCGAAGGAGGTGCGCACGTCGTTTTCCGCTACCGCGGATCGGACCCTTCACTGCAGGGCCGCGCCATGCGCCTTATGAAGGCTGCCGAGACTGGTGCGCCCGGTACGGACCTGCGCCACAAGTGGGCGGACGATCTTCTCCCGCAGCTCGTGCCCTCGTCCCTGCTTGCCGAACCCAAGTCTGTGCAGGTGGACGAGAAGTGGACCCGCGCGATTGTGACGCCTACAGAGCTTATGCGCCCAGCCGACCGGCGTGCGGACGGCGGTGCGCTCGCCGACATTGTGGACTACACCCGTCCGGCCCAGCTCATGGACGACCTTACCTGCGGTCTCTCGGGCGAGAAGGTTCTCGCTATCGAGATCAAGCCCAAGTGGGGCTTCCTCCCGCAAGCGCAGCACCTCACCCCACCCGAGTCGATCCCCATCAAGACCAGGAACTGCCGCTACTGTCTGCACCAGCACTACCGTGGCGAGAATGTCGAGGGGTCTGCGGTCTACTGCCCCCTTAACCTCTACTCTGGCGACAGCACTCGCGTGCGCCACGCCCTCGAGGGCTTATGGGAAGGCTGGAGCAGCTCCGGCGGTGCCAAGAACAACCTGCGCGTCTACGTCGACGGCAAGATGGTCCTACCTGCGAGCGTGAGCTTCTAAGCTATCCAAAGCTGACACCAGTCTGAACTCATCCCCACCACGCAGAGCGGGAGCCTTTCCGAAGGCACCGCAGACTTCCTCGTCCCGCTCCTCGAGAAGTCTGGCGCCCTTCAGCAGCTGAAGCAGCTCCAGAGCACGCTGGACGCGACGAACATCTCCGACCTCGCGCGCCAGTTCTCCGTCAAGCACCCGGGTGTGCCACCCTTGTCTACCAACATCTCGGAGCCCACAGCGGCCGAGCTGACCAACTTCGTCCGGCTGTACAAGGCCGACCCAGCGGCTGGGTCGCGCCCCGAGACCTGGACGGTCCGCCAGCGCCAGATCGCATTCATGCTCTCGGCAATCTTCAAGGACTGCTCCATGATCGTGCGCGCCGTCCTGCGCCCCTCGGGCGACGGCTACGTCCTCGACGACCGCTCCAGCGTCAAGCTCATTGACACCGACCTCAAGCCGCTCATAAACCTCCAGAAATGGTACGAGCTCGACGAGAAGCTCTGGCGCCACTGGATGGACACGAAGGGGTGCGAGGAGCAGACGGTCGTCATCCCCGCCGAGGACGCTGCCGGCGCCGGCACAGCTGCTGGCGTCGCTGCCGAGGGCAAGGCTGAGCGGGCTGCCGAGCCTGCCGAGCCGCTCGAGCCCGAGATCCACGCTGCCCTGCAGTACGAATCTGAGCTCGAGCGCGAGCCTGAGCACGGATCATCGGACGCCCATCAGACGAGGTCTATTGTTCCAGATGAGATCTCTCGCACCGGAGCACCTGTGCTTTCCTCGGTCGCTGAGGAGCCTCCAACTCCTGTCGAGGCTGTTGCTGCCCCGGCCGAGACAGCCGAGACAGCCGAGCCCACGGAGCCCGTGACAGTGCACACGGAGGCTAAGGAGACCAAAGAGGCTGAGGCTGACGCCGCCAGCGTTCAGCCTACTGAGGCTGTCGAGCGCGTCGAGAGTGTCGAGGCTGTCTCCGACAAGGTCGAGCCCGTACCTGAGGCTACTACTGAGGCTGTCGAGGCCGAACCTGTCGCTTCGCCCGTGGAGCCGGTGAAGGAATCCATCACTGATGCGCCGGCGCCAGCCGTCGAGGAGGCATCTGTGCCCGCTGAGTCCACCATCGACAAGAAGGCTGCCCTCGCCGCCCTCGGCGCCGGCGCCGCCGGTACCGGCGCTGCCATTGCAATGGCTACTCCCAAGGCTGCGCCGGAGACCGCTTCACCCGCCACGCCCGCCAAGTCCCCTTCGCCCACCGATTCCCCGTCGCTGAGGCGTAAGCCGAGCGAGGACGAGAACGGCTCCAAGTTCCGCAAGGGGCGTATCTCGTCTCTCTTCCATCGCCGCACCAGCGCCTCGGTGCCCAAGGAGCCCAAGGAGACCCCTAAGACCAAGACGCCCCCCAAGTCGCCCAAGACACCCGAAGGCGAGAAGGGTGAGAAGAGCAACGGCGAAAAGGGCGAAGGCTTTGCCGCGCGGTTCCGTAAACCCAAGAAGAGCGGTGTCGCTGCCGGCGCTGCTACGGTGGCAGCAGCGGGTACTGCGGCTGCTGCTGTTGTCCAACAAGAGGACACCGCCCCCGTTAAGGAGGAAGCCAAGAACGAGGAGCCTAAGCTTGAGGAGAGGCCCAAGACCCCGGAGCACAACGAGCCCAAGGAGGCCAAGGAGGATGTCGAGGCCTCGCCTCGTACGCCTTCGCGGAAGACCAGCGTCGGTCCACCCGCGACCGCCAGCTGCGAGCCTCCTGCCCATGTCCTGGCTGGTGCGCCCACTCCTGTGATCGAGGCTGCCGAGGCTGCCCAGGCTGTCGAGCCCGTGGCGACCGACGCCACTAAGACCAACGGAGCCATCGCCGATATCTCTCCAGAGGCTGAGGCTGAGGTTGACGTCCCCGCCGTGGCCTCCAAGAGCGTCGCTGCCGCCGAGACGGCCGAGGTAGACGCCACCCAGACCCAAGAGGGCCAGTTCGCCGACGCCGTCGCTCCCGAGGACCCCGTCGGCGAGCTCTCAACCTCGCCGCACACCCCTGCCATGCCGATCCAAGACACCTTCTCCGCCGAAGCCGTTCCCGCTTCTCCCGATACTCCCGCCTCTCCCGCTCTCGCCCGCGTCGCTTCTCAGACTGCCCAGTTCCCCAGACTCTCCGCCTTCGGGGACGACCTGCGTATTGGGCAGGCAGCCTCCGCCAGCACCCTAGACGCCGTGGCCAATCAGACCCCCAGCGGCCGGGACTCGCCCGTGATGCCTGAGAGCGTGCCGACCAAGCGGCTCGAGAAGGCCGAGCACGACGACGCGGCCCTGCGCAAGGCTGACACCGCCTTCCCTCGCCTCAGCGCTTTCCTCGACAAGGACGCGCCGGGTATCGCTGCGCTCCGCGACGTCGACGACGCCCCGGCACCCCCTACACCCATCACGGAGGAAAGCCGCAGCCTGAAGTCCAGCCCCGCTGTCGCTACTTTCGAGAGCGCTGGGCAGGCACCCACGAACGCTTCCGTTAACGGAGTTGCTGCCAACTTGGCCGCCGCTAATGGGAACGACTCGTCCTCGTCCTCCCTCCCTGTCAGCGAGAGCCGGTTGAAGCGCTCGACGGCGCCCTCACCCTCTCCGAACCTGCCCGCGTCGCCAGGCGAGCCGTACGAGGCTGACCTCTCGTACGTCTCGGAGCAGTCCGAGCCCTCGGCCGAGCCTGAGCCCGCCTTCGACGAGTCGCAGCTGCTGGCCGAGCCGGACCTGAGCCCCGCAAAGCCGGCCGTGACGGACTTACCCGACAACTTCCAGCACTACCAGAACGCGGCGCTCCCTCCTCTTCCGGAGAGCGCTCCAGTCGGGTACGCGGAGTCGCGCGCCAGCACAGACGCGTACGCCACCGCTCCCGTCTCGCCATTCGCCAGCGAGCCCGCGACGCCCATAGTCGCCGTCTGGGACCAGGACGTTGGTGCCCCCGCCGCACCCGTTACGCCCGCCACGCCGGGGCCGCACCCCAGCCTCTCGCTCACGCCGGGCACGTCAGCCTACAGCGATCCCGAGCCCGCGACCCCCATCGCGTCCACCGACCTCGCATCGACGCCGAAACTCGTCGCTGAGGATTCCGCAGCCACGTCGACGCGCGCGAGCATCGACGCTAAGGCTGACGACCCTGTTACTGTCCCTGCCTCCGCGTAACGCTGCTTGCCCCTTTCTGCAGCTACATCTGCCGCCTTTGTCCCTTTCCGGCGCTTCCTCGTAAAATCGTGCCTAATCACCGAGACCCATATACCACTATACCACACCTAATACGTCTCGATGCACAGCTAGTCGACAGATGCATACACACTAATCTAACTGTGGAACTCACGCACCTCGACCCCGCCGATGCGGACGCGGGGGCCGGTCGCCCGAGCCGCGGTCCGCGGGACGAAGTCGCCCCACGGCGTCGCGGTGCGGATGTACTCCCCGCCCTCGTTGGCGGACGCGTATCCGGAGTATCCCTCACTCGAGCTCGAGTAGTCGTAGTACGCCGGCGGCGCGGACGCCGGACGCCGCGGCACCTGGCCCCAGTACACCGGCTGGGGGTGGTACATCGCGTCCTGCTTGAAGTGGAAGAATGGGGGCGGGGGCCGCTTGGCGTACCGCCTTCCCCAGGCTATGACGGCGACCACGACGGCGAGGAAGATTATGCTGGCTCCCGCCGCGATGCCTGGGGTCAGCGGCGAGCGTAAAGAGGAGAGAGGAAGGGGGAAACAGGAGTGGCGAAGACTTGAAATGCGGGAACGGAGAGGCGGTAGACTAACCGACGATCATGCCCTTGTTCGGCTTGTGGTCGGTGAAGATCTCCACGAAGGACTGGCCACACGCAAGGTTCTGGTGTGAGCTGATTACGGATGAGAACAGCTCACCTCCGGGATGGGGGCGGCCGAGACAACTGCCAGGAGTGAGAGGAGAAGAGCTGAGGCGATCATCGTGGTTGGGCTTGATTTGGGACTCTAGGCTTGCTGACTTGCTGACTTGCTGACTTGCTGTCTGACTCTAGCAGCAAGCCCTGGTTGCTTTATCCTTCGGCGAGTCATCGCTGATGGATAGTTGAAGCTCGAGAAAACCCAGCATTGCGTATTGGCGACCTTGTTCGGCCCTTCCCCGTGCACCCAGGGATTGGCTGCCTCATCCCTTCCCTGTTGGCAGCCCTCTCAACTCTCAGCCGTCCCGATGGCGGTGTGGTAAAATAAACAATAAAAGGCCGTTGGAAGTCATAGACTCCGCTGCGCCCGGACAGTACTGAGGTGTCGCTCCGAGGGCATTGGCTGGGAGGGGTTGCCAAGGGCTGCCTGAGCATCTCAACAACGGTCACCATGAGGCATCTCAACAATTGTTATCACGACCGAGGCGAGCATGGCGACCGTAAATGATGGTTTCCAAGGCCCGTAGGGAGTCATTGGTGTCAGTTGTGATGAGGGTCAGCAGGAGCTGTGTTAGCTGGTCAACATGTCTACCCCGATCGCTGGCTGATGGGCAACACGGGACGGTAGGACGACCAGTCAGCGAGAGCTCCATCGTCCACGTCGCATGCGCATCGCCACGCCGCGTCGTTCGGGAATTTTGAGGCATCAGTTAGATTTCGGTTCAGGTTGTAGGGAAGAGTAGTGCTGATGCAGAAGATGATGGGGGCGATGAAGAGCGCGGAGAGTCAAGGTGGTGAGAGTATGAAGTTTGATGGAATTAAACAAGAATCAGGGTGTCGTCTCCGCCCCACTCTCACAAAAAATTACGTGTCACGCCACCCCAAAACTTATCAACCGCTCGCGCCTGCTTTCTCTCCGACAACAACGAGGGACAAACATCACCTCATCCTCCATCTCCTCCTTTATCCCTCAACTCTCCTCCCTATCTCGCTCCGATTCACTCACAGCCATGTCCCAACTGCCCCAAATGATGGAGAGCCTCTCCCTAAACGGAAGCAAGTCCAGCGCAACCCCAACCACCCCGAACAGACTCCCACCACTGATGAAGAAGTACATGAAGCCCGGGCTGGTCAGACCCGCCAACGCCGGCCTGGCGTCATTCGAACAGGCGCAGCGCTCCGCCCTGCTTGACCTGGCGGGCGCAAACACCTCGGTGTCGGCTGTCCCACTAAAGTCGCACATCCCCGCAGCCGTCAAGACTCCGGGCAGCACCTCGACGCCCCGGAAACCAACCCAACACACTGCCGGGGGCATCCACGGCCCCGCGCACGCCACCGCCGCCCGAGCCCAGGCGTCGAGTATTCAGCCTGTCTCGACGCACGCTGCGGCCTCCACTTCCCGAAAGGTCGATAAGGGCGACATAGGGACGTATGATGGCGGCTTTGAGGCCGACGTCGAGGGCAAGGAGACCGTCACGGGCGAGGCGGCCAAGATCCTCGAACTCCAGTCTCCTGCTGGGTAAGCTAGCCAGCCAACTGTAGCTGACACCAGATCCATCCCCCTCAACCTCCCCGCATTCCAGATCGGCCGGCCGCTCGGTAAGGGCAAGTTCGGACGGGTGTACCTTGCCCGTACGAAGGCCGCGCCGCACTTCATCGTCGCCCTCAAGTGCCTGAACAAGGTCGAGATCGTCAACGGGCGCGTTGAGAAACAGGTGCGGCGCGAGATTGAGATTCAGCAGAACCTCCGCCATCCCAACATCCTCCGGCTGTATGGGTATTTCCACGACTCGAAGCGCATCTTCCTCGTTATCGAGTTCGCCGCCCGTGGCGAGTTATACAAGCAGCTTTCGAAGTATGGCAAGTTTGACGAGAAGCGGTCGAGCCGGTACATTGCCCAGATGGCGGACGCGCTCGCGTACCTCCACAGGAAGCACGTCATCCACCGCGACATCAAGCCGGAGAACCTGCTCATTGGTGAGTGTGCTCGAGAAGTCCACTGACGGCAGGCTTAAAGGGCGAGCTGAAGATCGGGGACTTTGGATGGAGCGTGCATGCGCCGGGAGACAGGCGGCGGACGCTGTGCGGCACGCTCGACTACCTCCCCCCCGAGATGGTGGAGGGGAAGGAGCACAACGCCAAGGTCGACCTCTGGGCGCTGGGCGTGCTGTGCTACGAGTTCCTTTCCGGCAGTCCTCCCTTCGAGGTGGGCTTAGTAAACCTTACCCAGCTGACGGACAGGACCTTTCCGGCGCACAGGCAACGTACAGGCGAATCAGAAATGTCGACCTGCACATCCCGGGCCATATCTCGTCGGAAGCAGCCGACCTCATCAGACGAGTGAGCTTGTCAGCCGTGATCGCAACTGACGCCAGCTCCTGCGGTATAATCCCGAGGACAGGCTTCCGCTATCCGAGGTGCTGCAGCACCCATGGATCAAGAAGTACGAGAAGAAGAGGGGGCCGGGTGCGCGCGCGTCATGAATGGCATATCTCACCACGATTCGTCCCTTGTCGCCATCAATGATTGCCGATGCCTTGATACCAGTGCACCCAGTGCTCCTCCTTACACAGAAGCCCCTATTACTTGCCACGCACGCGTTGCCCTCCATCACCCAGTGCCTGTACGCTCTACCTTTTGCTCTGCCCCTTGTCCTCGTTGCATGTATACGCATTTATCCGCAGATGATGGCGAGGTCTTGACCGGCCGAGACAATACAAGCACAGGGCCAGGGTCACTACGCTATGACGATCTCCGACTCGGCCGGTTCACCTCCACCTCCACCTCATCTGCCCACCCGCTCGACGTTCATAAACAGACATGCAGAACCATTCCTCCCTCATCTCACTGACGATTACCTAGCGCGATGGGCTTCAAGAACACGTACCAGGCCCCACCAGGCGAGGTGGAGCACAACTGCCACCTCGACACCAAACCCGAAGACTACGACTTCAACTTCATGTTCGACGTCAAGACCCTCCGCTCAGATCGGGTCGAGTTGCGCCCCTTCGTCGTGAGCGCGTCGAGTCCTGCCCCTCCCCGCTTACCCCAGCCATCGCTCCACGCCCTGCCGCTGCTCGAGGGCGCCCAAGCTAACCCCGAGATCGTGCACTGGCTCGGCCTCCCGGCTGACTGGAACTCGGTCGACGACGTCTGCCGCTGGGCCGAGTCGAATGGGCGGCGCAACCCGGTAAGTTGTGAGCCCTCGTGCGCTCAGTCATGCGGAAGGGAGTTCTCTTGCCCGTCAGTCGGCGCTAACCCCAGGCCATGCTCCGCTACGCGATCTACTCTGCCCCGCTGGACCGCCTCGACGCGCCCGTCGAGGAGTATGTGTTTGCCGGGACGGCGTCGTTCCTCGAGTCGAGCTACGACAACATGATGAGTGAGATCGGGTGGATCTGCATCCTCAAACCGTTCCAGGTGAGTAGCCTGGGCTGGGTGTAGCAATGGCCTGCGACTGGTCCGTGATACTTAACCTGCACTGTTCACGTTCACCGCCTTTTCATTCCCCCCCGCCCCGCTGACACGCAGCGCACACACGTCAACACCCACATGGTCGGCCTGATGATGCGCCAGATCCTCGACCTGCCCGAGAATGGGGGGTGGGGCCTGCGCCGATGCCAGTGGAAGGCGAACAGCCTCAACAAGCCATCGCACGCCGCAGCGCTGCGCATGGGCTACACGTACGAGGGGACGCTGCGCGCCTTCGTCGTCCTCCCGCCCAAGCGCGAGGGCGTGGCCGGTGAGCAGATGCCCAGACGGAGCTGACAGACAGAGGGGCGGCCTGGCGTGCGTGGAGCGGACCGGATGCAGCGAGATACGTGGATGGCGAGCGTGACTTGGCAGGAGTGGGATGGGGGTGTGCGCGAGCACGTCGACAAGCTCATGGCGAGGAGGTGAGAGTGGGGCAGCGATAGAGTGGGGCGGGTCAATATACTATGAATTGGGTGAAATACTCCGAGGACAATGTTTGGTTCCGGCGCGTCGCAGTCCAGTCAACCACTTCCAACACGCGCCGTCAACAACTCCTTCCACAACCTCCACCACATCCATTCTTCCCACTCAGCCACCATGTCGGCGTCCCCATTAAAGCGGACGTCGCACTCAATAGAACACGATAGCGACGATGAGCGCGCAGTCATCGTGCGTTAGCTTAGCCCGCTTCACCAAGCTGACATCAGGCCAAGCGCGTCAAGCGCGAACGCGTCGAGGGCGAGACCCAGCGCGAAGTGCGCGCCCGGTCAGCCTATCTCGACCACGGTAACGACGAGTCCGACGGCGAGCACCGCGACCCCTCCGACGACGACATGCAGTCCGACGACGATGACTGCGACGACGTCGACGCAAACATCGAGGCGATGCAGGCGCAGCGCGCGCGCGAGCGCAACCGCAGCACCCACGCCCTCGCCACCGCGGGCGTCGTCAAGGAGATCCAGCTCGTCAACTTTATGTGCCACGAGAACCTGACCGTGTCGCTCGCCGAGAAGATCAACTTTGTCGTCGGGCATAACGGGAGTGGGAAAAGTGCCATTCTTACGGGTCTCGCAGTGGCGCTGGGCGCCAAGGCGACGATTACGGGGCGCGGCGCGGGGCTGAAGAGCATGATTATGAGTGGGAAGGAGTGAGTGGACTTGTGAACCCTGTTCGCACCAGTGGATCGCGTGCTGACGCCAGCTTCGCGAAGGTTACGGTGACAATGCGCAATGTCGGAGACGACGCGTTCCGGCCTGATCTCTTCGGCGACGAGATCATCATTGAGCGCAGGATCGAGAAGAGCGGAGGGGCGGGGTACAGGTTCCGCGGGAGTAAGAACAATCATATTGTCTCCGACAAGCGCCAGATGTTAGCGGACATGTGTGCAAAGTGGCAGATCAACATCGACTCTCCACTATGCATGCTCACCCAGGACAACGCCAAGACCTTCCTCGCGCGTACCGATCCCAAGATCATGTACAGTGTGAGTCTCAGCTTGCAGCGCTGTTCAGAGCTGAGCGCAGTTCTTCCTCAAAGGCACCGGCCTCGCGAGCATCATGGAGCAGTACCAGGTCACCAAGGCGTTGCGGGAGAAGCTATCGCGCGACCTCGCCAACGCGGACGAGCGACTGCCGGAAATGCAGGCCAAGGTCCGCAGGCTGCAGAACCAGATCAAGCTGGCCGAGAAGGCGCGTGGGCTGCGCAAACGGCAGGAAGACCTCAAGGCGCAGATGGCGTGGGCGTTTGTGCGCGACAAGGAGAATGAGCTCGACGACATCAGGGAGTGGGCCGAGCAGCTGAAGACGAAGCAGGAGAAAATCCAGGGCAATATGGCCCGAATCGAGACGGAACAGGGTGAGGCGCAGGAGAACCTCGCACGGCTCAAGGAGGAAATGACGCAGTTCGTCGAGAGCCACAACCAGACCCAGGTCGAGATCAGTGGCAAAAGGAAGCAGAAGAACGAGGCGCAGGCAGCATTGGCGGCGGCGAAGGTGATGTGTTGCTCCTTCAGTCCAGGCTGACCCTCAGTCCAGCATTCAGCAGTGTCAGGCAGAGATCGACAGCCGCGACTCGGAGATCAGGGAGATGGAGGAGAAGCTGGCTGCTGCGCGGCGCGAGGAGGGTGGCGAGATCAACCCGGAGCAAAAAAAGTACCAAGAGTGGCTTGCTGCGCAGGAGCAAGTCTTGAGCGGCTTGAACAAGAAGAAGCCCATGAACGAGCGCGCAGTCGCGGACGCCAAGGCGGTGTACACCGACGCCGAGAAGAACTTGCGGCATGCTGAGGCCGGAGTGAACGAAGCTGAGCGCCGCTTAAATGAGCTCAAGCAAGCCAAGTCAAACCTCCAGGACCGCCAGCAGGACCGGTACGCCCCGTATGGCAGGAGCCTCCAGTATGTCATGCGTGCCATCGCCTCGACGCAGTGGAAGCATTCACCCCCCATCGGCCCACTGGGGCTGCATGTCAAGCTCAACAATCCCGCCTACCGCTGGTGTGTCTCCAACTTACTGGGCAGCACTCTGTGTGCGTTCGCTGTCCGCGATGCTGCGGACCAGGCTCAGCTTCTCCGTATTTTTGAGGACTGCGCTCGTCGATAGTGGGTGGTGAAGAAGGTTAAGGTGCTCACGTGCAGCCAATTCTGTGCCAGCCCCCAGCGTCCCGGCAACATGCCGACGGTGATCAAGCACTCGGGGGACCTGTTCGACTTTTCCGCGGGTGACCTTCACCGACAGGGTCTGGGCGAGACTGTGCTCAGCCAGCTTGACGTGAGTGGCATCGCTGCTGGCGCTGACATCAGGTTGACAACGAGGAGGTCCTCCGCATCCTCATCAACCAGCACCAGATCGAGCGCTCATTCGTCGCCAAGACCGACGACGAGGCCCTCGACATGATTAACCGCATCGTCAGCGTCAACAACCCACGAGTCCAGGTCTTCACCGCCAAAGAGTTCCAGCACTCGGGCCAATTCAGAAACAAGTGGGTTGCGCGTCTGGTACGCTGCTGACCCATAGCCTTCGCACTTCCGGTCCCCAGACCAAGTGGCGGGGACCAGACATGTTTGTAACCGACGTTACGTCGGAGATTGAGTGCGTTGCAGTGTGGTGTCGGCCTAACGCTAGATTGCTTCTTCCACAGATTACGGAGCGTGAACAGGAGCTGCGGCACAGGAGGTCAGATCTGGAGGCGGCTCGTCGCAGTCTCTCCGATGCCCGTCGTGACCTTTCCAAGGCTGAGGTGCGTTGATCTGCAGGAGCATTACATGGCGCTGACCAGCAGGACGAGCTCAGGCGTAATATCGAAGGTATTCCTGCCACTCAGGAGAAAATCCGGCGGTTCAAAGATAAGCTCCAGACTTTACAACCAATCGACGGCAATGCCACGGAGATTTCCCTCGAGGTGAATGAAGGCAGAGGTGGGCGCTGAACGCCAGGAAGTACGCGAAGACCGGAACAAGCTGCGCACAGAGCTCATCAGCCTCGAGGAGAGCCATGCGCAGAAACTCAAAAACTCTGAGGAGGCCGAAGCCGACTTTGAGCAGGCCAACCAGAAGACACTTACGTTCCGCGAGGAGCTCGAGAAGAAGAAGGAAGCTGCGATGAGTCTCAACCGGCAGGTGCTCGAATTCAGGAACCAGACCCGGCACTGGACGACGTCGTTGGAGCGGACGACTCATGATATCACCCGGTCCCAGGGGCAGATCGAAGAGGCGGAGAAGACTCTCAAGGTGGGCTGAGCGAGGATGAACTGCCTCTAACGCCCAGCAATGGACCACGTCGGCGTTGGGCTTCATGGAGCGTCCCGAGAAGTTTGGCGACGCGAAGGACCTCGAGAACCAGCGCAAGGCCGTCGAACGTCAGATCGAGGAGGCCAGGAGGATGTAAGCTGCCTCTTGCATCGCGTGCCAGCTGACATCAGCACTAATATCGATTTAGACCAGGTCGTTCAGCAGCACCTGATCGAGAGCGAGGCCCTCACAAAGGTTGTCCAGAATATCGAGCAGTTCCGCTCCATCGAGCACCTCTTGCGGGCCGGCTTCGAAGCGCGTACCTTCAAGTGGCAAGTCCTCCGCCGCCACACGAGTCTGCGTATCCACATGAAGTTCATTGAGAACATCCGCAAGCGCGGGTTCGACGGGCGGCTGATCTTCGACCACGAGGACGACGAAGAGCTCAAGCTCGAGGTCAAGACGGGCAGCGACGTCGCCACGCAGCGTGAACTCGACTACAAAGGTCCCGCGAGCCTGAGTGGCGGTGAACGGTCCTTCGTCACTGTCTCCCTCCTGCTCGCCATGTGGGACTCGGCCCCTGCCAACCTCCGCTGCTTGGACGAATGGGATGTGTTCCTCGACTCGGCGAACCGGCGTATCGCGGCCACACTGCTCGTCGACGGATCCAAGGAGAGTACGAGCAAGCAGTTTGTGCTCATCTCGCCGCTGGACATGAACGGCGTCAACACACAGGGTAACGGTAACAAGGTGATTCGTCTCGCAGACCCCGTGCGCAACCAGCGCCGGCTGGAGGAGTTCCAATAGTGCGGCAGTTGTACATCTGCCAGCTGGTAGTTGTGTATGCAAAATCTATAGTCTATCGTCGAGACATTGTTTGAGTTATATGACCCACTACAAAACGAAAGTTATATTGACCCATTACAAAACAAAGACAGCCCCAGCCATCGCTGCAAGGACCACCACGGCTCCAACACCTGCCCTGCCCGCACCGCTCCTGTCTCCTCCCCCAGTCGATGCAGGGTTAGATGGACTGGGCCCGCCACTACTCGTCGGATCAGCATTAACCCCGCCCCCGCCATACGGCCACGCCCACTCCTCAGCCGGGGGCGGCGTGAAACAAGTCAAGCCCTGCACAGTCCCATTGACAAAGTCCCAGTCCCGTCCCGGCGCGTTCGCCCCGCCCTTACTCAGCCGCACGTCGGAAAGGCTGGTCGACTCGTAGATAAGCGGCACGGGCGGGTGCGGGGTCTCGGCCCACTGGGAGCAGTTTTCGCCGTAATTGCCAATCTGGCGTCAGCGGGGCCTGAGGGCGACTCACGAATGTCGCGTTGCCGATGAACGAGTTGTTGTAGATGTCGAAGTTCTTCGCCGACGCCACTGCGACGCCGAAGCTGAACGCCCCGGAGAGGACATTGTCGGCCACCTCGCCTCCCCACGAGATGTTCTGATACGTGTCCCTGATGTGAGGGCCATCTCGACAACGGGGGACTCCAACCACTACTTCCGGTCCTTCGACCAGTGCAGGGCCTTATCCTGGCACTCACTTGGACCACCATACCCGCGGTCCGACGCCGATGCCGATCTTGATGAGCGCCCTCGCGTTCTGGGGACCCAACTTATCGTCGCCATACAGCCATCAGCTAGAAGATCGAGTGTTAGAGCTTACCGAAGTGGCGTAGCCGCCCTCAATGCGGTTGGCAAGGACCTTGGTACCGGAGTAGTTGCCGTCCGGCTTCCATGGAAGTGTGTCGACGACTGCGGGCGATGAGGAACCGCGCACCAGGCATCTCAGACTCACGGTTGATTCCCCCCAGCATGGTGCGAGTTTGCACCCGGATGTGGTTCTCACGGACGACAGACCATGGTGCGCCAAAGATGACAATTGCGCCGTCTGTCGCATCGGTAATGGTGTTATTGTATACCGAGCTGTTCATGCAGCTGAGCGAGATGCCGTCCGCCCACTGCCTGTCAGCCTCTAGGCTGGCGAAACCTGCATACTCACATCGCCGAAGCTGTCGTGCCCGCACGGCCCGATATCGTTATGCTGCACGGTCGTGTTGGCGCACTTGAGGTCGCCCTCCATACTGCGGTCAGTCTCCGCCGCCCACGCCGCTCACATGTGCAGGCATGACCAGCCCCGAGGGTTGAAGGTGTGGACATATTCGATAACTTGCCCAGTGTTGCTCCCTCCCAGCTCGATATTTCCCCCGTCATTCGGCGTCGGTGCGGGGGCTGTGCCCGCGCGGTTCCCGTCGATCTGGTGTTATCCAACCGCCCACAGCTCCTCACCACCTCCTCAACGCACCTGGATGTGCCGCAGCGCTATGCGATCCAGCCCTGCCCCGTTCCCATTCACTGCGCACGTCCCCCCGTCAACTCGCAGGACAGCCCGGCTCCCGTCTGTCGGGTATCCCTCGGTCGAGATTTCCTGCTCAGCCGCAGTGAACTTGAGCGGCGCGGTCAGGGGGTATATCTGGTTGGGACAGAGGGAGAGGACGTGCCCCGGTCCGCCGGTGGCGAGCAACGCCTGCAGGTCCGCCTGTGATGTCGTGTTCGGCGTGCACGCAGCCCAGGCCAGCGAGGCGGCCAGAAACGCTGACCACCACATAGTTGTGGAAAATTGGGAGACAGAGTGTTGACAACAATAATGTGTTCGTGTCAGGCAGGCTGGTGTTGATGGCGTGATGAAGCACTTCTGAATGCTGCGCAGGGCTGGGACCTCGGGTGAGATTCTGATGCCTGCTTCGCTACAGATCCGTTGTACATCCACTTGCCGTCATCTACCGCTCTCACACCTCACCAGCCGCTAGCTCCTCTGAGGTTACAGCCCTTTCCGCAGCTCTCTTCCGCCTCGGACCTGACTAGCAAACGAGGGCTGTTTTTATCAACGGACCGCACGGTAGCGCGGCGGCGGAAGTATGGAATGGTGTCCCTGGTATGCTTAACATATCCCGCTTCTCATCTAAACGTCGATCATATTCGGGGGTTACCTGCACAGCGGCAGTCTTGTGGTATTGCCTTTTTGGGGCTGCGAAGTTGGCCACGTCGTTCCCGCCAGCCACCAAGGGCTGAGCGTTGCAGCACAGCCAGTGCTCGCACACCATTGCTTTGCAGAAGATGCCTCCGATGGAACGGCTGTTGATTTCGGAGGTTAAACCTGACGCCATAATCTCATCAGGGGTCGGCAATGTCGATCACGTGCACATCACCTGGAGACCCCACGAAGCCTCTGATAAAGGAGATTAAAAGTTTAATCCACCTCATTAATCTTTTACGTAACCCGTGACTTTTCGAGTCGCCGTCGAATCCTCGATACTTGTGACCAGGTGGCAGCCTGTGCTCACCATCTCAACCATCTTGCTCATCGACTCCATCTCTTTGCCGACTCACCACCACCTATAAAAACTTGCCTCGCACGAGTCGACGTGCAAGCCTTCGTCATCACGATACCCTCGCCGCGTATTTTCCGCAGCGGCCTCCTCCCCACTCTCCAGCGCACCTCGGCATTCTCCCGCCCCCCTGCCGCTGCCATCGCGCCGAGGTACATTCACTCCTCGCGACCTAACGCGAACACCACCCCGACCGACCCCCCAAACCAGGACTCCGACATGGCGTCCAAAACTGACGCCACGGCGCAGCCCGTGGTCACCATGGAAAAGGTCAGTGCTCATCGATACACACAGCTAACAGGCAGACCGGCAAGCGCGACTACCTCGTCGACCTCGAGAAGCGCGCCCAGCAGGCATGGGCCAAGGCCGGCACGTTTGAGACTGAGCCTGCGCCGCTTCCCGAGGGCGTGTCGAGCTATGTGGACTTTTTCGACAAGGGCATCTCCATGGAGGAGGTCCAGGCCAAGAACCCCAAGTGGTTCGGCACTTTCCCGTACGCGTACATGAACGGCTCCCTGCACCTGGGCCACGCTTTCACCATCTCCAAGATTGAGTTTGCCGCCGGCTTTGAGCGCATGCGTGGCAAGCGTGTCCTCTTCCCTGTCGGCTACCACGCCACCGGCATGCCCATCAAGGTGGGTGGAATAGTGTTGTTTACCCGCTAACCCCAGGCATCGTCCGACAAGCTCATTCGCGAGATGGAGATGTTTGGCGAGGACTTTGCTGGGTTCCAGGAGGAGGTCGTCGAGGAGCCTAAGGAGAGCAAGGCGTCCTCGTCAGACCCGTCCAAGGCGAAGAAGGGCAAGCTGAACGCTAAGTCTACGGGCCTCACCTACCAGTTCCAGATCATGGAGCTGATCGGCGTGCCCCGCGAGGAGATCAAGCAGTTTGCCGAGCCCAACCACTGGCTCGAGTACTTCCCGCCCATCGCGACTGAGGACATGACCAACCTCGGTGCCCGTGTCGACTGGCGCAGGCAGTTCATGACCACCCCCGCCAACCCATACTACGACAGCTTCGTCCGCTGGCAGATGAACAAGCTCCACGACCAGGGCCGCATCAAGTTCGGAAAGCGCTACACCATTTACTCGCCCAAGGACGGCCAGCCTTGCATGGACCACGACCGTCAGTCCGGCGAGGCTGTCAACCCCCAGGAATACACCGCAGTCAAGATGAAGGTACTGGAGTGGGCCCCGAACGTCCCCTCCGAGGTGAAGCAGGCTGTTGACGGCAAGACCGTTCACCTCGTCGCTGCCACCCTCCGTCCTGAGACCATGTACGGCCAGACCAACTGCTTCATCGGCCCCAACATCGAGTATGGCCTGTATGAGGCGTCTGACTCTGACCTGTGGCTCGTGACTGAGCGCGCCGCGCGCAACATGGCGTTCCAGGGTATCTTTGACCGCCCCGAGGGTGTCTTCAACAAGGCTGTTGGCATCAAGGGCGCTGACCTCGTCGGTACCAAGGTCAACCCACCCTTCGGTGTCGTCCCCGAGGTTTACGTGCTGCCCATGGAGGGTGTCCTCCCGACCAAGGGTACCGGTGTTGTCACTTCAGTGCCTTCCGACTCGCCCGACGACTACCGTACCCTCATGGACCTGCGCAAGAAGCCCGAGATGTACAAGATCCAGCCCGAGTGGGCTGGCATTGACCCCATCTCGGTCCTCTCGACTCCCAAGTACGGCGACATGGCCGCAGAGAAGCTCTGCACCGAGCTCAAGATCCAGTCGCAGCGTGACACCAAGCAGCTCGCTGAGGCCAAGGAGCTCGCGTACAAGGAAGGCTTCTACAGCGGTGTCATGACCGTTGGTGACTTCAAGGGCGAGTCCGTCCAGGACGCCAAGCCCAAGGTCCGCCAGCAGATCATTGACGCCGGTCTGGGCTGCCCGTACGCCGAGCCTGAGAGTGAGGTCATCTCGCGTTCGGCCGACGTCTGTGTTGTCGCTCTCGTTGACCAGTGGTACCTTGACTACGGCGAGGAGGAGTGGAAGAAGGTCGCTGAGGACCTCCTGTCCAAGATGAACACCTTCGTCCCCGAGACCCGCCACAACTTTGAGGCCGTCCTCAACTGGCTCAACCAGTGGGCCTGTGCCCGTTCTTACGGTCTCGGCTCCAGGCTGCCTTGGGACCCTCAGTTCCTCGTCGAGTCTCTCTCCGACTCGACCATCTACATGTCGTACTACACCGTCGCCAACCTCCTCCACACCGACAGATGGGGCAAGATCGGCAAGTACGACATCAAGCCCGAGGACATGACGGACGCCATGTGGGAGTACATTCTCGTGGACGGCCCTTACCCCGCCGACTCCAAGATCTCGAAGGAGGTTGCCGCCGAGCTCAAGTACTCCTTCCAGTACTTCTACCCTCTCGACATCCGTTCGTCCGGTAAGGACCTCATCCCCAACCACCTCACCTTCTGGATCTACAACCACGCTGCCATCTTCCCGGAGAAGCACTGGCCTCGTTCCGTCCGAGCCAACGGTCACCTCATGCTTAACGGCAAGAAGATGTCCAAGTCGACGGGCAACTTCCTCACCATGCGCGAAGCGACTCAGAAGTTCGGTGCCGACGCTGTCCGTCTCACCCTAGCTGACGCCGGTGACGACATCACTGACGCCAACTTCGAGGAGACTGTCGCCAACGCTGCCATTCTTCGTCTGCACACCGCTTGCACGTGGGCCGAGGATGTCAAGAGGGAGGCAGACAAGCTCCGCACGGGCGAGTTCAACGAGTTTGACAAGCAGTTCCAGGCCGAGATGGACCACCTGATCGAGAGCACGTACAAGGCGTTCGACGACATGCAGTTCAAGGAGGCTCTCAAGCTCGGTCTGTACGACTTTGAGAACGCGCGTAACTGGTACCGTGTTGTTTCGGCGCCCGAAAACGGCGGCAACGGCATGCACCGCGAGCTCCTCTTCTCGTGGATCCGCAACAACGCTCTCCTCCTCACCCCCTTCACCCCCCACTTCTCCGAGTTTGTCTGGCAGGACATCCTCGGTGAGAAGACCTCGATCCAGAACGCTCGCTTCCCCAAGCCCTCGGCAGCCTCCAACAGCGAAGTCCTCGACGAGCTCGTGTACCTCCGTGGCGTCGTTGACTCCGTGCGGTCCGCCGAGACCGCCCTTGGCCGCAGAAAGGGCGGGAAGGGCAAGGGACCCACTGGCCCTGTCTTCGACCCGTCCAAGCCCAAGGCGGCGCGGATCTACGTTGCGACCGAGTTCCCCGAGTGGCAGATCAAGACGATGGACATTGTCGCATCTGCATGGGACGACAAGGCCGGCGCACTCGACGAGAAGGCCATGCGCCAGGCCCTGGCCGACGCCGGGCTGAACAAGGACAAGAAGGCCATGCCGTACGTCCAGCTGCTGAAGAAGAAGGCAGCGACGCAGGGCAAGCGCGCGTTTGCGCACAAGCTTCCCTTTGACGAGCTCGAGGCCCTCAAGCTCCTCGCACCATACATCAAGAACCAGCTCAAGTACGCCGAGGTCGACGTCGTGTCTGTCGCCGATGCGCGGAAGCACATTGACGCCAACGGCCCCAGCGACGGGTGGTCGCTTGAGCGTGTTGAGCTGTCTGAGCCTGGATCCCCTGCAGTGCAGTTCTGGAACCTGTAGGGAGGAGAAGTAGAGCGGGCTAGAGATCATGCATACATCAGTAATCGCACTGTCTATTGCGGCTTTGCTGGCTCATTGTGACGAGGCTCTAAGGATCACTCCAGATCACTGCGAGTCAGTCATCGTTCTGGGTGTGCTGCGTGTCAAGTAACAAGGTGTGCGCAGACCAGGGGGTGCCACCACACGCAGCAGCGACCTCAAACTCAAAACTTACTGCACACGCCGTGGACCACTTGCGCGCGGCGGTTATAAGAACAGGGTGAGTACGAGATAAAGGACAGACGGTTAACGGAGCCAACGCTGAGCGCGAGACCTAGACCAGCGAGGCGTGAAGGGACCACCACTAGGACCACTGGCTTCGGGTCGACGAGGCAGAGAGGCAGTTGTTGAAGAGACTGTTGAGGATATAAATTGAGATGTCTGATGGGTGTGTGTGGGTTCAAAACGGGCAGAGGTCGAGCACGAAGAGGAGGTCCATGCTGCTGGCCGCGCTGTTCAAAAGTTCCAAGAACGCTGAGTGCCATCTGGGTTGGGAGCTCGCGACCTCGACATCTGTGATGGTGATCCAAGCGTTTATCCCAAGATCCAACACGATTCTCCTCTCCAACACCACATCGCACCTCCCCCCCCCCAAACGTCCCTCATCCCCTTCGCTCCCTTCATTCCCCCTCTTCTTCATCACCCCTTGGCGCCACACCTTCCAAAGCGCCTCGTTTCGCGTACTGACTTGAATGTCTCGCTGACTTGCTGCCTTGCTGCCTGGCTGACTCGCTGACGTGCTGACCTGCTACTCACCCAAACCACTGACCTGAGCCGGTTGGCGTCGCCGTGACCGTGTCTCTTCAAGCCACCATCCATCCGATGACACGTCGGCCGTTGACTTACGCGCGATCGCAATCCAGCGAGTGAGGTGAGGAGGATGGAAGTGACGGCTCGAGCGTCGCTCCGTGCCCCTGTCCCCCAAACTCCCCGCCTCGATTATCACCATCCGGTCAGTGGTCCACTCGCACCTCCCTATGCTTCCCCCTTCTACCCCTTCGTCGCGTTTCTCGTTTCTCGTTTCTGGTTTTCCGGTTTTCTGGGTTTCTTATGCCGGGCTGTGTTGACCTGCGACGTGGTCATGGCGTTTGGTGTGCAACGTTCAGGTTGACAGAGCTATGATCACTCAGGGAGTGTATGCAGGGCATATCAGCTGGACAAAGAAGAGGTGGCACGCTCAGAGCACCGGCGTTCACCGAACGTGGCTCTGCTTAACCCCCTAGGGCACTTGCAACGTACATTCTGTTCTTCTTGGTCTTCTCAAGTTGAACAAAATCATGCGCGAGACGATGCGGTTGGTTCATCACCGCGTTATCCGTCGCGATCCGTTGTGGCCCGCGGAGGGGATACGTTGATGAGCCTACGTCACCTCCGGCGTTCTGTTTCCTCCCCCCCTCTTTCCTCAACCTCCAGCTCCCAATCCCCGCCGGAGACTGGTCGAGTCGCCACCACCATACAATTGCGCGACGAGCAGCGAGCGCAACGACGATGCACTTTTCTAATTCTTGATACCTCACAAATTTCGATTTGTCTCTTTGAAGGAGGCTCATGACACAGCGCCGGGCTCAATGTCGCGATGACCACATTCGCCCCGCCGCGCCAACATACCATGGGATGCTCGGACAGGATAGTGCTGGTCCACGTCCTGACGCCACTGAGCCGCCGCAGACCAGTTCATCTGAGCCGACGCTGCCAGGCTATACCTCACAGCCAATGTCGCCGGGAAGCGTTCCACACGCAACGCCGTGGGCAGGTATGCCGAGCGGGCTGAGCGAGGCAGAGGAGCGAGCCGACCCCGAGCTCGCTGAGGCTATGCGGCAGAGCCTGTGGCTCTCGAAGAACGATAAGGCGAGGGGTAGATTGACTTCGGACGCATCAGAACCCTCTGGAATTGATCATGCTTCTGGACGCAGCACACAGGCTGATGACGGTGCTCCCCCTCCGCCTTCGAAAACCCCAACCCACCTGCAAAGCAGACCTCCGGTGCCCAGCAAGGTAACCTCTCCAGGACCGCTCGCAATCGCTACAAATGAGGCTGCATCTCCCCCACTCGTTGAGAGCCCGATCGCCCTTGGGCCCAGCACAGGATCTTCCAGCGCTGCATCGCAAACCCACTCCCAATCTACTGCCTCTGGCGTTGCCAGACCCGGCCGGCCGCGAGCCGTGACCAAGCACCACGATTCCGCGGTAGGCAAGACCCCCATCGAGGGGACAGTCTACCTGGACCCATGTCTTCGGCACAACCTCTTCACAGTGCCAGCGGCCGTGCGCGCCACGACCGACTCGGCCTTAACAGCTGCTAGCGCTTATGGAGATGGCTCGTTCAACTGGACAACAGGGGCGCCAATTGGCGGCATGGCGGCGCTGGCTAAGAGCTACATTCTTCCAGCTGATGTCAAGGTTGAAGGGGAGAATGGGGGTGTGACTCTGCGTGTGGCTGTTGTTGATGAAGTGCACGGCGGAGTGGATCCTCCGCCCGTTGACGAGGAGGGAAAAGTGCTGAGGAAGAAGGATGGGACAGCGAAGAAGGGGAAGCCGAAGGGACGGACGAAGGCTCGCGTCGAGGTAACGACGGCGCGCGGCGGAGTAGAGCTCGAAGTGGTGAGTTCTCGACTCAGCTGACGGACTACTCAGTTTAGCTGACAGCAGATTGAACTTGACGCGAACCGCCAGCTCGACCTCTCTATCGAGACCGGCCGCGGGGACGTAGTGCTTCTCCTCCCTGCATCGTTCCATGGCCCCGTACATATAACCGCTCCTGAACAGCCCAAAATCGCATCGCTTCTCGCTCAACAGTGTGCAGCAGTCGTCAATCCGTATCAAGACGTATGGACGACACACATCGTGCCCTTCGGTGTGGGGCCTACGAGAGGCCCAAAACACGCCGGGGGCCTTAAGCACGGCCTTATGAAGGCTGTCGCGAACTACGTGCCGGAGGCTCTGCTGGACCAAGAGGAGTACTCCGATATGGTGTTTGAGGGGTTCCAGGGCGCACAGAAGGGGACCCACTCGCGCATCGTGATCAAGACAGGCGGGGGAAAGGTGGCACTGGGCTATCGCGATTCCCGAGATGTGGAGGAGCTGCAGAAGAGCCAATTGAGAGTTGGGGCGAAGGGAAAGCAGAAGCACTGGTGGAGCCTGTAGCCTTACATCGACTTGTATTGGGTGTATGCATGATTTTGTTCGTTATTCGTCGCGAGCGATCAAGAGATAAAGAGATCTAGAGATCTGGAGACGCGGGTTCCTCGATGCGAAAGTAACCCCATTGTCCTGCCCTGCTCGTCGTCATTGCAAGCCACCATCTCACACCGCTCGTTGGCATTGTCCATCTCACCGTCCTCCACTCTTTGTCTCTTCAGATTTACGATGCCGCCAAGCACCCTCCTCATAACTGGTACCGTGGGCGTTGGCAAGACGACCACAGCCTCGGCCATCTCCGGCCTCCTGAAACAGCAAAACACTCCGCACGCCGTGATAGACCTTGACGCGCTCCGCGATGCATGGCCCCATCCCCCTCGAGACCCCTTCAACGAAGAACTCGGCCTCCAGAATCTCGCCGCCGTCGCCAAGAACTACCGCAAGTCGGGCGCAGAGGTGATCGTCCTCGCGACCGTAGCCGAGAGCAGGGACATGGTGCGCCGCCTCGCTGAGGCCACGGGCGTCGAGGAGGCAGACATGGCTGTCGTGCGGCTCGTAGCTCTGCCGGAGGTGCTCAGAGCACGCGTCGCCCGTCGGCACGCTGGGGCGGACGAGGCTGAGATGGAATGGCATCTGCGCCGCGCACCCGAGCTGGAGGCTGTGCTCGACCGGGCGCAGCTGCCAGGTGTGGTGGTTGATGCGAATGCCCCGGTTGTGGATGTGGCGGCGAGGGCATTGTTCGAGATCGAAGAGTTGTAGGGGGGAGGCCAATGAAGAGGCGTGGTGAGCAACTACGAGTAGCGAGCGGAGCGTGGCAGTTCAGTACGACTTGAGCAAACGTTGTGGAGCGTCGTACCTCATGGCTCACTCACCGCGACCCCGGTACTGGACATCGCCATGAGCGGTGAGCGATCGCAAGCCCAACCCTCGTCCGACATCGCATCTTGAACACGACCCGGGGGGCGATTGCGTTTCCGGTCATGGCAATGCTCACATTCCGTTTCGGCAATGATACTCCGCTACCCGGTCCATACCTCGATTCATCGGGGACGACTTAAGGTGTGCCCCCCCAACTCCGAGATCTACCAACTACTAACTACCAGGCTCCATACGACTCTCCTCATTTCTTCGGGGCTTTCAGCCGTGGGACGCTCGCTCCACCTCGCATCCATGCATCACGGGGGCAGGTGGTCCGGTACAGCTAGACTTTGAAGGCCGACTTCTGGCGGTCGAGGGTGTGTGGCCAACACCTGTCAGAGTATTTATAGACTGGTATCTTGGAACCGAGACACAGTCGCCACCCGTTCCCACTCACTCCTCTTCTCACCTCATTAACCTGTTCCAGCTTCGCATTTCTTGATCTGACTGCTACTCTGAACGATCGTCCCGATCTTCTTCTTCCGCTGTATATCAATACGATTCCATTGAGCGAGTAAACTGCCGCCAAGTCGTGCGTGAGATCTCGAGATGAGCACCACCATGGACTCCATGAACACGACCGACAAGACGAGGATGGACCGCACAATGCACCAGGAGGAGCACGAGGTGCCTGCCCAGCGAATGGACAACGACCATCTCCCTGCCCCTACAGCGCATGCTACCGCTGCACACCAGCTCGGTGGTCCGGGTGTGCCGCGTTGCCTCCCCGACTTCAGCAAGACCCCAGACCTCTTCCGCTCCACACCAGTTGGTCACATGGACTAGGCGGGAAGAGAGGAAGAAGCAACGAATCGACGAACAGAAGGATCGTATCAGGAACGGGACACAAGAGCAGGATGTATGGGGGCGGAGAACAAGAGGCTTGGTCGCTGAGTACCCTCGTCTATGGTCGGACGGTTTCCTCGTTGTTAGTACAGGGTGGGCAACAGCGGCACAGTGCACTCAGTGCAGCGCGGCGCCTCATGCGCGGACCGACGGGCATCGTAGCACGGAAGACGAGTCACACGGAGGGGAGTCTCGCGATTGTCACGATAGGTCCCGTAGTCATTGTAGCATGATGCCGTCGTGTTGTGTATCCATGCTTTACGTCTATGGAAAACCCTCAACTTTGTACAAATCACCATCGCCCACTACACATGTACATTGATGCTACCCTCCAAAAGCTGGACCGCGCCGCATATCACTTCTTCTTCATTAAACCCTTTTGCAGCCACTTCGGCATCTTCACGTCTCCTTTCGCCCCCGTGAGCTTCGACTTGGTCTGGGGCGCCTCTTTGACTGTCGGCTCTGGCAGCGGCGCAGCCTTGGCTCGAAGTTCGTCCTTGAGCGGTGCGGCAAAGGTGGAGGCTGTGGTCAGCAATGGTAACGCGGGTGAATGCAGAGCCAGCATCACTCACTGTTCATCTCAGCCTCATCCCATTTCACGAGCAGCACGCTCTGCGGCACGAGGCCGAGCTCGCTGAGGCTCTCGTTTCCCCCTGTTCCCCCCTGCAGTCCGACTGCGGCTGATCCGCGCGCAGCGTACCCCGCTGGCTGGATCACGCGGGACTTCATTGCGGGGTTGGGGTGCTTCTTCTGTGGTGGCTGCGGCACAGGATGCTCGGGGAACGTCGACCGCGGAGGCTGGTACAGCGTGAATGGTTTCTGAGCTACATCGAGTGACAGGGAGGAGCGTACGAAGGCGTAAACCGGTTGGATTCTACGGTCAGCTCCGAACTTCAAGCAGTTGCTGACTTACGGGGAGGTGGAAGGGAAGCTGCTCTGAATTTGGGTGCCGTCTGAAAACCGTATACGTATCGTTGCCTGCCGTGAGCTGACAAGAACGAGTTAGAGTAGACGAGCTTCATGATCACCGCGCAAAACAGCCCTGAAGATATCCGTGCCCCCGCGGCCTTCACTCACATTTGGCCACTTGTCAGCCTTCTTCTGGTCCCGAACAGCCTTTTCCGCATCCCGGTGCTTCGCAGTGAGAAGGGGCGCGTCGTTGAGCTGCTTTGAACGCCCGACAATCATCGAGTGATAGTTCTGCACGTCCGAGATGGTGGGTTCAAAGAAGGAAGCGTCCGGTTCGGCCGCTGTTGTGAGCTGATGGCTTCGTGACGGCTAAGTAGGTAGGGAACGTCCGAAGACTTCACCCCTTCGCAACACCAGAGAATCAAGAGCCGAGTGAGGCGACTCACGTTTGGAGGAGGCATCGGGGGGACGAAACACCTGCACATCGCCGCTGGCGCTAGGAGCGGGAGGCTGACTGGTGGAGGCCTCAGGTGTTATAGAGTCGGTAGGCGGGGGAGACGAGGTAGGGAGCTCTGTTGCTGCGGTTGGTCCGCTCATTATGAAGTAGGTTGTCGCCGTTGAGAATGAGAGAGAATGAAAGAGAGAAAGAGAGACGGAGGGAGGTAGAATGAGCAACAAAATGACTAACAGCAACGGACGTGCGACTGTGCTGGCGCTGAGCACGCGCTGAGCCAGCGCAACTCGGGGCCCCACAATACGTAATCCCACCCTCCATGTCAACAAACGCCTCACAATCGAGAGATGTCAAGACGGTCTGAATGCATGCATCTATGGTGTTGTAAGGATCCTCTATACTCCATTGGCCTGCTTTGCAAGCTCTCTATCGAAAGCCCAGTCCACCGCCAGCTCCACGTCATCGCAGATCATTGTGGGCGAGTGCGCCGGCTTGTCTCCAGGGTACACGCCTGTACGGACGAGCACCGAGTCCCAGCCGTAGTTGTTGGCGCCCCAGATATCTGCTGTCAGCTACTGAAATGACTTTTAAGCTTGTGCGTACCGGAGAGTGGGTTGTCTGAGTGTGAGGTCAGTATCGCAGTTGAGTACCTTACGGGCACATACCTCCAATCATGTACCTGCTGTTAGCGTTCACGATCAGAAGTCCGTCAGGAACTAACACGTTGAGCGGCTGGTCATGTCCACGCAGTTCCTCCACGCGGCGGTGAAGCATTGCATTGGCAAAGTCATATGTCAGCTTGTGCGGTTTCCCGATCTGCGTGAACGGCAGGTCAAGCCCCGTAACGGCCTTGTAAACCGCGCTACAGGAGAGGGAGAAAGCGCCCTGTCCCAATCGTACCACCGGATAGTCACTGGAGTTAGGCAGTCCCGGCTTCTCTAGCTCACGATTTCCACTCCAAATCGGGGTTCGAGAAGAACAGAGGGATCTCTCCGTCGGGTTTCTGAATGTGCCTCTCCTTCCGGATCGTGCCCAACAGCCCGCCGTCGGACTGCATCAGTTCGAGAATTATGGACATGTCCCGACCCCAGTCCCAGCTGTCGTGCACAACAAAGATAGCGCTGATAGGCGTCGTTGTGAAGTTAATATCGTGCTGCCGTCAGTTCACAACATTCAGAATAGTTGGACGTACACGGACGAGCTCCTCATCGGCCTGGGTGAACTTGTACCGATCCCACACGGCCTGGTTCCAGTGCAAGATGTCGTGGGGAATGACAGCCTTCTTCAGGCCGTAGGACTCGCCGACCTTCCTCGCGGCGTCCTTCGGACCGCCAATGCAGAGGACCACATCGTCGACGAACGGCTGCATTGCGGCCTTCATGGGTGTGTGACTCTGCACCACCTGGTTCTCGTTGAGCTGCTGTCAGGTTGTTGGTCAGATATAGGTGCTTGTTGCCTACGTACCTCAACTCCGAAGTCCTTGGACAGCATCTGCACCCGCCGCGAGTCAACAATGCCTCCACCGTTGGTCATGCACAGGAATGGGACCGGCCTGCCTGTGAGCTAATCGTACCGACAAATCTCACTCACCGCGGCAATCGCCCGTCAGCACCTGAGAGGAACCGAATGACTCTCTTCGCCTGAGGAAGGACGAACTTGCCCTGCTTGAGCACACCGTCCTGCTGTTAGCTGGTGAATGAATGTAGGGGCCAGCGACACACAATGTCAAAGGCAAAAGCCAGCTTATCCGGAAAGGGCTGAGAGTTCGCTAATCAGGTAAGATGGGTGTTAAGCTCAGATCGGCAATGACCCACTGTTGAGAGACCGGCTTCCGATCTGCTTCAGCGCCTTTGCACGCCAACCCAAGTGGGGAAGGGCGCGGATGTGCGGCACACGCGTCGCGACTGCCGCCATGATCAAAGATCCCAAATGGAGGAGAAAATTATGAGAAGATGTGTCCTGGAGGATGAGAATTGAGAGTAAGAGATGAGAGAATGAGATCACAATGAGGGTTGCCAGACGGATTATGACTTCGACTCGAACTCGAAGAACATGCATGTTGGTGGGGGTACTCACTCGAAACACCAGGTGGAGGTGGGGTACGAGCTCCTGGCAGAGGCGACGGAATCAAATTCGTCACGTGCTTAAATGTGGCAAAAACAATCTCATCTCGTCCGGCGCGACCATCAGGTCGCGCCGACGGCACAGTTCTTCAAATCCAAGACTTCTTGACTACTTTCAACTCACTCCACAGCCATGCCACCAAAAGACAAGAAGAAGAAGGGAGCGGCGGAAACCGCAGCGGCTTCCATTGACGATATCTTTGCCGCCCCAAAGAACATGGACAAGGGCAAGAAGCGCGCAGCCGAGGACGACGCGGCAGGGAGCAAGAAGGCGCGAACGGAGAAGCGCGACAAGATCCCAAAGAAGGAGCAGGGGGAGAAAGGAGAGAAGGGAGAGAAGAGTGTGAAGGAGAAGGGAAAGAATGAGGGGAAGAGTCAAAAGAAGGACAAGAAAGGCGACAAGAAGAAGGACAAGGAAAACCACGACGCCCCAGTTGTCGAGGAGGTCGTTGACCCATCGGTTGCCGTTGTGGCCGCTGTGGAACGAGCCAAGAAATCTGTTCCGAGCAAGGGCAAGCGGGAGCGCAAGGAGGTTGAGGATGATCGATTGTGGCGCGACAGCCGTGGTGATGCCGACCGTGAGTGCCACTTCTCGACTTTCCTCTTTCCTGAAGCTGACATGCAGGTAAGCGTACAGAAGAAGGATACTTCGTATTCAAGGAGGCCGAGCTTGGAATCGACCCGGAAGCTGGAGGAACCCCTCTGTGCCCCTTCGACTGCGAATGCTGTAAGTCCACGCTCCTCCGGCAGCACTGACGCCAGGTTTCTAGTTGTACAACGATCCTCCAATGCAGTATGCCTATATGTACTAGTCCTAATGCGACAGGGGTGCAGCGCCCTACGTGACCATGTCTGCTGTCAGCCGTGTCGCTACGTCGGAACTTACAGAAGTAGTCGTCCACGAGGGGCAGGTATCCGCCGATGAGGTCGCCAGCGAGCGAGATGATGGGGATCCTCTCGAGGAACTTGACAAAACGGACGACCTTGGGCCGCGTCCACCCGATCCACATGGGCCCTTGGAGGAAGAAGTGGGAGGCGATGCGCCGATCCGAGTGGGCGTACTGCTCAGCAAGAAGGGTTGAGTCGCCTGCTGGTACGCGCATACGGCGTGCGATGAGCTGCATCGCGATCGGGATGAGGAAGGGATAGAGACGGCGGGACAGAGTCGGCAGGGATGCGGGGTGGTACTTTGCGGCGGTTGGGGAGCGCTACGATTAGTGAGGTCTCGAAAGCAGAGGAGTACGACTTACAGAGGCACGAACGAGGAGAATGACCTGGACGAGAATAGCGGTCGCAGACATGATCTCGGCGGCCATTTCACTCGTAGTACTGAGCTCGGGTACCAGCATGAGTGGATGTGGAAGGTACTCGTCCGGCAACGCCGGGATGAGCGGGTAGAGATGGTTGCGGAGGGGCGCACGAGTGTTCATCGCGCCTAAGACGGCACGGGGTTCGTTCTTGCCCTTGCCTTTCTTCGGCGCATCGCCTGACCGCGGCACAAGCTGGTCCTGTGGCACAGATGCAAAGTCAAACTCGCGCTTCGGTGTCGGCGGATCGAGCACGGGCCGTCGCGTAATGGCAATTATGAGGAGACGAAGAATAGTCCTGCCGTCAGAACAAACGTGGTAACCAAGGGACCCACTTGACGCTCTCAATGCTGGAGACGACTTTCCATCGTACACGGTCGCCTGCGCGTCGCTTGGCCACCATCTCAGCCAGCAACTCAATGTACGTGATCGTCGTGAGTGCACGTGCGGCGCGGCGGTACGTCGCGCTCCGCTCACTCCAGTATCGAGTGTACCGCGCATGTTCGGAGGGCGCGGGGAGGAGCGGCGTGAGCCTGCTGACAGGCGGCAAACCCGGCGAACGGATCAGTGAAGGGCCGCCTTCAGCCTCTGGAGCGAAGGGGTGGGGCGGAAGGGAGAGGGCCGGGGGAATTCGCTTCTCCAACAGTCTATCGTGGACTGAGGAGACGACTGAGAGCAGTGCGTATACTGATGTCAGACAAGCGGAGGGGCTGGGTGTACTCACATCCCTCGGATGCAATGTCGGCATCGGCAAAACGGCCGGGTAGAAACCATGTGACGTTGCGGATGGCGCTCTCGACGGTGTTGACGGTGCTGACGTTGTCTAAGAGGAGCTGCTCGTAGGCCCCTACGAGTTGGCTCATGATGTTGATGTGCTCGTTTGTTGGAAGTGTTGTGGAGAGTGGAGGGGTGTAGAACGAATGACGATGAGGGTGAGATGGAGAAATGAGGGCGGGGTTGGTGGTAGTGAGGTCGTCGCAAGTCTTGGTCGAGTCCCCGGATGTGGTCCAACGTTGCCATAGCCGGATGTCACCGCACTCACTCACCACTCTCTCCACTCTCCCTCCCAGTCACCCCACCCCCACTAATGCACCAATTTGATTCCGCTCTCCATCACTCCAGCTTCAGCTCCATCGTACAGTCCTTATGACACAATATGACATGGTCAAGCGTCGTCGTCGCCAACAACAATCTCCAAAACAGCGCCTACTGCATGACATATACTGTAGCACGCTGATGGCTGATGACCGGCCATGAACTGGAAGCGAACACTATGATTATCGTGAAACATCGGCGTAGGGCCATTATAGGCTACATGTGGTTCCGTGGTCGGTGAGGGTTAGGGTTTGTCCAACTCAAGTAAGATGGGCACGATGCACGAACCATGTCAAAGAAGCCACTAGGAAGGCGGGAGTCGTCGATGGGCGTTATGTTTGGGGGTCACCACAGACATGTGGGTTGAGCGATAGATAGGCGGTGGGGAGCATGGGGGAGCGTGGGCGGGGGCGGGACCGGAGCCAACGGTCGGGAACCAGTGGTCCAACGCATATACTGCTACAACTGCTACTACAGTCTGATGTCTCCCTTCACATGCTCGCATAGGATTGATTGCGTTGCCCAGCATGAGCTTGGAGTGTCCCAGTGTTAGTGTACTGTACAGTTGTAACTGGAAAACGACGTAGACAGTATTTTGGCACAAGCTCGAGCTCGAGAAGGCACTCACCCCCCTGTGGTTCCAGTGCTGCCAGTTGCTGGAGTCACGGAGGGAGTTGGGACCTGGATCCCTCTCCAAACGTCGAGTAACTTGAGTAATTATCATATCATCTCCAGTAAAGTCACTCTCACTCACTACTCCTGTACTACTCATTACAACTCCTTTCCTCTCCACTTGTCAGTAGATTAACCCAGTTTACTTTTGGCAGTCTCTAAAGCAACAACAACACGGCATCGAGGCGCGCGTCTGTCTCAGTCTCAATCAAATCAGGTAAGTTGTGGTGTCTCTCTTCCGGTGTGGCGTTATCGACTCCCCCCAAGCCAAGCCAAGCCCCCTCAGTCCCCCTGACGCTGAACGCCCCGCGCCCCGCTCCTCCCGTCCATTCTGCCCACTCATTCCATTTAATCTCAAACCATCTGCTGCTACGATCCAACGATCCTACCACATCCGCCCGCCCACCGCCCGCGAACGTCTCTGCCCATCTCATCCTGCTCACATTCCACCGACACGCTCTCAACTCTGCTCATCAACACGTTGTCTCCATCTCTCCTTACTCTTGGGCGCATGTTCGTCTTGTCCTCTTACTCCCAACGACCAACACGTCCCTCCCACTACTTTTGACCTTACCCCTATACCCCCCGACCTGCCTCGCGTAACCCCCCCGCCAACGTCGACCTCGCATGGCACGCTTCGTTCGCCATTCGGCGATCCCACATGATGTGGGTGTGGGTCAACGCAGCTCGCACTTTGAAAGCGCGCAAGACGCGAACGATATTTACAATTTGTACGGGCGCGACAGCTGGGTCTCGGAGTCGCACGCGGGCGTAACTACTTCGTCCAACTACGTTGCACGAGGCATGCACGCCGAGGACAGTGGCGAGGACCGCCTCGAGGAGCTCGCATTGCGCTCTCCGGACGGCGAAGGGGTTGAGACTCCTTTCTACGACGCGCCCGAGCACTTCTCCAGTCCACCACATCATGGGAGGCAGAACAGCCATTCTGAGGAGGGCGAGGACGACGACGAGCACGATGTCGAGCATGCCCGCCACTCGACCGCACTGGACTTCACGTGCGCGGACGACTGGTCTGTCCATGGAGGGTCGGAGTCGGGGCATGCCCACGCCCATGTCCCGGGCATTGGGCAGGCCGTGACTGAGGATTATGCTCACCACCCCGAGCCACACGCCCAGGAACGGCATACACATCAGCTCGCGCAAGTGTGGACACCATCGCCAGCACAACCGTATCCCGTCGTCTCGGTCCATGACGAAAGTAGCTCGGGCAGTCACTCGACTGCCTCCCCTCGTACTCCGGTCGGCGATTGCCCACCCAGCCCCAATGACTCACGACGACTGTCGGCCTCAGCTGTCCCACAACGTTTGCGCTCTGATCACGCGCCCCAGACGCCACCACCCCATGGTCTCACTCCGCCAGACTCGAACACGTCGTCCCCGGTACACCCCAGCATCGCGAGGATAAACCGCAATGGGCTAGGCACCGAGCCGGGCTCCGCTGGGTCAAGCCTTGCCGGAGCATCGAACACATCCCTGGTCTCCTCCCAATATCCTGGCGAGGAGCCTGACGCGTATCACGTCCGCTCGACTTGTGAGTCGTGGTGCAGTACGAGGGTGCGATGCTGACGCTATCTTCTTTGGTGGGGTGTTTCACTATCGCGATACTCTACAGATGCCCGACTCGAGGTTGAAGGAGTATACGGAGACGGCTGGGACGTCGGTGTCGAGCGCACACGAGGGGGGTTAGGCGTTGGTACACGGGTGACCATGTCGTGGCCAGCCGAGCAATCGGCCATGACAGACCAGGAGCGCAAGTTCATATCCAGCTTGGACCGATACGGCTTTGTGGACAGCGCGGAAGGAACTCGTTCAGAATACAGGTTAGTTCGAGTCCCCGCCGCGCCGTTTAAGAAACACCCGAAGGTACAGGTCCGCAGCGGGGAGCCCACACCCTCCAAGGCCAAGGGCGAGCTCCCATCTCCGCCGAGCGTACCGCCAGGAGGTCCGAGCAATGCTGAAATATCGAGGGCTCGGAGGAAGGAAACGGAGCGTGTCGGGAAATGGATGGCAATGATGTCCGTCTCTGAGCGGGATGAGGGTCGGAACGCGATCAACTGGCGCTGGAGCACCAAGGAGGCAGGAAAGCACAAGACTCGCGTTTGGAAAGGCATTCCTGACCGGTGGCGGATGGCTGCGTGGTGGACACTTGCGGAGACGGTTGCCGAAAAGGAACGGAAAAAGGGCAACCGAGTGAGGCAGCACGACGCTCTCGAAGCCGACTTCCAGGTACGCAAGGAACTGCCGTCGACCAACGATGTGCAGATCGATCTAGACGTGCCGCGGACGATCTCAGGGCATGCCCTCTTCCGCACGCGTTTCGGACATGGCCAGCGAGCTCTATTTCATGTCTTGCACGCGTTCTCCCAAGCATGCGGTACGTGCGGATACTGCCAGGGTATGGGCAGTGTCGCGGCGACATTACTCTGCTATTTCGAGCCCGAGGTGAGTCCCCCATCCCGGCTGCTCGACGGTCATGCTGACACGCCAGCGGACATACTCTCTTATGGTTCGTCTGCACGACCTGTACGACATGCACGGCATGTTTGCCCCAGGCTTTCCCGGGCTGCTTGAGACATTCTTCGTCCAAGAACGCCTTATGGAAGCAATCCTCCCTGACGTGTACGCCTCGTTCGTGAGTACCCTATCCTTTCCCTATCACCGTCAGCAACAAAGCAACGAGCTGACGTCTGAAACGAAACATGATCTCGTCTTCCGCCTGGGGCGCCAAGATCTACATCACCCTATTCGTCAACGTCGTCCCCTTCAACGTGCAGCTGCGGCTTTGGGATGCTATGTTCCTTGACGGCTTTGATGTCATGATCATCGCGGTCCTGGCAATTCTATGGGCATTCAGGCGGGAACTATCGCATCCCAAGGCAGACTTTGAGAGCATTCTGTCCCTGCTTAGCAGCTACTATGTTCCTGAAGACGAGGACGCCATGCTTGACTGGATGCGCCGACTACTGTGGCAGCCTGGGGTGCGGGAGCTGATGGCTCACTGGCGCCGTGATTGGAAGGGCCGAGTCGAGCGGGGTAAGGAGGGCGATGCCCTATTGTAGGGCTGTTGTAGGGCTATTGTAGAGCAGGCTAGACAGGTAGATCACACTATCAGAGCTATAATATGTGTAAGCTATCCCCATTGCCATTCCATTGCCCAGGTACCGCAGGCATGTCAGTCACTACGCGTGAAACGCGGAATACGACTCTGTGACTGCACGTCCTGCGTTGGGATAGTCACCGATTAAGTCATAGTTGCAGCTCGGAGGCACAGCGGGGTGGTACACCGTGCAAGCATGCAAGCAGGCAATAAAGCAGGCATGAGCGTAAGCATGCAAGCAGGCAATAAAGCAGGCATGAGCGCAAGCCAGCAATCAAGCCAGCCACTTGGATGATACGGACGCGTCGGAGCTGGATAATCGGGTATTTGAAAGGATAATCGGGACAGGTACAGCCAGGGAGAGTCACCCCAGTCGGCAGTGAGTGCCCAACCAACTGCCCAACCTACTCGAGATTGTTACTCTTTATCCAACCCGTTTATCTCCTTGGTCGCATGCAGTCGGAAAGAATCAGCAGAGTCTCTAGGCAATGCCTCTGCGGTCATATCTAACCACCCTCTAACCCGCGCACAGCTATTCTTTCTACTTTGTCAACGCACTACCCACCATGTCCATCAAGAAGCCAGTCCCAGTTCGCCAGATCACCAAGGAGGAGGCAACGGGTTCGTCAAGCGTCCCACAACGCACCACCCCCATCTAGCCTTCCAGTTCAACGACGCAGCCACTGACTCCAGATGCCGTCCGCGCCGAGCTCTCCGAGAGTCTCACCTCGACGTTTTTGACCTGTATGTCTGGCCTGGTTCCACGGTCACATTGTCGAGAGTACCGACTGACAGCAGATGGTCCGTGGATCGGCATGTGGGGTAAAGACCCAGCCGTGCACAAAATCCTGTTCGACGTCACTATCGACCATGCCTTTGATAACGATTGGGAAGTGTGGGTTGTCGAGAATGAGGTTGAGGACCGTGCGGACAACTCGCCCCGGTTCCTTGGTGTCGCCATCTGGGTGCCTCCCGGCCTTGAATATGAGTGAGTACTGCCCTATCCGGTGGCTGTCGTGGGTGATGTGCCTTTGACAGCGATGGAACTGTCTATCGAGGTCACGGGATTGGCGAAGTGCTTCTGATTGAACACCTCAAATGCGTTGGGGAGGCACAGCTAGTGAGCTGGACGCCATGAAGGACGTTTACAGCCACTTCGTCATTGAAAGCGACCTCAGCGCCGATTTCTCATCGCTTCCTTGCGGAAGATGCTAACTTCAGCCCTCGTTTCCTCGTAGCCGGAGTGAATGCTCTGCCGCCTAAGCACGCAGCCTACATTGCCGAGACTGTTGTTCCCGCCTTCGACGGCCTTAGCGAAATCCTCCCCGGACACGACAAGCAGTGGTGGTTCCTCGACTTCCTCTCTGTCCATCCCGCCGGACAAGGACGGGGTGTCGGCTCCGCGCTCATCAAACATGCGAAGGAGCGCGCGGGGAGTACCCCCCTTGTCTTGAGTACGGGAACGGATGAGAACGAGGCCTTCTACGTGACCCGCGGGTTTGCGGTTCGGGGGTCAATTAAGGCTCACTATTATGATGGAACGCCCTGGGAGGAGAGAATTATGACGTTCCCCGTGGATGCCGAGCCTGATTTGGAGGAGTAGGCGCCGAGTCGTCCACATGGCGCCGGAGTAGTTGTGATGTCAAGGCGCGCTAGAACTAGAGCAAGTGTATAGATTGCATTACAACCGAGCCGCGAGGTTACTCGACACGGAACATGCGGCAGAGCCAAGTTCATAGTTGCGGAATGTATATGAACGCGTATTTCGACATCACACGGTCGCACAATGACTCACAGACTACGCTTCGGGAATGACCGCACCTCGTGCGGTCATTCCAGACCGCGACGCGATGTCCATCGCCGTGTTGATATCCGCTTTCGCCGTGCTGCGCCGCTTCATCACGCCGCAGCCACCTCTGGCAGTAACCCTGGCAAGTCTACTCCGCCACCGCAGGAACCTTCGTCTGTGCCGACACTCCAGCGTCCGAAGGCGAGCTCATGAGCCGCTCGGTCCAGTGCCAACCATCGACCAGGGTGGCGCTGATATCTCCTCGCCGTGCAAACCCACGTCCTTTGTACCAGTCCTCATTTTGGTCTGTGCCCGTAGTGAGCCCCATCGGCGTCTGCTTCTCGCCGGGCTGTGTCGAGTTCACGATCCGGTCTGCCTGGTGTTTGAGCAGTTTGGATCCGATGCCGCGACCACCAGCCTCGGGACGCGTCCCCAGAAAGGCGAGGTACCACCACTCCGTGGAATGTCCGGGGAGAACGGCGGCCAGCTTAGAGAACTCAACGGCCAGCTCTGTTTGGAAGTGGTTTTGGTTAGCTGGAGGAAGAGCCTCGAGACCTGGGAGGAAGTAGTCCACTCTGGTGTCAGCGAGATATGCATATGTTGCCGGAAAACCCGAGCCTTTCTTGGAATGTACAGACGCAGCCGGAATGCGTTCCGGTAAACCCACCCGTACTTGACGCCTGGGGGCGACCACATCGCTACTCCAAGAATCTTCTTTCCCTCCACGACGTCGGGGTCCTCGTACACCCAAACCTCCCAGTCATTGTTGAAGGCGTATTCCAGCGCGGTCGTGAAGACGGTGGTCGATATTTTGGAGTCCGAGTTCCACAAGCTCAGCCACGGTTGGTCTTCGATCAGCGATAGTTGTTGGCGGTGACTCACAGGTCATGAAAGATTCATTGAGTGTATCTACGATCTCCTCAGCGACGCGGTCTGAGCCTTAGTATCTTACGTCAAGAGCGGGGGGTCGACCAGCTTACCTGACGCGTCGGCCGGTTGGATTTGGTGGATTGTTGGACTCATACCGTAGTCAGAAGGAGCAGTGACAGTTAAGGGGACTCATGAAATTCCTGTTGAGTTTATGGGCTTGTAGATTGGAAACTTTAGTCGCTGGGCAGCACGCGTTCAGAAAGTCGACTCGGGTCGCCCGAAGTGATTGCCGGTGAGTAATGCTCCGTATATGTACATCCTTGAATAGCCGACGTGGGCCTTGCATGCGTGTTTCTCGTCGTCATACCGCCAACCACCGATGCCGAGGGTCGCTAAGGCGAGCATAGTCCTCTGCATTTCGACTGTCACGTAGATCGCGCAGTTGCATAGCTATGTTGTACAAAGTGAAAGATTGATTGCCCCGAGGCCAGCTTGCTCGGATCCTTGAGTGGAACACCGAGATACCAGACACGGCTGCAGGTGCGACCGAGGTGATCGAGTTACGAGCACCTAAAGTTGACGCCCGCCAAGAACATCACAACAAACAAGCACAGACGACGAACAGTGTGGAAAATGACAGTGCGCCAAACAGTAGAATGGCCTTGAAGCGTCTAAAGAGTAAAATGAGATTTAAAGAGACGACATGGCTGGAGGGGCCACATCAAGGGCAGCGGGGACGTTTAGGATACAGCTTACCGCACCCATCCTCGACTGTACATCCTCATCACGATCCCCTCGATCCCAGCACGGAGCTTGAATAGAAAGCCGGGCTTGTGCACCGTGGCATCCGCAGGACACGTCATGAGCCGCTCAGTCCATTCCCACCCGTCGTACAGTGTTCCGCTAATCTCCCCCCGCCGAGTGAAACCCCGGGCATGGTACCACGTCTCATTGTCGTCCGTACCCGTGCTCAGAGCCATCGGCACGGGCTGCAGCGGCTTGCCCTGTGTTTTCTCTCCACCCCCAACCTCAGCTTCAGCGGCAGCTGCGTCGACTCTCTTCGCCTGATGGGCCATCAACGCCGTGCCCGCACCTCTGCCCTTTGCTTCAGGCCTCGTTCCGAGGAATGCGAGGTACCACCACTGTCGCTCGTGGCCCGGTAGATTGGAGCCGAGCTTGGAAAACTCGGGAATGAGGTTCCTCCGGAAATGCGTACTAGCAGCCTTGGGCAGTGCGGAGATGCCAGGGCGGAAGTAGTCCACGCTGGCGTCAGTACAACGGCCTGGTCAGTTGTTGCGACTGACTCATAATCCACCCCTGGTGGAACCCAGATCGCTACGGCCAGAATGGATTCCTCCTCGGCTACCCATACCTCCCAATCGTGCTTGAACGCGTAGTCAATGGCAGCTTTGAATATAATGGTAGAGACAGTAGTGTCCTCGCCCCACATCCCAATCCATGGTCGGTCTCCAATCAACTGTGCCCAGCGACGGTTTGCTCACAGGTGGTGAAGGAGGAAATGAGGGTATCTGCGAGCTCCGCGCGGAGGGCGGCTCCGTATTAGTCGGGATACCAACTGTAGCTCACGGGTTGCGTCCCTAGGAAAGATCTGGCGGACGCTTGGGCTCATGGTGAACAGTGAATGGTTGGAGATGCATTCCAATGTGGCAACAACTTATTTGTATCCCAGTCGAGTACCCGGGGTTGCACGCAACAGTGCGCGGCGCAGTGACGTGGGCCCCAGATCGGGCGCCGGGCTTTGCTGGGTTGCCATTCCATGCTTAATCAAATTCACTGCTGCTTGCAACTTGCTCTTCGCTCCCTCTACGGGACTGCTCACCCCCGGCCTAGCTTATACTAACCGATGCATGCTCCTTATATGCGACAATGAAACAGAACTCTGGAGCAGTTTCTCTATGTGTAACGAATCAATCTACCAAACATTGAGCTCGCGCCGCGAACCCTTCCGACCTCGCACACGCCTTCCCTTACTGGGTGGGGCGGTAGCGCCTGCCAAGTCAGCAACTGTTCAAGTCTCCCAGTAATAGCAATGAGTACTCACGGTTCACGCTCGCTCTCGAAGATGGTGCTGGGGTCGAGACGGCCCTGGATGATGTCGTAGAAGAGCTCGATGGAGCTCTGGCGGGCCCAGTTCCACGACGAGTCAAAGACACGCGCCTTGTTGGCGGAGAAGGATGGGGAAATGCCGTCAAGGTAGGCGTCGCCGTGCTCGAGCTTGATGGCGTCGAGCTTGGCCTGCAGGGCGTCGGCGTTGGCCCTCTCCTGGTCGGCGCGCTTGTCGCCGGCACGGGGGTCCTTGCCGAGGTAGCGAGAGAGCAGCTCGATCTCGCGCTGCGCCTGCTCCTCCTGCTTGATGACGAACTTGTCGAACTCCTCCGAGTTCATGACAGCACCACCGCCGCCGGCGGCAGCACCACCGCCACCGCCACCGGCGGAGAGAGTGATGCCAGAGTACGAGGCGTAGCTCTGGGCGACGGAGTCGAGGAAGGACTTGGCCTCAGCCTCAGATCCGAGACGCTTGGCCGGCTCGTTGAGGATACCGAAGAAGAGGGCGGCGTCGGAACGGAGAGGACCGAGACCCCACTGCTTGTTGAGGTGGTTACGGGCAGCGGAGATGTTGAAGCCACCAGGGAACTTGGAGGCGATCATACGGTTGGTAAGACCCATCGAGTGCTTGCCGAGGCCAGTGTAGCCGACCGAGAGAGCTGCACCAAGCTCGTCGAGAGGGAGGTCCTCGCCCTTCTCCGGAGCAGAGGCGAACTCGGTACCAAGGTCACCCAGAATCTCATTCTGGAGAGTCGACTTGCCACCAGAAAGCTCCTTGAGCGACTTGGAGAGAGGAATGTCACTGGCCTGCTTCTTGAGCTTCTGGGCGACGATGACACGGACAGTGTCGACGGCCTTGGGAGGAACGTCGTCGACGGCAGCGGCGGGGCCGGCCGAAGCAGCAGGAGCCGGAGGAGGAGGAGCGGCGGCAGCAGGAGCGGCGGCAGGAGCGGGTGCGGAAGAGCTCTCCTCCGCAGCGGGGGCAGGGGCAGCCTCCTCGGACGCCTCGTCCTCGAACGCGTAGTAGACCTCCTTCTGGTTCTTGGCGTGGCAGAGAATCTGGCGCTTGAGCGCGGTGGCAGCGTCCTGGGCCTCGTACTTGGCCTTGAGGGTGCGGGTGGCCATGCCAGAAAGGACAGGTCCGGGGCCGACCTCGATGAGGCGCTCGAACTTCGCCTGCTGGAAGAGAACGTCCTGCGTCTCGATCCAGCGCACGGGCGAAGCGAACTGGTAGGCGAGACACTCGGTGAGGATGTTGTAGGCAAGGCGCTGGCGGTTGGCGGGAGTCTCCCAGCCCTCCTTCTCCCAACCCTTGAGAACCGACTCCATGCGAGGCGAGTTGGTCTCGTCGTAGATCTTCTGCACGTACTCCTTGGTGACCTCGAACGGCTCGGCGATAAGGTTGGGGATGTACTTGCCGATGAGGCGGTCCGGGTTGAGGTGCTCGGGGTCGATCTTCTTCATGAGGTAGTTGCGGAACGACAGGACACCAGGCCAGAGGTAGCGCGAGTGGAAGGGCACGTCGATACCCGGCAGAGGAATAGTAGCGTAGCCACGCTCGAGGTTGACCTCGCCGTTGTCCTTCTTGCGCTTCTCCTCCATCATGTCCCAACCACCGTCGATGATGCCAACGAGGTGCTCCTTGAGCTCCTCGACCGACATGGTCTTGGAGAGCTTCTCAAGGTCGATCTTCTGGTGCTTGAGGACGTTGAGAACGTTGGTGAGGGTGGCGAGAGCACGGAGCTCACCAGCGCAGACGTACTGCTGGTCGGCAACGTTAAGGTTGACGATCTGGAGCAGAACGTCCTTCTGCTTGGAGATCTGGTCGACAATCTCACGGAGGGCAGGCTCGGAGAAGGTCTTGCCAACACGCGAGGGGTTGACAGCCATCATGGCGTACTGCGACTTGCCCTCAGCGTCACGCTTGACGGCGCGCTGCATGGTGATACCACGGAAGAAGACAACGTCGGAGAGAGCCGAGATGGGGAGGACGTCGGCGATGGCAGCGAGGGCCGAGTACTCTCCGAGCGAGTGACCAGCGAACGAGGCGTTCTGGTCGATGAGACCCTTGGCCTTCATGTCGTCAAACGCAGCCTTCTCGGTAACGACGAGCGCAATCTGCGTGTACTGGGTGGCGTACAGCAGACCCTGGGGGTGCGAGAAGGTGTACGAGGTGGTGTGAAGGTCAATGTCGCCGAAAAGAGGCTGGGTCTTGACCTGGCCCTTGTCGTCGACTGAGTCGTAAGTGAGCTCCATGTAGCGCTGGCGGATGGCCTGGCCCTTGATACCACCGAAGTGGATGGTAAGCTCCTTGGGGTTGTTCTTGACAATGTCAATGATGGAGAAGCCGTAGACCGAAGTAAGGTGCTGGTCGGCAGCGTCCCAGACAGCCTTGGCCACGTCTGAGTTGTTGTAGAGCTCCATGCCCATGCCAACCTCCTGTGAACCCTGGCCGGTGAACACGTAGGTGGTGGGAGGCTGGAGGACCTCAGCCTGGCCGTCAAGGACCTTGGTGTCATTCTGGTTGAATGCCTCAACCTTGATGACCTTCTTGCCGTCGTGCATGGCAGTGTGGGTAAGCTTGATGTTGATCTCGTCCCCGGGGAGAACCATGCCGACGAAGCCGACGTCGTACGACACCACGCGTTCGGGGTGGTTGTCGGCAGCGACCGACTCGACGTACTTGCGGGTAGCGGCCGACGACCACATGCCGTGGGTGATAGTGCCAGGCAGGTTGGCGAAGTCGGAGAAGTACGGGTTGATGTGGATGGGGTTGAAGTCACCAGAGATCTTCGAGTACGGCTCGTTGGACGCAGGGGTCTTGTAGGTGGCCTGCGCAGGGTCGGTGATGAGCGAGTAGCCGGACTCGAGAGGCTGGGGGAGGCCGACAGGCTTGCCCGAGCGCTTGAGGTACTCAACAACAGGGTTGCCGTGCGAGTTGTGGGCCTCGTAGTCAATGGTGGCGACCTGGACAAGGGACTTGGTCTGGCTGCGGACGAAGGCAGCGCCGGTGACCTGGACCGAGGAGTAGGTGGACTTGTCCTTGAAGTGGTACTTGGACTTAACCTTGAAGGTGAGCTCAGTGCCGACGTCAAGAGCGACAGAGTCGTCGTCCCACTCGAACCACTCCTTGGACTGAAGGACGCCGACCGAAGTGGGCTTGTCGAGCTTGACAACGTAGTCAGGCTCGTCGACAGTCTCGAAGGTGTTCTGGTAGTCGGTGAACTTGCCACGGTAGAGGAAGGCCGAGTTAACCTCGATCACCGGCTCGCCGTTACGGAGGACGTAGCCCTTGACCTTGACAGTCTTGCCAGAGTCAGAGTTGACGACCGAGGTGACACGAGCCTCGGTGGTGCAGACGTCGCCAGCCTTAAGAGGCTTGGCACCCTCAACGAAGCGGAAGCCGTTCGACAGGTGGACGAGGTTGATGAGGTCGCCGTCGATGGCCTCGGGGAAGATGGTCTTCATGATTGACTGCCAGCCAAGAACAATGGCGTAGTCCATGGGCGCAAGGATGTTCTTGTTGCGGCGCTGCTTGAAAGCCTCGCCCTGGTTGCCAACAACATCGCAGAAGCGCTGGATGGTGACCGGGTCAACCTTTGTGTCACCACAGGTGAAGGTCTTGTCGAGCGGGAGCTCAGGAAGCTTCTCGTTGTCACCGAACCAGAGGCGCCAGTAGAAGTCCTTGATGGCCTTGTTGCGGCCCTCGACGTCCTCGTGGATGGGAGCGTAGCCCTGCTCCGGCTTGTACTGGAAGGTGAAGGTGAGGGGGACAGACGACCCGAGACGCTCCTCGTTGAGCTGGAGGGTGATCTTGCGGGTCTTGGGGTCGTACGAAAGGTCAATGGCCTTGAAGTCGGGGGCAGAGTTGCCAGCCGAGCGGATCGCTCCGTAGACCTTGACGCTGGTCGGGACACCGTCCTTGTCCTCCTCGATCTTGACAAGCTGGTGCTTGCGGGGAGCAAAGATGCGGCGGAAGGGGTTGGTGACGTAGTTGTGGCCCTGGACGACGTTGACGGTCGTGAGGGCGGCACGAAGCCAGCTGAGCTTGGGACCAGCGATGCGCTGGAGCCAGTCCTCAACCTTGGGGAGCTGGTTGTTGAGCTTGAGGGTGCGGGTGTTGCCCTCAACAGACTCCTGGGCAATGTAGGTGTGGCCCTTGGGAGGGCGAGCACCAATGTAGTCAAGCTTGGGAACCTTGGACTCGTCGTTGTCGTAGTAGCGCTCAAGGATGCGCTTGACAAGGAGACCCTCGATGTTGCCGAGCATGTCGGCAATGGGCTCGTCGGCGACAGTCGAGAAGCGGGCGGCCATGGGGCCCTGAAGAATACAGACACGCTGGGCGTCGCCCTCAGGGACAGCCTCGACATCCTCAGCAGCCCAAAGAGAGTCCTTCTTGAACCAGAACTCGAAGTTGGGGTCGAAGACAGGGATGAAGGGCACAGGCTTCTGCCAGACACGGTTGCAGATGTTGAGGAAGAAGGCCTTGTCGTCGTTGGAGACGAGCTGGTTCCTGGTCTTGGGGTAGGCGCTGAAGAAGAGGTCAAGGATGTTCGTGGGGTCCTCGAGGGAGGCCTTCGATTGAATGAGAGACTCCTTGGTGCGCGTGCCGTCGACACCTGCGAAGCGCTCCTCGATGCGGCGGAGCCAGTCACCGAGAAGGTTGCGGAGCGAGACGTCGACCCAGCGTTTCTGCTTGGGGAGGTACATAAGCTCGATCATGCGGTCGATGGTCTCGCCGTATGTCATCTCGGCGATGTCGTAGACAATCTCGCCGTCGGCCTTCTTGCCGAACCAGGGTTTGTTGAAGTCGTCGTTAAGGCGCTTGACGATCCACTCCTTGTTGTTCAGGAGCCAAGGGGTACGCTTGTCACGCGGCATGTTGAAGACGGTGTCGTCGAACTCCTTCCAGAGGCGGACGGCACGGTTGGCAATCTTGTGGATGGGCTCACCGAGCTCGGAGCGAACAGTGAGGATACCACCAGTGGGCTTGTCGTAGGTGCCCTCCCACTCCTCGTTGTCGACACCCGGAGCCTCGACAATGAGCTGCTTGACCGACGGGCTGGTCTCGGCCTCCTTGGCGACAAGGACACGCGAGCCGTAGAGCACACCGTCGAAGGGCATGGGCTGGAGGCCGAACTGCTGGACAGACCAGTCACCGCAGATGTACGGCCAGACATCCTCGGCACCACCGAAACCGGAACCAGCAATCAGCGAAATGTTGGGGTGCTGGCGGATCGAGCTGTAGGTGGAGATGATGGGCTGGTGGAAGTCCTCAGCCGAGTGGTGACCACCGGCACGACCACCGGTCCACTGGAGAATGATGGGGTAGTCCGGGTTGGCGGCAGCAATGTTGACAACCTGGCGGATACCCTCGGTGGATCCGGGCTTGAAGCCAACGTGCTTGATGCCGGCGGCGCGGAGAGCATCGATGATCTCGGTGGCCTTCTCAGAAGAGGGGATACCGGCAGCAATGCAGAAGCCCTCAACGGGGTAGCCCTCGCGGCGCATCTCCTGCCACTGAGGGAACTGGAAGCTGAATTGTCTCTGGTTGATGTACAGAGCGTTCAGGGTGATACCAATACCAGGCTTGATGCGCTCGACAATGGCGTCAATCTTGTCACGGAGAACCTGAGGGTTGTAGTGACCACCACCGGCAAGCTCAATGTGGTAGCCGGCATTGAGAGTGGCCGAGACCATCTGAGCACCGACAGTAGTGGGAGTCATACCCGGAATCATGATGGGGGGCTTGCCGAGGAGACGGGAGAAGGGCGTGTCAATGTTGATCTTGCCGTCCGCAGTCTTAACGAGGCGGGGGTGGAACTGCTCGTGCCAGACGGGCTCACGCTTGATGGTGGTGGCGTTGTAGAGCTCAGCTCCAGCCTTGCCCTTCTCACCAGTGTAAACGACGCGGACACCACGGCCCTCGGTTACGCGGGCAGTGAGGAATCCGACACCAGTCTTACCGCCGGGACCAAAGTCAACGGCGTGGGTAGCAGAGGGCGGGAAGTCACACGCCTTGGCCCAGTGGATGTGCTTGGTGAAGATCTGGTCGCAGAGCTCCTTGTCGAGCGAGCCAGAGAGCTTACGGAGGTCAGAACCTGTAGATAAGATTAGCACCGGAGATCGCTCCGAAAAGGCTGCCACACCGATCGGCGATCGGCGACCGGCGATCGGCCAATTTCAAATAACTCACCGTCCTCGGTGTTGTAAATGGGCATACCAAGCTCCGACGACTTGAACAGCTCCGAGTCCTTGAGGTCCTCCGACAGAAGCTTGTCGGTGGCACCAATGAGGTAGTCCGAGTGGTAAGGGACGTTAATGGGCAGGAAGCGGATGGTGAACACCGCCTTACGCTTGGAGAAAGCGACACGGCCCTGGTCGAGACCGGCGGGGGCCTGAACCTTGCGGAGAGCACAGGCGAGACCGTAGAGCGACTTGGCGGGACCAGTCACGATGAACATGGTCGCGGCGTTGAAGAGCGAGATGCCGACCTTGGAGTTCTCGGGAAGGTACTTGTTAACCTTCTCAATGTGGCCCTCGAGGGCCTTGCGGCTGAGACCGTTGACAGCAAGCATAGGTGTGGGGTTGCCCTCACTGTGCTCGTTGGAGTCGGCAACGATCTCGGGGTCGAGAGAGAGAACTGGGAAGAACTCCTGGCCACGGAGACCAATGTAGAAAAGGAACTTGACAGCCTTGGAAATATTCTCGTAGAGCGACTCCCACGAAGTCGACGAGGCGATGGCGACGGCAGAGATGATACCCTGCGAGTGGCCCGTGGCGCCCTTGATGAGGTCGCGGAGCTCTCCGGGGTTAATGTCGAGGATGCGGGCCGAGACAATGTACTGCGAAAGCTGGGTGATGCCGATGACGGGAAGCGACACGGGGATCGAGGCGAGGTACTCGGTCACAGGGCGGGGCTTAGTGCCGTTAAGCCAGGAGATGACGTCGAGGCCATCAGTGTAGTAGGTGAAGCCGTCGGCAGTCGCCTTGTCGGCAAGCGGGATGAGAACATCCTGCGAGAGCTTGGTAAGGATGTCCTCAAGGAAGGGGCGGTAAATGTTGTACAGGCCTTGAAGCTCATCGAAGTAGTACTGTATCGTTAGCCAAAGTTCCCAAGTCCCCGCAGGCGTTCTACGAGGTCGACGAGATCTACTACAAAGTTCTAAACGCGCTACTCACCTCGTTGACACCCTGGCCACCGAAGAGGCCGTAAATCTCAGCGTCGCCCTTCTTAGCCGCCTCGATCAGAGCCGAGTGGTGGGCAACGGGAACCTCCTTGTCGCCGAGAGTGGCGCGCAGAGCGGCGAAAGCCTTGTAGTAGGCGGTGAGGATCTCAGCACGGGGCTCGAGGTCGTAGGACTCGAGAAGAGTCTGAATGGCAACGGTGCCGAGGAAAAGCTCGTTGAAGCGCTTGTAAGCCGCAAGGACCACCTGGGCAAGCTCGTCGGTCTTGTCACCGCCGGCGTTGAGCTTGTCGGCAGCGAAGCCGAGGAAACGAGCCAGGAGCTTAACCTGGGACTCGTTCTCGGGGCCAGTGGGGACAGCTGCCCCCTCGTCGTCCTCGTCAGCGACGGGGGCGGGGCCGTCGTCCTTGCTCAAAGGAGAGTCATGGAACTCCTGGGCGAGAACTTCAGAAGTAACCCAAGCGGAGAGGGGAGAAGCGGGAACGAGAATGTTGACGCGCGCGGCCTGCGAATGGAGGACGAGCGGGCGGGTCTCGGGGGGACCGCTGAAGAGGGACGCCATGATGGGCGGGCTAGTACTCTTGCAGTTGTGTCCCGACTTTTGCGAGTGGAGTGGAGAGGGGAGGGGAGGGGGAGTCGGGTGGGGGTGAGTTGTAGAGAAGTGGAGAAGTGGAGACTTAAGAGAAGAGAAAGTGGGAGAGAGAGAAAGGGAGAGGGAGGAGGAGATAACCCGATGCTACGGGTCGCTTTGATAGCGGGATTGAGAGTGTGATGGAGAGAAGAGTGATTCTGACGAAGAGTCAGATGATGATGTCTAGTAGCATATGTCCAGCGAGGGCCAGTTGGATATGGGGTTGCATGTTCTGGTCGCTACCTAGCAGCATTGAGGTGTCACTCCTCACGGTTCCTCAGTTCTCTCCCCTTGGGTCCTGGTGCTCCGACCATGCCGATGCGAAGGGCAAAAGACTGTGAGAGCTGTTGTGGGGGATGGGGGAGGGAGGAGGAGGAGGGGGAGGGGGCTTGGGGGGGACTACGGGCGAACAGAACAGAGGGGGGGGGAGGGAGAGCGGAGAGGTAGGTAGGATCGGTGGGACTATGGTAGTAGGTGAGCCCTTCGCCCCAAATGATCTAGGCGATTAAGCCGCCCCACGACTTCCGACATCTGTCTTGTCTGCTCTATGAATGGTCGCCGGTTGGTGCCCGATTGGTGCGCTTGGTGCGAATTGGCCGCGGTTCGTCGGCCTAGGCTTGAGCCGTCCTTGAGCCGTCCGTGCCTCTGGGCCATTTTTCTCTCCATCGTTGCTCCACCTTGTCCACCCTCATCCCTCATCCCTCCTCCCCCACCCCCACACCGGTCTATTCCCCCCCACCTTGCATGCGTCGGCTCGTGCTTATTGCCTGCTTGTCACTCTCTGTTGTCACTCGGCAACTGGTCCTGCTGTCTTGCTGTCCTGCCGTCCTGCTGACCCCGAGAGCCGCAACTGAAACGGAAAACGGAGCGCTCTAGATGCTTCATGTGTGCTCTTTCGCCGAGTGCCTGTCCACTTACCGGCGGGACCAAAAGCTCATTCCATCCGGCCTGCCTCAGACATCCCTCTCGCAACCCTTGTCGGCTCTGACATTAGAGAGCCGCTGACATCTCTCTCACCTGACATCTCTCTCACGCCCCAGGTTCCGATGCAAACCCAACGACTGTCACCCGCGACCAACCACTTCCGAGACTCCATCCCTTTACCCCCCCCTCCTCTCTCTCCTCTCTCTCCTCTCTCCCATTCTATTGCGATGAGAAGAAAGCGAGAGAAAAAGTGGAGGTAACATTTGCGCTGACGCCACGCATTGCATCTTCTTGGGTCATCCACCTGCATGGAGCTGCCGCTGCGCGTTTGCGCAACATTGCCAGCTCCACAAATTCTTTCTACAAATATTGAAAAGTGTTTCCCACGAAACAAACCGCCAGGAACGGCAAAGATACCCCGAACATCGCCGTCAATCACCGACTGATAGTAATCTTGTGGAGTAGATGGGACCTGACTTGCCGCCTGGGGTAGATAACGCGCTGGGGCGGATCATTCCGTCCTATGGTGAGGACTCGAAAGGCCGATCTCACAACTTGATACCATCTCCGCCGACGATGCCAGCACACTGCATCGAAAACAGCAACCATTCTCGGTAGAATAGAACATGGCATCTGTGCATCTCTAGGATATGCTCGCAATGTGATACGTTCAAAGGCCAGATTTCATGTCGCCGAGAGATGTGCAAGCCCATCGTCATGGCGCAGCCCATTGCAGGGTCCAGAGCAGGTCAGCAGGTCTGGTGATCACGTCGTTGCGCTACATGACACAGGTTGGCGCGGATTGGTTCGATGGGACCTGGGAACTAGGCTTGGTAACTAGTAGAGAGCACCGTGTGTCCCGAAGCCTTTGCATTGTGTCCTTGCGACGAGATGAGTGTGAGGGTCCGTACGATCGCGGCACCAGAACCAGTGAGCCAGTGAGCTTGAGCGACCCCCTTGCCTTGATACATTTTTTTCCTTTCCTCGCAGGACACAGGATCCTACTATTGCACCTAGGTTGTTCTCTGTCACATCACGATGGGGTGACGGGAGGAGAGGGGATGGATGTTGACGATGGGATGGGTGGAGAGGGCGGATAGTGGTGGAGAAGTGGAGGGGAGGGGGGGGACGAAGATCGGACTTTTGCTTTGGGGATCTGGGGATTCGCCAAGGTATTTGGCCGTAAGCCGAGAATTGGGTGGGTACCTCTCATCCCTCCATCCACTCTTTGTGGCAGACCCAGCCGAGGCCCGCGACGCCCGCGAGGCCCGAGAGGTCCAAGAGCAGTCCAGCCACGTGTTGATGACAGTATATGGTACGTGCTGGGTGCGGGCGGGTGCGCGCATACGGGTGGGTGGGTGTATCGGAGCTGGATTTGAGAAAGGGTGACAGGTGAGATTTAGTGGGGATGGGGATATTTCCTGTGAGAGAGAGAGCGCGAAAGAGGTTGGGGTGGGGTAGAATTAGGAACAGCGAATGCAAATGCAACCTCTCGGCTCAAGGTTGAGCAGAGTTGCTGCCGTCCTCGAGGCCTCGAGCTGTCTCTCGCAAGCAAAGGTCTGTAGCCACAGTTCGGCCCCTCATCTCTACCCTTCCGCCCGTTACCCCCCTCCGTAGCGCCGTAGCCCCAAACCCCTCCGCTAACTGCCGATTGACGGGTCCCACGCCTTTGCACCACCACCACCACCCACCCACCAGGAGTAGTTGCCAGTTACTACTTCCACAGTGACCTCTCCAACTCGCCCAAGTATCATTCTTTGGCATCTCGCTGCTCGTGCAAACGACCTCCTCATCATCAATCAGGTCGCTCTTCACATCTCCATCTCTCCTTTCATCTCCTCTTCCTAAATTCTCTCTTCTCTCCATTCCTCCCCCTCCCCTAACAAACCCCCTCACCCCCCTACTCCACCTCGTCTCCCTATCGACCCCGCCAAAGGTCACAAAACCACCTCTCTCCTCCTCTTTCAAAGACGTCGGCGACGTTGTCCGCTACAGCCATGTCGACCGCTACCCCTGACCAGGAGGCGCAGGTGCGCCGCGAGCTTACCTCGCGCTGCATTGCCATTGTGCGTACCATCATTTTAGTTGCCGAGGTTGGAGTTGCCCCAGGGGCCAGCGACCTTTGGAGCCAGAAGCAGAACTGACGCCCCACCGTAGATGAACCGCGCCGACCCCAACCTCCTCGACTACATGAGGTACCACATCAACTCGGTTGACACTTCCAAGGGTCCCAACTACGAGAAGGTCAAGAAGTTCGGCCAGATCCTTCTTGACAACTGTGAGTGGTGGGCGTGACATTGGCGGCGTGTGGCCGGCTCTGGGGTTGGGAGTGGCCCGACGTCGAAATGAAGCGTTTTCGAGCTTGGCTGACCTTTAGGCAATGAGGTCGTTGACCTCCCGCCCGTCTACCGCGATGTGGCCCTCCCGACCGCCCCTCACACCGAGGTCTCGGCCAAGGGTGACATTCAGTACTCGGAGATCCCCCGTACCAATGTCCGCAAGCTTGAGAGCTACGTCAAGGAGATGGCTTCGGGCGGTGAGATCGAGTCTCAGGTCAACCTTGAGAAGGTCCAGACCGACATTGGTGAGTTCTGGTATTTTGTACTGCCCACGATGTGTAGACTAACTGGGTGCAGAGAAGCTCTGGGAGCTCGTCAATGCTCAGCCCTCCATCACCCCCGCCCAGAAGGCGGCTATCAAGTCCATGTACGGCGAGGTTGTCAAGTCCCTCGGCCAGCAGGCTGAGGCTGAGGACCCCGTCGCTCGTGCCAAGGCAGCCGGTGACAAGCCCCGCCGTGACTCGTCCCAGTTCCTGCGCCCCAACGTTCAGGACCGCACTGAGGTTGATGAGGAGCACCTCCCCTTCCTCCACCTTAAGCGCAAGACCGGCACCAGCTGGGCTTACTCGAAGAAGCTCACCAACATCTACCTCGATGTGCTTACTGAGATTGCCACCTCGGGTGTGACCTTCCAGAAGAAGGCTGCTCTCCTCACCGGTGTCGGCCGTGGCTCCATCGGTGTGGAGATCCTCAAGGGCCTCCTTGCTGGTGGCGCCACCTGTGTTGTTACCACCTCGCGCTACAGCCGCGCCGCTGTCGACTACTACAAGGGCATCTTCCACGAGGTTGGCTCCAAGGGCTCCAAGCTTATTGTTGTTCCTTTCAACGGCGCCTCGCGTCAGGACGTCGAGGCTCTCGTCGACTACGTTTACAACGACCTCAAGCTCGACCTCGACTACATCGTCCCCTTCGCCGCTCTCCCCGAGAACGGCCGTGAGATCGACAACATTGACGACAAGTCCGAGCTCGCTCACCGTCTCATGCTTACCAACTTGCTCCGTCTCCTCGGTGCTGTCAAGTCCCGGAAGGCTGCCCACAAGTTTGTTACCCGCCCGACCCAGGTTGTGCTTCCCCTCTCGCCCAACCACGGCCTTTTCGGTAACGACGGTCTCTACTCCGAGTCCAAGATCTCGCTCGAGACCCTCTTCAACCGTTGGAGCGCCGAGTCGTGGGGCGAGTACCTCTGCATTGCCGGTGCTGTCATTGGCTGGACCCGTGGCACCGGCCTTATGAGCGCCACCAACTTCGTCGCCGAAGGCCTTGAGAAGCTCGGTGTCCGCACCTTCTCCGCCAAGGAGATGGCCTTCAACATCCTGGGTCTTATGCACCCCCTTATCTTCGACATCACCCAGATTGAGCCCCTCTGGGCTGACCTCAACGGTGGTATGGACCGTGTCGCTGGCCTCGCCGACGTCATGACCTCCATCCGTCTTGACATCAACAAGGTCGCTGACCTTCGCAAGGCCATTGCCCTAGACAACGGTGCCGACTTCCGCGTCACCAACGGTGCCGACGCTGAGCGTCTCCACCAGAAGGTTTCTGTCGCTCCTCGTGCCAACTTCTCGCACGACTTCCCCAAGATTGAGGACGACTCCGTCCTCAATGAGCTCAAGCACCTCGAGGGCATGATTGACCTCGACAAGGTCGTTGTTTGTACCGGTTTCGCCGAAATCGGCCCTTGGGGCTCGTCCCGTACCCGTTGGGAGATGGAGGCCCGCGGCGAGTTCACCATCGAGGGCTGCATCGAGATGGCCTGGATGATGGGCTACATCAAGCACTTCGAGGGCAAGCTCCCCAACGCCGGCCCCATGGACGACCCTTACGTTGGCTGGGTCGATGCCAAGTCCGGCGAGCCCGTCGATGACAAGGACATCCGCAACAAGTACGAGAAGGAGATCCTAAACCACGCTGGTATCCGTATCATCGAGCCCGACCTCTTCCACGGCTACGACCCGGAGCGCAAGGGCTTCACCCAGGAGATCGAGCTCAACCACGACCTCGAGCCCCTCGAGGTCTCGGCCGAGGACGCCGCCAAGTTCAAGCGTGAGCAGGGCGAGAAGGTTGACATCTGGGCGCAGGACTCTGGCGAGTGGTTTGTCAAGTTCAAAAAGGGTGCCCGTGTCCTTCTCCCCAAGGCCGTCAAGTTCGACCGCGTTGTCGCTGGCCAGATCCCCACTGGCTGGGACGCCAAGCGCTACGGTCTTCCGGAGGACATTATTGCCCAGGTCGACCGCACTGCCCTCTGGGCTCTTGTCTCGGTCACCGAGGCCCTTATCATGTCCGGCGTCACCGACCCGTACGAGCTCTACAAGTACATCCACCCCTCTGAGGTCGGTACCTCGCTCGGCTCCGGTATGGGCGGTATGCACTCGCTCTCGCAGATGTTCAAGGACCGTCGCGAGGAGAAGGATGTCCAGAAGGACATTCTCCAGGAGACTTTCATCAACACCGTCGCCGGCTGGGTCAACCTTCTGCTCTTGTCCGCATCCGGTCCCGTCAAGATCCCCGTCGGTGCTTGTGCCACTGCTCTGCAGTCCGTTGAGATCGGCTGCGATTCGATTCTCTCCGGTAAGGCCAAGGTCATGATCTCTGGTGGTTACGACGACTTCTCTGAGGAGGGTTCGTTCGAGTTTGCCAACATGAAGGCAACCTCCAACGCCGAGACAGAGTTCGCCAACGGCCGTGAGCCCAACGAGTTCTCGCGTCCCATGACCTCCACCCGTGCGGGCTTCATGGAGTCGCAGGGCTGTGGTGTCCACATCCTGATGAGCGCCAAGACCGCTCTCGAGATGGGCGCCACCATCCAGGGCATCGTTGCCTACACCTCGACCCACACCGACAAGGCCGGTCGCTCCGTCCCCGCCCCCGGCCGTGGTATTCTTTCCACTGCCCGCGAGGTCACCCCCAAGGAGTCCCTCCCTCTCCTCGACCTCAAGTACCGTGCCCGCCAGCTTGCTTACCGGCGCAAGCAGATCTCGCAGTGGTTCGAGAATGAGCTCGACAACCTGCGCGACGAGGCTACCGCCGCTGGCAAGAACGACGACTCTGAGTGGTTCGCCCAGCGCGTCGACTTCATCGAGCGCGAAGCCAAGCGCCAGGAGAAGGACGCGCTTGCCACGTACGGCATGCTCGAGGGTCAGGACCCTAACATTGCTCCTCTCCGCCGTGCCCTCGCCGTCTGGGGTCTCAACGCCGACTCGGTTGGTGTTATCTCGTGCCACGGTACCTCGACCAAGGCCAACGACAAGAACGAGTCGGGTGTCTACAACCTCCAGTTCGAGCAGCTCGGTCGCTCTAAGGGTAACGCTGTGCCCGTCATCACGCAGAAGTATCTCACTGGTCACCCCAAGGGTGGTGCTGCTGCTTGGATGTTTAACGGCATGCTCCAGACAATCCAGTCGGCCCTCGTCCCAGGCAACGCCAACGCCGACAACATCTCCGAGGAACTTCGTGCGTTCCCCCACCTCTTCTACCCCTCGAAGGCTATTCAACACACTCGTCTCGAGGCTGGTCTCCTCACCTCGTTCGGTTTCGGTCAGGTTGGTGGCCAGGCCGCTATTCTTCACCCCCGTTACCTGTTCGCTGCCGTCCCCAAGGAGCAGCTCGAGGAGTACAAGAAGAAGCGCCGTGCCCGTGAATTTGGCTCTTACGCCCGCCTTTCTGAGGGTATGATCCAAAACAACCTTGTACAGATCAAGGACGCGCCTCCTTACGGCCCTGACCTCGAGGGTCCAGTCCTCCTCAACCCCCTCGCCCGTGCTGGCCCTTCCAAGAGCGGCTCGTACGAGTTCAAGGGCAAGCTCCCCTCCGAGGTTCCCCTCAACAGCGCCAACGCCGACACCATCCGCTCCCTCCTCTCACAGACGGGCAACAACATCGCCGGCGTCGGTGTCGACACCGAGCTCATCTCGAGTGTCCCCACCTCGGACACCTTCCGCGAGCGCAACTTCACGTCGGGTGAGGTCGAGTACTGCAACTCTGCGCCTGACCCGCGTGCGTCGTACGCCGGCCGCTGGGCCGCCAAGGAGGCTGTCTTCAAGGCCCTCTCCGTGCCTTCCAAGGGTGCCGGTGCGTCCATGAAGGACATTGAGATCGTCTCCACCGACTCCGGACCCGAGGTCAAGCTCCACGGTGAAGCCGCTAAGGCAGCGGGGGGCAAGAAGATCAAGGTGTCGCTCTCCCACTCGGACTCGAGCGTCGTCGCCTTCGCCGTCGCCAACTAAGCGGGCGAGCGCGTGAGCACAGCTCGCGCAGTGTTTAGTAAAACGGTTGTGGTCACAGTATTATCGCGGGGAATCTGTAACATCCGCGTTCATAGAGTTTGCTAGCGGAATGATCATGTTTAGACAGCTGGAGCGCTCCTTTGGCTCAAGTGCAGTTACAAAGTACAGGCTGACGTTGTGTGCCAGAAGTGACTAACCCTGGAGGATACTGCTGTATGCCGAGCCAGCCAGTGTTCACATTTAAACAAGGTGATAAGCTGCACTTTCAGATCTAGTGGTCGTAGAACGCAGCGCTCGAAGCAACGCGGACATGTACTGTAAATTACCTACTACAATTACCTACTATTACTGTCACGCCCACCGCAACGTATGGTACACGACCACCCCGCGCTCCTCCTCAATGTCGCTACCTGCATATGTGTGCTCTCCCCATCCCCCCGCAGTCAGCCACTGCACCTCCGCCTCAAGTGTTGCGCGCAAGCCCCTCGTTTCTGCGAGGGCAATGAACCGCGAAAGTGGCCCTCGGCCGGTATGGAGGCCCACAGCGACGTGCACTACACCCCCGCCATCTCCCACAACTATCGGCCGCCTGAGAAGCGCACACACAGAGTCGAGGAGGATGGCGTGCTTATCCGAGCTCCAGATGGTGTCGGCTAGGAGGATTGCGTCGAATCCCCGGGGGGCGTACGCTAGGAGCGCGGCAGTGCACGTGCCCCAGCTATGGCCCAGCACTGCCCATTCGGCGCAGGAGTCCGTCAACTCTGTCACATAGTTCCGGCGTATGGTGTCCACAACCTCGGAGTCATCGTAGTCGGTACACAATACAAGGGCCCCCGTCCGAGCAGCTATGATGCCCGGGAGGCCTGCGCCGGCGCCCAGTTCCACCACGTTGCATGGGTAGGGAAGCGAGATATCGCGAGTACTCAGTTGGTCGGCGAGAAAGACGGCAGAAAGCCAGAGGTTGTTTGCTTGGAGCGATGCAAACTCGCCAGCAGAAGGATGGGGAAGCCAGAGGCGGACGGGCCGGCTGAGGCTGGAGGGCGAGGCTGGGGGAGGGGTGTAGATGTGCGGTTGATCTGGAGAGCAGGTTGAGAAACCGATGGGAGGAACGGCAAAGAGGGCGCAGAGAGCTGTATCAAAGATATCGGCGGAGTCTTCATCGTGTTCACCACCTGGGTCGACCTCATTGGCAGTGCCACTGTTGGGGGCAGTCCATCTTTCGCCTGTGATTGTCGACTTGGTCGACGGTGCCGTGGTCGTTGTCGTAATCTCAGCCTCCACGTCCTTCAGGCTGATCATCCGGCTTTCTAGCTTGAGTTTCCCTCTCTTGTCCGACGTTATTGTTTCAAGTTTTATAAAGATATAGTTGGATATGCAGTCGTGGACGTAGTGGCCGACAGATCTGTGCTGGAGGTAGCGTAGGAGGCAGGGCGGGGTGGCGAGGTGGACGCCCTCCACTTTACCACCCACGTGACAAAACTCAATTAACAATTTCAGACGGAGTTTTCCCAATTATAAATGATGAAAAGCCGATTAACATTTACTAATTAGTAATCTCTAAATGACCTCCACGTGGACCTTGCCACCTCCCGGCGTTTTTTTGCACGCCCCCAAGTTGGGGCCTAACAACTGCCCTCGCATGCCTCGCACTTCTCGCACTCTCATTCTTCACATCCACCACATCCACGTCGTTCTTTCAATTAAATCACACTCGTAGCTCAAACAGCTCTGACCGTCCACTCTACTCTGTCCTTGACATTCAAGACTCCCCCAAGACCACCCACTCACATGGCAGACACTCCGCCGAACAACGTCCGCTCCCTTCCGGGAAGCCGTGACCGCACCCCAGAACTCACCTCGTAGGTACCTCCTGACAACGTGCTCCGTACTTGTTTCCATCGTTCGAAAACCCTATCACCATCTCTCTTTCTCGACCATACCCCCACTGACATCAGTAAACGTGAGAAGCGTCATCGCGAAGGTGACGATGATGATCGTGACAGGAGGTCGCATAGGCACCGTGACGACCGTGTACGCGAACGCGAGCGTAGCCGTGACTATCGCAGCCAACGCTACGACGACGATGATGACGACCGCGAGCGCCGTCGGCGTCGCGAGCGGGAGAGGGACAGGGAGATGAGGGAGCGCGACGCATCCCGTGACCGCGACGATGACCGCCGCAGGCACCGCGACCGCGACCGGGACCGCGACTACGACGACGATCGCCGGGACAAGCGTCGTGAGCGTGAGCGCTCCCGCTCCCGTTCGCGCTCGCGTGATCGCCGCAGGGACCGTTCGCGCTCCCGCTCGCGTGATCGCCGTCGTGACCGTGACGACTCGCGTGAGCGAGAGCGCCAACGGCTCCGGGCGATGACACGCGAGGAGAAGGAGCGCGAGCGCGAGCGCCGTGACCGCGAGATGCGCGAGGAGCGCCGTGAAGCCGCCCGCCGCGAAGGGGTAAGAACCACTAGTCGGAGATAACGCTAACTCCTTAGCGTGAGTATAACAGCCCGCGCCGGCGCAGGTCCATGTCTCGCGAGGCGAGCGCACTCCTTGACGAGGTCGACGCAGAGGCACGCTCAGTATTCGTTTCGCAGATTGCTGCCCGTCTTACAAGCCAGGACTTAGGCCTCTTCTTCGAGGACATGCTCGGCCGCGGAGCCGTGCGCGACGCTCGCATTATCACTGACAAGGGACGGCGTTCTAAAGGGTGAGTTGCGAGCATATGCACACGGAAGGAGCTGACAGCAGCATGGGCTACGTCACCCTTCGAAGCGCGGACCTTGTCAACAAGGCGCTCAATCTCTCGGGCAAGGTTGTTATGGGTATTCCAATCCTGGTTGGGCTTACGCCTGCGGACTCTTACGAGGGCATGTCGCTCAAAGCAGTCATTGCGAGCATCCGCGGTAATCGGGAGCGCGAGCGCGAGCTGCGTGAGAGCCGTCCCCGCGGACCCCGCTACCCGCCTATTACGCCAGGTGCTGTGCCCTCGAGCATCGATGCGAATGCGCACGCCGGTGCCGCTATCCCGTACCATCGTCTGTACATCACAAAGCTCTCCCCGAGTCTCAACAACGATGACCTCAGGCAGGTGTTTGAACCGTTTGGCGATATCGAGTTTGTCGACCTGCACACCGACTTTAGTGGCGCGTCAAAAGGCACTGCGTACGTGCAGTTTGCTGAGCTTTCTGCTGCCCAGATGGCCCTCGATGCCATGAACGAGTTCGAGCTTGCGGGTGAAAAAATCAACGTCCAACCAGTGGAGGAACGCAACGCACAGTTTGAGAATATGGAGGGCGACCAGCGCCGCGGGGGCCGTCTTGACGCCGCAGGCCGAATGGAGCTCATGAAGAAGCTCGCACGAACCGACGATGCGTCCATCAAGCCACGATCAGCTGCGCCCGCTCCCCCAAAGCTGGAGGCCCAGCGCCCAACCCACTTTGTCATGGTGAGCAACATGTTCAACCCAGACGAGGAGACCGAGCGTAACTGGGACATCGAGCTTGCCGAGGACGTAAAGGGTGAGGTCGAGTCTAAGTACGGCCGCGTGGCTCGGATCAAGGTGGACGCTATGAGCCAGGGCGATGTGTACCTCGAGTTTGGCGATATCGACGCGGCTGAGCGTGCGCTACGCGGTCTTTCCGGCCGCTTCTTTGGTGGCAAGCGGCTACAGGCCCAGTACATCTCGGAAACGTTGTTCAAGGCTCACCTGTGACGCGATCGAGCTGTGAGTATCTACGAGAGCGTTTTCCGAGAGTTTGATATGGGTCCATGAAGCTAGTGTTCATTAAAGGCTTCTGTTGTTAATCATGGATGCATGGTACGAGTATGCAACAAATGCGATTGCGGTGGTCCAGACACGGGTCCACTTTGGGCACTGTTCGATGGAGGCATCATGCCTCCTGATAGAGTTGATGGAAGCTATTGCGGGTCGTGCCTGAACCGTGAGGCGAAGGGCCGAGAGCAGTGGTGGGCACCTGTGACGCAACAACAACTCGTTGGCATCGATCATCGACGTCGTTGCCACTCGACACTCAACCTCACGGTCATCGCCCCCAACCTTGCCATCGTGATTAAGCACGAGCGACAGCGACATCGGCTTCATTGTCGCTACCTGTTGTCAGCTCTCCATTTCTTGAGCGTCCTCTCGCGACAGCAGTCAATCCCGGCAATACCGGCGCCACCTCCACCAACCTCCCCCGCATCGTGCAACTTGCGCCTCATCAAAGGAGCTCGTCCCCTGACTTATCCACCTCACCCTTCCCGTCCGTCACAACGCATTGCATAGCCCATCTGGCTCCTCAAATTGAACACTCGGCGCTACCTTCGCAGTCACGTACGCCCGCGCACCGCGGACTCGGAGTCACTCCTATCCGTTTTGACAACCCGAGCTGAGCCAGCTCCAATCTTAGCGCCCATCTCCGCTCCACCTACTTTCTTGAGGCGAGCTCATCGCCTCCACCGCAAATCATGGCAGCACTGTTCCAGGGCTTTCTTGACTGGCTGCGCTCAATCTTCTGGGCCAAACATCTCGAAGTCACCATTGTAGGGTTGCAAGTGAGTCGCCGGTCGAAGTACCATCGGAGCTGGCCGATGGAGTTGCACAACTGACAACAGGCAAGCGGGAAGACATCGTGGGTCGACGAAGTTGATTGGGGATGCGAAGTGATGCTGATTCTGCAATATTCTTTTCTGCGGTTGTTCCGGTGAACCGATTGGCCTCCCCCTTATCACATCCGTTCCTCGCAACCACACCGTCCGGACAAAAGGCTCGTCAATGTTCTCGGATCAGGCCAGTGGTCGGAAGATGTTGTGCCTACCGTCGCGTTCAACTTGCGGCAGGTACGCAAGGGAAATGTGACTATGAAGATCTGGGATGTCGCTGTGAGTGGCGCAAGGGGAGGAGGCCAGTCAACCTCCAGATATTGGCTCAGATCTTGGTGGTGAGAATATTGTCGAGTTCTCAACAATATGCGCAATGTCCGGGCACAGAGACTTGGCCCCGCTCGCCGGGCCTCATGCACATCTACGCCACCTGCATGGTGTGCCCCTGTTGCCGAAAACACTCTGTCACACCACGTCTATCCACAGTACCTCTTACCGCGATGCTAACATACAGGGGCAACCCAAGTTCCGAGGCATGTGGGACCGGTATTGCCGTGGCGCAAATGCCATTGTGTAAGTTTGATCAGCAAGCTGTGTTAACTCCAGATACGTCGTCGACGCAGCCGACGTGAGCTTGGCCGCGGGGAGCTGAGTGGAAGTGAACTAACGCCAGACCAAATCCATACCCACAGCGACGTCAGAGCTGCACTCGCTCCTTGCTCTTCCCTCACTCGCGGGCGTTCCGCTCCTCGTTCTAGCTAACAAGAGCGACCTGCCCGGTGCGATCGGGGTTGACGAAATGATTCGTGACATGCGTCTCGCAGAGATCGGAGGACGCGTCGTGTCGTGCTACTCAACGAGCAACAAGACGAAGCATAACCTTGACATTGTTCTAGCGTGGCTTACACAGCGTGCGCAGTAGTCATGCGGCAAGATCGCCACAATCTCCCAACTCTCGCCCATGTTGTAACACTGTATCGCTGAAGGTCTGACAAATCGTCGGCATCGGCACATCTGCATCTGCACGGTATATGCCCGGGGTTGCTGGGAGGGCGAAATGTGGAAATCGAGCGACGAGAAGGTGAGGGGGGCGAAGGGCCGAAGCACCTCGCCTTCGAGGTTCATAGTATCCGTCGGTGCTGTCTCCCCGACACGGCAGTCGGCATTATCTCTTCCACCTGTCCCCGTTGTTGTTCTAACTTCGTCGGTGGCAGCAAACAGCGCCCCATAAAAGAGTAGATGTGTCGCGTTTCCACACAGCATACGCACTCCCACTCGCACAGGCGCACACATTGAGCTGACAGCTGACTGGTCTCCCGGGTGTGACCTCTGTTACGACAGTGAATTGTGAGCCAATGCTGACCTGGACGCCAGCGCAGGTATGTGTAAGTGATTGAGGACAGTCAAGCCCACTCTTAGCCTTCGACGAAGGCACCTTTTCGCCATCGCTTCGTCAACATTCCCATTCCCCAGCTCTCATCCTGCTCCTGTTACACTCAGGCTTGACATCACGCTGCAACCTCACAATGAGCGAAACAGCCAACTCATTCCAGCCAATGCCTCTGGGTGTAAGCTCGGTCACTCTCGGGACCACAACAGACAAGCTCCACCATCTCTATGCCGTAGGGCGACATTGCCACACTCTCCCTCCAATTGCGCAGTACGATAGTAGCACACCACTTCCCAGCCTCCGCAGACTTCTCGCCCACACTGGCCCAACTACGCTGCCTGAAGGGGCGTTCAGGACACCCCAGCTCACGATCACCCCTGCCGCCAACCAGACCCAAGTCCGTACCATGCCCCCAAAGCAGCAGCCTCGACTTCTCCCCAAGCCGTCCGCCCAACACGAGTGCCCAGGATCTGGTTCTATGCCAAGCCCCGGCGACGACGGTAGCTGCAAATGCTGTCCTCCAAGGACTCAAAACCAGCCTTTCAATGCAGGCCCAATTCAGCTCAGTCCCGAGGCCCCAGCTCCAATGTCCGATCGCTCCTCACTGCTTCCCTTAGGACGGTCGGGCTACGCTGTCCGCCACCGGCCCGAACACCTGGGATATGGCTACCTCTCCAAAGCACATGTACCTCCTCTTGCTCCATTGCCCCAATTGTCGACCTGGGATGGAGTCGGTGCTCCGCGAGACCTCATTAACGGCGGACCGCTAGCGGCGTATCTCAATCCCAAGAGCGTGGAACAGAGAACCGACGTCCTCCCCCTCAGCTTCGGGAGCCATGGTGCCACTTCCGAAATCCAGGGCGACGACCCCTCCCAACCTGGTGAATGCCTCACCATCTACCAGCACAACGTCACCTCCCCGTCCGGCAGACTCCTCGAGGCCTGTCTTCCCTTAGGCGGGGGAACGCATCTTTTCTTTACAGTTGATCGATTCGGCAGTGTTTACCAGAGCGGGGTGCAAGTTCGGGCGTTTTGCGAGGAGGGTAGACGGGCGCCAATGGGACTCGGGATGGAGCGACTGGTGGGCTTGACCGCGGGCGAATTGAGCGTGGCCAAGAGTCAGTGGACCAAGCCTCTTGATCGTGGTGACAGTCGTGGCAATCGTAAGAAGGCCCATGGCTACCATAAAACCCAAACTCAGAACAGTAACGCTCCTCACGCTAGCTCTCCAACTCTATCCAAATGTAGGTGCCACTGTATCCACTGCCGCTCTATCGACGTGAGCATAAGGAAGCGAAAGCGCACGCACAACATCATGCTTTCCGCGTAGGCATATCGGCGGTCGGCATTTCCCACCCCGTGCCAGTCACAGACACTCTGCTTCCTTCACCCCACCGCCGCACCCGGCCACTCAACATTTTAAGAGTTCCGCCTCCCTTCGCGTCCATTTGCTGTGCTTATGGCGTTCGCACGATGCGTGAATGTTGTATTGTCTCTGTCAGTACTAGACGATGTTCCAGAGTATATAGTATAGTAGACTTTGCATATTGCGTGCAATGAAGCTGCCGCCGGCGTCTTCGCTCATTTCACTACATCACATGTCCACTCCGTAACAGCGAATCGGGCCACGTCGATCAAAAAGACCCGTCACAATCATATCAAGTACCTGCTCCTCTTTGCCACCATTCCTCCTGTCGACTGGGACCGCGGTCGCGCCGGTTCCTATGACTTTCCCATCATCTTCAAAGATGGTCTGAACGCGGTAGTCAACACGCCTGAACATCGCGTTCAGCCAAGCTGCCAGTCCAACGTGAGGCTGCTTGGCCACCCGAACTGAGACAACCCGCGTGCCCGAGAGAGGAGGTTCGCCGTGCCGCTCGGCTACGTCGCCAAAGTCGACGCCTGACGGGTGACCACATGCAAGGAAGAGATACTCGCGCTTCCGCTCGGCAACGTAACGGAGATTGTCGACCATAAAGCCGACGGGAATGGTCTCGAGGTACGTAAAGCGTGCGCTATTGTGGCTCATAATCGTGTTCTTGGAGGTCGGAGTTAGGGGAGGCTCCACATCGTAGATGTGGATATTGGCGGTCACGCATCCCGCCACTGCCAGGACGCGGCCGTCTTCCGAGAGCGCCAGACCGTTCGCGAGGGCGATGTAAGAGGCAATCGTGGTGCACGTTGTGCTACCGTTCTCATTCTTGGAGAGCCACAGGAGGCTACCGCCCGGATAGGCAAGAATCGTTTCCAGGCGGTTGAGGGTACGGGACCATTGTGCAGGGAATGCGTAAGAGTTGGTGACCAGCGCATCGTTCGGCGAGAGGGGGACGACGGCATTGGGCGTAGACAGCGACGGGTGGCTGAGAGAATGCAGATGTTTTGCTGTCACTTGACCGTTGTGGAAAGAGAGGCGAAGCACCTCAACCGCGGCGTTCTCCGCAGTGATATTCGCCACCGCCAGAATCGCATCCGCCTGGTCCTGACCCGCAATTCCGACTCCGAGGGGATGCAGTCCCCGGCCCTCCGGCCAGCCCTCAATCGGGATCTCTACAGCCTTTGGTTTATCCCTCAGCTCCCTCTGCACAGGGGAAAGTGGGTACGCCATAATACGCCCGTTTTCAGCCTTGAGAGGGTCGCCCTCATTGGTGAACGGATTGTAAACATCCCGCGTAGGATCGGAGCTGAACAGCGCGACGTTGGCAAAGGGCCACAGCACGACGTCTTCGCAGAACGGCAGCGTGCCCTCCCCAATTCGCTCAGCAGACCCAGCTTCGGGAGGAAGATGTGGGGGAGGGGAGGCTGCTGGGGTGTGGTCGTGGCTGATGTCGTAGGGCCGTGGCGGGGGCGACGGCGCAGGCGTGTGGTCGTGGCTGACGTCGTACGGCTCCTTGTTGTTGGAGTCGTCGAAGAGGGAAATAGGGACCAGGGTGCCTTCGTACCGCAACAGAGCCGGTTTTGCGCGGATGGGAAGTAATGTGCGCACGATCATGAGGACGTATGCTAAGGGGTAGAGAAGAAGGAGCAGGGGCTGGGGTCAGCGAGATTGGGGGGCGGGTATCGTAGAGGGGATATCATACCACTGCGAAGACGGTGAGTGGGGCGGCCATGGTGTCGAGGGACATTAAACTCTGCGTGGGAGTCGACAAACTGAATGAAAAAAAGACTGCTCCTTTATATTCTTGTTGCGTGGGATGTTGAGGTAAAGGGTGATGCGTGCGAGATCAGTTAGCGGCCCGATTCATGGCGCAGGGGCCAGTGGTGGAATGGTGGACCTGGCAAGTGGAGGTCGGAGCCACGAATGACCGACGTCACAGCTTTGGAAAGGTCACGTGCAGGACTCCTCTCTTTGCCACGTGGAACTGCTTCCGTTCCTGGCACCAGCTGTACGATACCACGCTTTGCCACTCTCCGCTTAGTGCCTGAGATTTTTGTTGCTCGAAATCTTCGTGTGCAAACTTGGACACCGCTCTTGTTATTGCTTGCTTTGCTTTGCTTTCTTTGCTTTTATCATCTCAGCCCAGTGCTACCATCTTCATCAACACAGTCACTATGGCGACAGTCGCAACGCAGTCTCTATCACAAACAGCGGCCTCAACTCCGCACGACCCTGGACTTGTCGCGGCTCTGGCTGCCCGCAACACGACATTTGCGACCCTTCTATCGCTAATCCCCCAGCAATACTACGTGGGACCTAGCGAGGAGCAGCTGGATTCGCGATGGATGAAAAACAAGAAGCGCAAGACAGGCGAGGAGATTAAGGAGCACAAGCGCCGGGCCAAGCAAGACAAGGTGGGTCTGACAATCCGATGGTGAAGGTCCGACTCCAGGTGTTGAGCTGCAGGCAGCCGGCTTTGGTACGGAGCACTGCCACCTTGGCGGCTTTTGCATTTCCTTTCAACCAGATGTTGATGCGATGCTACCTTGTTTTCTCCATCGCTGTAGCTAACGCCAGCTTGATCCCTCCAACCTGAACACCGTCGTCGACGACGCCCCTCTCCCCGACACCTCCACCTCTGTGGCACTCCCGCAGGCCGTGCCCTCGGGGTCGCTCAGCGCCCTTCCTCCCGCTGCGTCCATCACTGACCTTCGCGAACGCATGCGCCAAAAGCTCGATCGGTTTAAGAAGGACCGAGGGTACGATGATGACCCACAATCACGCGACGCTTTGGAGGCGGCGGCGAGACAGCGTCGCGGGGAGATGCGGGACCGTCGTAGGAAAGAGCGCAAGGAAGCGATCAGGCGTCAGCGGGAGGAAGTCAACGCCAAGCCGTCCAAGGTGAGAGCTTGCTCGTGTGAGGAGTGCGCGGCGTGCGGGGCGCCGGTAATCTGGGCCGCATCGTTACTCTCACGCACTCTCCGCCATACCTGTCCTCAGTTCTCTTGCTAACCTCCAGACCCAGCTCATCGTGCCGGAACGTAAACTCGCGGGCGACGACGTGATCCTCCCCTCAGTCAACCTCCCATCGACGAAAAGGGCTTCTGTGCCATTGAAGAAACTCGCAAATCCCTCCCAAGCCCTGGTGCACCTCGAGAAACACAACTCGAAGATTGCCGCGCTCCCGGAGGACAAGCGCAAGGCGGCCATGGAGCGCGACCTGTGGGCTAAGGCGGAGGCCCGGGCGAGTGGCCAGAAGATCGCCGACGAGGAAAAGGTGCTCAAGAAGGCTGTCAAGCGCGAGGAGAAGCGCAAAGCCAAGAGCGGCAAGGCATGGAACGAGCGCAAGGCGCAGCTTGAACGGGCGCAAGCAGCCAAGGCGGCCAAGAGAAACGATAACCTCGCTAACCGGGCTGAGGGGAAGCGTAACAAGAGGCTGGGAATCAAGGAGAAGAACAAGGATAAGGCCAAGGGCAAGGACAAGAAGGGTAAAGGACGACCTGGTTTTGAGGGGAAGAAGGGGAAGGGCCTCAACGGGAAGGACAAGAAAGCGCGTGCGGCTGCTAAGGCATAGTCGACGGGTGCTCTGTGAATGGAAGAGGCGGCTGGCTTGTCGTGCACATGTATTACCTTTAGACGGGTAGAAGGTTGCCAAATGCCGTCCCGATGGCCAAGTTGGCAACCACATTGCATCTTGTTTGCATCGCTGAAAACTAAGCAGCCACAGGAGTACAAACACCGTCCTCACACACGGCCTCTGTTTTACCTGCGTCACCCCCCGCGTTCTCCTTCTGCTTAGCGTCCTCACGTTGCAGTATCTGCCGGACCATCTCAAAGTCTTCAAGATGCATGGCCCACCGCTCCCCATCATCCTTGTATTCCTCCTCTTGCGCCTTCAAGAATGACTCGTAGGCCTCAGGACCCGCAACGAACGCGTCGAGGTGGGAGCCAAACGAGTCCCCCATGTATCCGATAGGCGCCCCCAGGCGCTCGCTCCGCACGAGGCGAAAGATGCTAGGAATGCCAAAGAGCATATACTCTGTCCGGAGCCAATTGTCCGGACGACGCAGCTCGCCCATGGCGAACTTCACTGAGAGGGCGACTAAAATTCAGCTGATGAAAGGTTGGGGGTGCGCACAGTGATCAGAGCTGGCGAAGACACGCTCAATGTCCGGCTTAGCGAGGTCACAAGACTCGCACCAATTCTGGCCATTTTCGTCCGCGGTGGACGAGGCGATGAGATAGACCGTGTCCGTCGGCGCAGCCGCGAGGTCGGCCTTGAGTGTTGCCACGGATGACTCCTTGATGGGCATGTTTGAATCCTTGGCTGCAGAGAGTTTCAGTAGGGGAGCGGCCTACTTACAGTATATATGCAACGACCGGACAGTCCATGGCTGGCGTCTCAGCTACCTACAACCGTCTCCTTCACATGGTGTATGTCAACATCAGATGAGCATGAGATGTGCCACATGCCTCGTGAAGCATCTTTGAGTTTGGCGTTGGGGTGCAATGGTGAGGTTGGGGGCCGCTAAGAATAAACCTGACACGTTGGACCCACACGAGCAGCAACCATGCATGGACACAGTGGAGAGTCTCATCCGCTGAGAAGAGCCGCTGCTGTGCTGTTTGGCTTTTGAGCTTAGGGGTTTAGAATGAGACATGCTGACCGCAACAACGCGTCGACACAAGTGGACGCACCCTTCCCTAACTAACTGCCCCTCCCTCAAGTGTGCACACGCGGTGACAGCTCCCACCGCATGCTCCTACTCACTTCAGTGACACTGCCCCGATGGCACAACGTGAGCCCCTAGTACGCTGTTATCATCGATGCCTGTGATTGTTGCCATGTCTTCTCGGCTTACTATGCCCATCCCGTTTAGTACACAGCGCGTCCACCTCGTTAGGTCGAGTATCTTCGGTTGGGAGGTGCAATCGCCAACCTCCCGACTTTCCCGGCTTAACTCACACGTTGACACCCGTAATCACAGACATGACGCTGGAGTGCCCCCACAGGGCGATATGCACGCACCGGGCAAACGTCCGCTTCCCTTTCAAAGCCGCGTATGATTCTTCCATCTGAACATCTGCCGCAATTGTAGCGTCGGCAAGTTAACCTCGGTCGTTAAGTTGGAGGAGCAAGGGCAACTAATTCACCGACCGAGCGACTGTGCTGTTGCTGAGCGACTGTGCTGTTCCCATCTCCTCTCCAACCTACAATAAAAGCCAGCACAATGATAGCGGCAATGGCAGTCGCCTAACGGCAACATGGCCTGCAGAACCACCTCTGCCGACAGCATCGCCAGCGACACCCCGAAGGCTGAGGCTCCGTCACTCCGGTATCCTGCAGGAGGGCGGATGCAACCTGAGTCAAGGACGAAGCAGCTGTTCACAGAAACCGACATTGCGCAATTCACTGCGATCTGTACGTGTCATGTCATTAACCAACCATCTGCTTCTATGACTATCCTTACTCAAGGTACTCAACAAGCCTCCAAGGCGGACTACCCCTTAGCCTCGTGCATTTTGAAAAACGCCGTGGTCTATGACGGGGATGCCCTTCGCACGGCCGTGCGCGGGGGGGAGGAAGCCCGAGACAAAGCCATGGTAGAGTTGCACCGCTGCCTCCTCTCTGGTCCGGGTGTGTACGTGGTGAAGGGGGCTTACGATCCCTGTGTCGTTGATGTCGCCACCGCAGCCTTCAACAGGATCCTTGAGCGGGAGCGCGCGACCAGGGGGCCAATACGAGGTGATCACTTTGCTCCTTCTGGCGCCAACGACCGCATCTGGAACTCGTTTGAGAAACATGCACGGGAAGATCCTGCCTCGTTCGTCGCGTATTACGCCAACGAGGTACTCGCGCTCGCGTCCGAGGCATGGCTGGGACCGGGCTACGCGGTGACTGCGCAGACGAATGTTGTGCGACCCGGTGGGAAGGCGCAAGGGCCACATCGGGACTATCACCTCGGATTCCAGGATCAGAGGACTGCATCTCGGTTCCCCCTCACTGCGCAGGTTGCTTCGCAGCTCCTCACACTCCAGGGGGCCATTGCGCACAGCGATATGCCGATTGACAGTGGGCCGACTCAACTGCTTCCCTTCTCCCAGGCATTCGACTATGGATACCTCGCGTACCGCGACGAGCGGTTCAAGCAGGTCTTCCATGCCCACATGGTTCAGTTACCCCTCGAGAAAGGGGATGCCGTATTCTTCAATCCCGCGCTGTTCCATGCGGCCGGGGAGAACCGGACGTTGGACGTCCGGCGGAGTGCGAACCTCGTACAGATCAGCGCCTGCTGGAGTAAACCCATGGAGACTGTTTGCCGGTCGTCCATCGTCAAGCAAACTTGGAAGCATATACGGGCCTTTGCTACCGGCGAGATGAGGGAAGTGGTGCCGACGGAGGTGGAGGCACTTCTAGCTGCCGTGGCGGACGCATACTCGTTCCCGACGAATCTTGATAACGATCCCCCACCTCCTGATGGGCACTGCCCTCCGACCCAAAAGGACCGCGTGGCTGCGGCACTTGAAGAAGGCGTCCACGAGACAGAGGTAGCGCGGTGGATTGACGAGTATGACGCCCTCCGCAAGGCATAGTCAGCCATGATACCTCGAAAGCCGGGAAAACGTGGTGTTCACTTGTGACCACAGGACGGCAGTGTAATGAACAAGTCGAAGTCAAGGTAGTCTATGCATAAACATGAATACCTCTTACGACTTCAGCACCTCGTCAATGTCAATCTTGCGGCCATCACTCTCCAGCGCAGCCTGAATGAACGCCACATCCCACAACGCATCCTTAGGCGAACCATAGTTCTCCGTATTGATCTTCCTTCCCTCAACGGTTGCACTCACGGCCTCTGTGAAGTCGGCAAGCTCAGCCTCAACGCCACTAACACTTCCCTCTTTCTTCACCTTCTCGGCGCCGCTCCCAGCTCCCGGCTCAAGAATCACTGTCCAAGCCCGACCGAGATGAATTGCGCGAAGCGTGGCATGCTCGCAGACGACATACAGCTCGTTGGGAGTCCGCGACGGACGATCCGTATCGGGAATAGCCCATGAGAGCAGGAATGTGCCGTGTGGTGCGCTTTGTCCGCTCGTAACGGGCATATCGCTCTCGTTAAGGGTACCTTCTACCTTCTTGCGCGTTCCATGGGGTGGTAGCGTGCTCCCAGGCGCGGCTTGGCAAATACCTACAAGCGTATCGTGTGGGAGCATGTAGGCGCGATGCAGGGACTTATTGGCGATCACTGTGACTGGCTTGCACCGTCTCGGGAGCACGACGCGGGCCACAGCGGCCCAGTGGACGCCGCCGTCGAGGAGAAAGCCACCTTGATAGTCTGGCACTGTGCGCCACGAGGTCGCGTGGTACGAAACACCTTCTGGGAGGACAGTCTCGTAGTGCATTCGCCAGTAAAGCACGGGACCAACACTCGGTTTGCGCAGCAATGAGGCGGCGTAGTGGAGAAACGGCTCGTGAGCAAAGTCTGCTGTCAGCGGGTGCTAGGGAATCCCCCTAGATCGGGGTTGCTGATGCTAGTTAGGCAGGCCATCATTCAGATTAGCTGAACTGCTCAGCCAGCTTTGACCTGTACTTACTTTCAGCAACGCGCCAGATGATCCCCTTCGGAGCCCATTCCCTCTCCCATTCCTCTACGAGTTCCCTGGCCTGCGCCACATCCCTTGCAATCGGCTTTTCCGATATGACATGCTTTCCAGCCTTCCAGCATCGTCGGATCAGGTCCGGTTGGACACCAATAGGGAGCACCATAACGATGGCGACTATCTCCACATCGGATAGAATGGCCTCCAGACCGCTATCACCGTGCCGGATGGTTGGCTGGACTGGAAGGGAGAGTGTAGCTGCCTTTTCGCACAAGGACGCCGCAGATGATTCGGAGCGGGACCACACCGTGCCCACGTGCAGGGCAGGGACACCAACGAGGGAGGGAAGGTAGCTGTTTGTTGCGAATAGGCCTGATCCAAGGAGGGCAGCGCGAACAGGTTTGTGGGTCGGGGAACGGTGACACGGGGGCGGGGACTGTGCAGACATGATGGATGGGGTAAACGAGGGGATAGATCGCGCTGGAGTATGAATAACTGCTGCAGCTGGTGGTGACAGCTGCCTCTACTTGGTCGCTTGCTGTCGGCGTCATCACTAATCCAGGGCTACCGTAACCATGAACTCCCGTCTCCACCTGTGTCATTCCGCTCTTTGCCGCCTCCCGTTACTTGCCCTCTCCGCTGCTTGCCGCCTCCACTCCTGCAACCGGCAGAGGCTTATAAGTCAACGGCGTCTCGGAGGTAAGCATCGTCCGCCAATCGAGGCACCGGAGTCGAGGCATCTTATGTCAAATTCTGGTTTTCATGATTGCACCACCTGATATGCCAGCCTTATCCGTTCGAGCAGTCACTACGACCCCCCAATCTCTCTGGTAGCCCCGGTGTGGTGAATGGTTCGTGCGCGGGGCCATGGAGCGGAAGGGACTACAAAGCTGATAGGGTAGCGTCATGTCGACCCAATGGCAACTCAACCGGTCGGCTTTCAGCTGCCGTAGGCAACAATGACATCGAACTTGCACGAACTGCTGGATGTGCTGCATTGCCTAGGCTCATCGGCCGAGGAGAGCAAGCGGCGCTTCACGTCCAGGGCACAAACGTAAGCGAGAGTATCGTCTCGTTCACTTTTCTCGAGCTTCAGCTGGGCACTGCGTTGAAATCAACCACAGGAATGCGTTTCAGGTGGGGACGCTGAGGCCTTGTCGAACGTGTGTCTTCGAAATGCAATGGGCAACTTGGGATCGCTGGCTCATATGTAGTCCCTGAGTATAGCTGACGCCGTGTGGATGAAGAAAAGCTTTTAAACATGTCCGAGAGCTAGGCCATCGAATAGCCCATTGAACAGAAAGAGGAGATGAAGCTACGCTTTCGGTCTGGTCGAAGTTTGCCAAGATATCAGACATTAAGGGTGAGTGTCGAGCGATTCGATTACACCCCGCAAAACTCGAATACCACATGAGACGAGTTGGATGCATAGCAAGCCGCGAGGCAGTCTACTGGCAGAGCTTGAAGGGATTGACCGGCACGACACAAGAGACGGCGGGGGTGAGCACATCGAGTGGAGATCAATCTTACACCGTAGCATCACACCGCTGGTTGCTCAATGGCTCGAGTCCGTGCGCAATGGGCATCCACATTCCACGTCAACGACCCATGGGCCGCCGGCAATCGCAGGAAGTCGACGGAGTCAGATGGGAGTGGTCGACCTCGGTTCCATTGACTGTGGCCGTCTGCTGCGTCCCCCAAATACAAATACGTAGCCCTTACGCTTACGTTTTACCCGCCCCTGAGCAAGCTGAAACACGGATATTTCATTGGTGGCTAAAACAAGTCAGTCGCCCCAATGCGTTATCTTTCATGCTCCTGGAAGGCGCTCCCACAGACCTCTGCAACATCCGTCTCAGGCGAACTCGCCTCGGGGGACATTATTACTGTACTGTACAACTCTATTGTCCCACACTCAAGCAGCTACCGGCCAGGAGCGACTTTGGCATGCCCCTTGCGGTGGAGATTGCTGTCTCGAGACTGAGCATTGAATATACTTAACTCTTACTCACCGTCACTTTCACCCGCCCAGCGCGAACCCAGTTGGGCCTGCAGGTAGACTTCACAGAGAACATACTGCGGCAGTCCACTTACATCGCATCGTTTTAGCCAAGGGCCTGCCTGGGGATGCCCATACTTGCAGCACAGTCCAATCCTCCAATGTCACAAGCGACGCAAGGCTTGAGGAGAACAGGAAACTGGTGAAGGAGCCGAAAGCTTGGGAAGGAATGTAACACGAAACCGAGCAAGGTGCAAGCCACAATGAAGAAACGCGTCGCGGTAGGACCTGCAGTTGCCCATCTACTCAGAAGGCCGAGCTGAAAAGCTCGGGCTTTCTTGAAGTGCAGGCGCACGTTTCCGTCGTCGTATCAACAGGTCATCGCTGTCACTGCTTTGTGTCAGGCATTGAAAGTTCGCAGCTTGCCAGTGGTCACTGTGGTCCATGCGGATTGCCGAACAACATATCTGCTGTACTCTTTAAGGAGTCAACGGGGCGGGCACCTCACCTCCTTCGATAACGGTTCCATTACCCTTCCAGCCACTGCCTTAGCATTTATGAATCACCGTCCATGCGTGTCCTGCAGTGGCCCCGCAATCCAGATCCGGCATATCTAGCCCATCCCCGTTGGCGAAGTGAAATGCCCCGATTGGGTGAACATAGATCCTGTCCTGGACGACTGTGAGTGCGATCGGTGGTCGGGGATAAGAACAGTGTTCGGGTGATCAACTACCTCTCATGCGTTGAGCAAGGACATCCCCTCCATGGGGTAGGTGGGCTCATAGCTAAACCCGTTTGATCGACTTTGCTCCGAACAGCTCGTTTGGCAGAAGCGCGAAGGCCAAGACATTTTGGGTCTGAGCAGGCTCACTACAGATATATAAACCCAAGCGGTCAGGCTCCTATTCGAACTCTTCAGATCTCTTCTTCCTGCGAAACGGCTCGCATCATGCTCGCTCCAGTTCTTTCAGCTCTCGCTCTTGGCGCTGTTGCTGCGCAGGCCGGCCCTGTTTCGTCTCGTTCTCTCTACCCAGTCGTTGGCAGCATTGTCCCTGGGGGCTGCGTTAACGCCACACTCTTCGAGGAAAACAAGGCTAACCACACTCTCACTGCTCAGCCCGACTCTACCCAGCAGGACTGTGCCGTATGTATTGTCGTTTTAAATCCCTTCTAATGACCCCTCAGAATGCGTGCATCCGCATGGTCCCCGATTATAACGGTCTTGCATACTGGAAGCCCCTCATCAGTCTCCCCATTCCCGACTTCTGCCGACCTGGCAAGACCAACCAGGGAAACCACAATGGTTACGACAATGGCGCATCCACTGGGGAGGGTGCCAACATGACCAGCAGCAATGGCCAAGCTCACCAGGAGGGGAGCACGGGGGGCTCTCATGGCGTCGGCCAGACGGACTTCATGATGGGCACGTCCCACGGGAACGGTAACGGCTTTGGTCACACCAACTGTGTCCCCGACCTCTCCGCTGGTCAACTCCTCGAAGACACCATTGGCCAGTGCTACTGCCAGCTGGACACGTACGTTAACGGCACGTCTTATGTGGACGGTAAGCATTGGGATCACGCCGAAACTGTCAGCTTATTCCTCAGGTGTTGGCTACTATGGAGCCTGCTCCACAAATGACTGGTCTCTGCTGGGTACAACCTTCCCCAACTGGGGTCTTTTTGCCTGCTATGAGTCCATCACCTTTACCGAGAACCAGACTGTGCTCGCTAACGAGTCTTGGTTTAATGCTCTTGGCAATTGCGGCACGTCGTCCCTCAGCGCCGTTACAACCCTTAACCCCGTTACGGGCATGACGGAGTACGCGTGTGTCGACGACATCGCGGCCTGGGGAAAGCTGATTTGGTGCGGCTCAGGAGCCGTTCGTCAGTACTGGAACTTCGGGGCTTGCCCAGATAACTGGGTGACGGCCGACAATACTACGTGGTTTGAGGGCAACTGTTCTCCTGTCATGGCCTAAACAACACGACGCGGCATTCTGTCTCGGCACTCTCCAAATCAATGGTTCCGTAGCTAAACACATTTCTGTTTATCAACTACTTGTAAAGTATAAGGGACTATGTCAGTTGAGCGCCCATTAGCACTAGTATTCTTCGGTGTCTCGCACAATCGGGAAGTCAGCCTGGTTTGCACGAATATGTTGCTTTGGGGACGAACACGGCGAAGGAAATGGCCGTACGTTCCTGGCGTTGTGGTAAGTATGACTGCCGAGTCTTTCATCGTTTACGCCGAGAAAAAATGGAGAAAAGAGCAGCCCGGGGGACCAGGCCCTCAAGCAAGTGCCTCAACCGCACTTTGCTTTCACAATAGGGCCGCTTGCAAAGCATTAGTTTGTTGAGGTGTTTCGCGGAGTAGCAGTTGACGCGGGGAATCTCCATTCTAGGATTGCCGCCACTACCTGCACCGTAATCTCCTCAATGTTGTTAGCGTGGCGTTGCCCCTCGAGTTTTGGCCACGGCCTGCCCTGCTCCAGCATAACCGTCGCGGGCAGAGCCGCAAAATGAAAGGTGTTTCAGGCGATGGTGACCCAACGGCCTCATGCAAGTGACCTCGACTTCACCCAACCCTGGCTGCATACAGGTCGCAGAATGCTGCTGATCATTACTGCATGGAGTCCAGCTCCGTTTAATCCTTATGGATGAGACACAGCTTCAGCGGTTATCCTCCTGGCGTACCTCAATGCCCCGCTGGCCAAAAGGCTGTCAGGACTAAAAAATCGTGTATCAAGCACCTCAAGACAGAATGCACCCACACCACGACCTCATCCCCGCTAATGCCCCACTGCCTCCGGTTTGTCGATGAATTGCCGGTTTCACTCCCACTTCATGGACACGCACGTTCGACTGGTTCTCACCGTTGGAAGGCTGACGTAATTTCCCACCACGCCGAGTCCAGTTAAGGCTTTCTTGCCTCTGGGGAAGATGACGGCGTTCGGCAGCTGACGTCGATGGGACCGTCTCCTGGGAATGGCTGTCCGCGCCATTGTCGGCCCACTTCATGGCTTCAACCCAGTCAACGCGTGGGTCCCCAACGATAGACTCCATTTCAGCAGTGTTGTGTTGGGTGGAGGTGTCCTCCATGGTCCTGTCAACATTAGCAAGGAAAAGGGACTGCTCTTACAGAAGCTGAAGGAGGCGTGTTTGAGACGAGGAGCAGAATTCCAGAGCTGTCAGACAAACTCCTGCGCGGGGCAAATGAGGCACCTCCTGAACTGGCCCTCTTAGAAGACGACGCCGTCAATCGTTCGCAGTCCCGAGAACGACAAAGCTGCAGTTAGAGCACGCCTGCCCCTCACAATGCTCCCAGCTTACAGGTTTGAAGGGTTAATCAATGGGGCTCAAAGTGGGCGGGGGTATCCGATACCCGGAAGGAGACTTGCCCTCTGCAGGCTAATCTCGAAGGAAAGGTAGTTTGAAGGGAATGGAAACCCGGAGCCTTGAGGTAAAGATCTATCAGTGGAGGAAAGTTGAGCTCCAAAAGAGTTCAGAACTACACGAGCCTTGCAGACGCTCAGGCCCCGTTTCTGCAGTGCGTGCGTGACGGGGGTCGAGGTTAGGTACGAGTAGGCCTGTGGGAGAAGACATCCAGAGGGAAGTGACACTTTGCTTAAGTTCAGCTGAGACTGGGACTTTGATGCCCAGGCAGAAGTGTGTCACTGACTGGCAAAATAGGTCATCGGTTGTTCCAATCCATAGAGCTGAGCAGCATGAGCAGGCTTCAGGCTTTGTGTGCGATCGAAACACAAGTAACCGTGCCGTTAGCCACAGAGGTATTAATCGTCATCGGACGCTCTCGTGAGGGGACTGCAAATCCGTCAAAGAACTGAGGACTAGTTCACCCAGGATGCGCAGGTAACAGGACCAAACTGTGCTAACATGCCAGGGTATTGAATCAATCTGTGCTCCCAATCCTGCCCTCAAGCACCAGCTGTTCAGTTTACACTCGGCTTCTCCTTGCATTCCTTGTATCAGGCAAAGCAAATTACCAAAAGCACAGTGACGAACCCTCCGCAGAGAAAGGCATCGTAAACTTCACTTTTGCTCTCCTCGAACGCCTGTAACGCCTGAGAGGGTCAGTGGTGAAAAGCTCTGCGGTAGAATCAAGGATCTGTCGCTTGGACCACGCGTACGACTGTGCGAGTGCGCTTGGACCATGGGCACGGTTGGCTGGAGAAAAGTTTTCTCCACGATAAGACCATTTGCTTCATGCAACGCTGCATCCCCAGGGGCCAAGCCAATGGACATACCTCACGCATAGCTATTAACTGCTGTTCCATATCATCAAGAGATTGTGGCGTTGAAGGAGGGGATCGAGACTGCATACTTCGGAGGAGAGCCAGGTCGTCGCGACTGCCGCTCGCCATGGCACATAGGATAACAGCCTCGTTGTCCAGGGCGGATTTGTACGAATGAAGACCGCGGAGCTCCGATGCCAGAACGTCGAGGAGGCTCTCAATCGTTTTCATGTTGGATGATGTGGGGCGGGTCAGAGGAAGCAACGCGTGACGGAATACGTAGCCGCTGGCAATGGCCACCAGAAGCCCAAAGAGTGTGATTGAAGGTCTTGTTGTACATAATTGTGGCTGCCCATGAGAAGACGTGGCCGGTGATGTTGTCTGTGGGCTTGGCAACGTGAAAGGGGGAACAAATGAAGAGATTAGAGTAGACAGCCCGAGCATGGTGAATGCGAGGAGGTGAAAAGAGTATGGTGTGAGCAATCTTCCAATCTCAGTAGTAGTGCGTTTCTTATGAGCGTCGCGTGTCTATTGCGGACGGTTGGGCACGCATCCTTTGCCCTTAATTCTTGCACCCAAATCAGATCCCTCTCTGGTATCCCTCTTTTAGCCCTGTATGTACACCCTTGGTCTCATTTGTGGTAGGTTGACGCCGCTGTAAAAACAAGGACAACGTCAATGACACAGTACATTGAAATTGTGCAAAGGTAGACAGCTGATGAAGTGGAGTACTGCACTCAAATTACTGTGCCATTGGACCAATCACTGGTGGCGACGTCTGAGGGTGCGTGGATGAGTGACAGTGGGAGTTAAACCCCGTTAGTCGGTGGGTGTTGCTGGGAATGGGAAAGGCGAAGGGTGACTGTAAACAGCTGATCTAAACCTTTGGTATTGATGGAAGATGAGATTGGGGTTGGATGGAACAACACGACAGGCTTACTCTCACCGCTTCATTCGAGGTGGCTTCCAGATGTTATCAGTGTGCACTTGGGGGGGGGGGGCAATTCTTATCTCTTCCGGTTAGACTGCCTTTGGACCCATCTCGAGACGTGAGTGAATGTTGACACGGACTGAGATCACGGAGGAGCCGAGGAACATGATTAGTTTGCATTGCAGCGCCTTGTCGAAGCTTGGGGTACATACAACATTGGGAAAGTCTCACAACTGCATGTTCTAGGGACACTTGTTGAAGGCTTTGAGGGCTTGTTTTCATTGTGACATGAGCCGTAGAGGACTGTGATCGGGATATCGGATCCGACCTAATTTGCTTACCATGGTCTTGAATTGTGATTGTGGAGGATGTGAAGATTAGATGTTGCCGCCAGATGACTTCCCTCGGCCAGATAAACACTGGGTCTTGAACGGCCGAGTCAAGAGGTCCCTCGCCATGATGTTGCTTGGGGGAGGCAGATGGAGGAATGGGGCGAAGGTGGGGCGATATGAGAGGCTGCCGTTCATGTGTGAGAGCGGATGGTGACATCACCTGACACGTCACATGGAATCACTTATTCAGACCATTGACGAGGTCAGTCTCAGAGATCGAAGGACTCGTCGGTCACCTGCACAAATGTCGGGTGCTGAATACATGTCTACAACAACATGGCATGCGATTTGAGAAGCGGACGTAGTCCAAGAGGTGCGGATCAGAACGAGATACTTGAAAGTATGTCCCCAAGGGTGTCTCCGATTCCCCATGGAGTACACCGGCGCAGTATCCTGTTACTCGTTGAGCGCAGGCTTTGGAAGGGTCAGCTGAGATCACATGAAATTGCACATGAAATTGGACAGGATGCACCTACCTAACTATGTCGAGGAGCTTTTCCCTGCCTTCCAGCAGCCCACAGAGCCTGATTGTGTATTTACCATTGGCAACATATTGCTCAGCAGTGGTTCGTTGTCGCTCGTCCTGGGAGGTTGATGGCATTTGGCCGGGAACAGACGTGTCCAATGAGGTGTCGCAGATACGTGCCAACTGTAACCACTCATCGACTTCCGAAATGTCCACAACGCCGTTTTCTGTCGGCGACGCGGCGAAAGACAAGAAACATAGCAGTAATAGGCTGACTTGAAAGATGGCACTAGTGACATATAAGCAACCGCATCGTTTTCCCAGCTCTGCACGTACCGAGGTATGAGAAATCCAAGATCCGTGAGATTAGAGGCTAAGCGCAAAACGTGCCCGCAATGCAACGTCGCAAGGCGTCCCGGTGCAGAGCCGACCCATGACTGAATTTCTGTCAGGGTATGGGCCGACGGCCTTCCTGCTCGGCCGGCAGCTTCCTCAACGAGTCCCATGGGTGAGAGCCGCACTGCGCATGTGTAGTGCCACAGGGCCGATAGAGAGCGCACGTGAGGGGGTACTTCTGATGCCGAGACTTGAGAAGACAACATATGTAATACGCCGGAGTCCAAGGCCATGGTCATCATATACTCGTAGAAGCCGGTAACTGTCTGATGCCGAAGTCCTGCTTGGTGAGGCAAGGTCAATAGCTCGCGGGTTTTGTGAACGTTCACAATACATTGAGCGAGGAGCACTGTAGGAAGTAAGACTTCAGGTGTCCTGGACAGTGGCGGCGCCAAGAGATGTGGCATGCTGGACCGGGTTTCCCACTCCCTAAGGAGCGTCTGCCATGTCTCGGCATCGTTGGCTTCGAAGAGGGCATCGCTGAACCCATCGTCACCGGACACCTGCGCTGGCATTAAGCGGGCAATGCCGCTGAACGCGGTCAACTCAGCGGCATGAATAGTAAGTCCGAGACTGATTCTGCGCAGTGAGCGAGCAGGTTCACGCACGTCACACACCTTCGTAGCGTCTCCTGTTGCCCCCACTCCCGCCATTTGCGCTTCAAACGAATGCCATCGAGATGCCCCACTTGAGTGTGCGTTACCGGGTTTGGTTTAATAGTCTTGGAAAGCCCATTTCGTCTTGCGAATGTGCAGAGGGTGCCGTGAAAGGACTCGGCGGTGAGCATGTGCTTGGGCTTGCCGTAAAGAAAGCTAAAACACTGTCCAAGCAGAGCACTGAGGTTAACCGCGAGGCGTAGCTCTTCCGTGCCCGCCATTTTTGAATCACGCTCCAGTCAACATCAGACAGCGTTCGTCCTCGATCCACTCACAGTAACGACTACGACATAGTGCAGCCTCTCATAAATCCACAACCCGCTGTCACGCGCAGCCTGCGTTCCGACGAACATGCAACCGATGCTGCACATGCTGAGCAAGAGTAAGGGCGAGCAGCGCTCGCGTTGAAACGTTGGTCGGTGAATGACTGCGAAGTAGGGGTGGAACTCGCGGAAGTAGAGGTGCAGGCAGGCATCGAGGAATTGCATCGACGGGATCACCGAGTCACGATTAAGGGAGTCTGCCGACGTCTGCCAAGTGAGCCAACGCCGCGACTACATCGACCCTTACCTCCAACCCGTTGACGTGCAGTTCCTCGACCACTTGGTCCGGACAAGTAACCTCCGATGGGAGTGGGGAATCAGGTGGGCTTACTGAAGCAGCGGCAGATCGTGGTAGGACGATGCCCGATTCCCAGGTGTCGGCTGACACAACCGTTGCTCGGCGAGAGCTGGCGCGTCCACTGGGCCCTTGGGAGGTGATGGAGTCAGCCCCGAGGCCCGAGGAGAATGACGCTACGTGCGGCCCAAATACTGGCACTGTAAGTACGCCGTCACTGGCGTGGGCCGTCGCAGCTGTGGCCATGTGTGTCTCCGCGAGAATGGGATCTCCTGTCAAGAGGTTGGAGAATAACTCCCCGTCGCCAGGATTGCCCTGGTCAGAGAACACCATGGCAAGGGCACTCTCCGTCACCAGATCACCGCCATCTTGCTTGAGCCACTCCGATACTAGTTGGTCCAGGTCAAGAGCTGTTGAGGGGGCGCGAGTGGCGGGAAACGTACTCAAGAAGAATGGGGGTGGAAAATGGTCCCCAGAAGCAGATGTCTGGTTGGGTGCCGCGGCGAAGGTGGACGTATTCGAATCCGATCCATTATTTGGAAAGTGTTCGAGAAAAGACATTGGCACCTCGTCGATCCGAGAGTTGTCTGAATGGGAGACGCGCTGGACGGAGGTTGAGAGCCGCCGTGGGTTAGTTGGTTCCCTTCCGCTCGGGTCACTTTGGTCATCCCCGTCTCGAGCTGGCAGTGAGGATCGTGTTACGTGGCCTCCATCTGTCCGGCGCCGCTTCGCGGAGTGGATTGTGCGTTCGTGCCGTTGCATTGCGTCCATGCGGCCAAATGCTTTGTTACAAACACTGCAGCTGAAGGGCTTTTGCCGGTCGTGGCTGCGCGTGTGTCGTAGCAGGTGAGCAGCCTTAGTAAACACACGCCCACACTCCAAACACGTCTTGGATGTGAATATGTTGTCTGGATTTGTAGCCGAATGGGGACCCAGAAACGATTCCGTGCAGCTTTCCATGGTTGCAGTTGCAGTTGCAGTGGTGGGTAGTGCTGAGAGCCAACAACGATGGGCTTACAAGCCGCCGATAATGCTGCCGAAGCGTCGAGCTTGGGCCGACGATGGGCGTTGTGGGTGCTGCTGATGACGCCGGCGCATGGAGCCGTTAGATTGTGGATGGCGTAGATGTGGTGGGTTGTAGTGGACTATGTAGGGGGGTGAGATCAGCAAGGACGGTCATGTTCGAGATTGGTACATTGCGGCGTTCAACGCTCAGTTGGCCGCTCCAGGCGGGCTTGTGGAGCCGTTCCAAGCGAAATGCCGGCACACCTAAAGAAGAGGTGTTCACAAGTGTCATCCACCGCTGAAGCTCAGCAGACCTGCGGAACGTAGCGGAACCTTACAGCATTGGATACCGCTGAAATTCCGCTCTACAATAGATCTTGGAGCTGACTTGTGCACCGGTCCGCCATTTGGGCCGATTATGGAAAGGCGACCAAGATCATACTCAAGATGCACCATCAGAGTACATACATCCAGACTGCCTGTTATGAATTACTTTTTCTTTTATGCTTTCATTTCTAGAGCCAGGACCCTTCCTACGAGGCTCCAAGCTTCTGGCGCAGCTGAGTGACGAGCACGTTTACGTCATCGACAGGGGCATGCCCAAAGACATAGAAGTCAGGTCGGATAAGCACAACGCTGTTCACGTCCATGCTGGTAGAGAACCAGTTACGATACTCTCCATCAAGGTCGTGCTCAGAAGCCACATGGACACACTTGCCCTTCAAGGTATCCACAAAGAACAATCTCGCCTCCTCCGAGAGATGGTTTTCAACTGAGTCGCTGCCGAGGTTGAGAAGCAGCCACCCGTACCCATGGACTTCGTCGAACAGTATATTGTTCCCTTCGAGCTTCAAGGCCCGCTGCATCGACAGCTTCCCCGACTCGTCCTGGGCGGTGAGGATTCCGGGCTGTCCGAGAGGCGGGTCGAAACTGCGACCAGGGGCTTGCGGTCAGTTTGTCATTTGCCAGTACTGTATGACGCACGCGTAGCACGGATTGAGGCATGAACCTGCTTTGACTTCACCGGATCAGTCTCACAGATGACTCCACCAAGTTGCATGCAGAACTCCTGGACAGTCAGCACTAACCCCCCGGAACGGCTGAAACCTTTCACTTACAGTCAACTTGCGAACATGTGATAAACGCTCTGTTTGATAGCTATGGAGTAGAATGTCAGAGTCGGCGATTTCCGAGAGCATAAGAGGGAGTCTCCAACCCAACGCTGCAGCGTCGCGGAAGCCCGAATTGAGGCCTTGCCCTATAAAGGGTGGCATTTGGTGCAGAGCGTCGCCCGCGAGGAGCACTCGACCCTTGTAGAACTCGTTAGCCCATCTGGCCTTAAATGTGTAGATGACCTTGCGCTCCAGGACGCAGTTGTTCTGCAAATTAAGATGTGTCCGGGACGGTTTGCTTACCTGCGTGAATCCCCATGGTGCAAGAAGGCTCCACACTTTATTATCTTCAAGCAGCTCTGCTTGAGTTTCTCCAGGAAGCCGCATGAACTCCAGACGTTTTCGACCCTTCCCAGCGAAGACCGCTGTGGTAGGGCGGCTGGGGTCACAGATCTGCGCAGCCCCAATCTTGTGAAACAGCGGAGGGATGTAACCGTCACACAATAGCTGAGCCGTCAGCTCATCCTTCGGGCCATGCAGGCTACTGACAATGTCCGCAATCAGCCAGTCGTTCTCAAAATTCAAGTTTGTCATGGTAAAGTTTTGAAGGCGGCGTATGGTTGAGTTGGCGCCGTCACAGCCAACCACAAAGGATGCCCTGATGTGTTCGTTTCGCGAGAGTGACTCAGAGATTTCAGAGTCTACAGCAGCCGCTTCCATACCACTAACCATACCGTCGACGACGACACCGTTGGTTTGACCACTTGGGGTTCCCTGCTTGGTCTTGAAATACTTCAGTTCGACACCGACGCCCGTGTGGTCTTGAGTAACTCCGCAAACAGCTGAAATCAGTGTTACCGTCCGATCTCAGGCGGCATCTTACAATAACCTCGAATTAGAGGAATTTGGCGGGATAGAACAGCTTTCTCAAGCACTCTCTCGACTTCTGGCTGGTTGAAGGAGCTCATGAAGGGAAAGCCAGACCTGGTTGGTGCTTCGGTGTAGAGATCGGCCACCACTCGCCCGTAAGTTTTACGCAGCATCTCTTTAGCAACTCACATTTCAAGTCGCCGTCTCGCCAGACGAAGTTCGTTCCCTCCTCCCCTCCTTTGCCAATGACTTCCTCTAAAATAGTGTTCAGCTCCTCTGAGAGACCGACAGAGCCGAAGAGCCTGCGGGACTCATGGTCGAATGCTACAGCACGGGGGAGGGGGTAAAGGCCCTTCTGCCTTTCAACGATTTTGACATCAACACCGTGCTGGTTGAGGATGAGCGCTAGGAGAAGTCCGACGGGACCAGCTCCAACAATGAGCACTTGGCTCCGATCGAGAGTCATGGTCGTTGGCAGGTCGATTCTGAGGTAAAGCCAGCAGTTTGGTCATTGGGCCACGCATGCCTTTTTAATGTGCAAAATCATACCCTCCTGTAAACGGTTCAGCGACAGTGGCACCTGAAAGCCGTGGACTTGCAGAAGTTCAACCGTCCACTGCGGCCATCGCTGAGCTTAGGCCGTCAAGGCAACAATTAAGTCGCCGAGATTTGGTGGTGGGAAGCGCGGCATCGCGGAATGTGGGACGAGGCAGGCCCACCGTGGGGCGCGTGGGACCGGTGAATGGGCCGTGGGCGTGCTGCAGCTTGCCAAGCTGTCAAGTCGTTTTGGCCTTTTGCTTGCGAACGAGTGCGGAAGTCTGCGGCTGTCTGCCGGCCCCACAGAGAACCGACCTGGTTGTGCGTTAAGGTTCCAAGTGCACTGAGGACGTTTGTGAAGTCGCCCGTTATCTAGAGGCCAGTATCGCCGCTCCTTTAAAGGCCGCTCCCAACAGCTAGCCAGGCATCCTCTACGAAGGCCACCATTCTTATCTAAAGTAGGCATCTCTTGCTCCATCTCTTCCACAATCACAACTTACATACAACATCCTACCATGGCTGCTCCTCCCATCCGCATCGTCCGACTGGCCCACATGCGATACCAGCATGCAGATCTGGCTAAAGCTGGGCAATTCTTGAAGGACTTTGGTATGAGCTTGGCCTACAGCGAGGATGATGGTCAGACTCTCTATTTCGCGGGCAAAGGAAGAGACTCATTTGTTTATGTTGCGCAAGCGGTAAGCAAGCCAAGGCACTGTGATTGCATTGCTGATATAATAGGGCAAGACAAGCGAGTTTCTGGGGGGAACATTCCTCGTGGAGACAATGGAGGACCTCGAGCGCGCCAGCACCTTGATTCCGGGGGCCACGAAACCCCAACCTGCAGGTCCTGCCGGTGGCTTCATTGTTACTTTCCGGGACCCCGACAACATCCCGTGCAACCTCGTTTGGGGTCTTCTAGAGTCCGAGTCAACTGCTGAGCAGACCAAGCCCATGGTGAACTATCCGGATTACAAGCCCCGCAAGGGCGAGTTCCGTCGGTGCGTGAGACTCCGGTCGTCCGGGGCTCTCGTTTGGACCAGGTACTGATCATAAAATAGCTTTAAGCAGGAGCCCTGTGCTGTCTACAAGCTCGGTCACTTTGGCCTGTGAGTCCTAAGTCAAGTTTCGTTCGATGATTTTTGTTGACCGAAACGCCAGGCTCGTGCGCGACTTCACGAAGACGTATGAGTTCTACACCCAGTACTTCAATCTCAAGGCCTCCGACATCCTCACTGCTCCCAACGGAGCGCGAGTTGCAGGATTTATGCATGTCGATCGTGAGGAAGAATGGGTGGACCACCACACGTTCTTCTTCTCTGAGAACAGTCAGCATGTTGGTCCTCACCACTGCTCGTTTGAGGTGCATGATCCGGACGTCCAGTCCATTGCTCATGATGTATGTTGGGGACATAACTCTTGCGTCATTTAGCGCTGACAGTCTATACAGTACCTTAAGTCGAAGGGTTACACCCCATCGTGGGGCATTGGCCGTCACATCCTGGGCTCACAAGTCTTCGACTATTGGTACATGCCAGACGAGTTTATGATTGAGCACTATTCCGATGGTGACCTCGTCAACTGCCATCACGAGACCAGCTTTCTCCCAGCGTCTGACGAAGCTCTGGCAATATGGGGACCGGCAGTGCGTGAGTGAAGTTAAGTTGCCCTCGCTTACATTAAGCCAAGGGATTTATGGATGCTGTTCCCGATAAAGGGTCGACGGCGGAGACAATGTAAGGACGATGTGTTCTAGACAATAATGTTTATCATCGCCGCTCGTAGTATCAGAATGAATTCTGCTTCAATCATGAAATCTAGGTCCAGGGGAGGTGTTAGTTGCCACCCAAACATCCTCGTGTCATGCTCAGCAGCACTCTGCACCTGCTGTCTCAGTTTCCGAGGTCTGTCCGTAAATGATTAATCAAAACTGAGACGCAGCAAATTAATATGAGGTAAAACTCTAGTGACTTAGGCGCTGTCGAAGCGGCTATACCTCGCAAGGCCATACATGCCTGATTGTAGTGGCATATTGTCTCCTGCGGGACTTGCGTCACAAGGATTTCGAAAATGACCAAGGCAGTCGGAGCTGTGTCTCAAGTATTTGGTAATCTCTCCAGCCCGTTACTTCAGCCTGTTGCGGGGTTTCAGGATGCTCTAACTTCACAATCCGATAGCGTCACAATCCAACGGTTCACCCTGAGGGGTTCCGCAGTCTTCCGCAGCGGTCCCACTGCTCGCATCTGTCCCACTCGCATCTGTCCCACTCGCATCTGTCCCGCTCGCATCTGTCCCACTCGCATCTGTCCCACTCGCATCTGTCCCACTCGCATCTGTCCCACTCGCATCCGTCCCACATTGCGGTCTTCAAAGAACATATGATAGATGACAACGGGAGAAGTCTTTGTCATCTCTCGGCGGCTGTGTCACTGAACCAAGACACCGCAACGCGGATGTGGCAGCGAATCTTTGCTATAACAGCGGGCTGTTGCAAACCCTCACTCCATTAATCATAACCGTCCCCTTTCGCGTCATCTTACACAGCAGAGCCCGTTCACACTATCTCGCACCATGGCAAACACAGCTTCTTGGACTCACCTCGTCCGTTTCGTTGGCCAGGACGGCCAGACTCGTCTCGGCCAACCGGTTGACCTGTCGTTAGATGTCGGCCTCGCGGTTGCTGAGGGCAAGAAGGTGGAAGTAAACGTCATTGAGGGTGATATTTACTCTGGCGTCCTGGTGGACCAGCGGGACACGATCCAAAAGGTTTGGGCTCCGGTGACCGGCAGATCAGTGTTGACAGTCCCCAGCTCCTTAGTCCTCTCTCGCGCAAAGAGTGCAGCCTTATCCGCTGCTTGGGTCTGAACTTCAAGAGTAAGTCGGAACATGTCGACAACGCGAAGCGGCGAAGTCACGTCCTCACGACACAGAGCACGCTGAGGAGGCCAACATGCCCCTGCCAAAGGAGCCCGTGATGTTCATCAAGCCTCGGACAGCCTTAGCAGGTCCCGGTGTCATCTCTGTAGACAAAGCAGCCCAGGACGACCAACTTGACTACGAAACTGAGCTGGCATTGGTTATCGGCAAGGATGCGCTCAATGTCACCGAGGCCGACGCAATGGACTACGTACTAGGGTGAGCACGAACCCTTAGACAATGCGGGAGCCAGCTCACCGAAGTTTTACGGCTTCAAACGACGTGTCTGTTCGCAAACATCAGCTGGTCAACTCGCAGTGGTGTTTCGGGAAGGGCTTCAACGAGTCGTGTCCCGTGGGTCCCGCACTCGTTAGGGCTGATCAGATCGACCCCGACGACTTGGACTTCAAGGGCGTCCTGTCGGGGGCAACTGTCCAGGAATCGAACACTTCGTGAGTAGTTGGTGTAGAAGAATATGCTGGACATCTCCCTGACCAGTAAAGGGACATGATTTTCAGTTGTCGACAGGCCATTGCGCATCTGAGCAAGGGAACGACTCTCGAGCGGGGGACCATCATCCAGATGGGCACGCCAAGTGGCATTGGATGGGCCCAGAGCCCCAAGCGCATCATCAAGGATGGTGAGGAGATGAAGATCTGGTTCCAGGGAATTGGTACTCTCGTCAACACATTCAGATATGACTAGCTATAGCAATTCACGGATGAACCTCGTCTACGGGAGATACTTAGGGGGGTTAGGGGGTTAGGGGGGTTAGG